>OX392463.1:145504245-146104245 GCA_947623515.1 Neoascia interrupta
GAGTTTCTAATGAATCATCTTACTCGAAAATGACTTTCTTTTGACGTCGCGACGTTGCAATACGATTTTCAAACTCGGACGGGAAACGCCGTTTACTTAGCTGAGACCTAAACTGATATAAACTACATAAGCCCGCTATGCAGGAAGTACTATGGAATGGGGCGAGTGTAAGGAAAATTAAAAGCTCAGATACATAGATGTTACATCCTAAAAAAATTTTACCAAGCAAGGCAAAAGAACGTTAATTTCAAAAGCGTTTTTTTTAAGCATCAGTCTCTCTCTTGTCGAGCACTTGCAAAGATGTATTTTCAGTAAAATCGATCACTAAAAATATAAATTAATAGATTACAAATTTACCTGTGAATTTTTGCCCTTTCAAATGTTGGCTGTTTCAAGTTTCAGTTTTATCAGTACCTGCAACACTCTTATTTCCTCAACCTATGTATAGAAACTCCATAGGTATACATATGTACAGTTGACGAACTTGCGACTAGGCGAGGGACCGGCAACACGCACCTCGCTGGCCGGTTTCGTATCTGTGACACCTCGATTATGACTCTTTTTGACCTGCATTTTGCTTAATAAAAAAAAGTGAATTTTTTAACAAACGCTCCTGAAACGGCTGGAAAAAAATTTTTTTTTTCCTCTCAAGAATCTCAATTTCCAGTTTAAAAAGAAAAAAAAATTGGATGGTTGCATCTTTTTCTCGGCGCTAAGTTAGATTCATAGTTTGTGACATAAAGAAATAATCACCGTAGAACCCCAAGACCTTAAGGGAATTTGATGGTGATCGAATTGCAAGCCGTATGAGACATGTCCATCCGTCTGTCAGTAGTTTTTATGCCTAAAATTTTGAGCTAGGAGCTCCCCCTCATGTGTGACTTCAGTGATTATGTCGATGCGGCCGCCAAACTTTGAAAATGTAAATTTGAAGAAAAAAAATTTCCTAACGCAACAATCTTTCTTTCTGTAGCTCTCTACTTAAACCACTAATTAAGATTTAAAAAAAAATTTGTTTTTGAAAATGCCTATATGTCGTCGAGTCAAGTCGAAGACGTATTATATAATTTTTTTAAAATTTGGTATTGTTTTCCGAGTTGTTTTCTATTCTGACACGTGTGATTTGTTTCATATGATTTCGCCAAGTAGCACCGGAGATAAGGGGGCACACACGTATTTTTACGTTTTTTTTTTTGCGAAAATCCAACAACAAATGGCAGTATTGGAAGTCTTCTATAAAAGTATAGTTTAAGCACTTGGTTCACCTTGTACCAAACCTTGCACATACGTGCCTTTAATATCCGGTTTTGTTTGACTCCAAAGTATGGCCTCAAACACTGAAAAACGGCATCTACATACATATGTTCAGCTCTTCATTAACTCAAAAACTTTTAAATATTCTGAAAAAAAAAAATATTTTTCCACAAATTACTGAATAACTAGATATTCAACTTGCGTCCCTCTTACCCTCCAACCCCCATTTGTTTACGTTTTTTATAAAGCATTTAAAGCTTTAAATTTCCGTGTCGGTGAATACGTGTAAGAAGATACAACAACAATTAACCTTACGCGATCAGCTGATGTAAACGCTGCTAAACGAAATTGCATGGGAATGACGAATTCATGAATTTGCACACATTTGTAAGCAAATGTCGGAGAATGGGTAAATTCATCAATTTCAGCTTGTGGGCAAAACTTTTACATTTCCGAAGTTAGTTTTTCACTTATTTATGCCTTAGCGTTCTTTTTATTTCTACAGTTTAAAAGCACAGCAAATATTGCCTTTCCACGACTTACCGTTCAGAAGTTAAGGCGCGATTGAACAGACGAACGGACAACGTCGTGATACCATAACAGGTCCTTTTTCCCATATTTTGGACTTACTTACTTACTTACTTAAGGTGGCGCTACAGTCCGGGGTGGACCTGGGCCTCAGCCGACAAGCTTCGCCAGCCAGCTCTGTCTCTAGCTAGCTGTCTCCAGTTTCGCACGCGATGTTGGCTGAGGACTTGCGTGCGCCACCCGAGTCTCGGTGCTCCTCTACCGCGCCGTCCCTGCGGTGTGGATTCGAAGATTTTCCGGGCCGGGGCGTTGGTGTCCATCTGCTTTCGATGACCCAGCCATCGTAGACGTTGTGTTTTGACTCTTTTGGCTAGCTCGGTATCGCTGTTTAGCCCGTACAGTTCGATGTTATATCTCCTCCTCCACTCTCCGTCTATGCAGACGGGGCCGTAAATCGTACGAAGAGTTTTCCTCTCGAAGCAGCCTAAAGTGTTTTCATCCGCCTTTGACAAACAGCGATTGGCAAGAGTTATCCTTCGTTTGATTTCAGCGCTGGTGTCATTGTCTGAATTGATAGCGGAACCAAGGTAGACAAAGTCCTTAACTACCTCAAAATTATAGCTTGGTTTTGCCCTCATTGACTGCTAAACCTATATTCGCCGCTTCCGTCCCAATACTCACGAAGGCTTCACTGACATCACGCTTTGTTCTACCGATTATGTCAATGTCGTCTGCGTATGCGAGTAGTTGAACGGACTTTTGAAAGATTGTACATCTGGTGTTGGCGCGAGAGTTCTGCACAATTCTCTCAAGTATGAAGTTAAAGAAGTCGCATGACAGCGCGTCGCCTTGTCTAAATCCTTTTTTGAAATCAAAGGGGTCGGTGAGGTCTTTGCCGACCTTGACGGAACAGCGTGAGTCCATCGTCATCCTGCACAGACTGACGAGTTTGGCAGGGATGCCAAAACTAGACATTGCTGTTTAACTGTCATGTGCGTCCTTGAAATGGATGAAGAGGTGGTGTGTATCGATTTGGAATTCCTGGGTTTTCTCCAAGATCTGCCGCAGTGTGAATATTTGATCGATGGTGGACTTTCCTGGCCTAAAGCCACACTGATATGTGCCTATCAGATTGTTGACAAACGCCCTCAGGCGTTCACACAGTACAGCAGAAAAGATCTTGTATGCGATGTTATGAAGACTTATGCCCCTGTATTTGCCCCATATTTTGGACGGACCGCTAAAAAGAGCACGTAGCTTTAGCTGTCGTTTAAATAAAACACCTTTATAAGGCATTTTTAAATGTGTGGGAATTCTATACATGTCTATAAAGTTTGCAAATGTCCCTAAAATTAGATGAAAATTCTCAGAGCAAATGCATCATGCGTCTTCTCGATACGATTCAAAAACGAGTTCCAAAAAGTCCAGCAGTTATTATCGTAAGTTTAGAATAATCTGCGCTACGAAGCAGCGTGCGACTATGATACTAAAAAGGTCTTGTAAGATTTGAACGTCACGTCAGCATAAGGTAGGACATCTGGTCAAATATTTGGAAACGGACCTTATAACTTTTTGGCCACTATGTTGAAATTGCGCTCGATATAAACCGGCTAGACATTCTTGCTAGATGCGAAAGAATAATTCTTCATAAGGTAACTTTGTCATTTATGGGATATGAAAAAGGCAATGAAGTTTTTTATCGATGATTCAAATTTTGCTTGTTCTTCAATTGCCATCTAAGATTGTCATTGCTTCAAGATTGACTGCATGTTTTCTTACAAGTCATTAGAGAAAGTAGGTAATCAGAAAGTCGTATAAAACTTGGCATCGCCCTGAATGATGCCCTTTCCGCAGTAGCTGGTAAAGCACTTCTACAATTTCCTTTCCGTGTCCTAAATGAGTACTTAACGGGTTATCGATCACAATTTGTTAAATCCTGAACAAGCTGCTTTCAAACGTCAAGACTTAAAGGCTTTGGTAATCGCGATTGTTGGCTTTCTACACTACAGGGTTAAACTTCCTGGTTGTTTGAAGCTTAGGTTTTCTTCTACGCTCTTTTTCTCCTCACAAAACAGGCAAATAATAGTTTATGTTTAATGTTTTTCTCTTCAGCTTCAACCATAAAAGCTTTGTCGTTTAAAATCTTTTGTAGCACGCGTTAAAAACACATTTTATTCAGTCTGGATTTCACACAGTTTTTCAACTGTGAAATTGAGGATGTCCGCTTCTAGTCGCATTTGTTGAATGGTGTCCAAATTAGCTGCCTTTACACAGTTTGAGATGTACTCGAAGAACAAGCTGTTGTTACTTGTTTTTGTAGATGTTGTGGCGGGTCCACTGCTAGATTCGGCTTCCCTTGTGGATTCGGCAGCATTTTCAACATTACACTTAGTTTCTTCGGCGAAACTATTGTAGAAGGTAGTTATTTCATTTGAATCATCTGGCTTGTGTGTTGTGTCCTGTGCAGTTTGTATTTCTTCAATTTTTTCAGATGTGTCCTGTGTCATATCGTCATCGTCGTCGTCGTCACCGAAGGATGTAGGTACTCTGTGAACAGGCAGTGGTATTATCCCTGGCCATAATTTTAATAAAATAACTTACGGATAAGGTTCCATACCCCGCGGCTTGATGGTTGGTAAAAAGTTCAACGCGTCGTAATGTTTCCATTTCTTGTTGAATGCTGCACCAACGCGCTCACGCCTCTTAATGCGGTGGTATCTATCCCGCAAGGTTGTCCATCTCCTTTTGCATTGTTCAGCTGCGAAAAAAGTGTGTTAGGAATATTATTCCTGTTTGATGTGGTTTGGAAAGCGAAGCTATCGGTACAAACCCGTGCATTTTAACTTGGCAGCTATAGCACGCCATTCAGTGTCCCTCAAGTCATGATTCCGATAGTGTTGATGATCGTAGTTGTACAGCAACTCCCTTTCGCGGATGAGCCTTATTAAGAGTGTATCGAAGGACATTTTTTTAGGTAAACAATAAACAGATGAACAACTCGACTTAAAATTGTAAAATATTTCTTCCCGCCGGAAACAACGAAATACAGACGAGGCACCGCTCCGCTAGCACACAGCACAACAAAAAGGACTGCGCCTTTAGCACTGTTTGTTTGAAGTTATACAATTCGACAAAAATTTGTCTCTCTGTTGTTGTCTTGACGTTCGTATCAGAAGTGCTGCCAATAACACATTTTTGTTTTATTTTATAATATTTTTTAGTGCAACGAATATGCTTTCTGAAAGTCAGACGAGTGATGCATTTCTTTATTCATTACAACTATTCCGGCTGAAAAATGTGCTGTTTTTCATTCATTCGGAATATTCCGATCACTCCATTTCGCATTTCTTTATTCATTCGGATTTTCGCAATGTGTTCAGTTTCTTTTAGTTCTGGCTCCCGAGGACGCCATGGAAGCTGCGACAATAATTGGTATTTATTTGCTTCTTTTATAGCTGTACATTAATTTGTTAGAAGAGGAATCTATTTTAAAGTGGCCTGGCGACATTTCATGCTTGATACCTTTGTTCGAGGAAAACCAACACAGATTTGATAATTTTACAAAAAAGACATGGGAGGATATTGCCCAACAGCTTTAAGCTCAGCGCTTTCAAATGTTTACTGCTGATCATTTCAACGAAAAGTAAATTCCATGTACAAAGAAAATCAAGACCACACGCTACGAATTCTGGAATATTTTTATTGTGTGCATTTTCATAAATATTGTAATATTTTCGGCCTGGTGTTCGTCGAATAAAACTCAATTTCACTTTTATAATCACACAATGAAACACTTTTTTTTCAAACAAACTTGAATGACAGTTGGGTATGTTCGTTTATTGAATCGAGCGGGTGCGTTTGTAGAGTGAATCGATGGGTGCATTCAGGGACTCCTGCGAGTTGTTTTATTTCTTGTCGCCACATAACATTGCCCCCCTCTTAGTTCTGTTTGTCCCGAACAAGTACGTCATTGCTTCCGTGGTAGCGATGTAGGCGATCAACATGGACAACTTTCATCTTCGCTCTTGGTCCTCTTTGGATTCGGAATACGACATCGTTAATTCGCGTTACAACTTGGTAGGGACCTTCCCAATCCTTCTGAAGCTTTGGCGATCTTCCCTTTTTACGATGTGGGTTGTAGAGCCATACCAGATCTCCCTCGTTGAACTCGGGTGCCGTTGCTCGCGCATCGTATCTCGTCTTCATGCGGTCGCTTGCAACTTTTATATTGCTTCTGGTTCTCTGGTGGATGTCATTAATCCTTTCTCTAAGGTCAACCACGTAGTCCTCCTCGCATGTTGGGTCTTCAGTGGGAAATCCAAATTTAAGCTCACTGGGTAGCCTGGCAGTTCGTCCAAATAAAACTTCAGATGGAGTGTACCCAGTTGTACTGTGAATAGCGTTTCGGTAGGCCATGAGGAATAAAGGTATTCGCCGATCCCAATCCCGTTAATTCTCGTCCACTACTTTGGACAGATGTTCTTTTAGTGTCTTGTTGAAGCGTTCCACCATTCCATCTGATTGTGGATGAAGGCGTGTGGTCCGTGTCTTCTGTAGTCCGATTGCCGCGCATACTTCCTGGAATATCTTCGATTCGAAGTTTCTTCCTTGGTCGGAATGTAATTCCATTGGCACTCCGAACCTGCACACCCAGTTGCCACTATCTGGTCGACAACGGTTTTCGCTTCTTGATTTGGAATCGCAAATGCCTCGGGCCACTTGCTGAAGTAATCGGAAATAACCAGGATATAACGATTACCGCTTTCAGTTTCCGGAAACGGTCCTGCGATGTCGAGGGCCATCCTTTCAAAGGGAGCACCCACATTGTACTGGTGCATTTTACCCCTGGTTTTGACTTTGGGTCCCTTACTAGCAGCACAAGTAATACACTTTCGACACCAGCTCTCAACGTCGCTTCTTGCACTCAGCCAATAAAAACGTTCCCGTACCTTTTCCAGGGTTTTGTTGATGCCCAAGTGCCCACCAGATACTCCATCGTGCATTTCCTGCAAAATTTCCTGCACTTTGGACCGTGGAACCACAGGCTGCATTTTGAAGGATTTTCCATCCGGCATTTCCCATTTTCTTCGCAGAACGCCATCTTGTACATGGAAAGAGTCCCACTGCGCCCAATATGCCTTTAACGTGGGACTTCTGTCGGATATATCCCCTGCGCTCGGTTTTTCCATAGATTCCTTCCATGCAAGGATTGGCTCAATGCCAGGGTCTTCTTGTTGTGCGTTGCGAAGTTCCTCAGTACTCCAGCCTTCTGCAGGTTCGGCTCTTATTTTCTGGATAGAAACACCTTCGTCCTTTTTCTCTTGTCGCACGCAATGCTTACAATTGGGCTCACATGGTCTCCGGGATAATGCGTCCGCGTTGCAGTGCAGTCTTCCTTTGCGATGTTGTATCTCGAAGTCAAAAGCCTGCAATCGCTCCATCCATCTTGCGACTTGTCCCTCAGGATTTTTGAACTGAAGTAACCGTTTGAGAGCGGCGTGGTCTGTACGCAAGATGAACTTTTGGCCACTCAGGTACTTCTGGAAATGTTTCGTTGCCAATATTAGAGCAAGGAGTTCTCGCCTGGTAACGCAGTAATTTCTCTCTAGTCGGGTTAAAGCTTTGCTGAAATATGCAACCACTTTCTCATGCCCATCGTGCAATTGCGACAATACTGCACCAACACCCCCATTGCTAGCGTCTGCGTCCACAATAAATGTCTCGCCAGGAATGGGGTAAGCTAGTATCGGTGCTTCGCAAAGTCGCTGCTTCAGGTATTGAAAGCTTCTTTCGCACTCACCTGACCATTTAAATTGTCTTCCTTTCTCAGTGAGCTGGTGCAGACACTTTGCGATGCCGGCGAAATCCTTGACGAACCTCCTGTAGTACGTAGCAAGACCGAGAAAGCTCCTTAGCTGGTGTTTGTCTTTGGGAACTGGCCAACTTCTCACAGCTTCGATTTTCTCTGGATCCGTCTTCACGCCATCCGTCGATATCACCTGCCCCAGATACTTTACTTCTGCTCTGAAGAGCGCACACTTCCTTGGATTGAGCTTTAAGTGTGCTGCTCGAAGTCGTGAGAAGACCTCACTCAAGTTGTCGCGATATTCTGCAAACGTCTTTCCCAAAACGATGACGTCATCCAAATATACCAGGCAGGTTTTCCACGTCAGACCATGTAAGACACGTTCCATAAGACGCTCAAAGGTGGCCGGAGCGTTACACAGACCAAATGGCATTACTGTAAACTGCCAAAGCCCATTGCCAGTTGTGAAAGCGGCCTTCTCTTTGTCTTCTGGATGGATCTGTACCTGCCAGTAGCCACTTTTCAGGTCGAGAGTGAAAAACCATTTTGCTACAGAGAGTGTGTCCAATGTGTCATCTATTCGAGGTAAAGGGTAGCTGTCCTTCTTTGTGACATCATTAAGCCTCTGGTAATCCAAGCAGAATCGAGTGCTGCCGTCCTTCTTTTTCACCAGTACAACAGGCGACGCCCACGGACTTTTCGAGCTTTCGATCAAACCTTCTTTTTCCATGGTCGATATTATCTCGGCGGCCTCATCCTGTTTAGCCAACGGAAGTCGCCTGGCAGGTTGGCGAATTGGTCTAGCATCTCCGGTGTCTATGCAGTGTTGTACTAAGTGTGTTCGACCATAGTCTCCATCCTGTGAGGCAAATATATCAGCAAACTCGCCAATGAGATTTTCCGCTATGGTTTGCTGCTCCTGATTTAGCTCACAGTCTCCGAGTATAGTTTTACATACCTCTGCCGATTTTGATGGAGAGACAGGACTTGCAGGCTCACTCTCAGCTATTGTCGAAATGGCTGCAACGGGCACACATCTTCCGATCACCTCTCCTTGTCTGAGCTTAACGGTGTGCTTATTTGGGTTCATCAGTCTTACCGGCACCATGTTGTTCTTGGGCTCTGCAAGAATTTTTCCCACGACGTAACTTTTAAATTCACTTTTGTTATCTGGCTCGATGAGATAGAATCGGTGGTTCCCAGGATCACCCTCCAAACGTATCCAAAGAACTGTCTCTGAAGAGGGCCGCAGAACTTCATCACTTCCCAGTATTGCTCGCAGATTCACCGCGTTGTCGTTTCCGTATACCATAGGGATCTCGACGCTTCGATACCTTAGCACCTGCATTCAAAGGTCAAGAATTACCTCGTGTGCCTTCACAAAGTCCACTCCAATGATGCATTCGTCGCATATGTCGGCTACCAAGAATGCATGTGAGAAGGTCAATCCCTCTAGTTGTATCTGTAGCTGCACCTCCCCGTATACTTTGGCCGCTTCTCTTGTAGCTGTCTTCAGACTGTAGCAGCTGGTGTTATGTAGCCAGGACGTCTGAACAAGGTCTCTCCGGATGATGGAGGCCGTGGCACCTTTGTCAATAGTGGCCACGCATTTTCTGTTGGCGATGATTGCCTCTACTGTAAGACTCCTGTTGCAGCGTTTTGTTTGTGAGACTTGGATGATGGTCCTGGGGGCGTCGATTCCATCAACCAACTTCCGTCCTGACATCCTGCCAGATTCTTCTTCATTCTGTCTCCTTCTAGCGCAATGTGGGCAGCCCGCTTGTCTAGCTGAGGCTCGGCACTGTCGCTGCTGGTGTCCCCACTTGTTGCAATTCCAGCACCTTATTTGTCCTCGACCGTTGTTCGTGTTTTGTCTCTGCATTTCCACGCGCTGACATGAGCATTCTAGCGTAGCCATTTCCCTTATGCGATGGCTACCTTGCGAAGCTGGGTCTGCAGCTTCCTTTGTCAGGGCGAATGCTAGTGCTTCAGCGAGAGTCTTCTTACCTGCCATTCTTACAGCCATTTGTAGCTTTCCATCCGCAATGGCATTGGTAAACGCATCGGTTGCCAACTCGTTTTTTATCTCCCTGCTGGTGTTGGGATTAAACAAAATCGCTAATCGCTCGATGTCGGTTTGCAACTGTTGAAGCGTCTCACCCTTTGTCTGAACTCTTCGGCGCAACTGGACCCGGTAAACTTGCTGCATGTGGTCGTCGCCAAACCTCACCTCGATGGCCTTCACCATGGCATCATAATCTTTTTGTTTTTCTTCAGGGATGGTCTGCAGCAATTCGGCAGCTGTTCCTCTCAGCGCCAGCGTGAGAGCAATTGATTTATCTTCGTTGTCCCAGTTGTTTGTCAACGCTGCAGCTTCGAATTGTCTCTTATAAATAGGCCACGATGTTTGGCCGTCGCAGACAGGCGGCTGCATTTCTTTGCGTCGTGGACCGTCGGGCAAATATTCTCGCACTTTCTATTTCTTAACCAACTCCAGCTCCGTAGCCAGTTGTTCTACTTCCGATTTGACTTCAGAGAATTTTTCCTCCACGCTTTCAATTCTTTGATCTACTGCCTGGAACTTTTCCTCAAAAAACGCATTCTGGGAATCAAGTTTGCTTTCTAGAGCTTTCTTCTGCTTATCGAACTTAGTATCTAGCTTTTCTTCGAGAGCGTTCTTTTGTTCTTCGAGAGCGTTCTTTTGTTCTTCGAAAGCATTCTTTTGTTCTTTTTGGCCGCTCTCCAGCTTCTCAAATTTGTCCAGAAGCAACTTCATGAAAGCGGGCAGTACTAACTAAGTTCATCGGCAGTACTAACTGTGCTTTGTTGCTGTTCTTCTCGATCTTCGAACAGCATCGTGTCTGGGTATCCACCTTCCTCGGCAATAGCGTCCTGGAGTCGGAGCAACAATTCCCTTTTGAGCCCCGAAGTCTGGAGGTTTCTTTTACCCAATTCCGCTTTTAACTCAGCTGTTGTCAATTGATCAATTTTTCGACCCATTTTTAATTGTCTTCACACAATTTTTACAACACAATCAGTTTATGTTTTATATCTGTTCCAGAAAATTCACTTGCGAATAAGCAAATCACTGACACCGTTTTTATAACTTTGTTAATTACAGCTTTATCGCACAATCAGTTTAAATATATCCGGAATATTCCACACTCAAATTTGTATGAGTCACAGGCACTGTTTACACACACGATATCCCTAGAAAATTTTACTGCGAAAATAAATCGTTTTAGTCACCGACGCTATTTACGCGCACTTTCTCTAGAAATCTCCACTTAAAACTGTTTGACACACTAACACTGTTGCGGAGAATTCCACTGTAGAATTTACCACAATCATGAGTTTTATCCCACTTCTGACACCAATGTAATATTTTCGGCCTGGGGTTCGTCGAATAAAACTCAATTTCACTTTTATAATCACACAATGAAACACTTCATTTATCAAACAAACTTATTTAAACTCAGATCACACTGTTATTCAACTTTACTATCTAGAATTCAACACTTTATTTCAACTCAATCACTTTTTACTTTATTACCGATTTTCACAAGTCCACGTTTGAAATATAACTGTCCCGTACGAGCCTGTCACCCGTGTATTTATACAAAATTAAGCACCTTCTAGTACGTTCCATACCCCCTTTGGTAATTTTCCATTGGTACTCCTCCGCTGAATTCCAAGGAGGGGAAATCGAAATTCGAACTTCGAATATGACAGTTGCTGTCAGATGACTGGAATGACAGTTGGGTATGTTCGTTTAGGGAATCGAGCGGGTGCGTATGTAGAGTGAATCGATGGGTGCATTCAGGGACTCCTGCGAGGTGTTGTATTTCTTGTCGCCACATAACAATATTTTATACTCAACTTTTCAACCGTCACCACAAATTTAAAAAGTAACGTACAAAACAAAGTGTCTTAATACACAAAATTATATTGCAGAAACATTGCTGCATTTTTTTGCATATGCAGCAATCCTAAAGTGGCTCCATCGGACAAATATAGAATTAATTTGACACGAAAACTCTGTTTTTGTCATTTTGGCTCTCAAAACAGAGCGGCGATGTCATTTCCCAGGAGCGAAAATCGATTTCCTCAGTAAAAGTCACAATTGAAAACGTACTTGTTTCAGATCTGTCGCACAGGGACAGTTTCAGTTTCCTTTTTTGATTCTCAAACTGTTACAAAGGTGCAGAAAATAGGTTTGTGAATAGGGTGAATGGGACTTATGAGAGGATTTATTTTTAATCGCTTGCCGAGAGGATTTAAATTTGTATGGTAAATCGCGTGATTTGTAGAAGATGTAATAAAGATTTATATTTTATATAAATCTTTATTACATATATAAAGTCTCTATATATTATATTTATATGTAGAGACATGGTATTAGAATAAATGCGAGTACCTTGCAATACTTCTGCTCTTTTTGTCATGTGGGAGTTGAGTTGAATTTTTTAATGCGTGTCGACATCGCTGTTCTGATTGTCAGTTTCACAAACACTTTTGACGACACGCCTAGTAAGATTTTTTTTAGATATAACCTATACTTTTTGAAAAATACTAGATAGATTAGTATAACAGAATAAATGAAAATAAAATCGTAATTGAAGTGCAAATAGGCATCTTACACATTTTCATTCATGCAATAATCCAAAAGACGTATATCTACACATTACTACCTTTTTTCGGGCACTGAGCTAGAGTAACCTATACCACAACAATTTCGATTAAATTATATCATGAAACCAGCAAAGAAACTGGATACCCAAACGTCAAAAAAAGAACTTTCATTTCTTAAGAAAAAAACGAAACTATTACTACGATCATCCCATAATGGTCGAACAAAAGAACTAATTCTATTTGCAAACGACTCGGGTACTTTTGTGTGACACGATGCTTCTTCAACGCAAGTACGAGTTAATTTCGAGTGTACGAATCATTGGCATGTAAGGCTCGCAAGCGGGTTTTGCTTGTGTCACACACAAAGTGATTATACAGATGAATCGAATAAATACGAACATTCAGAATTTTTTTCTTTGGTCATGATCACGATCAATCAGGCTCATCTTAATCTCTGTTACGTATCATACATTATAAGTATTGAATCAAGGTGGAACAATATAAATTAAAAGATCATTGATTTTAATTACCAATAAGCGATGCGGGCCTCTCCACCCTTTTCGTTAATAGTGGGATTTAAGAAGATGCTCTTCCAATTCAAAAGAGGAAAAGAAGGTCATATATATATGGTTGAAATAAGAACGGAGCAAGTGTACCGTAGGTCCAAGTGGAATTTAGTTGTTATTTTTATATTCTATATGTATTTCAGTGTCCTGATTACGAATATGTTATTAAAAATTGTCGGTCTCATTAAGCTTAAGAGTTATAGCTATTCAAAGTTTCAATTTCTCCATATAAAGTACCTCAACTTAAGACTTTTAATTTCTGCCTAAGAGTATGCTATAGAAATCTGACCAGATTCGCTGTAAAATAAATTTGCTTATGGAGACAACAGTGTTTGGGTAGCCCGCTTCGCGGGTTTAAAGAATTTGAACTCCCTTTTTCGCAAGGCTTAGCCGCTCACGGGTAGGTGCCAGTTGTCTGGCAGGCGCCTATGGCCATTTACGGGTATGTTAGCGTTGCACTCTTTCTACTAAACTAAACTAAACTAATCGAGACCGATAATTTTTAATAGCATATTCGGAATCAGGACACCCAAATGTATATATTTAGATAATAACTACCAATACATTCTACTCGGACCTTGGGTAAACTTATGCCAAAAGAACTACTTTTTATAATTTTGTCATATTGAACCACTTCCGAAGTTTAGTTTGCAAAGAATGATGTATTCAAATTTATTAAGATATTTATAAGCAACGTAAATTTAAGGAAACCATTTCAGCTGTAAAAATTTAAGCAGAAACTGAGTGCAAACTTGGCATCACTTTTTAACACATACGCAGCAGATTCCGTCTCTCTCTAAACCTGAGAAGTAACTAGATTTTTCTCATCCATTTACAAGCAGAAGAGAAAACCCAAAAGAAAATCTGTAAAATGCGTCACATGCTCTCGAAACCAACAGATAAACATATTTCACTATCTCCCTCTGACACATTCTGTAACCGAAAACGTCGTTTATCAGTCCAATTAGAATCTGGTTATCTCACCCTAAATAACCAAACACAATCGCATTTCAGGTTTACATCTCTTTTTCTCTTATGTGCAAAACAGTTATAAAACTATTGACAGCTGACGTTCCTCAAACATAACGTTCCGTAACTTCATCGAGTGACGGTCTCTCACAAATATTTACTTCCAAACAAAAGGAAAGAAGAATTTAGTGCAAAAAAAAATTGAAATATAATTTTCTTTCTTGATTTTTTGATTAAAATTTTGTGCGATTAATTGTAAAGAGAACACACACAACCAAGTGAGAAGACGAACAAAAGGAACAATTTTCAAGTGCCTAGGAGGGAAGGGGGAAAATCAATTTTCTTTCCACCGAAATTGTGGGCAGGTGCCAGGATAAATAGGGGAAAACTTTCGAGTTTTCCAAATTTTTGTACAGCACAGTGTACAGTAAAAGTTTAGGCACAGGTGTGAGAGTAACTTAAGAAAATTGAAACCTCCAGGCATAGCTGCGCTTTTCTTTTCAAAATTTTTTTGCTTTTTTTTGTAAATTTGATTCTGACGTGACACACCACAATCGTAGTATCGCCGAGTGAAAAGTATCTAGAACTTTTTTTTTAACGGTCGTGCCCATAAATTTGTTTACAATAATTTCTTTCGTGTTCGCAAAGTTTTGGCGCGTGCAATGAATCTATCGTTTGCGGGTTGTGGCTTCCTGGGCATCTATCATGTTGGGGTCGCAGTATGCTTCAAGAAATACGCACCACATCTGCTGCTGGAGAAGATTGGTGGAGCATCAGCTGGTGCCTTGTCCGCCTGTTGTTTGTTGTGCGATTTACCATTGGGTGAGTATCTTACTATGTAGGTATAAGTTGTTTGATAGTAAAGCGATTGAGTGAGTGGTTTCTTGATACGCAAACGGGAACAGCGAAAAGTTTATTGACTTTCTCTCTTTTGTTGACCCGAGAACAAGTGCGAGCGTATCATTTTATTATTCGCAGCATAAGTTGACCAAATGGAAACAGTCATTGAACTAAGTGTTATAGCACCTATCGCCGAAATTTTGTTACGAAAATACAGATTTTTGTTTAGGAAATATGAATGTAGTAATAGAATTACATATCAACATGGAGTAATATGTACCTAAGAGATACCTACACGTCGTGAATTTTTTATACCTTAGAAAGGTACCGTGTAGGTATACCTACGTATGGTAAACCTACAGAATATAATTGTCCAAAACCAACGTAAAATTGTGCGGAAGTCTTACATTTGACAGTGCAAGTCGGAAGAAATTAAAGCTTTAAGGTAGGTACAGAGCTTGTTGTTAAGTTTGATTCTTAAAAAAATTTAGCAGAAAAAAACAATAAGTACCCAGTAGATAAGTTGAAACTCCAGAACACGAACTATGTAGGTAGGAGTGTTGTGGTTTCAAAACTCGGGCTGCTTATAATAGGGAGTACCTACATACCTATCGGCCTAGCATTTCAACTTTTTAGCCAGAAGACCACTAAAAAATTATTCAAACGTGTAAAGTTACCTTCCCAAACTGGTCCTAAATAGTTCAAACCGATTTGCACACATTCCCTGGCATCTGATCTGATCCTAACCCAAAAACTTAATTAAAAAAGAGAAAACTATCAATTCAATCACTGCTATTCTAATAGTTAACTATTGCTGTCAAAAACTCAAATTTTTCAAACATTTTAGGTATCCCTTTAATACCTACCATTTTTGTTTATCTACTTATTAAACCCTTAAGCATTTCCTAATGTCACTTGACAAATTGCATCCAATTAACCCTATGCCCTTTCTTATTACTTACACGCCACTTCTATATGTCGCTCTGTTGTGTAAAATTCGATGACCTAGACTAATCTTCTTAGAGGCATCTAAAAAAAACGACGAATCTCGTGATCTTTTCCCCATTCAGGTCAAGAAATTATCATTCTGTATTATCGCATGGATTGCGGAGTGTGTATGATTGTCTTTTAGTCGAGTTCACAATAGCATGGAACAATCTTGAACCTTCCACCGCAATCGGAAGAAAATAAATCCAGACCGGTTTTGCAGCACCGAACGAGCCCACAAGACACACCCCCATATCATGAGAAAATGAAAACTACTCTGCGGTTTTTTCTAGCATCTTTTTCCATTTATGTACAAAGAGGTATCAAGTGTTAAGTGGCATTTTATCTCTCCACCATTGACGCTTTTAATCGGGATGGATCATTGAATATTTTTTATTGTATTCTTGATCTTCTGATGGGCAAAAAATTGAAATTAATCGGGCGCAGATTTCATAATTTTAACTGTTGAAAAATGAACCCTGCTGTTTGGACTTTGGGGTTATTAACACCCACACAAATGGCTGGCTTTGATTTTTATTTGAGGCTCAAAAACAAATCCGGTTCAATAGATAAAAGCTGACTGGAATTTATTTTTTTTGCAACAACAAGTAGCCATACTATATTTTGGTTTCGCCGAACAAAGATTTCCAGGTCAAGGTTTCCTTTCGCAACTACACACCGGCTACCTACTATAAATCAATTTATCTTTTTATCTCTTGTGTACCTGAAGATAACATGGCGAGGTAGGTACCTGAGTCTCTTAGAAAATACGGTAGAGGTAATTGGCAGAAATTGCTATTTGGGCAATAAGAAACTTGTTTTCCTTTGAAATTTTATTAGTTATGATTTGATTTTACGAAAATCCATACCAAATGGTATTCAGATTTACCTTGAAAAAAAAACTTGCTAAAAAGACATAACTAAATGAGTAGTTGAAGACCTTTATTAAAAATTTGATATTTACTTCACTATCCAACAAGTGAATGCATAAAGTAAAACCGAACTGCATTTTTACGCTTCCTTTGACTTGTGTGGAGCAATAAGAGAATAAATCCTCATCACCGCATCTTTTCAACTAATAAAACCTGTAAGAACATCAATGAGGGACTTGAATTAAACGTAACCTATTACGCTTAACAACCTAAACCTAAACAGATGTTTAGATAAAGTTACATTTAGGTATGTTTTGAAGAAGATGGGACACTTTTAAAACTCTTCTTTCTTTATGGATATCATTTTTTTAACGTTTTCTACCTTTACGTACTTTACTTAGGTATATGGATCTATATATACGTGGGATGTATACGGATCGTATTTTTTATCGACGTATGTTGTAGTTGTACATCTGTCATTTGATAACTAATTGAATAAAAAAAATATTAATATAGGAGGAAATTGAGATGATAGGAACTTTGTTCTAACCTTTTCTCCTTTCGTGGCTAGTTTGAATGCAGAACTTGTCGACCCAGTCCTCCACTGACTTTTAAGTCGCTAAATTTGTGGAATGACTTTTTTAGTGGGTAGACTTGGAAAAGTTCTACCACAAAGCTCTCGTTGTTTCGTTTTATTCAGCCAATTGGTTAAAATTTATCATCAAATTGAGGAAGAAAACCCCTATTTGGTTTAAATCATCTTTAGCGATTACCGACAAGGTGCATTTGTGAATGGCTGTGTGCCGTCAAATAAGACCAAGTGAAATAACTCCAATTTATAGAATTTGAGCTTATTTCTCAAAGCTAAAGTGAATTAGAGTTTAACATTTTAAGATTTGGTTTTATTTCACATTTCACCTTTTTGGTGTTTCATCAGATCACATTTTCAGATCACATTTTTCCTTTGAGAAACAGAAGTTCTTGCAAGAATTTTTGGCCAGCTATTGTTTGTGTTATTTGCTAAAGCAAATAATTCGCACGAAGAAAAAAAAAGCATTCTTAAGCCGTGATTAAAAAGATTTTAAACATTTAAACTTGTCGTTTTTCTTATTGAAAAATAATAGCCTAAAATTCACGCAAATTGTTTGTTTTATTTTAAAGATGATTTTATTATAAAGAAAATTATAAAATATAAAATAAATTCGTTCGAATCTTGCTTTTATATTTTTTAATAAAAAAACAATCGAAGAAATCATTCTTCATTTCAAAAAGATTTTAAGCGTTCAAACTTTTGCCTTTTCTTAAAAAAAAAAATTATGGCGAAAAAATTTAGAATTAATGATTAATTATTGATCTATTGTTTGATTGATTGATAAATTTCCTAGTTTTCTTTATTGAACAATTATAAAATAAAAATTTTATTTTTAGTTCTTTTTTTAAAGTATTTCGTATCAAAAAAGCATAAAAACGCCATATTTTATGTTATTTGTCCAATATTGATAACTTAATGGTCAAATACTTAAATTATTTTCACCATCAAATCAAGAATGTTCAGAACGAAAGAATTTTCACCATTAAATTGCACGTGACGCAATATTTATGTTTTTACTTTGTTTTATTAACTATTATGTTTTTTAATGTAGGTTAGGTTTGGTTAAACAGTGGTGTGGTAAAAAGACCACCCAGACACTACGCAATATTGCAGGCCCATCGCGATCCCTGGGTAACCAGCTGAACTTTCAAAAGGCAAAACTACTTAAACATTCTCCATGGTAAAAACAGCCAGTTTCCCTGTAAAGGCCTTATGTATGTGTGTTATATCCTCAATCGCATGCAGATCACTGCAGAAGCGACAAATGTCCGTGTCAGAAAGCCTGAGTCTCTTTCCGCAGTGTTCCTTTAGAATTCCCACTAAAGTCTTAAGCTTGTCCCTGCTCATTTTTAGTAGTTAGTCCCTTCAATCGTTTTCCGTCAAAACATGGCCAAATAGCCTTGGATACACTGTGTACAGTCAGACTAGACCACCTTTGGTTGGCAGTCATTGTAATTTTCTGGTTTGATGTTAAAAACCTCACTATTTCCAATGAGCCCTCCTCTTCGTGCAAGCTCGTCAGCTTGTTCATTTCCCTCTATACCGCAGTGTCCTGGCACCCAGCACAGTCTCACCTCGTTCTGACTGCACAATGATTTAAGCATAAGTACCTAGCGATGCGTTTGTTGACGTTCGGGATCTCTCGGGTCGCTGCAAATCGAAGGCAGTCAACCTTAAGGTTGGGGCCATCAGGTTGTGACCTCGTACTAAATTTATGTCCGCTCCTCTTAAGCCTGGCCTTCCACTAAGGGCGAAATAGTTTTTGGGTACATTGAGTCTTATCAGAGGGAGGCCTTCCACGTGCGAAAGCTGTCGTCGTCTGTCACTCCCTCGTGAAAATAGATCCTCATAGTCAAAGTTGGCATATGATGCGCGTACTTGTTGCTGCTTTAACATTACATTTGGAAATCCATCCAACCAGAATCATTTTTCTTTTGCGAGCATTAAAGTCTCAGTCCTAAAAGTAAAAATATTCCTATTTTCAATCTTAACCAACTTTTTACTTGTTAATAAAAATGAGTTTCTGTTGATTTCCACCAGTAGGTAACGAAACAATGAAAAGATGACGCAAGCTTAATTGAAATTAAACTTACACATTTTTCGCACTTATACTTGTGGGCCGTCGCATAGTTATTCACGATCTCTAGTCATCTCGTTCATTCCAATTCCCTGTCTTTTTTGTTTTTATTTTTCTGCTGGTTGTTCATTCAGTTGAACAAATATTGGCTTTGTTTTTTGCAATTATTATTTTTTTTTCTGAAGTTTGTTAAACGTTGTTAAAAAAAAAATATAACGTTTTGCAAACATAAGCAACTGATTGAACTAAATTTCGTTTTTTGTGCTCGTTACGAGTCTTAAGTCAGCGTTGAGATTGGAAATTTAATCCGTAATTGAAAAAAAATTTTATTGTTTAGTTTGCACATTGTGAGGGTAGGTAGGTATATGTGTAAAGTTGGCAGTCATTGGCAGTCAGAATATTCGCGTGCATATAATAAACCATACATTGCATATTTGTTACTTATACTGAGCTGGTTAAGGATTGGGTATAATTATTTACGTCTTCAAAAAATATGTCGTTAAAGTCAGATAGCGCACTTATAGGAACCGTGTCGCAAAGTGTTAGCTACCAAGAAACTAATAAAGTCTTTATTTTAGGTTGATATTTTTTCTTACGTTCTCTCTGCTAATCCGTGCAACGTATTTGTGCAATAACTTCGTTCAAGTAATAAACAGGACCGCTTCAAAACAGTTGGCAATCGGCGGCATAGAGATTAGAGATAGAGATTCTTGTAGAACGCCCCATTAAGGTAGCTGTTAGACTTTGCGTTAACCACAACACATTGAAATCTATCGGCTGAGTAGGTGTACGTGAGGGGTGAGGGCTTTGTAGACTCTTTTGCAAAGTTTAACGTGTTGTAAAGTTTTCGAACGCAGCAGAATGTGACTCACCGACCACCACCGTATGTGCTTTGACGAAATCCCGACTGATTCTCAGGATCTTCTGGATTTTTCTTTTGGTTGCTTCTGTTATACCAAACTATGTCAAGCATAGTTTTTTTTTCGGTACCCACCATATCCTGTAAGCGTTATCCTATACTTCTTCTAAAGACGTTTCCAATTGAAAGCAAAGAACTCTAGATGTAAAGTGACAATATTTCACTTCCTTGGTGGTCTAGCGGGTCTCTTCTGCTGCATGCCGATACTTCAAAAATTCCATTTTTTATCCACTCCATTTTTAATTTTTATTATCAAAAATTTTAATAAACGTGTGAATAAACTTGAAAAACTACTGGTTTCTCCTACTTTTCCTGTCCTATGCTACAATACAATATCCCGACCATTTCAGGACAACCGGATCCCTAGTACTTTGAGTGTCGGGATGCATGAAATTCTAAGAGGTTTAATTGAAAGGCCTAAACTAAAAACGCCTTTCTTTTTTTATTATAGTGAATACCATTACTGGACTAGACTACATTCCCGTCAATGCACAAGTAAAATGCGTCTATCTCTTCGTCTCATCCTAATTCTATCATAAAACCATATTAAAAAAAAAAAAAAAAAAAAAAAATACAGAAAATTGTCGAAGGGAATTTCCCCTTAAATAAGATATATTTTCTTTTAATCTTCCACCCTGAACACAAACGCTGCCCATTATCGTTTCCGATTCATTCGAAACAAATTGCACAAGCAAACTCAATCAAATGTGACTTAATGGCAAAATTGAAATATAATCTTTATTATATGAGGTGATTGTATCTTTCTTTGCCATAAAAACGGTCGTGGATTAAAGTCCAAACCATACATTAGATAGAAAGTAAATTTAGTTCGTTGACGTAATATGGAAGCGTTCCACAACTTGCTCCCAGAACAGACAATTAAACTTGTAAGTCACATGCAATTAAAGTTCTCCGACAAGTGGTGGACTAGACTCGAAAACATCAACCTTGATTTTGCTGATCTTGACAATGAAGCAATTGACTTTTATTCAATGCCGCCCCGACAAAAAGGTGACGATTTTAGCCTTTGCCCGAGAACGTTTTCCAGAATATATGTCTCCACACGAAATGCCCATGTCTCGGTCGGACAGGGCATGTTGTGTCGGGAATACATCAAAAAATTAATCTTATCGCAAATTTTGGCTTTTGTTTTCGCAACGGAAGACCTATACCGCCCCACGCCTGCACTTTGGCGATTAGCTCCGCAATGAATCATTGCACTATAAGTTTAAATTTAGCTCAAAGCAGGATGATGTGCTCACACAGACGAAAAAAAAATTGTTTATCTGCGCTGGAGGTGAGAAAACTTTCAATGACAAACATTTGTGGCTCGAGAAACACAAATTTCTTCCATCTGGCAGAATTTCTATACTTAATCGGTCAATGGAGTTCCTTACGCTTTACTCAGGAGTGTGTACCTACGTATCTGCTCAATTGATAAGTGTATAAAATGCGTTTTTGTTTTCATCTCAATGTTGATTTTTTTTCTTCTGTTATTTCAAAGTTAAAATCTTTTATTTTCATTCTCACGAACACATTCGAGATGCAAGATTTAATTTTAAAGTAAAATCAATAAAATTCTTATCAACTGACTTATTTGCGTGACTTCACGTTGCTTTGTAAGAGTAACCCAGCAAAGTATCTGAAGGATGCGGATTGTGCTTTATTTTAATTTATTGGCAGCAGTTAGCCTCTTCATTGGGGCATATTGTTTTGTGAATGAGTAACATTTTTGCCCTTCCAACGATATCATGTTTTGAAAAATTGGCTATTCTATTAAGAGCGTGTTTACCACCAAAAGTAATAGACGTCTTTCGGAGTGAACTTGCGCGTAAAAGGGTGTGTCGTTTGAAAATTTCAGGCAGCAGGTATCATGGTAATGAAGAAACCAAAAAGCCATTACCCTTATCCCTCATTGCATCAAACAAGATCCACATAATGATTGCCCATATAATTAGAAATTTGTAACTTAAAGTACTTTGAACATTTCCGACGTGCTGTGTTTGAAAACCCATTAACACTAGAAAGACGGGCGGGGGTCATTTGACCCATTTTGAAGTTAAGCGCTTTGTAACTTTAAAAATATTAATTCTTATGGCATGATCTCTTGTGACTTTTATTGAAATAGTCTATGCTCCAATTTACATATAGTGCCATTGTGATATCTTCATAAGGAATTAAATTAACATAACATCTACCTAAAAAGACGGCACCGGTCATTTGACCCGTAGGTGTAATTTTCCATACAGACTGTCAACTTCGGTGGTTTCTGTCTCTGTTGATTGATCTGTCATATAGCACCGTTTACATGTTTTTCCATATCAAACCAAACAAACGCATATATCCTAACGGGTCACTGGATCGTAAAAATAAGAAAAAAATTGACATGTGCAATACTATAAGCCTCGCCTTTCACGAGTGGCAAAACAATTTTTGTGCACTTGCTCTATTTTCAAATACCCGCGATTGTGTTAGCGAAGTTATTTCTTGATTGATAAAAACTGGTATTTCGTAGTCAGAAAAAGTTATTTTAGATCTGTTATAATGTCTCGACTTGGTGATCGCAAAATATTAGTAATTTTACAATCTTTCCGGAATCAATCAACCGGAAGATCAATCAGATGGTGAGGGTGAAGATGTGTAGCTTCAACCTGCTCCCGAAGAAGTTGCAAATATTCCCGAATCATATTCTTCTAGTAGTGACGAATCAGATGATAGTGTGTCAAGGGGTAATTACTTTTTGCTATTATGTGATTCTGAGTGTTATTTATTATGTATTATGCAGCTGATGTGCAAGATCGAGTACGAACTAGGGGACGAGGTCTTCAAAGACATTTTCGTGGTGGCCGTGGTATGCGAGCCCCGAGAAGCGTTGAGGAGAACAGTATGATGTCACCAGGTGGATTTTTATGGAAAAGCGCCACTGCAAATGAGACTGTGGGTCGACGAGCACGTCACAACATTTTGAGTCAACAGCCAGGACCAACTCCGTACGCACGAAGAGCAATTGGTGATAAGTTTGTGAGTGCTTGGAGACTCTTGATTGATGATTATATACTGCGTCACATCAAATTATGTACAGAATCTGAAGCTAAGAGGGTACTTGGCCATTCAAACTGGGTTATTTCTCTCGAAGAACTTGATAAATTCATCTCAATTTTATATGTCAGAGGTGCGTATGCTGCTAAAAATATTTCTGTAAATGACTTGTGGAGTAAGACTTGGGGTATAGCTTTTTTTTCTAAAACTATGTCAAGAGATCGGTTCAAAGAGATAATGAGATATATAAGATTCGATTTGCGATCCGAAAGATCTTCAAGAATGCAAACAGATAAGTTTGCACTTATTTCACAGGTATGGAAACGTTTCATAGAAAACTGCATATCCTGCTACCAGCCAGGTGAAAATTTGACAGTCGACGAACAATTATTTCCAACGAAGGTAAGATGTGCGTTTATTCAGTATATGTCGAACAAGCCTGATAAATTTGGAATAAAATTTTGGCTGTGCGCAGACAAGAATTCGAAATATCTTTTGAATGTCTTCCCTTACTTGGGCAAGGATGAAACTCGTCCTGAAAATCAGAGTCTTGGAGAACATGTGGTCATGAGTCTAGTAAAACCGTTTCTCAATAAAGGTAGAAATGTGACTACTGACAATTTTTTTACATCTGTTTCCTTAGCAAGAAGCTTACTTTCCAAACGAACAACACTGGTGGGTACTGTAAACAAAGGAAGGCGCGATATTCCCCCATATGTCAAAAACATGAAACTAAACTTGTACGAAACGAAAGCTTTGAAAACAGAAGATGAGCAATGTTTACTGACAGTTTATCAAGCGAAAAGAACAAAAATGGTGTTATTGCTAAGCACATTACATGACAATGTTCAAATAGATGAGAGTACCCCGAAAAAAAACCTGAAACCGTTGTATTCTATAATTCTACGAAATATGGTGTTGATGTTCTTGACCAAATGGCTAGAATGTTCAGTGTCAAGGCAGCTTCGAGAAGATGGCCGGTACAAGTATTTTATAATATATTAGACCTCGCTGCGATAAATGCTTGGATTCTGTATCAGGAAGCGGCAAACAAGCAAGTGCGTAGACGGGACTTTATACTTCAGTTGGCTCTTGAACTCAGCAACATGTCGGAAGAATCAGGTCCTAGTACTTCAACACAACCACCAACACCGATGCAGCCTTCAGCTGTAGGTACAGGTAAAAGACGTCACTGTTTTATTTCCGGCTGCAACAATAAATCTAGTCATGTATGCGATATTTGCAAAAATCCGTTATGTGGAAAATGTAATCAGTCAAAAGAAATTATTTGTCATTATTGTTGTAAGAAATAAACAACTTCTGTTAATAAAACACGTTACCTAATATGATTCTTTTTCCGTTTAAATGTTTGACAACTGATCGATTAGCACTTTTACATGAAAAACAAGACCAAATTCTACACTTTTACTATATGGGTCATATTTGACTATCAAAGGGTCAAATGACCCTTCCCGTCTTTCTTGGTAAGAAGATTTTCCCGTCTTTCTAGTGTTAATCTTTCCAACTGAAAACACCTCGCCAGCAGTGTTTCGAATCCCTTTCTGCCCCCTTTAAATCATGTCTTACTTTGAAGCGTGGGTAATAAAAAAAAGAAAATCCCTCCCAACACTTTTAATTAAACTAGGCGCAATTCCAAGATGCTTGTTCGTGTCAGATGATTGGCATATTTACTTGAAATTACAGAGATTCGCTGTATTCTCATCCATTTAACTATATAAATTTATAGACATAATCTTTATAATGTACAACTGATAAATTACATTATTGTGCAAGCAAGTTCATATATAGATACGTTTGTTTACACAAAAGAAGACACAAAGTTCAGCTCTTTATTAGTTTGACGTATTTGAAAATTGATTGGATTGAAACAAAGGATGCCTTTGTAAATATATTTAGAAAAAAAAAATTCTTCAAAGACGAGATAGTTCTTATAGCTTATGCAAGTTGCGGGAATTGTTCAGGACCAAGCTGTGGGTTCTGATAAGAATAGTTTGCTGGTGTTTACTCAAGAAAGTCTAGAGTTCAGCTTTGAGCTTTAAAATGATTACTCAGACCTCAAGTCGCAGACAAACTGTCGGGTTTTATTTGTTGTTTAGTACCCATGAGTCATACATTGTCTTTAAATTGAATATGTACACTTTTATATAACTAGAATTAATTTACCTAAGGTACATACTTTTGGGAGAGATGGGAAAAATCCCATGTGTGGTCGGTCCAGTACAAGGTCCAAAGTCACTTAATTTCGATTTTGTTCAAGTATTCTAACAATATACATCGTCAAAAATTGTATGAAAGTAAAAAGAGAAAAATTGTGTCGATGTATGGCGTATTATTTTTTTTTCTTGTTCTATCTAGATCTAGTGTAAGGGTGAAGCTCCAATTTCTCGAAAAAAAAATCCCGAATTTCGTGATCAGTGAACCAAAAAAATAGAGCAAATCTGGTGGTCGCCGGAGAGTATACAACCCAAGCCGTAAAATAACTGGAGAAACGATAGGCTCCGAGTTTTTAAGTAATAGTGCCACTAATAATTACGCTTTGCCAATTGTGTCTTTGACTGACAAAGAGGAGAACTGTCAAAGTTTGTCAATAAATCGACTAGTGGAAACTTAGCGTTACTATATATGGCGTAAGTTCCGAGGCAGAGAATCGTTGGCAGGCTTAAAGTGGGGACCGAGCTATAATTCTGCTTTAAAAAATCTGCATATAAAAGTTCTGCTTATTTGCAAAAAACACAACTTTTCAAAATCCTGAAAATTCAGAAATCTGCTCATTCTAATTTTTAAGCTTACTTTTCACTATTTTGAAGTAAAGTAAAGTAAAAAAGGAAGCATGAAAGAAAAGAGAGCGGGATGACCCCGATGATAATATTTCACTGTGTCGCGTTGTAACAGTGTAATTTCCGGCTTTTTGAAAAGCACAATTTTAAAAGCTGATTTTTGAAAGAAAAATGTTGACCTATGCAAAATTTTATGAGCAGAATTTAAAGGAGAATTTCGGAAAGACAATATTGAGCCATCCAGAATTTTCAGAGCAGAATAATAGCAGAATTTTGTGAAAAGAACTTTGATCCATCCGTCATTTTAAGAAGTTCTGTTTCAAATCCTCGCCTACAGGGACTGATCTTGACCGCTATTTCAAGTTTTTTAAGCCTGAGATTAACAGATCGGCAGCCAATCATTTTTTATTGCTTCTTGAACTCCAGGAGGCTTGGAATACACATTTCTTTTCTCACAGATATTGTCATATTCTGAAATAAAAACCTCTAAATAAATATAAAAAATTTAAAACTTTTCGTCGACAATATTAGCTTTGTTGTTGCGAAGAGTGTTGAAAATGAGATTGAGCATTTGGAGGTTGGACAAAAGGCTTGAAGTCACCGGGGGTGCATAAATTGAAGAAGGAAATTTTTCATCAGTTAAACTAAAAAAATGTTGAAACTTGTTGCTTGGAAAACATCTGTCTGATATATTCAGAGATAATATCTGATCTCTGCCGAGAGAAAAAGTTGATAGTCTCGTCCCCTCTGGTCTCGCGGAGAATTCTGCTCTATTCTGCTAATTTAAATTCTATTTGGAGTAACACGTATTAAGATGTCAAGTGTGAAATACTTCGAAAGAAGAATTCTTGTAGGGTCGTTTGCACAGACTGGGTGCGTCTTGAGAAAATCGTAAACTACTTTTATTCGGAATTCGCCTATTCTCGAAAACGCAACTATTTGAAAATTGACTAGAAATATTGGTCTTAAGTCAAAGCCCCTCAGGCTATATGCCGTTTTAGGATTTTGGCAAGATTTCCTGTAACTGGTTTCATAGTTTTGAAAGTACCTTATTTGCATTATCCAACCAGTTTATGTGGAAAAGAATGAAAAACAAGTGGGAAAGTGCAACAGTGCGTATGCAAAAGCTTCAGTCCATCTACGACGGATTGCAAAATACCCGACCATACCAAAAAGAAAACTGCCACGCCTCCAAAAAGTGGGCGGGATATAAAAATATAACTGTTGAGTTCTTTATACATGGTAACTAAAAAAAATCACTTTTTTAACGTCACACCCACAAAGGTGGGCGGAGGCACATACAATATATATATACATAAAAGTTAGAAAATGCTAATATCTACAACTTTTGTCATACATTTTTTTGTCAAATTTCATATATATTTATTGAAAAACTGTCATTTTAAATTAAAATCCCTTAAAAAGTGGGCGCGGTGAAAAGGCTAAAAATTATTGGCTACTTCTAAGACAATTACAAGGCACAGTTACATACCAAAAATGCTAAAATTTGGAAAAAGTACTTTTTAAAATTATAGATGGTCGCACATACAGGCCTGTAGTGGGCGTGTCTGTGGGCGGATTCAGCTTATTTTCAAACCTGATCTGAAGGACTGGACTTCCAGCCAACCCACCCAATTTCAGCTCTCTACCTTAAAATTTAAGGCCTTAAAGTTTTTTTACATACGGACGGACGGACGTACATGGCTTAATCGATTCTCCTGTCGGTCCCTTTCATATCTTTAAAAGGTCTTAGGGGTCTAAGGTGATTATTTCACTGTGTTACAAACTATACATCAAACTTAATATACCCTGGGTCGGGTATAATAAATCATGAAAAACCACGACTTATTGGAAATTTTACAAAACATTGAATGAAACTATGAAAACTATGATTATAGTTACTTGTTTGAGGGCTAGAAAATTAACCTCTCTATGATGCCCATTAAATTACCCACTTACACTTTGTACCCCAATCTCTGAGTAACACGCTACAGTTAACATCAAATATACCGCCCTTACACTACACATGAGTGGGTAATAAATTGCACATATCGAATTGATATCTTTATTACCAACTTAATCAACTTGTATGACTCGTAGTTTCCATAACAACAAAATGCACCTTTAGTTATTTTGTATGCAAATGGATACACTATCTTATCGTTGCATTATCAAAGTCCATTCGACAATTCCTATCGATTTATTAAATTTTGATAACCACCCAGACGCTGACTCAAACTTTCTTTGTTTCGCCACAAATTATTACCTATCAATGCAATCTTGCCATACTGCACAAAAACAGCTGATTAGAAGAGTTTGTTTCAAACAAAAAAAAGCGTCTTTGTTCGATTTACTAAATAAATCATGCGAGTTTTATAATTTTGATGATATAAGGGAAACAATAAAAACCCCTTTGTCAGCTGGAATTATTGCTTATCGCAATTGGTTCCTAAAAAACTTGAATTTATGTCAAGCTCAGCTAAGAAAGCCTTGGTTTGTAGAAATATTATTATAAGGAAAACAACTTGAGCGAAAAAAATATATGCACGCACAAAAGCTTCACACAAAATGTCATTCGATTGACGTCATTTGATTGAGAGACAGAGGCTTCACGATTTGGCCTCACACATGACAAACTTCCCCTTTTTTTATTTTTTGCTCATTGATAAGATTAAGGGTGAAATAAGAATAAATATAAGTGAATATATTTTTATTGTTATCATCCGCAAGCTGACCGATGGTGGGTAGTGAAAAGAAATTAAAAAAAAGCTTTGTAAAAATGCGAATTATTAGAAACTAGAACACGTCAACCTAATTAGCTATGCTTACTTGAGGGAAAGCGATAGTATATATATTTTTTAATTCAGATATGTTTTTTAGTGGGTCAAAAATTATAAGGAATATAAGAACATAGTTGAGAAGTGAATAATTATAAGCGGTTATAAGCGGAGTTTCCTGTTTTACAATAACAGAAAGAAAGAAGAATGTTCGGAAAAAACTTCACAACTTACTAACTCAGTTGGGATAATTTAATAGTTTAGATTTGAACTTCGATCGCATAGATCGACCTACTCAAATTAATAAAAAGACTGGTTTCATGTAATCTCTACTAATTTGTTAACATTATAAGAGCCTTGCAGTTACAAGTTTACGGAAAAAATAAGGCTGCTTCTATTATTGTTTTAATCATTTTAATTTAGAGTAAAAAACTTTTCAATTGAATACAGTACCTCCGCTCTTATGTTTTGCTTTTAATTTCCTTATTAAAAACAGGTTAAAAGGATAAGTAATGAGGAAGGAGTGTTTTTTTCTTAACATTTAAATAGCTTTCTCAGTAAAAAAGTTGTTAAGACTGGAATTGAACTTCAAGCTCCTATTTTTAGTCTATATCATGAGGGTTTACCCTCATTAAAGCAATTCGTCACTTTGTCGTTCTGTACACAATGAAACCGAGTGTACACCACGCTGGAATTGTCGTGAGCACCGAGTATTATTTGACAGCTTGGTGTGGCAGCTCTCATAAAATTCACGCAACCCACCTTTCTTGGTTTCATACCCACGTGGCAGTACAATGAGCCTACTACTCAGTGCAATTCATTGGCTTTCTCTTTGCCAAATCTGTCTTATAGATCTTAAGGAAAAAAAAGTTGACGGTGAAAATCATCGACAAGTGAAATCTTTGTTGAAACGTCTTCAATATTTGTATCTAGTTTTGATGACGCGATTGTACGCATGCCCCCTAGACCAGAAAGCAGACCACCTCTGATAATCCTGGAAACGGCCAATTAAAAGTCCACAAAAAGTCCATGAAAGTCCAGCCAGGTCGAGAACTTTTGCTGGAATAGCTAGGAGATCGTGCTTGAAATTCTCGAGTTGTTGGCGGAGGGTCGTAAAATATGGAAGAACTATTTAGCCGCTCTTGCCTCGTGACCCTGTTAAATGGACAAACGGCTACAAAGAGCCGGCACAAAGAGCTCGGCTTGTCGGAGTTTTAGTTTTGTTAATTTGTCTCGTGTACCTTCAAAGTTTATTTGAGCCTTAATTGAACAATGATTAACATGAATGTGTAGCGCCGCTTCTTGTTGTACTCCTAGCTTTATTGATTTAAACGAGGTCCTTCCTAAAATATGACTTGCAGCATGGTCTGTGCTGCTGATTGTCAGTTACCACATTTGTACCTTAATCACTACACATAAATCCTTTTTTTTTTAATTGCTATGAACTTATACGTGAACGCAATAAATTTTAACAAAAATGACAGATAAGTATTTGAATCCTTTTTGTCAAACAGGTACGTACAGGTTCATGGTACCTACCAAGCTAAAACAATAAAAATGTTGTTTTGAAACGTTTTCCGCTGTTTCTTATGAAAAAAGAAAAATACTTCGGGAAGGGTTAACATACCACCAACATTTTTTGGATGAATTTATATGCCCTCATAAAAGGGCTCGAAAAGTATACACAGATGCCTCACTCGTAATCAATTATACTATGCTCTCCACCTGGATGTTAAAATTATATCCTGTGTTGCCACCTCTCTTTCACACAAATAAACATAAATGTTGTACTTTCAGACTGATTTTTTTTCTCAAAATTTCGTGGGCATTTGTCTGTAAAAAAAATCAAAGTTTTTTGTTTTCTTTTTGTAAACTTTTTCTATGTGTTTACGCAGTTTGTCTCAATACCTACTACTACATACCTATTCCGATGTTATGTGTTGGCTGGCTATTTACGCCAAAAACAGTTCAAGTCATTTTCTGCTCAATGGTAATTTCTCCCGTTGGATGAATCGGGAGGAATTGGATGAATTTATTTGACCTCAAAATGACGGAAACATGTTTCTTTTTTTTATCAATGTCCTCAGACAATCATTTTACCCTTTTAAGTGGAATGCCCTTCCAAAAAAGGGGTGTGTACCGCTGCTGCACAATAGGTCACGATAAGCGAAGAAGAAAAAAAGTACTAAATCTGATGAAGAAAGAAGAAAAGGAAGGAAAAACGAAACATTTTTCCAATTTGAGAGACGAGCCCCCTTCGGAGTATAAACTTGCACTATAAAAACAGCACAACACTGTGTCAAAGCAAGTCACACACACACGCACATTCGTACTTACACATCGTTGTCAGGTTTTTAAAGAAGAAAAAATTAAAGAAAACATATTTTTCCGCATTCTCAATATGCGTACCGCAGCGTATACGCACATTTGTTGGTGTACGCAAGTGGCGTGATTCCCTCACTATATTTATATCTGTAGAATACAACATTCCTACAACATGCAAGTGTGTATGAATGAGTTCTGCTCTCAATATTGTTTGTCTTTCGGTCGCTTTAAGTAAAGTACGCACCTTCGTTTATCGTCATGGATATTAATCGACAAACCGGGTTGTTTGTTACCTCATAAAAGGGCCGACAACAACTGTGTGTATGGTTGTGGGCTGTTGCAACTAGTGCGTCCGCATATTGCATTGACAGTCTTCTTGAACCATATGACTGATTTTTTTTTAAATTTCTTGTTGTCAGCATCATTTTGTTTTTAGAAACTTTTGGCAAAATACCAAATTTTCTCCTATAAACTGTTTATTTTTTACAAAGTGTGTAAAGTAAGTTATGCCTAACTTATGAATGGTGTACAACTGTTTAATATAAGAGTAGGTAGATCCCTACTTAGTCATGATGTTGTACGTACACAATGAAGCGAAGGTACCTATGCGTCATGGTTGGAGAGTAGGTAGGTACCTATGGATTGATGCATGTTTCTGTCACCTGTATAGAGTTGTAAATAAACTTGGAACCTTGCCGACACGTGAAATAAGTTTCTTTATAGTTTTTTATACAAATGTGTTTGGTTTGTAAACAGGTTATGCGTTTTGGTATGAAAATACGTATGCGTAAGCATGTGTTTTTGCCGCGAGATCGCTTGGAAAACACAAGTATGTATGTAGGTACGTCACTGGGAAAAGTTATTATGGTTGAATGCAGGTACTGCACCACAAGATTATGACACACTGTAAACTTTGTGATTAATTTGAACAAGTAATCGCATGGCTCGGCTAATTTGATCAGTATTCGTGTCAAAAATAAAAACGTTTCATTTCATGGAATATAGAAAGCAATTGCATCGGCCCGGAGTTGAGAAACTTCCTTATCAACCACTACCACACTGGTTGCCTCCATAAATATCTCAAGAACATAGAAAGCCCGAATGGGTCAAGCCAATTGATTTTCATTACCTGCTTGTTTTCGCACTTAAAGGCAAAGATTTGTTACCTTAAAACGCGTACCTACCTGAACTCTTACCATGTGAACTTTTCAACATAGGTATCATTATTTTTTGTTGAGTATTAAAGATTTACTCATTTTCTATACTCTCATTGACAAGCTAAAATGTGTACTCCCCACATTCATAAAGACTCCAAGTACTAAAGCTAAAGTCTTTTGACTGAATATGGCTCGGATGATAGAACTGTATTAAAGTCTGCCATCATCGCACTCCTTAGGCGAAATTTTTCAATGCGAAGTCATCCGAATTTCGGAATTAACCTGAAATTCAACCCACAAAATTAGTTCTTCAGTTGTTTTAGATCGTGAATGTGACTGAAAGGAGTGATCATCAAAAATTCTGAAATGACTGTTTATTTGCTTGCTTCTATATGTTGAAAGGTCACATTTAGCAGATGCAATAATTTCAAGATTTCGTATTGGAGATAATTCTAGGTAATGGCTACAACTTTGCTGTCGACAGTTTTCCCCTAGGACATCAATCGTCTAAGTTATAATTGAAAAACTAAATTAAAACCATTTTTTTACACAGTCTACTGGCCATAAAATAGTTTTCATCATCAAAGATTTTGTTACTCTATTTTTTTCGTCAAACAAACCGAAACAAAAAGTTTTTGCCAAGTCCGTCTTGTTTTTTTCATATTTTCAGAAAACAGATAATTTTTGACTAATTTTCATTTACTATCGAATCAAATCTAGAACGCACAATTTTTGTCGATATTCTTAAAATTAGATAATTTGATAGTAAATATTATAAAAAATTCAAGTGAAGAATTTAAAATTACTTTTAAATCGGTACCAAACCCACAAACCTTGAATCATCTCGTATGCCCAAGCAGGGAGACTACATGATATTTAAATAGGCAAAAAAACACTTTTTCACATAATCAGGATAAAGAACCATTCGATAGAACGATCCAAGCTTCGAGGGCTTGGACACACCGAATTACAATAAATAGGTCTCGAAAAAGATACGATAACAGGACAAGTCAGGTGGGTGAATCAAATGTCTAAACCTCTCCTAAACTTACGTAAGTATCCGGCTTAGGGAACCAGTGTTGGTCGCGGGTGATCGCAAAAATTGAGGTACCACTTAAGCACCCTTTCCCCGTACAAAAAAAAAATACATGAACACGGTTAAGACTAAGGCCCTGGGTCAGATCGAGTTGTGTAATTGAAATCTGCAATTGAATAGTTATAGCTGTTAATGATTGATTTTAATCAAAATTGACACTTAAGCCTAGTATGGTGATCGTGAAAAATCTTTGCACTCATGCAAATTCTTTGATTTATGGGAGCTCCGTCTGGTACCTAGTACCGAAAAATTCCTCCAGCTCTTGCTTATTTCCTCCAAAATTCCTTGGGTTCATTGGAGTTCCTTGCCTGGTAGTACCGAAAAATGATGTGCTTCACCCATATCAAGGATTCCTCCAGTTCGTGCCTACTTTCCGTAGAATTCCTTGGGTGAATACTTCTGGGTGGATCATCTCACCAATACCTTAAGAAGACCTTTTTTACCTCAGCTAAATCTTTTGATTAACAAATCAAGAAAGATTAACATTAAGAAAGAAAACACTTCATATCCTTCCATCTAACCATTGGAAAAATACTCCTACTTGGACTTCGAAGAGATACAAATGGATCAGAGACCGAAATGTATTTTATATTCCAAGCAACTGCGGCTTTACTGCCTTAGGGTTGTGATTTCCACTGTTGGCAAATTGTTGGCGTTAGTTCGATGAATTATTAATTGAGTGTGGCTTGGCCTCAGGAAAATGCAGTTATGATTTTTATCTCCAACAAATAAGGAACAAAGAAACTAAAAATTATTCTGTCCGTGTTAACCTACGAAGCCAGTGTTGAACTGGGGCAGTGTATAAGCATTTCTACCCTTTTTCGGAAATAGGCGAAAAATCTCCTCGTTAAAGGCATAGAGTCTTTTGAAACATATTATGTGCATCAGTTGGTCCTGTAAACAGGATATGGATGCAAATATTTTTGACGGCTCTTAAGACTAGCGCGTGTCCGTACATAGAGACACTGATAGAAGTTAGGCATGTCTCAATTTTTTAAGGCACGTTTACGTATTGAAAACTATATTACCAAAAACTGAATTGAATTCGGTTAACCAAAAGTCGATAAACTAATTTGCTCTTGCTACTAAGTTTGTCGCAATCTAAAAAGCCATATCGTTGCACACGTTAGTGCTAAATGAAACTACTTATACCTGCCTTACCTCATGATGATAAAAATTTCAAAGATAAAAAACAGAGGGTACCTGCAAAGTTGGTTGATATTGCATAAGAAGCAGAAAACAAAACTTAGGTTTCGGGAAAAGTTGAACTTGACTTTGTTGATATAAATTACTTCTTGATAAAAACGGCAGCATTTAAGATAAGACTTTTGATCAGACTGTAATTAACTATGCGGCCGGCAGCTTTATATCTTTATGATTTCCCCTGTGCGCTTGACAATTGTTTTTAGACTTATTTTTAAGGGTTTGTAGGGTTGCAACTCAATATTTTATAATGCTTTGGCAACAATTGTGTAGAAACTAATAATTTGGTGTGAAATTCTCAATTGAGCTTACGTGCCGCGTCAATTCGTTACCTTCATTTACAGTTAACCGTTTCAGCGCTATGGCTATGCCATTCATAATTTCAACCACAAAATAGTTTTTACGTTCGGTTTGTAAAAATATATCCACTGAGGTACTTTTCAGTTTTATTATAGTCAAGTTCAACTTTTTGTTGAGTTAAGAAATTTGATAAAATTTACACACTCATGCGGGAGGTTTTCAGGAAACTTCAAAGTTTTATCAGCAAAATACGACCTCCAACGAATACGCATATGATAACGCGCTTGTAAGAAAAAATGTTTTAGCCCAGTGTTATACGAGCCACAAAACTGTTTTGTTTCAGGGTCCGGGAATATTGTATTTTCTGTCACGCTACCAAGAAAGAAATCGGGCCTTAGGACGAAACTGTTTTGTCGAACGTGAAGGGAAAGTCTTAGGTTAAAAAGCACTTTATACTGTAAACACGACAGCTACCTACATATGAAATTACGTTCTGAGCAAAAGCAAACAAACAAAGAGTGGGCTTCCAAACGAAGTAAACAAAATATCTAAGCTAAGCATGTCATTCAAAATTTTGACGTTGAATTCAATCTGAAAGCAAAGAGCTTAGAAATGCCTGCAGAAAACTGTTTTTTCTTTTTTCAAATTGCCTACCCATACTGTAACAAATCCACTTGAAATTGTATCTGAATCTGAAACCATGCCTATCTCCAAACACCATGCATGATTGAATTCTATTGTAAACAAAAACACAAAACAACAAAACTATTTTTATATTAAAAACAAAAAACAATCTCCCGGCGTCCTCATTCGATGCGGCTTCTCTCTTTCTTACGTTGTCGTGTTCTTTTTAGATCTAGAAAAAATGTGGATACAAACTTTAACTACGCACTTACAAATGGCCCATACCTAAAGCCATACAACAACACACTCCTTGCCCAATACAGTAAAAGTGTAAGTAATACTACACTCGTTGTAAAAATTCATTCAGGCAAACATTATTTTGACCTTCAACTTGTAACGTGTATTCGATGGGTGTGTTGTGTTGCGGTGCGTTACACAGTCATCTATGTACGAGCCCCTCGAAAATAGAGGACACTTGCGTAATCACCTTGTGTGAAATGTACAAGCGAAAAGTAAGGCAAAGCAGAAATAAAAAAACAAAAATAAAAATAATAATCCCATCAAAAAGGGCGATTAATCTGTATCTCAATTTGCTTGTTGCTCATTTTGAATGATAAATCTGTTTAGGTGTGTGGGGAGTGTTTCAAATTTATAATCTTTCGTTAAAGATGGTCTATAGTAAAGCGGCAAATCTAGGGAATCTATCGCTTTCAAAAACTGTCTCTGAAAATAATGCTTTTAGAAGACTTTTGTAAATGGTGCCTAAACATCTGAGGGAAGCAATTAAGCAAGTGTAGTTTGTCAATGTTCATGAAGCTTGTAACTTCTGCTTGGTGCTAAATTTGTTTGAAAATACATAATATTCACCAGTAGAATATGGCTTCCAAAGAGGCCTATAAATAAAACTACGATGATGGTGACATCATTTGAAAAAATGTAATGCCTTAGAAGCATCTTTTGGTTTGGTCGGGGTGAACAACTTTGAACCTTGATCACGCTATTTTGAGTCGTTGCCTAATTTTTAAGCACATTCACTGTAAGCTCTGTCACGCCATTACAGAGCCACTTTTCTGCAACTTGTGAGTGGCGCCGGCCGTCTATTGTTTATTTTAAAATTATTTTGCAAACATTTGATTGATTTTTGATAAAAAAGGGGAGTGGGTATTGAACTTTGCATTTAATTTTACCCCATTAGGAAGATCGAATGGCACCTTAGTGGAACAGATTTTAAGTACTAAAAGTTACTTTTGTCTTAATACTAAAGGTGTTTTCACAGCCGGCGAACTTGCGCCCGGTGAACTGGCGACCAAATGACTTGACTCCAAAATACTGTTTCAAAATGAAAATCGCAGCACGGAAATCTTTTAAGGATGAAAAAATCTATAACTTGACACTACTATAAAATAAATTTACCCAAGTTCTGTCAAGATATGCAGTTCACTAAAAACAAAACGAATTCGCAGCGACTTGTACGAATTACTTAGCGATTTGTAGGTCATCTTCACAAAGCTTTTGAAAATCATGGATTTGAAGTTGTCAAATTATAGAATTGAGGATTCTTGTTAGTTTTATTTTAAATAAAAACTAAAATTCAGTTTTTAACAATTCCTTAGAGCAATGTCGAATTAAGTCCCAGTTCGCAGGTCGGGACTTAGTTCTCGGGCTATGCGGGTACCTTTCGTACCTACTTCTTGGTTCTCAGTACCAGTCAAACAGACTCAGTGTCCTGAGAGACTTGGAAAGATATCTTATTATAAATGATTGAGCTAATCAAACGTCTCGTTGCGTATACCATGGAACAGCTTCTTAGCAATCAGGTGTCTGTGAACAACGTTTCCAAATCATCAAAGTATTGATCGCTGCTCAACATCAAGTTTCCCACGAACCACTGACGTTACTCACTCTATTAATCCGAGTAACACCATCTACGAAGCTCAGAAATCCCATATCGTCAGCTTTTTCCAGGGTTAACCCACCAAATTTGGCGAGCTAAACCGAGTTTAACGATGGACGAAATCGTCTGAAAAACCAACTTCTGTGACTTACCCCAGAACTTTAACTCAGAAAATCGGATGATCCCGCACTGTAAAGCTAGCGCTTATTTTGGCTCCAACTCATCGAATTGAGCTATTATCGGTTTTTAACATTAATAAATCTGGACTATTTTCCAAGAAATATATCTGCTCAAAGAGATGCAAGTAGAGATTAAATAGGGCAATTTCCTAACTTGTTATGATCTTGTCCACTCCATCTGATCTTGTTAGCATATGGCGTTAGCCATATTTTAAAATCACAAATAAGTTCTAAATACCCTACAACTTTTAACATTTGCGATATCTTGAAAATGTGAATACAGATGGGCGACTCGAAGCATTAACTATGCCTTCTCTCAAGCTACTGCGAGTAACTCACAGTTTTTCAGTCACTCAGCATTATTCTGATAAATGGAGACGCCAAGTAAGGTCTTTGGGTCTTGAAAAGGTAAAAAATATATATTTCTGTTACACACCGAATTCGCATGGGGGTAACACATGGAATTGCCTAGCTACAAACCGATAAGGTTTTTTCTAGTGACGTCGCAATCTTAGCTTTTTTCAATAACTACGTGGTAAGCTACACAAAGATTACTAGATCTGGTATCGATTTAATATTTAGTATAACTAAAATACTAATGTAAGTATATCTGTAATTTTATACTGTTGCATTGAACTCTTTCTTAAAACATGGGGTTTTACTTTTCAGGAAGATTGGTTCATATCTAATCAACACCTGAATCATAGCTAAACACTAGAAATACATACTACGAGTATGTCTTACACGTGTTTTGATAAGATGTTGTGATTATTATTATATTAATTTCGAGCCTTTCTATGCCGTTTCCGTTCAGTTTTCGAACCTTTAAGGCTAACCTTAAAAAGGTTAACATGACATAAAATACTTTGATTGAAAAAGATAAAGTTACAAAAAAGGATAAGACCTTTTTCACATTGTTATTGTCTGCTTCATTTAAGGTGCATATGTTTTTTTACTTAACTCTTTTGTTATGCCCACTAAAAATAGTTTAAGTGATATTAATTTAATTAAACGATATTAATTCAATTAAACCAAACTTTGATCAAACTAATGATTTACAAACATTTGTGAGTTTAGGTGAGTTGAAATTTCACTTTTACATAAAAATTTAAAAAGATGCCAAAGGATGAAAATTTAAACTTGAAATAATACACAATTCCCCTGAGGAGGACAAAATGTGATTGACCAAACTTCAGGGAAAAAATTATGTCATTTAGCTCTTTTTACATTAAAAAAACAACGCCCGGAAAACTTATTAAAAATACCATTCAAGGCCTTAAAATAGTAGGCTTAAGCGGGATTAATCAAATGGCGAAACACAATAAAAATCCCATTCAAGTTCTGCCAAAAGATTGTGGTGCTTATAAAAGACTTGAGTAAACGATTTGAAAATCTTTTGAGATTTCGCTGTGAACGTCTCGAGTATCGCGTTGCCTTGAAAAGTTAAAATCAAATTTGTTTCAAAAAACTCAATTAAAATAAAAATCATCTCACTTTTTCCTCAACTTTGTATGTTTATATCCCCGAAACCGATCTAAAATGTGCTTAAACTTTTGAGGCCAGCGTAAGATTCTTGATATATTCCCTTCTTTCATGGATCTTTTGAAGCACTGGTCTTAATTATGACAATAAATGAACTTATGACAAGCAAAAACAAAAAAAAGCCAACAAAAGTTAACGAAAACCTTAAGAAATCGAGAAAAATTCTATTATGGTCGTAATTGGTCATTTCTGAAAGCCGACTTAAGCTCATCTTAAACTATTATAGTTAGGCTTTTAGTTCTTATACTGTTCCTAGCAAACAATCATAAAAAAACAACCGTCGAGTATTGTAGGTACCTTACTGAAAAATGCAAAGTATTTTTTTATATTTTACTGTAGGTGTCAGTAAAGCGGACCAAACTTAATTCGCGCCATATTAGGTTTTATTAGTTTGTTTAAGGAAAAATATTGGAAAAATAAATAGGGTTCCCAATTTTGAAAGAAGAAATGCAAATTTAACGTTAAACAAAGAGTAACGAAAGAACGCCTATAAGGTTAATTTGGAGACGATAATCTTGCATTTTCCAGACTCGCAAGAAACTTCTTACTTAATTAAACTTTTTACTAAAACTTACTTTTTATTAACTTACTTAATAAAATTATGGTCTAGACAGGATGTGATTTAAATTTGTTTTCTTGTTGCTTACTGTATTAACTACAAGTCTCCACCTGTTTATATTGTATACGTGCACTGGCATGCGTTTTTTGCCAGGCGTTGTACAGGATCCATAAAATAAATCCAGCTGAAACCTGCTCTGGTTGCACAATTTTTAATTCGACTGGCTTTCACTATCAGCCAACAAAGTTGGAATCTATTGAACGAGTATACACTTTAAGTTAGTCCACGCAGAAACATTATTGGCAATGACAAACTTTCAAACTCAACGACAAATTTTTCGTTGGTGAAGTGTCTAAGCGTAGTAATAATCACATAATCAATAGTGCACTCTTGTATACTATCAGTAGTCGATAGTACAATAGTTCAAACTGTTTAACTTATTTATTACATTCGATTACGGCTCTAGCAAATACGCAGTGCCTCATTGAGGGAAAACAACATGAATGAGCTATGAGATACACACTACAACAAAAACGATAAAAGTTGAAAACAAAAATTCCACAAACTGATAAAATGCGCGATGTACGAATGAGGTACTCGTATAACGTTATTATTTGAAACCCAAACCAAAAGTGCCAACAACAAGTGCATTTTAAGAAAAACATCAATTGCTGACGCATAAACACTTAAACGCCTTGTTGTTGAACTTGAATTTTCTTATATTGGTTGCTTTTTGTTGCACCAGAAAGAGATCATCTATTACGGATCCCTTTCGAGTAATTTTGTTTTGGTTCAAAAAATCTTTTTGCACGCCCGGTATGCGGCTGCGACAACCTTCGTTATGCCCCCACAAAGCCACAGATCAAGTGTAAAAAACATTAAACTTTATAATAAACTCAAACAACCACATTATCCGCATAAAATATACGTCATGTGCGGGAGTCAAATTACATTCATTATACAAATAAGCATAAAAGATACATTTATGTCTAAGTGGGATATTTTTAAAATTATTAACCTTGGGTGTTATGAATTGCAAGCTTGAATGGCGGACGAGTATACATGAAAAGGTAAAACACGTGCATAATGTCGTAGGTTTTGAGGGGTAAAATCTGGGGTTAAAGTGTAATTGCAGCGTAATCTCTTAAGATCTGATGAATGTATTAGTAATAGGTAAAACACGTTTTGTCCACAAAAATTATAAAACAGATCGACTGAAAAGCAAGAAAATTAATATTCATGCGAAAACGTGCCAACTGGTTCCTCATTGCAAATTTAAGTCGGATGTCCGAGGCTTGAATAGCTAAAGAGTTTCGTTTTGCATTATCTGCATTTTGCACTCCCAGCACGTGGTGGTATGTTTTTTGCAAGAAATCATGTAGCATACAAGATTTTGAGAGCAGTAGCATGTTACTGCACCTGAAAGTCATTTAACATGTGGCCAAACAGCAACACGAATCCTAGGCTGTATATCTGTGTAAGAGAACAAATTTACACAATCTAATGGCTCATCCTTTTCAATGCAACCGCGCACTACAAGAACATTTTCTTATTCTGCACCAATTGAATTGAATTCTTTATTGAGTCTTTCTTTCTTAACAATTTTGCTTTTCTTAAAATCACGTTAGCTTGACAGTAGTTGTCAGTAATATAAAATGGACGGCTATAATGTATGGCCGTCTCTTTCCGTTCCTGTTTTGTTCTTATAAAGAATACGCCCAAATGGCACTAGACAATTTTTGTTATTCTGCACCAAATTGTAAATGTTTTGACATTTCCTGAATCAACATGTACATACACCAACACAATCCAATCGAACTATCCAACTCAGAAATAAACCAACTCCTATTTCAAAATTCCAAGGAGTAATGCTAAGAATTCTTATGCCCCCTCCCATAGGATAGGAGGTATATTAAGTTTATCATATAGTTTGTTACACAGTGCAATAATAATGGGAGACCCCCAAGACGTTAAGGGCATATTATCGAGACCGAATTCTGATTTGAATAAGGCATGTCCGTCTGTCCGTCCGTCTGTGTGTCACATATGTAAGTGGGTGTAACGTCAAACTTTTCTCCCAGCAAAACTTAATTGTTGTGTTGAAAGCGATTTGTGATTTGTTTTTTGGACGCTAGGAAAAAAGGCCCCAATAAAATAAAGCCCCAAATTAAAAAAGAAATAAGGTTGTCATAGGGCTTTGATCTAATCGCTAATGTGTCATACTATCGCTTATAAAAAGGAATACTATTCGTGATTTCTGTGATAAAAAACACACTTAACCTGACTTTTATCTTTAATGGTCCACAATTACGTGTATTAAATTAACTAGAAAATATTACTTCAGACAAATTACCTCTCATTTATATTAGCCCAGGATCAGTATGAGGTGATTTTCGATTATTGTGGTTATCTTGGCTATAACTTGCTGAATTTTCATTTAAAACTGCTTAAGTTTCATGTCTGTTTTTGTAGATGCTACTCTTTAAAAAATCAATCCGAAAGAGGGGGATCAACGATATCATACGATCTTCGCTTCCAGTTCACTTTAAACAAATAATTTAAAATTGCCCCCGAGGTGTGTTAATTTGCACAGTCTTTGCTGAAATCGCCAAATACTGAATACTGCCAAATATTAAAGTACGAGATGAATCATCCTTTACAAGAGCCTGTCGTTACTCTTTACAAGAGCCTGTCTGGCCAATTTAGTCACCTAAATAAATTTTTTTTAAAAAATCTAAGCAACTACTTGCAGGTATACGACTAAAATTCTTTTGCCAATTCTAAAGGTACGGTTCTTACATAAATATTATAAAAAACAACATAAATTTTAGAGTCTTATCTAAAACAAAAACGAATGGATCTACGAGGGAAAAACCCAACCCTAGCATAATCAAATCATACAAAACGCGTGCACTACTACGTCGACAATGTTTATCTTTGAAGCATAGGTAGGTGCTTCTAAAGCAAACTCTAACGCAACTTTTGCACATTGACATCGGAAAGGCTTGTGCGTAGTAGATTTGTTTACTTTTTTTGCAAAAAGCTATAAAAACGTACAGCGCAAACTTTCTAACCAACCTTGATATTTGCTTTGCTTTAAATTACGCAACTTATCCAAGACCTTTGAACAGGACCCCCAGTAAGCGTGTCTCTAATCTTTGTGCACTATCTTTAAACAATTGAAAATATTTACCCCCATGTTTGCCGTAAAAAATTAAAACGTATAATAGTAATTCAAGTTCATTAAGATATTACTCTAATCGCTGATGTCAGTGTGGTTTTCTTTCTTTTTTGCAATCACAAAATGTATTTCCGCAAATTTCTTTCTGATAAGAAAAAGAAACTAGCCCCCCCTTTCAGTGCCACCTGGTGTTACTATTCCTTATGACGGCCGGCTTATCTATTAATGGCTCGAAATAAAAATTAAGAGCGCTTTCAAACGTTTCAGGGAAGTTGCTTATAAATGATTCTCCTCCTAATGAGTTGTCAAATGTCATAAAAATAGCGCAGATAGAGCTTCAATTAACTCATGCAATTTCAATTCCCGGTGGTAATCTTCAGATTACTATTATCCCTCGTAGCCAAACTTGGCACACGTACCTAGGCAATATTAGAATGTAATTACGGAAAGCGAGTAAATCGCATCGAAACCAAGGAAGCTCAAGTCAGATTTACAGAAACGCCATTGATGTATAAAAATAGATTGAACCTATTCTATTCACGACTGTCTTACGCAAGTTTGCAATTACAAGATAAGGATCATGCGATTTTGTCAGTAATCGAGTGATGACAAAGTAATAATTATTATTTGCTCGTGTTCCTGATTGCCAATTAAAATTTTGAAATTAAAATCATTAAATCAGCGAAAAATATTGTGGGTGGTAACGCCCTTTGTTTACGCTTAAAAAAATCATTATTTACAGCATACTTTTAGGCACAATTAATAATTTTTTTTTTTCAAATTGTATAATTGTCTTTACAGGAAGCATGACATCCGATTTCTTCCGCGTTGTGAATGAAGCCCGTCGGCATTCATTGGGACCCTTCAGCCCCTCGTTCAACATTCAAACATGCCTATTTGAGGGACTACAGAAACATCTGCCCGAAGATGCACACAAAAGAGTCAGTGGCCGGTTACACATCTCTTTGACTCGTGTGTACGATGGAAAGAACGTGATTGTTTCCGAATTCAATAGTCGTGACGATCTGTTGCAAGCCTTGCTGTGTGCCTGTTTCATTCCGGGATTCTCTGGGATACTTCCGCCAAAATTCCAAGGAGTACGCTACATGGACGGAGCGTTCTCGGACAATCTACCAATTCTCGATGAGAACACCATTACCGTCAGTCCATTCTGTGGTGAAAGTGATATCTGCCCAAGGGATCAAAGCTCACAATTGTTCCATTTGAACTGGGCCAACACCAGCATTGAGATCTCACGACAGAATATCAACCGTTTCGTACGAATTCTTTTTCCGCCGAGACCGGAATTCTTGTCGAAATTTTGCCAACAGGGTTTCGACGATGCCTTGCAGTTCTTGCATAGAAATAATCTAATCAATTGTACACGATGTGTTGCTGTGCAATCCACGTTTGTTGTTTCGGAGACTGTTTCACAGCCCCAGGATTTTGATCCAGAATGCAGAGAATGCAAAAAGCACAGAAAGGTGAGTTCAAGGACTTTTTTTGAGAATATAAAAAATAAAAAAAAAACTTTTTATTTGCTTGTCAGGATGCGTTACGTGCTAACATGCCACAAACGGTTTTAGACGTTATTCAGGATTACATCGAACAGGCGAACAAGGGTCTCGCCAACTGGCTGTTCAAACATCGTGGAATCAAACTTTTATCGCTGCCCGCCACTGTACCAGTTGACTTCTTTTTGGCTACAGTCTCAAAGTAAGTTTGATTAAATTTGTGTCTTTCACTGAATCCCCGCTTTTCATTCATCCTCATCCGTCTTTATTTCTTTATTCGTTTTCAAGACAGGTTAAGCGTTTTTTCTCAAAGCTTTTTTCAGCTTCTGGATGATTTAATATTTAAATTGAATAAGGCGGTCATCAGGAAGATGCATCTAAAAAAATTAGAAAAATATTTGTTGGATCTACATATAGATCGAAAGACGCCAATTTGCGAAAGACTACGCAATGCACAAATTACTTTATCAGTATTACTTACACTCTTACAGTATTGAAAAAAGAGAGCAATATTTTCTTACGTCGCTTTTTATTTAAAATACCTTTCCTTTGTCCAAACAGGACACAAAGCGGGTGGTTTTAAAGGAAGAACCTCTCGAAGATTATACAAAGCAGGTAAATTGTTTCGATCTACTGTGCATGAGGTCCCGGGTTCGAATCCCAAAAAGATTTAAACATGGTCCCGCCTCTGCGGGGGGTTGGCAAGCATAATTCCAAGGCTTGTGACTCAATGACACTGATTTGTCACGTAAAAAACTATACTTGTTGACCGTGGGAAAACTTTTATTGCCCCCATCGAGAGTCAAACCCCAGATTTCGTGGGTCAAACCCCAGATTTCCCAGCGGTCCGGCACACTAACCACATCGGTAACAGGAGTTCTTAAAATCTGAAAACAAACATTTCCGCTGGAGTTTTTCCTTCAGTTCTTTTCAAGACTCTGCTCATGCAATATTAAGAGCTCCAAAAGCTTTTGAAAGACGGTAGTACTGCTTTGATAGCAAAAGGTCTAGTGGTGATTTGAAAGCCGAAAAATTGAACTACTTCTTGCCTCTTTTTGTTAGAATCAAAGCTTTTCTTACAAAAAATTTGTTGCATTGGTGTTTTTAAGGCTTCTGCGGAATGATTTCCTCATCATTACAGTCCTGACTAATTGAAAACTAAACTGTACCAGTTACTTTCGTCTCTCCCTATTCTTTTCACGCACAAAGAAATCTCGACGCTTTAGAACTCTTTTGCGCTCAAGGAACCGTTTATAAAGTTCCCTTTGATGTTGTATACTCTATCGAGGACTAACAGCCTCTTCTTTTGCCTACTTTTTCACTGAATCTTTCTTTAGGTTAAACGGAACGTTTCAATCTGATATCATTCCTCACATTCATTGTTTCTTTTTAGAACTGCCAAGCAGATACCGTTGCCTTTTGGGAAAACATTTGCAACCGCCTAAGTAATTAATACGTGACTTGAATAAATACCATAACATTCAAAAGTTTAATTTATTATTAATTGAATAACGCTTTTTTTAACGAATCAATCCAAGTTTTTAACTATTATTAAAATAGACAAATAATAATCAAACCAAAGGGTAGAGTATGAACTTAATTTATTTATTTTTTAAATCATTTTTAAAAGGAATACATACTGGTGTTTTAAGATTTTCTTTAACATAATTATAACATAATTATTTTCCAGGAAACATTTCAATGTTTAGAGACTTAGGTTTTACTTTTCCACTTCCCTAGTAAATTTGCAATGAAAATATGTCAAACATATTCTGTCAACAATGTAAAGCATATTTAAATAATTTATATGTAAGACTAGTTCAACTTTTTTTTAACCAATAAAAAAAATAAAACTAAAATTATACGTGTTTAACTTAGTCCTTTCTTGATCTTGTGCACGCTCCTACATTAATCTGCAAATGTTTTTCCCAAACGCTTTGGCAGAACAACATTCTTTTAATTCATTTGACAAAATTCAAAATTTCTTTTCCTTTTGTTTTTTTATTTAAATTTTATTTGCAGAATTACGAGCCTAACACCGAAACTGACAAGACAAATGCGTTTAATTATCGAAGAAATGATGGCACAATTGAATACTGCAGTTCAAGTGCGTGTGTTTAATAAATTTACTGTAAGTTCTTTGAAATTAGTTGAGTTATAAAATTGTTCTTTAATAAGTAAATACATTACAGCTCTGTGATCCTCCACATTTTGACACTACAGGACTCTTGCATTCAAAGAGACTCTACGGACCACGAGTGTCGATTTTAGTTGACGAATTGTAAGTAGAATTTAAAAGAAAGAAAACCGGACACAAAAATTAACCTGCGCAATGATATTTTAGCGGAGCACCATCTCTAGAATCAGATGTGGATAATTATGAACATGTTCTCAAGGTGACAACACATAATGATGCTTTATATGCCTACTATTACACAGATGACCAAACCAATAAGGTAAGTTTAAAAAAGAGCGTTTATAGGAAAAATTATAATTTCAAAACAAGCACATCACACAAAAAGCTCCATCTCTCATTAGAAAGTCAAACCTCAAGCTCATAAATTAAACGTACAAGTTCATTTTAATATCGTTTGCTTATATCCTTCTTGTTTCTTAAATGCGACTTAACGTTCGGCAGAGGATAATACTGTAAAGTACGAAAGGGCTTGTTTTTTTTTTCTTTTTCTTAAAATTTAAAATAGGGCAATAATTATTCTTTTTATTTTTTAAGGTCAAAGTAACAGAAATCTTCGAAATGACCGAAGACGATAGACTGGCAACCGATTTGAATATTTTCGAAGGCTCCGTTGAAGATCATCCAAATCCACATCAACATCAACATTACGCGGTGGAGAGTGAATGGAATGGCATTGAATCAGGTAAATAAATTGAAAATATTTTAAAGACTTTTAGAACAAAGATAAAAGTTTAGGGCCAAAAAAAAAAAATGGCAAAAACAAAGCTCATCCGTTTCCGTTCACTCCGTTAAAAAATTATTTAGTTTTTTAGTGGACATAATTTTGTTCAAGTCCATTAGCAGGCTTTTTGCTTTTTTTGCTTTGGCGACACCGAAAAAATAAGATTTATTTATTAGATTAGATTTATTTAGATGTTTTAAACTATTGCAATTGCATAATATAATTCCAATAATTCTAAGGCATGGCATTGCCGTCTGCCAAGTTATATGGAAACGTAGAAAAAGGTTTAACGAGTTAACATGAACTTAGGTTGAAAATTACGATGAACCTTGAAGCTAAAAACTTTCGTTGATTATTCTGGAGCCGTTAATAAGGAGGGCTCTCCAGAATTCAATAATATTTAGTAGTTCCATATCGTTAAATGCACTTGAAACTTGGTCTTTTGTTAAGAAATCTCTGCCGAGGAAGTGCCGTCTTGTTTCCCTGAGGACTTGGACCTCTACCGATAAAATGAAAAACATCTTCTCTCTCCCATGTTGCACAGTTCGCATATAATAGGGAGATCTTCTCGATAAGGAATAAAGTTATGTGCAGTAAGCTCACTTCGTAATCTTAGCATTGTTCATATTTGCTACACACTCCGTTAACTTTGAAAATAGTTATTCTCACAAAGATTGTGACAAAGGCGCCGATAGATTGTGTTCACGATGTTTTGACTCCGCCGCTTGATTTAGAAATCGTCCTCGGTAGTAAAAATCCACCTTTGCTATAAAATCGTACAATACAGGTTTCCAGGAAGTTAAGTTATTGGCATCCAACTCCAGGTCCATTCAGCAGCTGTTCGCCAACTCCATCCATTCACCGTATCAAGATAACCTCCTTTGAAACACTTGGTTAGCTACTTTTTTAGCGAGATGTTCTTCAGACATGTTTATTACTTTAAGAATGTAGCTAATATTTATTACTTTAGGAATGTAGCTTATACGGAGCATTAGAGACTTTATCAAAATTGGCGACAGGTCTGTTTCCTACATGAGCACATAGTAAGGTGTATTGGCAGGTAACTGAAAAATGCGCTTGAGATAGAATCTTAGAAGCTTCTCGACGGATTCATACGATTTGTATTACCTAACTTGAGCCCCATAGAGCATAATGGCTTCCGAAACAGATTCAAAGACGTTATACTTGAAGCTATGAGCTATATCAGATGTACTTATAGATTATGATGTACTTATTTATTGCTCTCTTCGAAGTAATTAGACTTTCCAGGAGACAGGATACTTTCCAGACACGTCCCACCTCCTCCACTTTTAAATACCATTACCTTGTACTTTTCGAAATGAACTACCAGCCTTCATACACAAGAGTATTGGTGCAGTTTGTTGATCATAAGCTGGAGCGACTAAGGGGAGTAGGCAAACAGCATAATGTCGTCAGCAAATAATAAGGCCTTTATGAGAGTCCCAGCATACTCGACACCGCAAGGCAAAAACCGGATAATATCCTCTATAAAAAACGCAAATAGAGAAGGGCTTAGAGCACACCCTTCTCTTAAGCTCTGTCGTGCCAAACTAGTCCGAGAGTTTCTTACCATTCCAAATTGCTGCCAAAGTTTCCCGAATTAAAGTTCGTTACAGACGAAATTTTGCACTTACTCACTTGTTTTCCTAAATAAAAATCCAAAAACTTGATAAACCGTGCTCTGAACTCGTGAAAACATGACGAGAAAACGGTTTTTAATTTAAAAAGATATTTTCGAAAACCATCCAAAAACGTAGGTTCAAGAAAATTGCTTGATAAAAATGTATGTAGGGTTGAGAAGAGCCAGTGCCAGCAAGTTTTTTTATTGCAATAAATATTAGTAACTTCTACAAATGCAGTGGATGAAAACAAGCTAGTCAAAAACAAATATTTGAGACAACCTTAATATTGTATACGCCTGAAAATTTCCTTTCTTAATTCCTTAAATTTATTGCACTTCCAGTTATAAATTTAAAATATTATCTCTTCATACATACACACCCATTTTTTCTTTATTTTTTTTTATAATTTATATTTTTTTAATTGGTATAAATATCCTTCTAAATTTTTCCAGTACAAGTTATTCCATCAGCCCCCGAATGTCGAACAGATATTTTTTAAAACAAAATCTCATGTAACTCTTTTACACATTTTTTTAATTCAGACACAAAAAAAATCTTTTGGAAAAGGTAAAATTGAAAAACAAAACATAACATTCTGTTCAAAGTTCCTAGAATTTAAATTGCATGCATAATTTTTTATGAGTTGTTGTTTCTATTTATTAATTTTATAAACTAAACTTTTTTTTATCATTTGCGTTGTAGTAGAGGGTTGAATTCATATTGCGTCTTTCTAACATTCATTTTCATTTCACTTTTGTCTCATGGTTGTTAATTGCCCTTTTGTAGAAATTTTGTAGACAATTGCTTTACAGATTGCGAATTGGTTCTTTTATTTTTTTTATTTAAATATCGTTTCAGATTTTTTCATCGATAAAACTCCAAGCGAAGTACAACAACAAGAAATTTACGAAACGACAAAGAATAATTTGGAACTCATCAATAACAACAATTTATTAGTTCAAGAACGTACAATCACCCGTGAAGATGAGGTGATGACACCTGAACATTCGTCGTATGACATTGATGATCATGAAATGACCGTATTCAGCGATCCTGAGGTGGATCATCACATAGAGATCGAAGCTGCTGCTGAATCTGTTCGCAAAAGTGTACAGCGTAGCAGAAGTTTTGGTTCGACAACCTTATTGAAGCCACACACTCCTGATTCGGTAGTGAAAATCGAATGAGTGCAGTGTAAGGCACAGAAAGGATAAAAAGAATCGATATACCTTTCAATAAAAGAACTACGTAAACAGTGATCTATTTTAGTCTAATAATTAATAATTTTTGTTTGTACAGTTCTTTTTTCATCAACTATCATTTAAGCATGATTTCCTTAGAATATACATTTTCGCATTGATAATGCTATTTACGAGTGTGATTTGTTAGAGATTATTTAAAAAGAAAAGAAACTAAAAACCAAATGAAAGAAAAACGATCAAAGTATTTAGCAGAGGAAAACTATGAGCAATACCCGAGTCTAAGCTCTTTGAAAGAGCTCTAAACGAAAAATTATGTATTCAGTGTTTCGACATAATTAAATTGAAGAATGTTGTATTTTGTGCTGACACGATTTTTGCCTTAAGAATTTTTCCTTTATGTAAATAAAAATAAAATTACTGGTTTAAGCTCTCTTTAAAATAATAACCAAAAATACACATATGATCAGTCTTCGTAAGAAAACAAAGATACTTGTCTGATCATCTTTATAGCTTTGATATTAACAAAAACCCGTCGTAACTCATTAAAATTATGACATTCCTTTACACAAAAAAAAATTAACAATTGAATTATAAAATGAGCTTGTTGGTTTTTGAAACACAAAAATTATTTAATAATCATTGTAAATAAAATATTTATAAAATTATAATTCTAACAAGAAAACTATAAAAAAATTAAAAAAATGATTTGTCATTATAAAAACAAAAAACATTATGTTTTAAAACAAAAATAAAATGAAACTAATGGCTGTGCGCTTGAGCGGCAAAGATAAAATAAAATAAAAATACAAAAAAAAACACGATTAGTTTTCATTTGAAAAAAAAAAAAAAACGGAAATTTGTTAAAACGTTCGTTAATGTATTAATTGGTTGTTTTTATTGTTTTGTTTGTAAAAAAGAAACATACATTTAATTAACTTGCACGTTTGTATTTAAGAAAAAAAGAACGTATGTATGATACACTGAAAACATATCTGTTTTTAAGAATATTCTTATTGTATGAAGTTAAATGTACTATATTACTTTATAATTCTTAAGTTATTAAAAATCAATAAAAACTATTTAAAACTCAAATGATCGTACCCATAAGCAGTTTAATGACAATCAGCGTAAGTGAATCAACGGTTTCCTAAAGCTATGTTTACACGATTGCCTTATCTGACAATATTTTTAGATCTGTCATGTTATGACAATGAACTTCGAATTAATGAGAAACTTCCTTACAACGCTAAATTGCAAGTTCACACGGTTGCAAGATTTTGTCCTAAAGTCTGACAATTTCATTGTCATACGAGTGGGCTGACAATACATTTTCTAAAACGTTGTCAGGCTGAAAATTTTCCGTTTACACGATTGGCACATTTTTGACACAAACAACTGAAAAGCATTTGACAACTGAAATTAATTTAATTCAGGAAATTTTGGCATATTTGTAAAGTGTTTGTGGAGTAGAACGAAAATAAATAAAATGAATAATAATAATGCACTTGCAGTTATCTTGCCTGCGTACGTTTTCAAGAGTGAAGAATTGCCAAGAAAACGTCGCAGTGTTTGGGTAAAGAAGTGGTTAACTCGCCGACAAAAGATTGGGCTTTACGCCAAATTGCTGGTGGAATTACGTGCTGAGGAGCCAGAATTGTACCGAAATTTCTTGCGCATGAATGCAAAACAATTCTATGAGCTTCTTGATTTGGTGGCTCCACACAAAACAAAGCAAGCAACATATCAAAGCAAGATACATACCAATATGCGCGCGAGCATTTCGGCGATTGAGCGACTCGTTATAACCTTAAGGTGGGTAGCTACCGATGAGAATTTAGGGTCGATGCAGTACCTGTTCCGTATTCCAGTTACGACGATTTCATCAAAAATTCCAGATGTTCTGGTCGCCCTCTATAATGTTCTTGTAAAGAAATATCTGAAGGTAAATTAAGTTCAACAACCAATTCAAATTTACCGTACAAATTTACAATATAAGTTATGCCATTTTAGACGCTGAGAACATCAGAGGCGTGGGAAGCCGTTGCCATCAAATTCCAAAAACTGTGGCAATTCCCAAACTCCTTTGGAGCACTGGAGTCCACGAATCCGAACGGCACTTTGAGAAGTTTTTCAAGACAATTAATACTCTCGGAGGGCTTGTCAAACCCTCGCGGAGGTGGGAACCGTGAAAAAGAAAAAGTCTTTTTTTTCAGGTGACGATGGTGGGATTCGAACCCAGACCTCTGGCGTAGAAAGCACACACACTAACCACTACGCCACGGCACCTCACAAGTAGTGGAGGTGCAAGCAAGCTTCAAAGGTGCGGTGATTTATGTAAGATATCAAATTGAACAACGAAAAAGGAGTATCAATGCAATCGATCTATTTTTTGATGACCGCATTTATGTGGAGGAACCAACACAACGGTTGGCAAATATTCACAGAGCCACCAGAGATAGTTTATTTCAATAAATTTGCCGAATGCATGGTGTGTTTTTAAAGAAGTGTTTTTTTAACTCAAGAAATTAATCGCAGTTTTATTATTTTTTTCGACTTCCCAAAAATACAATAGCACAACTTTTGGAAGAAGTAAGACAATTGTGAAAAGAGTACACACAACGTCAGTGGCACCAATTTTGAAGTTGCTGGCTGTGCTCTATCAAGCGCTGAAAACTATGTTACTTTAGCAATACCACAACCAATGTTTTCAAATATTTTCAAGAAAATGTCCAGTAACATAACGATATAAAAACATTTAAAAAAATCTGTTGCTTTTCATGTTTTTATAAGGTTCACTTGAAGTCACTTTTAAAAAGTCAAGTGAAAAAAACACGACTAGATCCGTTGAGAAAACGACTAAATACGACTTGCATAATTACCGATGTGAACCGAATACCGCACGCGATGTTATGCGTGACATGAAGCACATTAGCGTACGAGTATGTTCGTAGTGACTCTCAGTTTCATAATAACGAAATACGAGCAAGCTCGTATGTGACTCTCGTATACGACTTGCGTAATCTACAATAACAAGGGTACACACAGCCTTGTGTTGATGGGCATTGCCGATGCGGAATACAAATACTCCAGTTAATTTGCGGCTTTGGTTGTAGATTTTCCGGCCATTACCAGATTTGCTCTACTATAGGGTTTTTGGGTCGCTGATCTCGAATTACGGGTTTTTTCTCGAGAAATTGGGGCTTCACCCTTAAATCACCCAAAAATCCCGTAAATAGGGTGTTCAAAATTCAACATTCGGGTTAAATAAAGGGGGTGAAAAGACCCGTAAAAGGGAATTTTTCTACATTAACACTTTTGGCCATAAATTATGCGTGAGACCTTTTTTTTTCGACTCTGAATTGAATTAATTAATAATAGTTTATAGAAAAACTAACCCTTCGATTAATAAGAGGGGGTGAAACTACCCCTAAATATGGGTTTGGCCATTTTTAAAGCTAAAGGTCTGGAGTTTTCTCTAGTATAGGTTTTTTTTGGTTGCCAATCACGAAATTCGGGCTCTTTTTCTCGAGAAAATGCCGTATTTTCTGATTTACCCTTAGCCGTGGGACCACAATGCCCGTAGCGGTGGTATGTAGCAGTTGTACGTAGTACAGCCACGGAGCCATGTGGCGTAGTACGAAAAAAAAATTGAACACAATGGTGTGGCGCGGCTATGTCGAACAAAAACCCCGTTTATAAACAATGGCCGATGCTCTGAGTTAATTTGAACTAGATTTAATATTTTTGTACAACGGATGACACAAATTCCATAAAATTTCTTTAGATTTAATCATCTGAATAAACTTTTCGATGTCCTTTTACTCCATTGTTTACTTAACTTGTATTGAACTGTCCACCGTGTAGCGCTGTCAACCGTGTAGCGCTACGAAAGTTAAAAGTTGGCCAACTCTTACTACCGCCACAGCTACGCGCTTCCGCCTTAGACACACACTCTTACTACCGCTACTACTACCGCCACAGCTACATCACTGTGGTTCTACGGTTAATCAGCAAAAAATTAACCTAAATAGGGGTGCTTTTGCTATATTTGCGCTTTGGGTATTTAGTTGGTGTCAAAAAATTATGGTTTCGCCTTTAATATGAATATTACGAATACTTTATAAAAATTTCAACATTCGGGTTAATATAAGGGGGTGAAAAGTACCCTTTAATAGGAATTTTTCTATATTTACAGTTTTTTACTTAAATTATGCGAAAAATCTGATTTTCTGACTCTTTGTTGAACATTTAAAAATTATTTGTAAAAAAAGTGTAGCCATTCGGTTAATGAGAGAGGATGAACTACCCCTAAATATGAAGAAAATTGTATGTATATGTATATGTAGAAAATTGCCTGTTCCATATGTACTTTGCCTGTTCCATATGAACGCATCGTTGCATACAACGATGCGTTCGCTTTTGCGGCCGAACATACTGAAACCCTACAGCCACCGCGGCCTCTCAACGACGCAACAAGTATACAATTATCGATTGAGCCGTTCCCGTCATATTATCGAAATTGTTTTCGGCATAATATCAGCACGTTTCCGAGTGTTGCGAAAGCCCATACATTTCAAACAAGTCAAAATCGCAGAAAATCTGTTTGAAAACATTACAATTATTTTTTCCCCGATTAAAAGCGAAAAAAATATATGACAATGAAGAAATTGTCAACCTCAAAAGCATAGTACATCTGGCAATTGAAAAGGATTCTACAAATAGACAATAGTCTGGCAATGTGACATTGTATGTGTTCAGACGTTTGCCAGAGATCTGACAATTTCATTGTCCGGTTGATGTCTGACAATGATCTGACAATTAGTTTTCTACAAATATTGTCAGACTGAATTGTGTGTTCACACGGTTGCAAGACATTTGGGACAAATTTTTTCTGAAAAATCCTCCAATATTGTCAGATCTGGCAATCGTGTAAACATAGCTTAACACTCGTATGTATGTGAAATTAAATTGAAAAATTTTTTGGGCGTTTTAACATTCAAAATTTTTGGGTGACATGATGCAATAGCTCCTTTGCAAGAGGCAGCAGTGTTCAAACAGTAAAACATTTCTAGGGGTACATGCTGCCACCCTGCAACGCCCATGCTTGAATTTTCTTATACATTCCCTTGGACTTCACTAAAATTTAAATCCATAATCCACATTAGCCGTTACGTTATTTTTGAAGCCGTGGAACTTATTGTTATGTGGCGACAAGAAATAAAACAACTCGCAGGAGTCCCTGAATGCACCCATCGATTCGCTCTACAGACGCACCCGCTCGATTCACTAAACGAACATACCCAACTGTCATTCCAGTCATCTGACAGCAGCTGTCATATTCGAAGTTCGAATTTCGATTTCCCCTCCTTGGAATTCAGCGGAGGAGTACCAGTGGAAAATTACCAAAGGGGGTATGGAACGTACTAGAAGGTGCTTAATTTTGTATAAATACACGGGTGGCAGGCTCGTACGAGACAGTTATATTTTAAACGTGGACTTGTGAAAATCGGTAAAAAAAAAGTAAAAAGTGATTGAGTTGAAATAAAGTGTTGAATTCTAAATAGTAAAGTTGAATAACAGTGTGATCTGAGTTTAAATAAGTTTGTTTGATAAATAAAGTGTTTCATTGTGTGAATATAAAAGTGAAATTGAGTTTTATTCGACGAACCCCAGGCTGAAAACATTACATTGGTGTCAGAAATTGGGGATAAAACTCGTAATTGTGCGGGTTAATTCTACAGTGGAACTTTCCGGAACAGTGTTAGTGTGTCAAACAATTTTAAGTGGAGATTTCTAGAAAAAGTGCGCGTAAATAGCGTCGGTGACTAAAACAATTTATTTTTGCAGTGGAATTTTCCAGAGATATCGTGTGTGTAAACAGTGTCGGTGACTCATACAAATTTGATTGTGGAATATTCCGGATATATTGAAACTGATTGTGCGATAAAGCTTTAATTTACTAAGTTATAAAAACGGTTTCAGTGATTTGTTTATTCGCGAGTGAATTTTCTGGAACAGATATAAGACATAAACTGATTGTGTTGTGAAAATTGTGTGAAGACAATTCAAAATGGGTCGAAAAATTGAACAATTGACAACAGCTGAGTTAAAAGCGGAATTGGGTAAAAGAAACCTCCAGACTTCGGGGCTCAAAAGGGAATTGTTGCTCCGACTCCAGGACGCTATTACCGAGGAAGATGGACATCCAGACACGATGCTGTTCGAAGTTCAAGAAGAACAGCAACAAAGCACAGTAAGTACTGCCGATGAAATGCCCGCTTTCATGAAGTTGCTTCTGGAGAAATTCGAAAAGATGGAGAGTAGCCAAAAGAATGCTCTCGAAGAACAAAAGAACGCTCTCGAAGAACAAAAGAACGCTCTCGAAGACAAATTCGAGAAGCTGGAGAGCGGCCAAAAAGAACAAAAGAATGCTTTCGAAGAACAAAAGAACGCTCTCGAAGAACAAAAGAACGCTCTCGATGAAAAGCTAGTTACTCAGTTCGATGAGCAGAAGAAAGCTCTAGAAAGCAAACTTGATTCCCAGAATGCGTTTTTTGAGGAAAAGTTCCAGGCAGTAGATCAAAGAATTGAAAGCGTGGAGGAAAAATTCACTGAAGTCAAATCGGAAGTTGAACAACTGGCTAAGGAGCTGGAGCTAGTTAAGAAACAGAAAGTGCGAGAATATTTGCCCGACGGTCCACGACGCAAAGAAATGCAGCCGCCTGTCTTCGATGGCCAAACATCGTGGCCGATTTATAGGAGACAATTCGAAACTGCAGCGTTGACAAACAACTGGGACAACGAAGATAAATCAATTGCTCTCACGCTTGCGCTCAGAGGAACAGCTGCCGAACTGCTGCAGACCATCCCTGAAGAAAAACAAAAAGATTATGATGCCATGGTGAAGGCCATCGAGATGAGGTTTGGCGACGACCACATGCAACAAGTTTACCGGGTCCAGTTGCGCCGAAGAGTTCAGACAAGGGGTGAGACGCTTCAACAGTTGCAAGCCGACATCGAGCGATTAGCGAATTTGTCTTATCCCAACACCAGCAGGGAGATAATAAACGAGTTGGCAACCGATGCGTTTACCAATGCCATTGCGGATGGAAAGCTACAAATGGCTGTAAGAATGGCAGGTAAGAAGACTCTCGCTGAAGCACTAGCATTCGCCCTGACAATGGAAGCTGCAGACCAAGCTTCGCAAGGTTGCCATCGCATAAGGGAAATGGCTGGTCTAGAGTGCTCATGTCAACGCATCGACATCGAAAGGCAAAACACGAACACCACTCGGGGACAAATGAGATGCTGGAACTGTAACAAACTGGGACACCTGCAGCGACAGTGCCGAGCCTCAGTTAGACAAGCGGGTTGCCCACATTGCGCTAGAAGGAGACAGAATGAAGAAGCATCTGGCAGGATGTCGGAGCAGAAGTTGGTTGATGGAATCGACGCCCCCAGGACCATCATCCAAGTCTCGCAAACAAAACGCTGCAACAAGAGTCTGACAGTAGAGGCAATCATCGCCAACAGAAGATGCGTGGCCACTATTGACACAGGTGCCACGGCCTCCATCATCCGAAGAGACCTTGTTCAGACGTCATGGCTACATAACACCAGCTGCTACAGTCTGAAGACAGCTACAGGAGAAGCGGCGAAAGTATACGGGGAGGTGCAGCTACAGATACAACTAGAGGGATTGACCTTCTCAAATGCATTCTTGGTAGCCGACATATGCGACGAATGCATCATTGGAGTGGACTTCATGAAGGCACACGAGGTAGTTCTCGACCTTCGAATGCAGGTGCTAAGGTATCGAACCATCGAGATCCCTATGGTATACGGAAACGACAACGCTGTGAATCTTCGAGCAATACTGGGAGGCGATGAAGTTCTGCGGCCCTCTTCAGAGACAGTTCTTTGGACACGTTTGGAGGGTGATCCTAGGAACCACCGATTCTATCTCATCGAGCCAGACAACAAAAGTGAATTTAAAAGTTACGTCGTGGGAAAAATTCTTGCAGAGCCCAGGGATAACATGGTGCCGGTAAGACTGATGAACCCAAATAAGCGCACCGTTAAGCTCAGAAAAGGAGAGGTGATCGGAAGATGTGTGCCCGTTGCAGCCATTTCGACAATAGCTGAGAGTGAGCCTGCAAGTCCTGTCTCTCCATCTAAATTGGCCGAGGTATGTAAGACTATACTCGGAGACTGTTAGCTAAATCAGGAGCAGCAAACCATAGCGGAAAATCTCATTGGCGAGTTTGCTGATATATTTGCCTCACAGGATGGAGACTATGGTCGAACACACTTAGTACAACACCGCATAGACACCGGAGATGCTAGACCAATCCGCCAACCTGCCAGACGACTTCCGTTGGCTAAACAGGACGAGGCCGCCGAGATGATATCGACCATGGAAAGAGAAGGTTTGATCGAAAGCTCGAAAAGTCCGTGGGCGTCGCCTGTTGTACTGGTGAAAAAGAAGGACGGCAGTACTCGATTCTGCGTGGATTACCGGAGGCTTAATGATGTCACAAAGAAGGACAGCTACCCTTTACCTCGAATAGATGACACATTGGACACACTCTCTGGAGCAAAATGGTTTTCCACTCTCGACCTGAAAAGTGGCTACTGGCAGGTACAGATCCATCCAGAAGACAAAGAGAAGACCGCTTTCACAACTGGCAATGGGCTTTGGCAGTTTACAGTAATGCCATTTGGTCTGTGTAACGCTCCGGCCACCTTTGAGCGTCTTATGGAACGTGTCTTACATGGTCTGACGTGGAAAACCTGTCTGGTATATTTGGATGACGTCATCGTTTTGGGAAAGACGTTTGCAGAACATCGCGACAACTTGAGGGAGGTCTTCTCACGACTTCGAGCAGCACACTTAAAGCTCAATCCAAAGAAGTGTGCGCTCCTCAGAGCAGAAGTAAAGTATCTGGGGCATGTGATATCGACGGATGGAGTGAAGACGGATCCAGAGAAAATCGAAGCTGTGAGAAGTTGGCCAGTTCCCAAGGACAAACACCAGCTAAGGAGCTTTCTCGGTCTTGCTACGTACTACAGGAGGTTCGTCAGAGATTTCGCCGGGATTGCAAAGTGTCTGCACCAGCTCACTGAGAAAGGAAGACAATTTAAATGGTCAGGTGAGTGCGAAAGAAGCTTTCAGCATCTGAAGCAGCGACTTTGCGAAGCACCGGTACTAGCTTACCCCATCCCCGGCAAGACATTTATTGTGGACGCAGACGCTAGCAATGTGGGTGTTGGCGCAGTATTGTCGCAGTTACACGATGGGCAGGAGAAAGTCGTAGCATACTTCAGCAAAGTGCTTACCCGACCAGAGAGAAATTATTGTGTTACCAGGCGAGAACTCCTTGCTTTAATACTGGCGACGAAACATTCCCAGAAGTACCTGAGCGGCCAGAAGTTCATCTTGCGTACCGACCACGCCGCGCTCAAATGGTTACTGCAGTTTAAAAATCCTGAGGGCCAAGTCGCAAGGTGGATCGAGCGATTGCAGGCTTATGACTTCGAGATACAACATCGCAAAGGAAGACTGCACTGCAACGCGGACGCATTATCCCGGAGACCATGTGAGCCCAATTGTAAGCATTGCGTGCGACAGGAGGAAAAGGACGAATGTACTGTCCAGCGAGTAAGAGCCGAACCTGCAGAAGGCTGGAGTACTGAGGAACTTCGCAACGCACAACAAGAAGACCCTGACATTGAGCCAATCCTTGCATGGAAGGAATCTATGGAGAAACCGAGTGCAAGGGATATATCCGACAGAAGTCCCACATTAAAGGCATATTGGGCGCAGTGGGACTCTCTCCATGTACAAGATGGCGTTCTGCGAAGAAAATGGGAAATGCCGGATGGAAAATCCTTTAAGATGCAGCTTGTGGTTCCACGGTCGAAAGTCCAGGAGATTCTACGGGAAATGCACGATGGAGTGTCTGGTGGGCACTTGGGCATCAACAAAACCCTGGAAAAAGTACGGGAACGTTTTTATTGGCTGAGTGCAAGAAGGGACGTTGAGAGTTGGTGTCGGAAGTGTTCTACTTGTGCTGCTAGTAAGGGACCCAAAGTCAAAACCAGGGGTAAAATGAACCAGTACAATGTGGGTGCTCCCTTTGAAAGGATCGCCGTCGACATCGCAGGACCGTTTCCGGAAACTGAAAGCGGTAATCGTTACATCCTGGTTATTGCCGATTACTTCAGCAAGTGGTCCGAGGCATTTTCGATCCCAATTAAGAAGCGAAAACCGTTGTCGATCAGATAGTGGACCACTGGGTGTGCAGGTTTGGAGTGCCAATGGAATTACATTCCGACCAGGGAAGAAACTTCGAGTCGAAGATATTCCAGGAGGTATGCGCAGCAATCGGACTACAGAAGACACGGACCACACCTCTTCACCCACAATCAGATGGAATGGTGGAACGCTTCAACAAGACGCTGAAGGAACATCTCTCTAAAGTCGTGGACGAGAATCAACGGGATTGGGATCGGCGAATACCTTTATTCCTTATGGCCTACCGGAATGCTATTCACAGTACAACTGGATATACTCCATCTGAAGTTTTATTTGGCCGAACTGCCAGGCTACCCAGTGAGCTTAAATTCGGATTTCCCACTGAAGAACCCACATGCGAGGAGGACTACGTGGTTGACCTTAGAGAAAGGATTAATGACATCCACCAGAGAACCAGAAGCAATATAAAAGTTGCAAGCGACCGCATGAAGACGAGATACGATGCGCGAGCAACGGCACCCGAGTTCAACGAGGGAGATCTGGTATGGCTCTACAACCCACATCGTAAAAAGGGAAGATCGCCAAAGCTTCAGATGGATTGGGAAGGTCCCTACCAAGTTGTAACGCGAATTAATGATGTCGTATTCCGAATCCAAAGAGGACCAAGAGCGAAAATGAAAGTTGTCCATGTTGATCGCCTACATCGCTACCACGGAAGCAATGATGACGTACTTGTTCGGGACGAACAAAACTAAGAGGGGGACAATGTTATTTGGCGACAAGAAATAAAACAACTCGCAGGAGTCCCTGAATGCACCCATCGATTCGCTCTACAGACGCACCCGCTCGATTCACTAAACGAACATACCCAACTGTCATTCCAGTCATCTGACAGCAGCTGTCATATTCGAAGTTCGAATTTCGATTTCCCCTCCTTGGAATTCAGCGGAGGAGTACCAGTGGAAAATTACCAAAGGGGGTATGGAACGTACTAGAAGGTGCTTAATTTTGTATAAATACACGGGTGGCAGGCTCGTACGAGACAGTTATATTTTAAACGTGGACTTGTGAAAATCGGTAAAAAAAGTAAAAAGTGATTGAGTTGAAATAAAGTGTTGAATTCTAAATAGTAAAGTTGAATAACAGTGTGATCTGAGTTTAAATAAGTTTGTTTGATAAATAAAGTGTTTCATTGTGTGATTATAAAAGTGAAATTGAGTTTTATTCGACGAACCTCAGGCTGAAAACATTACATTATATTTTAAGGTTCTTTCAACAATATTAATAATAATAAATTTGCGCGAAATTTTTAATTGTCAAAAGGTCTATTTTGCGTGATTTAATTTTTTTTTCTTTTGGGTGATGTGAAAAAATGACATTTTTGAGATATGGGTTGCTTGACAATAATGGAAATAGGAGGGCTTAAGGCTTAAGTTCTTTTTATTGCGTCAAGTTTCACCACGAGCTTCCATGTGGTTAACCCAAGTTGCATTTTTCAGGCAAGAGTGAAAAGTGAGAGAGTTTCAAGTTTTGCTAGATCGTAAGTCTAGTAGTTTCTTTTAGTAAAGCAATTATCGCAATTACGCAAGTCGTATTCGAGAGTCACATATGAGCTTGCTCGTATTTCGTTGTCATGAAACTGCAGTAACACGTTTCATCGCACTTCAAATACAAGTGTCAAATTTTCAGATGAAAAAAATCAAAGCAAGCATGAAATGCCTGAGGTTTGGTGATTTATGTAAGAAATCAAGTTGAAAAAGGAAACAGGAGAATAAATAGAATCGATCTAATTTTTTATGACCTCATTAATGTGGAGGAACCAACGTAAATTGCAAATCTTCCCAGGCCCATGAGAGATCGTATAGTTCCTACCCAATGAATTTGACGAGTGCATCGTGTGTTTTAAAAGTAAAAATTTGAAAGCGATAATCATTAAGCGTTTATTTTCGTCTCCTTGAAAAACTCTACAATGACGAAGAAGGCGAAGAGAGAGGCTATCTGAAAAACTGACCCCACATATGAGTTCCATCGCTAGTTTTTCATCCAGCGTATAACTGGATCAATTAATTTCTACAAAGGAGAGATAATCACAAGTGGATCTAGAGAAGACGATGGTCTGGATGTTTTTGTCAAACGGAAGATGCAGTATGGTGAAGTCTTCGTTTCTGGGAGGGATCCACTGTTGGTTGTGAAATTAATATGGCTAAACATATTTAAGCATAGGAATAAGTATTACCATGGCTGGAATCACACCGGATCAGTCAAAACATTTCTTTTTTTTTACAAAATCAAACAACAAAATGTATGTACATATGTACATATGTACATTGATGATTGATCCTATGAATAAGCCAGCAGACATCAAAACCGATTATACAGGCATAAAACAAAATTCCGTGGGTAGGTATTTTCTTGCCTTTGAATTTGAATCAACGAATTAACAAAGGATACTGTCCGTTGATCAAGTGCTAAAAACAATTCTACCCTCAGGCGGAATGTACTCGCGACCTGTTAATTACTTAAGTAGGTTATGTATTAATTATGTATCAATAACATAATAATTGAGGCAAATTCGAAACCAACCGTCGAAAACACGAAGTAACAGATTAAATAAGCTTTACATACCTTCTCAAACTTTAAATTTTACCAGGCAGCGGATGCCTGTAATCGTTGCCTACTCTTCGGCGGTATTTGTATAATTAAGAAAAAACAGTGGCGCTTAAATATTTATGTATAGTTTTATTGAAATTCTATTCTAAATCAATTGTGTCGGTTTCAAGACTTTTTTTCGGATTGGTGCATATGAATATGTAGTTTTAAATCAAGAAAAAAATAATATGGAAAAATAAAGTTTTGAGGTGCATATATATTACACGTTACGTATTCGTTAACGCAACCAGAATCAAAATAAATTTATATCTTAGTAAAAAATATTATTAATAGCAAATATTAATAGCAAATATTTTATTTTCTATTCGCTTTAAAACAAATTAAACTCTTAAATTCCTGTTTTGAATGCGTAGATATCTGCCTTAAAATTAAATCGTATTATGTATTTCATAACATTGCCTACATTTCTTAATGCTTAAGTAAAAAATTAGAAAGTCACACAAACACAATTACTTTCGACATATAATTCACACACACATATCGCACCATCAGAACAATAGAGCGATAGGTCAAAGAATCCCATTTTGGAGTTAATGATCAGGAAAAATTGTTATCAAAATTCTCTATCTTTGAAGGGACTTGCCGTTGACATACTAAAAAAAAAAAATTTTTATATACATATACATATATAAAGCCTCATGATTCTTTCATTGTTTTAAAATCTCTTAAAAAATATGTGTCAAATTTTTTTTTTGACCATTGTTTGTTTCCATTACCTTTCTTTAAGCTTAAGCAAAAAAAAGCTTAAGTTAAGCTTCTCAAAAAAAAAATGCAAGAAAATTCAAACGCAGCTTAATTTTCAAACTCACGTCACAAAGGACTATTGACAAAAGAGACTGCGAGGAAGAGATTTTTTGACATATCGAAAGGAGTTTTTTTTGTAGTGGCATTTGGATCGAATTCGAATCGATTTCCACCTGTTGTTAAAAAAGGGTTTTTTTTGGCACAAAACCGATGAGAAACGAACTTAAGTGAGTAGGGGGTTCAAACTGTGAAACAGTTGTCTTACAACATGTAGGACAACATCCGATGTGGTATCGTGTGAACGAAAGAAGCAACTGCCTGACAAGCGTGGTTGATGGTTTTAAAAAAATTTGGATTTTTCTGATCGCTTGTCAAGCCATACAACCCGTGTGAACAGATGTTCGTCAAACCTTCTTTGCGTTTGCCATTCGGAAAAAGATATGGTGATGGTGAAAAAATATGGTATGGTGATTTTTTTGGGGAAAAAACACTAAGCAAAAACTGAAGTTGTACAACGTGCTTCATGAATGTGAACAAAAGGCTGCTTTAACTGTAAATTTTTCACCAAGCACCGTTGTACAGCATGTTGTACCGTATGAACCCCCAGTGAGATCAGCAGAGAAATTTCCCTTGAGAGAAAACCCATTTTGGGGTGAAAATTAGGAACAACTGTATAAAAAATTTTTGCAATTTTTATTGCAATTTTATAGAAATTATTAATCTATGGAGTTTTTTTTTTTTAACTAATTATATTTTTTTTAAACTCATATTATTTTTTATCAAACTCACTCGGATGTGCACAATTTTGGATGAGAAGTAATACCCAATGCTTAACGCTCATTTAAGTACAAGCTCCCCAAACCTATGTAGACTGTTTTCTTCAGAAGACAGTTTTAAATTATCTAAAAATGTTGCAATGGTCCTGATTTAAGTCAACAGAAAAACCTTTTATGAATGAAAAATTGGGGTTGCGGGCGTGGAAATGGAAAATATGGACATTTAAATAACGGGCAAGGTTTCACGCAACTTTTTGCTAAAAAAGAGTCATAGATCTAGTCCTTTGAAATTGTTTTCGACTATGGAAGTCTAAATTCGTGCAATGCGATTGAGTGGAGCCAAGTGTATGGAGGAATCGTGGTGGATGAAGATGGCTGGAGAGCTGAAAAACTTGAACTCAGGATTAGACACAAGACTATATTCAAAAATAATGGCGTGACCTAAGGCGACGCACCCAATATATCTTAATAGATCTAAGCCTAGTTTTATGTTCAAGAAAAATGGTAATGTTGTTCCTGTAGGTTAGACAGTTTAGCTCCAGTAACATGAAAAGAATCGCAGGCAGGATACTGTAATATTTGGTACAGAACTTTATCAACTGATGTTTATTCTAAATTGATGTTTAGTCTAAATTGCTTGATCCAAAGTTGTCACCATATTTGCATTTCATGTTGTTCAGTTAAATCTTCGAAGTTTTTGAATATTCAAAGTCTGCTATAGTCTTGTACAAAATTTTAGAAGGGATTATGCCCGGTGTTAATTTGAAAATTACTCTTTATACCGCTTGGGAGAAAGAGGAGGAGACATGCGTTCTTTTGACTTTTTTTATAATTTTTTAAATTTCAAATCCATAAAACAAATATTTTGAAGTTTTTTCCAGTTCCTATTAGACTTTTTTTCAATAGCACAACCGGCAGCACTAGCCTTGGATGTTTTTTTCTTAATTCTATGGCCACCGGCTTATGCGCGAACGGTAAAACAACCTCCTTTTTTATTTCGTTTTTTAAATAGGCTTTTAAAAACTTAGGTTAAAAACGGCAATTTAAAAAAATTTTAACGCAGCCTTCCTTCTTTTTGTAAACTTTTTACTTTAACCGAATCTGAAAAAGATCACTTATACCGTTAAGCTACTAGAAGATTAAAAAAAATTGTTTTTGAAAATGAGTTAATGTTTTTCAGTTAAATCTCAGAAGATTTTCAAATTTCAAAATTTTCCTTAAAATTTTGAATTATTTCTGATACGTGTGATTTTTTCATAGAATTCCACCAAACAGCACCGGAGATAAGGGACACACACACACGTTTCTTCATGCATTTTTGCGATTTTTTTTCGAAAATACGTCAAAACTGCAGTACTCAAATTGTTTTTGAAAAATATGACTTAAGCACTTGGTTCACTTTAAGTTGCTTTAAACGTGTGTTTAGTATTGATTTAAGCGATAAGCCGTTTCAAAGTTATGACCTCCAACACTTTGAAAAACATCATGCATTTTCGACTCTTCATTTCTCAAAAACCTTTTGATATTTTCGAAAAGTTTTATTTTTTAATTAAAGCTTAGTATTTCCTAAACCTAAGTTGTGTTTTTCTAGTTCTTGCTTCTCGAAACTTCTCGAAAAAAAACACTGAAAAACTTTAAGTCCATTTTCACAGGAAATTTCAACCTGTAATTAAACCGTTATTTGTGCTTAAAAAAATGCCCTCTTTGGATTCTCTGACTATTTCCGCAGTTTATACGCACACCAAATTTTGTCATTCTACGACTTACCGTTCAGAAGTTATAAAGCGATTGGACGGACGGACAACGTAGCGATACCATAAGAGGCCCTTTCTCCATTTTTGGACGGACCGCTAAAAAAGTATAAAACTTGAAATATATTAAATATATATAGAAATATAGAAATACATTTAGAAATATATAAAACAAGTAAAAGTTAATAACAAAAAAATTAAGTGAAAATTAAACTGAAGCGAACGTGAAGCAATAGAAGGAGTTTTTTCCAGTAGAAATAGCCACATGTCGTACGCCGTATATCGAATGTTGGATGCCGTGTAGTGCATAAATTGTGTGTCGTATGTCGTATGTTCTATATCCTATGTCATATGTTCTATCTGTATGTCTTAATGTCGTATATATCGTATGCAGTGCTGTTGACGCATAAATGCTTGCGTTACGAAATAGGTACATAGGTATGTAATATGTTCAAAATATAGAAAAAAACCTTATTTCACGATCAAAACCTTCAAGAACACTTTTATTAAAGGAATCTAAACCTGATTTTTTTTCAAAACTAGTGTACATAATTCTTTGTGTGCCAAATAATTATTCTTTCTGTTTTGTATTTTTTTCAACATTTAAATAAAATTTTTAGTGGACGATACCTTTTTAGTATTCGATACGGCACCTTTCAAACCCACTTCGCAATCCTGATTCAGACTTTTCCAAATTTGCTCAGATTCAACTGTCAGGAGCTTTATAAAACTAACGTATGAGAGTGTAAGATATTGAGTAGGTATAGCTGTTATGTTATGTGTTAATGTGCATAAAAATGTGTTTGCCATGTCGCTCTTAAAGAAAACACTCAACACAATCGAACCACCATCAAACAAATTTTTTGTTCAGCTGATTGAGCAAAATATTCCATGATCTTAAAGCTAGACAATAACCATCATTACGAACTGTCAAACAATGTCCGGCGACTTATATACTGTTTAGGACTTCAAACTTCCTTGGGCAAATCCACTCCTCCACATTTAGCGCAAACTGGAATAACCCATAATCCGTCATCAAAGAATTTCAATTGTGTCGTTACCTTCGAGAAGCTATATCAAAATCCACTTAAGAACAAGTCCGCATCCAAGTCCAGATAAAGCAGTTCACACTTGCTGTGCGGCCATCGTTGCACTGATCTATAAACACCGCCAAGATCACTCGTATGTATTGACTAACGACATGCATTATGCATCCAGTCACCCACTGCTGTAATTTCCAATGCTTGCTATAATGTTATTTAAGTTTATTTATTAATATTCATTAAGACTGAGAGCGCTTAGAGTGGTGTTTATTAACAAAAGGTTCAACACACATTGCTCAGTGTCGGGACATCTAGCGATCGATCTCTGAGGCTCGGTCGCTATCTCTTGCCCCTGTCATAAAAATAAATTAGCATTTATGTTAAACCTCTGCTTTGATCTAATTTAAATCGATACGCGGTTTCAGTATGCATCGTTTATAAATCAGTCTTCAAGACAACTTCGTGATCGAGTAAATAGAACCCTAAGAAAGCACACCAGTATGCAACTTGAAAGCGATGTAGAGCGGCCTCGAGAGTCAAATATAACTTCACTATTATAATGTCGTTTTCACAGTGGCTACATGAGTTATTGTGGCATTTTAAGATGAAGAAATTAAATAACGCGCAAAAGATTGTACTTCTGGGAAAAAATGAATTTTACATTTATAGTGACATGGTGGTCGATCGATTAATTGCTTCTGTATGACAAGACGTTAGAAAGCTCTTATGATGTACATACAGCACTTTTTCAATCCGGCTAGAAGCTTGTTCTGAATAACATAAGGAAAATTTGTGAAAATTTTTTTACCTACTGAACCTTATGTATCCTTAAAGGTTAAGTAGGGACAATGGTTATTTTGAAAGATTTTTACTTGATGATCATTTCAACTTTTTAAATAAGCGATGGACAACAAGAAGAATTTTTAGCACTCTGGCTTTCTTTGTGCTTGATTATTTGCTTAAAGGTTATTCTTAGTCGAGGGTACTTGCTTATGTTGTTGTTTGATGATAGAGCCATCATAAGTCAGGATCACACGTACCTGCTTCGAACAATTGAATTTATATGAACAAGTTCCAATCGTTAAATTGAATGGATCATATGTGCTTCCAAAGTATGAAAAGCTAGAATACCTGTTATCTATGGTCAATAGCCGAGTTAACTGTTATGAAACAAGTAAGATTAAGGGGAATGAAGTTTAAAGAATGCTCCGCTATCTCCTGTGCTTGAAAGATCTTCCGTCAGATGAAAAGAAGGATTTTTGTCGCAGACACCCATGTCCACCGTCAAATTATGCTCACAATGTTGAACAGCGAATAAAGCATGAGATAAAATTGACGGAAGCTGAAATGAAGACGCTTCGCACGCCAGCAGGACCAACAAAGACAGATAAAACCGAGGAAGCCTTCACCTAAAAGACTCCGTTTTCAGAAAGTAGAATCGTGCCGCTTTCAATTGGCCTTGAGAAGAGAGATTTTACGAACCCTGTCCAGTTCACAATGTCAATAAACGGTTCAACACAATCACTTAAAAGAGGAAGGGTCAAACATAAATAGATCGCTAAAATCTAACAAAAGAGCATTTAACTGGCCTCGGTGATATGAAATGATTCACAACTTGGTGGGCTTCGGGTGTTCTCTCGGGTGTAGTCGGTAAACTTTACAATTTCCAATAGACTGTTCTAGATGCAGTTAAACCCTCAGCTAAGATTCTAGCTTAACCTAACCAAAATAAAGCAGAGGAACAGGAGATGTATTATTATGGTAATTAATTCCAAAAGAGGTTTTAAAGAGGTTTCTTAATAAGTTAAGCCCAGCTTAAATCAAGATCTGTTAATTCCGGAACAACACGAATCTAGCGTTAACTCATCGAGCAGTTTTTCAGTGCAGAGTTAACTCCATCAGTAAAGTTGTCAAAATCTTCGACTCTCGAAATCATTGACTTTCCCAGCTCTGTTCGAGCCATTTTCAGGTGTAATTTTTCACAGAAACGCGCAAAGCCAATGCAATTTTATACAGAAAACACATTCAAGAAGTTTATACTGCTCACCAGAATTTATCCGGGATTAACTAACCTCACTTGGCGATATTAAGCCGAGATAAATCCCGGATCAATATTCACTGAAAAAGTCATTTCTGGGGTTAAACTCAATTTAACTCAGAGACTCGGATGATCTCGCACTGAAATCGAGATCGAGATCGACAGACAGGTGAATTGATCAAGTCATGGCCGTCCGTCCGTCCGCCCGTCTATATGTGTGAAGGTTTTAGGTCTTCAAAATCATGCTAGAGAGCTGAGACTGGTTCTCGGCTTGGTTCTTCTATTGCACAGACAAAGTGTGAAAATTGGTTAAATCCGCAAACAGCCACTTCATCTACTGGCTTCAATGTAAAACTACCTCTATTTCAATTTTTCTTTCAAAATACCCTTTGGTCAATTTAGCCAAAGCGTAAGAACTCAAATTTTGGTGCGGAGAAATATTGGAATGAAGCCTTTATTAAGGCAAAAATTGGACCGCCCACACCATTAACCATGCACACTTTTACGATGTTAGATCTTTATAAACCCGATTTCTCGAAAAATTCACTCCGAATCGAAAAATAAATTATGTGTCCAATACATTAAAGATATAACTATTTGTTAAGTTTGTTTCACACAAAGTTTTGTGCTCAGCCCACTTTTAGGGGGCGTTTTTAGAAAGAAAGTTTTTGCTGCAGAAAATCGCGCGGTTTTTTTGTCGCACTTTTTTCTGTTTCCGTGTGTCTCAGGCCTAGGTTAGGTTAGGTTAGGTTGATGGATGCCCTTTTGACAATAGTCACGGCTTCACTTAGACCAGCAGTTGGGTCCATTGTATCCATTGGGAACCTTCTTAATACCTGGAACGAAAACAGAAATAGACCGCTGTTAGAAGCTCAGAGTTCCGCCCTCTTGGGCCCATCCGGATTTGTATACGTAGGTATAGACGTAGGTACACAAATTTTAGGAGGTCCTTTAGATCTACATTGCTTAGATCTTCGAGCTCGTTGAAGAAGTAGCTGCCGAGGATACTACGCCTGATGCTGTTTAGGGCTGGGCATTCGCAGAGCAGGTGACGAACAGATTCGATTTCCTCAACGTCCCTGCAGCTTCTGCAGTAATCGTTATGCGGCATGCCTAGCCGTTCAGCGTGTAGACCCACAGCGCAGTGCCCCGTGAGTACTCGGATGTTCCTGCGGGCTAGTCCGATCAAAAATAGTGATCTCTTTTTGCTTACCGCTGGCCATAGCTCCCTTGCGTGTCTGCACGTATCAAGTTCTGTCCAACGTAGATTGGTTCTACTCAAGGATTCAGTTTCTATCCTACAGGCTATCGAACTCAGTGGGACTCTTATAGATTTGAGAGCTAAAGATGCATTCATTCCAGACCCAAATCTCGCAAGCTTGTCCGCTTCTTCGTTTCCCGATATATCGGTGTGACCTGGCACCCAACACACAGTTACATTGTTGCCAAGTGATAACTCGTCCAGAATTTCCCTGCATAGTTTCACAGCCCTTGACTCTACCACGTCTGATTCCAAGGCTTTAATTGCCGCTTGGCAATCAGAGTATATGGTGATGGTCTTGTTTGGGGGGCCGTGCTTCTTTAGCTCGGAGGCAGCTTCGATTATGGCTGCCAGCTCCACCTGAAAAATGCTGCATTTTTCGTTGTCATTAATTCGAAAAGATTTACCTAGACCCAAATCTCCACAGAAGATACCCGCACCGGTTCCGACGTCCATCTTAGAACCGTCGGTATATACGGCGATCTCGTCATCTCCTGTAATGGTATTATCTTCCCATTCACCTCTTTCAGGTATTCTGGTAGCGAATCTCAGGTTGAAGGCGAATGTCATAGGTAGGTAATCTGTGACTGGGGTGTTTGTGGAGGCAGCCCATTGAGTTTTCACAGAGGCGTGTCCATAAGATCTTGAGGACCACAGTCCGGGTTCCCTTAGGCGAACAGCTGTTTTAGCTGCCTTGCTGCTGCAGTATATGTCCAAGGGGGTGAGGTTGAGTAGTACCTCCAGTGCCGCGGTGGGTGTGATCCTTAGGGACCCTGTAATAACCATGCAGGCTGCCCTTTGAACTTTGGTGAGGCTAGAGAGATGACACTTTCTTTCCGTAGCCTTCCACCATACAACTGCACCGTAAGTTAAGATGAGTCTTACAACCGCTATATACTTCCAGTGTACCATGTTTGGTACATGTCTCAGGCCTAACTTGGGTCTTATAGGCCAAACGACGAGGGCCGTAAAGCAAGCAAGTATGTATATCCACTCTGGGTTTCAGATCTCTCCTCTCCTCATATTGAGTATAGAAAATTCATAAAAATTCGGCTCGAAATCTAGATTTTTAGATCTGATTCCTAAGATTTTATTTTGAAATCTTGACTTGTAAATCTCATTGAATGAGCTTCTCCATATGAATTCAATACATTTTTTTCTTAGCAGGCTCATATGGAAGGATTTTATGCGGGGTACCAAGCCGGTCAAGGTGGCAAGAGACTAAGCGATAAGTAATTCTTTCCAGGTCGAGTGGAATAGGGTGCATGCCTAGCTATCAAAAGTCTTACGGCACCCATTCTCAAATCCATCAAACGGTCAACTCATGAACAACCATTGTTTACGTTTAGCGGAAAAAATGTCAGGTGCAAGTTGGCCCATTTCTACGATCAAAACAAAAATTCTCATCCAAAAACTAAACAAACGCAAGCAACTTGCAAAGACAATACCTCTACCCAATCTTTCTTAAATTCGTATCTGTGAACATTTTTAAAACCACACACGCTGTCGCAAAAGAAAAATAATAATTCGCACAAATATCACCGCGAACGGCTAAATCCAAAAGAGATAGTTGTTGTCTCTCAAAGCAAATCTACGTGCGCCTCCAGACATGACTACCACCACCAAGAAGCCCAGCAACAACACAACCAGTTATCCAAGCCGAACGCATTCGCAATGGCGAAGAAACGTACCGCACAGCCACTACGATCTGGCAGCAATCTACAAGCAGTCAATGCCGAGTAAAAAGCTGAAGTGATCGGACGAGCTTTTCCGTCTCGAGGTGGAGAGTTTTTATTTCGAAATTAAATTATTTATTTATTTATTTATTTGCTAATTTATACTTATTTATGCTTAAACAAAGAAGAAACGAAAAGTGAAAAAATATGAAAATTAAAGTTAACAACATCTGCGGCAGAAAATCTCTTATCAACTTGAAAACTTCAAAAGATCATATCAGTAACTATGTATCTCAGCGAATAAACTATGTCCCCCTGAGTGCTTAAAAAAAAAACCTTACTCCTATTTATTTTTTCTTTGAATGTAAAAATTAAGTGTTAAGCAATCCAAAAAACATATCTTTTCTGATATGAATCGAATCTCACGCAAAAGTGTTAGCACTTTCAACCACGCGAAAAGTTTTCAACACTATAAGACTCAATTCCAAGTAAATCCTAAATTGAGACTATAGACGGAAAGGCAAAAAAAAAAAAAAAAACTTAAAGAAATATTCAATATTTCACAAAAAACGGCAAGTTATCTGGACAGCAAAACAAACTATCTAAATACAGTAGTAGTGCGTTGTATATGTGTGAAGAGTGGTGGAGGAATATCAACCTACCAACAAGTTCGGTAAATTCAAAGAAGACTCGACGAAAAGAAGAAGCAAAATACCACAACAGAAATGGATTACGATAAAATGTACTTTCCAAAGACCGAGGTATGTTGATGTGCTAAAATATAATTTTTTATTTTTTTTTATTTGGTAAACTAATTTAATATTGTTATCAAATAGACGAGAGATTTTTGAATGGACCTTATGACAGTTTTCGACACAACAATCTATGTCAGCTTGTGTACAGCGCTTAAGCTCAATTTATTAAGTTAAACTTAATTTCTGTGATAACCCCCGGCTGATGGATTGTTTGTATTTTAAGGTGGCTTTATAAAAAAAGCACACACTGTGATAAGCGAAAATTATGGATCCGCTTCGGCTATATTATTCTTCTGGACTAGATTCACTAATGTTTTGAACTATATGCTGACTTCTCAGACGTCAGAGCATAAATTGTGATAAGAGACGCTAAGAAAAGCCCAATATGAACAGAAGGGGTATGAGGGCTTTACATTTTATAGTTTGCACGGACTTACTATGGAAGAAATAAACAGTAATCGAATTTAAAGCTCAGTAGAGGCGAATCATTCTACCGGCTTATCACCACATGACAATAAAGATCGAAACCTTTTAAAATCATTGTTGCAAGATTTATTGTTAAACATAAGATTGGCGAGTTTTCACTCTGTGGTGCCATATTATGTTATCTTAGGATTGACTTTGGAACATCAGAGAAACTTGGTGGGCTTCATAGGTTAGACGTTGTGAGGTGGCATTTTTCATATTGAAATTGGCAAGGAACAGACTGACAATCTATTGAGATTGAGTATTCTATTGCATCCGTTTTTCATTTCACTAATGCGACAAATGGACGCCCGAAAATGCCGGAAAGAGTTCCAAGTCTCTTTTCCTCAGGAAAGCTCTCCAGAAATCATAAGCAATAAACTTAGATTATCAGTTAAACTCTTCCTCTCAAGTTATGTAGTGCAAAACACTTAAGGTATTTAATGATTGTAGGTCCAATCCCACACTTTCTTCGTACTTCTGTGACGAAAGAGTTAAGGGTCAACCTGAACTTCCACCAAGGTTTGTTTCTATGTTATTTTCTACTATTTTACAAATTTATGTCGGAGTAAATGTGTTAAAAATTTTTAATGTGTAAAAATTATTAAATGCATAAGAACTTCCACAAGAATTACACTGAAAGTGAACGGCTCAAGGAAAAAACGACCCAACGAAATTGTATATCCCCTCAAAATTGGGGGATATCGAAGTCGAAATCGAAGTCGAAAAGTCCCCAAAAAGCTATCAGATAACCCCGCAAATTGTTATAAAAAAAGTAATCTGTATTGTTTTTAAAATATATGAATAAAATGAGGGCGCAAGTTATATAATTCTGTTTTTAAAATCTCCATACAAAATTCACCTTTTTTAAAATTCTGACTAAAGCGATACAATTGTGCTTGCTCAGCTTTGTAAGCTGAATTTTCAATCTTTCTTTCAACAGTTCGTGTGTAAAACTTCAGTCCGTCTGGGACGGATTGCAAAATACCTTTCCCAACCTAAAGAGGAAACTACCACGCCTCTAAAAATTCGGCGGGATATAAATACATAATTGTTGAATGCTTCATACTAGGTGGTTGCATACATTTCGGCATAAAACTCCGCCTTTTAAACTCAAAAAAAAAAAAAAAAAACTTTTTATTTAACTCCACGCTCACAAAAGTGGGTGGAGGCATGTATCTTATAAAACTAATAGGCATATAACTAATATCTACAACTTTTGTCATGTCATTTTTTGTCAAATTTCATATATATTTATTGAGAAACAGTCATTATACCCGTCCCAGGGTATATTAAGTTTGATGTATAGTTTGTAACGCAGTGAAATAATCACCGTAGACCCCTAAGACCTAAGTCCGTCAGTACGTATGTAAGCAACTTTTAGGCCTTAAATTTTAAGGTAGAGAGCTGAAATTCGGTGGATTGGCTGGAAGTCCAGTTCTTCAGATCAAATTTGAAAATAAGCTGCATTCGCCCACAGACACGCCCACTACAGGCCTGCATGTGCGACCATCTCTAACTTAAAAAAAAAAACTTTTTCCTAATTTTAGCTATGTTACAATGGCTCTAGCGCATTCATTTTTGGTATATAACATTGCCTTGTAATTGTCTTTGAAGACAATTAGACAAAAAATTTATATGAATTATATATGAAATTGGACAAAAAATTTTATGACAAAAGTTGTAGATATTCACATTTTCTAACTTTTATGTACATATTGTATGTGCCTCGGTCCACTTTTGTGGGCGTGGCGTTAAAAAAAGGGTTTTTTTTTTGTTAAAAAGGCGGAGTTTTAGGCCGAAATGTGTGCAATCACCTAGTATAAAGCATTCAACAGTTATATTTTTATATCCCGCCCACTTTTTGGAGGCTTGACAGTTTTTTCTTGGTATGGTCCGATATTTTGCAATCCGTCGTAGATGGACTTAAGCTTTTGAATACGCATTTTTGCACTTTTCCACTTGCTTTAAGCTAAAATTCCCTAAGAAGTAAGCGTGGCGAATGTAAAAGCCAACATTTTCCTGCTAGCTCAAAGGCAATTACAAATCAATGTTACATACCAAAATTAGTGCTCTAGCTCCAAAATTAGTGCTCTAGCTAAAATGTGAAAAAAGTATTTTTCAAATTTTGAGATGGTAGCACAGTAGGCGGATTCAACGAATTTTCAAACTTGATCTGAAGGACTAGATTTCCAGCTCAGTAAGAAACTTTCAATTTTCAAGCTTAAAATTTAAGGCCTAAAAGTTAAGGGCATGGCTAAATCGGTTCTCCTTTCATTCTCATTCATATCTCTAGAAGGTCGTTGGGGTCTACGGTGATTATTTCACTGTGTTTCAAACTATACATTAAACTTAATATTTACCCTGATGGGTAGGGTACAAAAAGAAACTGGCAGGGGGTTGCAAGAGAGTGGCACACCCCCCATTTAAATTTGACTGTGTCACACGAAACATGATTAATTTTGTAAAAAGAAAATTTTGTTTTGACCCAGCCGGAATTTTGACCGCAACCCACAAAATAATCCATTTTGCGTCCTGGCAAATTTTTTCGTAATTTTACCGCGAATTTCCAGCGCGCAGAGGGCAATACGATATGTAAACGGACATGGTTTTAGCTGCGGTCACGAACGTGTCCGTAACCTGCCTTCCATAGCACTGGAAAATACGTCACAGTACACCTAATTTTAGGTAGGTGGAAAAGGTAGAAAAACATGAAACTTTTTGTCAAATTTTATAAAGTATATTGTCATTTATTTTATAAATGACAATAAAGTGTCAAATACCAATAATCTGTGCGCTCCGCCATTATTATATAAATACAGTATGAAAAAAGTATTTTTTTTAAGCTATAGTAAGTTTAATATATAGTTTTTAATGCAGTGAAAAATCTTCGAAGACTCCTAAGGACCCTTAAGAGATGTGAACGAGACGGACAAATTGATTAAGCCATGTTCGTCCGGCCTCCGTATGTAGGTAATCATAATTAATATAATCAGTTTACAGGTCGTAATTTCTTATATAGATAATCATCTGGATCCGCCCACAGACACGCCCACTAAGGACTTATATCTACAAACATCCCAATTTTTTTTATATACTGCAATCAAATTAAAGTGAGGTTATAATCGCACCAGCGCGCGCATCAATTTTTTGCATGCAGAACCTGTAATTGGCGTTAGGGTGATCGAAAAAAATTTTGCCCTAGCATTGACCGCGCCTACTTTTTGATAAGACTTAACTTAAAAGTCGGATTCAACTAATTTCCAAACTTAATCAGAAGGGCTGAACTTCCAGCCCACTCACCAACTCTAAGCCCTCTAGCTTTAAAATTCCTTAAAAAATTGTTTGCATACGGAAGGAGGGACGGAAATGGCATTAACGAATCACTTGTCGGCCTCATTCATGTTAGGGGTCTACGGTGATTATTTCATTGCGTTAAACTAATTTCAAACTATTCATTAAACTAAATATACCCTGGTTTGGTATAAAAAAATAAATATGGCCAGACATATGAATTTTTGTGTATTTGAATTTTTCTGTACATTTTTAAAAACACAAAAAAAAAATGCGAACTTACGTCATAAGAAAACATCCGTCAAATTTTCAACTAAGTTTTCAAAAATATTGATCAGTCTAAAAAACAAGAAGTAAAGTGGGCATGCCAGTAAGCGTAATTCAAAAATTGTCAAAATTAAATTGCTTCGGGACCCAAAAAGGACATCATATGAAGTTTGAACATTGTTTCGAAAAATTAAAGGCCTAAAAACTACCGATTAAGGGACGGATGGACTCATTCGACTTGCATACAATAACAATTCTGTCTTGATCATATGCCCTTAGGTCTTGGGTTATTATTTACCGTGATTATTTTCTGATTTACCCCTTCAGTTTCATTTATAACGGCCACCAAAAAAAATTAAAGCTTTCCAAATTTTTAATACAAGATTGAATTTAGAATTTAGTTTTAAATATAGTAAGTAAGGGTTTACACATATCAAAGACTCCTTCGATTCAAGGTTTAATCTTTAATTAACGCTCCTTATATTATCCCAAATTATCTTTGAAATGTAAAAAAATACTTTTGTGCAGAGTCAGAAAGCAATAAGCGAAAAACACGAGGGCTTTCATTTCAAAAATATTTTTTTTTTATTCACTTGTTTTCAAAATTAACCAAGTAAGTTAAATGATTGTTCGAAGGGTCAATTAAGTAAAGCTTATCAAAACTATACTTCGCACAGAATATGAGATTCAAAAAAGTCGTTTCTTTTCCAAAATTTAAATAATTTAAAACGTATGTATACAAGAAATATTTTATAACTGTTAAGCTTATGCAACCATCAAGGTTACTTTATTATTAAAGTTCTATGAGTGAAAAAAGTATTAATTCAAATTAAGTATAGTTCAATTAGGTTTGACGACCAACTGAGGCTATTTAAAGCTTTTTATTTGTGATGCGTCTACCGACCTTACGAGTCTACATCATATTATCCAACAGTAGTTAAAAAAAAATCTGTGCTTCGACAGCTATCCAAAAAGTAAGAAAAAATTGTCCTTGATTCAGCCAGCATCTCTTCGGAGATGCGACAATTCCGGCACTAGAATGGTAATGGAACTGAATTTTTCAATCCAAAAGGAATTGCGGGCGAAAATGGTACGGCATTGAGGAAGAGTAATGCGCTGTATATTTTTCTTCACATATTCCTTTAGTTTGAAAAAATCACAATCAAGTAGGTTATGAAACTAAAAATGGAATCATCTAGAAACATGCTGATGCTGTTTAAATAATGGACCATTAAAAAAATAATTTGTTTGCTCAAAAATTATGCTGTTTATTTCAACAACATTTGGGAACTTTCCGTTTATGAAAAAAAAAAACAATAAATTGACGATTCCACTTTGAATAAAAAAATGTTGTTGCTCAGTCATTTAAACATTAAATGCAATAAATTTCCGGCTTGGTAATAGTTCCTCATTAAGCCCACCAATAAATTATAAAATACCAGCAAAAGATAATAATTTATAAATAGCCTTTCGCAACCCAGAAAAGAGATATTTTTACCAAGAATAAGAAGAAACTATCTAGCGCGCTTAGACTACTTTTCCCATAAATAGTCGTTTGTTCTAATAAAAATAAGTCAAGTCGTATCTGTTAAAGAGACAAAAAACCCATCATCCTGTCGATGATTTAATTATTTACTAATAGAAAAAGTTGTTTCTTATTTATTGTGTCTAACTCACACACAACCTGCACTTGGCCGACACAGCCGATGCATCTTTAAGATGAGCAGTAGCACCAGACTGTAGAAAGAAAAGTGGGCCAATAGAATAAGTATCTCAATGGTGCACATAGTAAATTCGCGCGGTATGGTCTGTGATGCACAGCAACCAACCAACCAACCAACCATTCAGTCGCCAACCGAGAAAAGATATCATATTTAAGATGAAACTATGGCCAAGATCATGGTAAAGTCTTTGTCATCGTCTTCGGCAATGGCCGAGAGCATTACACTTGACCATTGCACGTATGATGATGTTACTGTGGTGTAAGGCTGGTAGGTACAAAAAAAAATAGACTCAACACTTGCTGCCTTCCTCTAAAAGTATCATAAGTGGCAGTGCCTCTCTGGATCAAGGTTGTTAGAGGGACGAAACACATTATGTAGAAGACATTCCAATCGAACCATGCCAACCCATCCGCTCAGACACCTAAGAAAGTTTTACTGACACTTTTTGTTCACTCTCTTCTTTGGCTTGATCTTCGCTATTTACATTTTGTTTCTTCGTAGTTAAAAAAAAGATGAATGAATGCTCTCTTTCCTTCATTGTTGTTGTTACATTACTTTACTCAAATCAAAAGTTGCCATTCTGTAATCATTTCCCTCTCTCTTCTAATTGACCAAAAAAGTCAGCTATCCCGAGCATTTTATGGCTGGGCTATTATTTTATTGTGACAAGCACACATTCAGATGTGTCGAAGAGTGCGAAATGAGAAAAATGAGGTCTTGAAGTGGAATTTTCCTGATTTTTACTTCTGCCTTCCCGTCGTCGCCTGCTTAATCGAGTTGTTTTCTTTTGTTATAAGAAAGGTGTGCCTGCGCCTTATTTGTCTCCTTATTATGCTGGGTCCTTTATTTTGTTTTACTTTTTACTCGCTCCTGCAACCATCGTGATTAGAATTATTATGAAGGCATTTCGAATTTATTGAGCCACATAAAGATACTGAGGTAGAGATACTTTTTTGTGTTGTTTTTGTCTGAAGTTCATTGTTGATTCTAAGAAATATTTTGAATAACGACGGTTGCAGCTACTGGTGGTTGGTGTCTATCTAAATTGTTATTTATTGCGAAATCGGCGTAAGGTAAAAGGAAACATAACAACAAGTAAGTGAACGTGTGTAGGACGGGCCTAATGGACGATAGCTGTGCAATAACAACAACGACAACTTATGTTGAGGAATTTGCAATAAATTTTAGTTGCAATTTATTACCTAAAGAGTAGACAGTATTAATTTGATTTGATTGAGGAAAGAGTTTTTCGACTTTGATGTTGATATTAAGAAAATTTGCACTTGAATGCTAAAAAATTTATTTTTTATACTATGGAAAGGTGCAAACAGTTTTACCGCTCATAACACATAAGCTGAGCTCTTTTTAAAACCATCGTTTTATGAAGAAATATCAATTAAGTTGTTTTATTCATTATGAAGTCCAGCGAAATGGGGAAAAAAAACTTCAGGCATCAAATTTTTGGTTTAATTTTAAAGTAACTTTATCCCGAAGACTTTTGATTTCTTCTGAACTCAAAGCCATAATTATTTTTCTTAAGAGACTGATTGAAATCAGGAAACATTTTTCTATTTTTCCCGCTTAATTTAATTAAATAAATTTGTATAATTTAGTAGATACTTGTGTTATTTCATAAATGTAACCAAATTTGGAATTTTGGCTCGACAGTAGAAGATGATTAAATCACTTTAAATATTCTTATAAATATTTTAAATACATTTATTTTAAATATGAATACATTTACATTCTTCACACTTCCATAGAATGCTGGATGAAAGCACATTCATTTTGGGTTTTGTTTAAGAAGTTAAAAGCGAAATTTGGTGCACATTAAAGTCATATAAGTCTTGGAAGAAATCAATTAATTACTTAATTTTATACGAAACAAAAATTTTATTAAAAATTTTGCTCATCCACACTCAATACTAAAATCTTCCCATACTTTGGTGGCCAGCTAAAAATGTGTCTTTTGAAAATGAAGTGAAAAAAGAAAAATTTACGATCACAAACTCGAAATATGGCAGCGCCAATAATAAAACCCAATCTTTTTTGGCCATACTGGTCACTCGGGCGTATACGTAATTATTTTTCATTGTTTTCGTCAAAACTAAATCAAAAATTTCAAACAGTTTTGGACTACATATTTAGATTTCATGTTAATAGTTTTATGAACTGAGGCTTTTGTCCGGATGTAGCCCTCGGACTTACAATAGGAAGGTCCTGTATTCAATCCCAGATCCAACCAAATATATTTTCTTTCAACATGTTTTGTTGAGTAAATTGTAGCAATTATGATGACAACTTAGTAAGTCCAGATGGAATATCCCCAATTGTTGGGAAGAGATGTTCTTCAACGCTGGCAAAACCATTGTGCTTCTCCACAGGTCTCTTTCGGAATATTTGTCCAACCCTTCCCTAAAAAACATGATTCTTCTTCACCCTTTAGCAACCATGATGAACCAAATGCACTAACTTCATGAAATTTATCGAATCCCAAAAACTCGTTAATAACCGACAATATTTATTTATTTATTTATTTGAATAGAAGCTAACAAAATAAATTTCTTAAGCTCTAAAAAAGGAAGGCATCTGGGCTGAAAACCATATGGTGCCGTTTTTGAAACAGAAAGGAAGGAATCAATAATAAGAAAAAAATTACAATGCAAGGACTAGTAATCTTTTAAGTCTAGAAATATTATATTATAAATAAATAAATAGAGTGGCGCAACAGCTCGATGTGAACCAGGGCCAACTTCTCAACAATGTATGCTGTGTGTGTTAATTTCTTCACATACAAGGGGACCTACAATTTTTTGCCGAATCCGAACGGCACTTTGAGAAGTTTTTCAAGACAAATGATACTCTCGGAGGGCTTGTCAGGCCCTCGCGGAGGTGAGGACCGTGAACAAGTCTTTTTTTTCAGGTGACGATGGCAGGATTCAAACCCAGACCTCCGGCGTAGTAAGCACACACACTAACCACTACGCCACGGCACCCCACAAATATTAGAAATATTATATTACTAAAAGTAAAAAAGAAGAGAAGGTTCGTTATCTACAAAATTATATGTTATATAAAACAAGTGTTCAGATTTTATCATATTTCCTGTGGGGAATAACCGGCAACATGTTTTTTTAGTGGCAAAGGGCCAATGTTCAAATTAAATTGATTTTGATGGTCCCAAGTCTGTAGTGCATAAAATAAACACTAAAGTTCCACAGGGCTCTGTTTTGTCTACGACTCTCTTTTTAATCTTCATAAATAAACTTTTGTCTGCCATACAATTCATTCCCTTACTGATGACAGTGTCCTCAGTTTTTCACATTCGTTCTGGGAATGGCTTAGTATGTCAAACTCTTAAAATCTGACCTTAATAGCATTATTGTATCATGGATGATTCAAAAAATAGGATTTAATGCTACCAAAAGCCATGCTGTCTTCTGCCGTTAGAGCAAAGCATTAACACCCATCGTCCCCTGTTTAAACGACAAAAGTGCCTCTGTAGATAGCACTAACATCTTTGAAACCAAAACGTTTCTATGTTCGGTATGTGTGTCAAAAAAAAACTTGGAATAACCATATATTCGACGCAATAAAAACGTTGCAAGATGCCTAGGCTTTATCGAAAGTTGTAAGAAATATTTCCCCTCTTCAGATTTGGCTATTTTATGTCAGGCCTATTACTGCTCTTAACAGGAATTAAATTCCCAAATCTAGGGTGGTGCTCTTACATACAGCAGTACCTGCTAGATAGGATTCAAAAAGGTGCGATAAAACTAATTGGTTACAGAAATATTGCGAAGTCAATCGACTCACTCGAACATCGAGTTAATGTCACTTGCCTGTCACTATCTTATCGTTGCTTTACAGAAAGTCTTCCATCTCTTAAAAATTTCAATCGCAATACTCGCCAACGATCGAATGCTCAGCCTTTAGACTTCTTTCGGACGCACAACAAAGTTTAGAATCTTTTCTATGCAAAGAAGTTCAAATAAACAGAGAAGCGGTATTTATCAGGTAATGGTTTGATAACTTAGTAACCTAAGACATTTATCAGGAATCATAAAGCTAAGGGTTTTGAATCTGTGTTCTAAATGCATTTGACTCTTTCGTCCCGTATAGTTCGAAGAAGAATATATCTAAGCCTCCATCACAAAAAGGTGATATGCGACTTATCCTCTGTTTTAAAATACTGCCATTTTTTGATGTACGCTGACAACCTCATATTGTTTTTTAAAATTAAAAGCATATTTGTTTGCGAGCTCTTGCAATACGATATTAGAAATGTGGTGACTTCGTGTTCAAGCAATGGTCTACGCTTAAACATAAGTCAGTGAGTAAGAAATGAGTAAGACTCTTATCCTATAAGAGTCCTTTATTTATTGAATCCACTTAAATTAAATTATTTTTATGACATCAATTTTTTTCAAAGATTAATTCGTAAATAACAAGATGTCTAACTCCAACTCCTACATGAATTCTAATATTGAATTTCCAAAGCATATTTTTTCGAAACTCATTTATTCAGGTTCACGTTATAAAAATGAACGACTGGTATCAGTAATCTCATAGACGTACCCACACCTGGCATAAAAGTGCTAAGCATGCTTCTTAAGATATCTATCATAGAGGAAGTATTACTCAATAAACTTTCGTATCTTTTCTTATTTCTAAATTCGACATTTCCTTCTTAGAGCCTCGACGACTTAACACGTGTGTCTCGCTATTTTAGTGTGTAGTATGGGTACCCGTAAAATTGAAAAATTCTTAATTTTATCTCCCAATCATTAATAGCTCAAAGCATTAAAAATTCAAACGTCAAACAACTTTTAACGACCAACCAGATCTGCCTTCTATCAATCTTCATCATTGTGTTCTTGAAGAAAACAATTAACCAAGTGTCATTAAACAAGGCAATTCCATGCCACGTTTCCTCGTGTCACTTGCTTGCTATTGGTAACCTATGCTAAAGAAATAGAAAAAAATCGATTAATCTACCGTTTAATACGTTTTCATGCTCCAAACTTGACATAATGTACCTACTTATTCATTAATCAAAACTTCCAAGAAAGAAACTAAAAAAAACTGTCATGCGTTGATTTTGAGCGTAAATGTTTAATCGTTTCATTATCTGGCGGTTGCGATACAAATTAATTTCCCTAACATTCACATCTTGCAGGTATCTTTGATCTCCTCCATCCACTCTTAAAGGCTAGAATAAAAATAATTATGTATGTTAAATATATACACGCGTGTTCAAGTATCTGATCTAAATTACTATCCCATAGCAAAGACTTAGACTCCAGCAACAACATAAGCAAGCGTCAAAAACAGCAAAAACCAGTGTGGCAGCTTTATGCTGAGTTGTTAATAATTCTGCTCAAGGTCGACCATAAAAAATGAAATAAAAATAAAGAACTTTTCAAACGCAGAGACACACACAAGTACAAGTCTTGAGCGATTTGTAAAGGTTCTCAATGTAGAGAGGTTTGCCTAAGGCAATGTATTTTTTTTTGCAAAGAACTGTGAACATGCGATATCTCCTTGCGTTACAAAAATGCCAAAGGTAAGCTCAGAGTGGAAAATGTCAAGTCTGTCCATTATGTTGGTGCCTCTCCCAGTCTTAGTTGCCATTCTTAAGTCTAAGTATTTCAGTATTGCATGAGTAATTGAATGTACGATTATGATGAAAGGATAGAAAACAGGCTCACATGCAAGTGTTGAGAACAGGCTTCATAATACCCCACAGCTGCCACTGTTATAATACACACTTTATTTTTATTTATATTTTGGATATATATTCAGAATAGATAAAATGCGTGCTATTAAGTTTTTTTTTATTCAAAACAGGAGTCTAAAATGAATTGCATATGATCTGTCAAAACGTAACCAAGTAGCATCGATGCAGTGATTAGTTTCACTAAACAATAAAAAAAAGTGATAGCTCTACCAAAAAAAATAATTAACTGAAGTCATGAAACGTCAATATTAAACTCTACCCACATATATAAAAAGAACAAAAATAAGGGCGCAGACTTGGCAATTTCGTGGGATGCATAGGCCCGGTCAAAATATTCGTGTGCCAATACTTAAGACCTATTGGCCATCTTTACTTTAAAGAACTTTTGTGGAGCTTGCCACAAAAATAGCTACTGCTATTTAGTTAGACACCATAGGGAAATGAAATTTCCTCTTATTTTCTACATTGAACGAGGAAAACTGTGTTTGACGTCTGAAGAGGGAAAATGAAGCTATTGGCATTTGCAATGCGAATGAGAGATTCAATGAATGAATTGACTTGTTATGTAAAGTTTAATGGGTACAATCACGACAGTGGTGAGTTGGGGTTTTTCAGTGACTATCGATCAACAAAGTACATCATTCCTGTATGCGTCAGGCTTAAGGGTAGCTGTTTTCATTAAATAATTGCAATTAAAATATTTTATTACCACTTTGAGTGCATTAATGACTCTATTAAGAAAAAATAGAAATGATGTTGCAGGGAAACAACATAAATGTGAGTCACATCCTAATTAAGGATTGAGTTTTCCTTTGAATTTTTTTTCCTTGACAGTTTGATTTTAAATGTCAATGCATGGAATGAGCCATAGAGATCGAATTAAATTTTTTTAAAGAATGTTTTGTGCCTTGTGGTGTCTCCACAGGCGATAGACTCATCGCTCGTTGTAAAGTATGATTTATCAATCGTTTTTAATCTGTATTTTGTGATATATACTTTATTGCTGCTCTGTGCACTTTTAAGATTTTCTTCAAAACTAACTGAAAAAGAATGCTGTGAAATACCCAGCAAATTCGACTAAAAAATTTCGCACTGTTTGGGTTGGCCACGTTCCTTTATTGTGATATGTAGGGTGTCCCGAAGCTCAACGTCAAGCAGATACCGGGTCATAGCGGAGGTTTTACCCGTACTAGAAAAAATAATAGAAAAAATCTATCTCGCTTGGTTTAGTAATATGAGATAGGAATATTTAAAAAAATAATGAAAATAAATACCCTAGCCCACATTTTGAGGTACTGTGGTAAAAAAACTAGACTAAATGATTTTTTTTTATTATTTTTTTCAGTATGGATAGAACTTCCCCTATCGCCCGTATGTACAACAGTAAAGAAAAAGTCTAATTCAAGGCAGTTAAATATTTGATAATGTAAAAGTAAATATATAAAAGCAAAAAAAAAATCGTAAGATATATCGCATGTGGAGAAAGATCTCTACAAAGATCAAAGCTGAAAAGTTAGAACAATGGTTTTCATCAACTACAGTCTTTTTAGTTTGCAGTAACTCTTAATTTTTATTTGATTCGAGCTCAAATACTTTCTTTCTACCATGAAAACTATAGGGAGGTTCGTTCACTTAACATCAGGGTTCAAATACGAACATCTTAAGAAATCTGAAGATGAACATCTTGCAGTGTCGCAAATAGTCATGACTCCAGTCGCAGTAAAACATTCAGCAATATTTGCACTTTTGAAGCCATACACCATGCTGTGTTACAAAGGCAGGACGGAGTAAGAGCCCTAAGGGGAATAAGAGAAAATGCCAGGGCATAGTGACATTCCAGGCAACTGTAAGGCTGCCGAACTCGCCAAACTTGGAACCACTCTCTCAATTTCGCCTGATAAAGGCCCCTTAGGCATTCCAATTTCAACATGCAAGCTCATGACAAAACTGGATGCAATAGAAAGAACAAATCTCAGATGGACAAGCGGTAGTACCTGTCTAGTAACGAAACAGATTTGGCCTAAGCTAGACTAGCTCTAGGAGTTTGATAGCTCTTAATAGATTGCACATGGGTGCTAGAATCGATGTTATTACAGGACAATGTCTGAAAGGCAAGCACGCGACAAAGCTTGGTGTCTTTTCTAATAGTTTTTACAGGAGCTGCATGGATCAGGAGGAAGAAGGGACCACTTTTCACCTTCTCTGCACATGCCCGCTCTCTCTAAGAACCGAAATCTTCACCTTGGAGCTTTTTTCTATAATGGTCTTAGTGATGTTAGTATGACTGACCCAAAACGTCTCTTACGCTTCATTAGTAGCTCGAAATGGTTCAACGAGCAGGAAATATTTCATCAGACCTACATACATAGGTCTAAGTGAGTAAGGTTCTAAGCTAACCTAATATGAGAAAATACTGCAAATGCTAAACACTTGTTGTCGCTTCTTCTTACATCATAATCCTTTCAAATACTCACATCATGAGATCGATTATCCTGGCATTAACATATTTTTGTTGATCTATCTATCATCACGTCACTATCTGTTTCTATTTTAACGAAGGAGTTCTATTTATTTTTAGTCTTTAATAGTTATCGATCATCCACCATCAACTCCAGATGATTAAGTGCAATCACCAAGCGGTTCCGAGTATCAGCTTAGACCTGTTTCACGAAAGGCTACCATCTTCAGGTGTGTCAATGAGATATGTGTGATTTGTGTGTGTGCTTCCGATGCGCCTCGGCTCGATTTGTATTTTTGGATATTAAAAAAATGAACTTTTGGTATGAAGACATACGCCGAGCGGTCGGCTTCTGTTGAAGGCGAAGTTAATCTATATTGCTCAGTTTGTGTAAAATTCTATGTAATTATTAAAATAATTTCTGGGCATACTTTACAGTCTGTTGTACACTTTTTTCGTAGTGCTGTAAGTACTACTGTTATCTTATGTTGGGTGATTCTTTAGTTTCCTTAATCTAAAATAAATGCAAAAGGTGGAAAACTTTTCCTTTATTTATATTTTTAAGAAAGACTGATATACATAAGTTTATTACTTTTTTTTCAAATCTATTGCGTTGGCTAGCGTTGATGTAGTTGAGATGGCGTTAAATTTGGTTGATGTAAAATAAGTGAATCAAAAGTTACAATATACTTACTTATCTGCTAGCCGCTTCACTTTAACTAGTCAACTAATAGGCTAGTAAAAATCACGTATTACAGTTTCGAAATTAGAGGAAAACAACATACAGTGGTGTGCAAAAAAATAGGTGGCTCGCGAATAATATGTGAGGAGTCAACTGTTGCTGGCATTTTGACTTCTCAGTTCTCAATGTAATTCTACTTTTATTTCAGAAAAGCCTTTTCATAATAAAATTCATAGCAACATATTTTGTAAGTGTTTGAAACCATTTTTCCAGAAGCATTATTTTGCACACCACCTCACGTTTTATTGTTTTTTTTATCATTTTTAAAATTTAAAATGCATAAAACAGAAATTTGAATTTTTTCATTTACCCTTAGACTATTTTACAACCACTTATCAATTTTCCTGAATTCTGCGGACATGGATTTCTCAGAAAATGGTACAACTTTATTGCAAAATAATGTTTTTTATTTCGAATGGGCTTAGAAGCTTGAGAAAGAAAGAAAGAAATCTGAACAAGATTATTTTTACCATTAAATACTAGAAGATTTTTAAAAATTGTTTTTTAAAACGCTTTTATGTTTTTGAGTTAAGTCTTAGAAGGTTTTGAGACATTTGATTTAATTTTTCTTAAATTTTTTGACAATGACATATTGATAACACAGGAAAAAAGGAGATTACAAACACGTGTTTTTATGCATTTTTGGGATTTTTTCGAAAATGCGTCAAACGGCAGTATTAAAACATTTTCTAAAAAATATGACTTAGTTTAATTTAAGTTGCTTTATACGTGTGTTCAATATTGGATTTGTGCACTAAGCGGTTCAAAAGTTCTAAAAAGTTCCTTAAACACTTTGAAAAACGTCATTCATTTTCAAATCTTAATTTCCCAAAAAGCTTTCAATACTTTCAAAAAATTAAATTTTCTCGTTCAGTATTTAAATAACTTAAGTTTCGTTTTTTTTTTTTTGGTTCTTGCCTTCTTCCTAAAAATAAGTATTAAAAAACATTCAAACCATTCCCATGAAACTTATAATTGCGATTTAACCGTTATTTGCGCTTAAAAAATGTTCTCTCGGTGGATTTACCGACTATTTTCGCAGTTTAAAAGCACACCATATTTTGACTTTCTACTACGTTCAGAAAATATAACGCGATTGGACGGCCAACTGACGGACGAATAACGAAGTGATACCATAAGAGCTTCTTTTTCCATTTTTGGACGGACCGCTAAAAAGGGGGTAAAATATGTCCCATGCATGTTTTGGTTGGAATATTCCGTGATTTACAGCGATTTTAACTTCATAGCGTAAAAATATGAAGAAAAACTACTTTAGATTTTTTTTAATGAAATATATTTTTTCAAAATTTATTCCCTGAAGTAATTGGTTCAATTAAAAATAAAATACGTAAAAAAAGAGATTTTTGGCTTTACATTAAGGTATTATATAACTTTGTGGGTATAGCCGTAATTTTAAAAAAAAAAATATTTTTTTCAAAAATTATTCCCTGAATTAAAAAGTTCAATTAAAAATAAAATATGTAAAATAACAAATTTCTGGCTTTACATAAAGGTATAATATAGCTTTGTGAGTAAAGTCGTTATTTTGTAATATATTTTATAAACATTTATGAAGCAAATATTGAAGTTTGCCTAAAGATTGCCTTAAACGGCGCAGTAAACTATGCAATATATTGTTGAGGAAAAGTATTAAAAATTTTTTAACATCCGAAATTGTTGCCCTTACACGATCAAATTTACCGCGCAACACCGAGTACGGGCCGCACAAGAAATCACCATATTCTCCTAATTCATTGTGTAGCATATAATATGAAGATCTTGAATTGACCTAGAATTTTAGTCCGATTCCGAACAGCAAATTTGGAGGTCTACCATGACAAATAATACTCTTGAAAAATTATATTGCCCCGGACGGGATGTAAGCCCAGTGGTCATACATACCACTTAACCACGGAGCGTCCACATGTAACCTACGCATTTAAGTCTATTCTTTATGATCCCCGCTTTGATGTAATCCCCACATGCTGTTGAATAGTTTTTCTTTTACCTTCCTTGGGGTTTCACTATTGGATTTGTGGTAGGTGCAGGCACATGGTTTAATGTATAAAAAAATTCGAATATGGAATGAAAAGAAGCGGGAGTTCGTAACGCATCCATTGCCCTATTTTTGATGCGAAAAAATTCCTCAAGTTATAATTGCACATACAAATATGCAGTGTGACAAATTATTCGGAAACTTTGCTGCAACATCGACTGTCGGTGCAGTGATCGTTTTGAAGGACCTACCATTAGTTCTATTTTTTGATCATTTTCATGAGTATGACAATTAAAAGTACTTACTTACTTAACGGGCTCCCGCTCCCGACCCATGGAGGTGGGTCCACAAAACAACTAACACGTATTAATTTTAACGTTTTTGCTACCAAATATTCAATTGATCCATACTTTAGGACATCAGAATGATATATCTGTAATATAGTACACGTGGCTTTTCAATTTGCCAAACATCTAATAGCCAATGAATTAACGTGTTTTGCTTCAAAATATTAAAATTCACATTGAATCTAGAAATGTATTCACAATTAAGTCTAAGCTGTCATAATGTACGAACAATGTTGCTTAACAACTAAAATCATTAAGCCACTAAAATCATTCTATTAAAATCTAGTATTAAATGAAAGCATGGCAGCACGTCGTTTAATTTTTTTTTTTATGTTTTTAATTAATGACTTTCCGATTACTTTTTGAAGATATATAAATCAAAAGTTAAGTTTTCACTAAATTCAATCCGAATTTCAACTAAGACAATAGCCATGGCTGCTACCTCAGTTTTTTTTCTCCTTACGAAGTTTAACACTTTTTTAAGAATTCAAATTAAAAACCGAATAATATTAGCGACTTTTCATTTTATGTGACATGACACCTCCATGGGAAAGTTGTTCGTTTACCTTGTGCTTTGTTTTTTCGACATTTCTGTTTCAACAACAAAAGCAAAAGTGTAAGCAATTTAAATAAAAAATCCAAAAAAAACGTCGGCGATCGATGGGATCATCGGAAAGATCGAATATGAGAAGTGTTTTCCCTCCAAAAGCAATGATGGCAAATAGAAACCGTTTTGGCAAATATTTATTGCAAAACGTCAAAAAATCCCTTAAAGAGAATTCGATCTGACATCACCCTGTCTGTCATGTAAATGGGCCTCAGTAAACCGCAGTTCGCCGTCCTCCGTACGAACATAATATTTTTCCAAGTTTAAAGCATTTTTGCTGCTATAGGCTACCTACGCTTTCCTGGCCTCATATATCCTAAAGTGTCTATGATTCGCACGTATGTAAGTTTCTTTCTTGTTACATGTTGCTGTTGTCAATAGACGGCAAATCTGATGAATACGACGCCATCAGCTATGAGGAACCAAGAGTGGTTAGCGACTGCTCACGTATGTTCTACACGCCATGCCACTCCGTTGCTGCTATGTAACAACAGCGACGTGAAATACAAGGCAACCAACACGACTTTTTATGAATTTATAATTTTGCTTCGCGGATTAATATCTCTAGCTTCTTTTGTGAAGTTACGAAAAGGGGCTTGGGTTGGGTTTGATTATGTTTGATTTAAATCTGCGCGTTTCTAGAGAGACACTTGCGAGTGTGGTCTGTACAATGAGTAGAACGTTAAAAGGTTCTTTGTTAACACGAAAATCTACACGTGACTTGCTGCTGGCAATTAACATGGCGAACTATCGATTGGTATCGGTTTGTATGTGCGCGCATATAGAATGGGAGCGACAAGGGGTACATTTCCAATGAATTTAGTTTTCGAGATTGCTTTTCATACCTATTATGTGTTGCAAGGTCTTGAGGGACAATAAAGAGTTTCAATGAATTTTGATCTGTTGGTGGGCGGTTTTAGTGCGATAGCTGAAGTTTATTGCTTTCCACTTTATGAGCCAATATTGACAGCTAAACTAGCAAAATCAGAACGATTTCTTGAATCATTCTCTTTGACACATGTTCTCGTTTGATATTGCTTTTATGGATTTTTTATATCAAATATTTCATAAAAAAATTTTATGGATTTATTTCTAAGAAAAAAACAAGTTAATAAGTTCCAACTTACCTCTTTATCTCTGTAGTAAAATCTAAGTTCCGAGTTTCGTTTGCATTAAATTTTCTTTTTACTTAAACCTTAACTAAAGTTTAAAGAGGGGTCGTCAAAATAACTATTATTGCCCCGGTTGGGACTCGAACCCGAGATCTCGAGCATAGTAGTCCGATACACTAACCACTACACTGCGTAACAATTATGGCTAAATTTGAGTAATGACGTTGACCAATTTGACCAATGACATGGAGTGTAACTTGGTTTTTATTTTGAACAGAGCATTTAAAAAAAAATTGCTGAGATTCAACCATAACTGTCTTGCTGCGGTGTTGTCCTACAGGAGGTCAGTATTCGAGGGTACCCGCTACGGTGGAGTATTATCGCCGTGGCTCCTAATACCTACTTAATCAATTACTCCGGCTCTTGGGAAAGATGGGCTTATGCTAACGTCATTTCGAAAGCAGTATCTTGCCCCCAAGTTCCCCCACCAGTAGGGATCTTAACACCTTGCTTTAAGAAAACTCAGAAAGTTTCAGGATAGACTTGAAGTTTGCAGAAGACGCCAGATATTTGGGGTTTATTTTAAACAAGGAACTCAGTCAAAAACTGAATAAAAAGTAAGACCATGCGAGGAGAGATTCGATTGCCCTGAAGTCCTTAAGCTCGAATCGACGACTCCAATCCCAAAATTCTCACTAGATTTATACGGCAATCGTTAGGCCCGTAGTTATGCAAGGAGTATATACAAGTGTGATGAAAGATACTGTACAAGAATTGCAATACTGCTGTATCAGAGAATGTTCAAAGATTGTCTTTTATTTGCAACCTTGGTCTCATGAGGCAGGTTTACACCTAGAGAAATACCTCACCACCTTCCCATTAACTTTTTCGGAGAGCTGATGGCTGCATACGCGGCACCTGATCCTAGAGAGTTGCTGCAGCTGACTCGTGACATTATGGGCTATACAAGCATCATAAACGGCCATTTTTTTTCCATCGGAGTTTCCTGCTATCCGATGTAGCAATCAGACAAACTTAGCAATCAGACGACTGGCTTATTTTGCTACTATGCAGACCTTTGCAGGTAAGAGATATATGCGTTTGCAATGACATCCAAGCTGCACTAAAGTGCTGCTCAACCCTCTTACCTCTTCCAAAATAGTGCTAAAATTTAAGCATTAATTGAAGTTAGTTGGAAGGTTAAATACAGTGAATTTTGTTTGCACCCCAGATCAGAATGGTATCCAGCGAAATTAAGTCTCTTATCAGCTTGCTAGGCAAGGTTCTAATGCGGTTTTTTCAGGACCCGAACCTGCACGAAAGGACTTCGCTCGGAAATCTACAAGACTTCTATAGTTTTGCTGCCTTTGCTCGTATCAGGCGGCGGATCTTTGATGTTTCAGGAAACTGCGGAGCTGAAGAGCTTCCTAGAGAAGGTGCCAATGCTAACCCGACTAAAAATGCAGCGGAACTGGCTGAATGCAGTCGTCACCTGGAAAAGTCGTCACCTGGAAACCGTTGCCATCACAGAGTTGCAACAGGATTTTTTTTTCCTCCACACAAGTTTCGCCAAAGCTCGATTGTACAAAAAACAAGGAGGGCTCAAACTCTCCTTTAGTAGGTTGAACGTAATTAGGATACTTGAAGGATTTGTACTTCTCGTTTGAGAATGTTCCTCACCGATCATAGAACTATTTTTTTGCCAGAGGTTCACATCTAAAATATACCCCCTTGCGGATCGGGTTGATACCGCAACTGGTAACCCCTGCCGTTCCCATTCCTTTGAGGTAGATTTTGACTTAAGTCTCATTGAATACAGGCTAACACTGAAACTGGTGCGCCTGCCTTGGATTTTCATTTAAGAATGCTTCTCACTGGTCCCTCTATCTTGTTGGCGTAGGCTTACATGGAAAGCGTTTGCCAGGCCCTCAATACCGCAACTGCCAAATGCTACTTCTTCCTTCCTCAATGCAAATTCTTAGCTGGGTTTTATTAGTCACGGCCCAACATCCGTAACAGTTGCTCTACTTGGGCTTCTCTTTAGCTTGCAAGTGACAAGCTAGTCCCTCACTTGTCACTTGCAAGTCCCAGTATCCTTGTAGTGGAAAACACTGAAACGGTTACCCCTGCCCTCTACCCTGGGTATATTAAGCAATGTCGAACTAATCCTCTTATGCCGAGACCGCTCACAACTGGCATAAGAGGAACTTTACAGTAAATAGGGAGATCCTAATTAAGGTCCCCGGAGCCGGTATTTCAGTTTTTACCATAAACTGGTGTATGGACCTTCTATGTTCTAACTTTACCTTACACTTCCATGCATACTGATCATGACCAAGGCTTTGCACCATGTCTCATTAGGTTGAACATAAAAATCATACCACAATCCTGTAGCATCCGAACCAGGTGATTTGCTCATTTTAGCAGAAATCAGGTAGGTCCACCTTATAAGGATAGATGAGCGATATGGCAATACAGCAGTGACGCTTTGGCCCTTTGTAATCACTCATCATTTCCTCTGATTTTTTAACCACTGAACAAGTAAATTCCTTACAGTAATGGTCTTCTTGTTTTAATTTCAAAAAATAAGCTCGACAGCTTGAGGTTAGTTTGTTAGTTTCTTAAAATTTTAAGGCCATAGACATTTTATAGCCCTGATTAAGTGGCATTAGAAGAACAAGTCTCTTTTAAGAAACAGCTGTTTAGTATCGTTCCAAGTATCTATCCAAGAATAGACAATACAAAGTACAATGGACCAGTATAGTCGAATCTTACTCTGTAAATAAGTTAAAGCCCCTGACGAAAAATGTTACGTTAGGGTGACCATGCAAAATTAAAAAAATCTCATAGCTACAAAAAAACATTTAAGCTTTAATAAGTCTCTGCTTTGGACCATATTTTTCCTGGGACTTGAGTCTTTAATTAACCACAATGATTTGCAGATTTTTAACAAGCAAATTTATACCTCCTTAATATGGTTAAACAAGAAACTCAGAAGGTCATGGTGAATTTGTCATGTTTTCTGCGTGTTAAGTTGAGGGTTGTCAGCACTAGTCACAGTTATGCAGCAAGAAAGGAGATAAATTATACAATCGTATCGTAGGTCAATATCTTTAGTCACTTATGAAATATTTTTCCCTGCAGTAGAGAAACTAGTTACGATGCCAGTAAAACAAGTGACTCACTCGGTTTGAGTGCTTTTGGATCTTTGTCTTAAAGGCTGCTATAAATTTACTTTTCTGCGCTCAAAAATATTTAAACCAAACAATTTTGAGGTTAATTTTATACAATATAATATCACTTATAATTATAAAAGCTTATAATAAGCCCCGCTCATACTTACCAGTACTATTTAAAAGCAATCCCAAAGAAACCATTAACGAAAACAAAGCCTCATGCAACTTTTTATACAAATGATTATTATCGCCTTTCGGCGTTTGAGAAACTTAATTTAATTACTTGTTTACGTAAGTGTATCGAAAATAATCCTCAAAGTCTGTCTTACTTATATACTTATATAAAGTCGATTGGTGATCTTGTTATATAAGAACCTTTCTAAATTGTTTATTTAACAATTACACCTCAGTTTTGCTATACGTTTGACATGGAGATGCAATTTCATATGAATGGAAATAAGCTTTCCCAAAGCAGGAAACTTTTCAAAGCGTGTATACGAGGCTTGACTTCAAACAGATCTAGATATGACAGTAAAATTTTTAATTTGACAAGTAGACATTGACTAAACCGAGTATAAATTAAAACTTAAAGAAATGACTACATACAAACACCATGTATATTTTTTGCCATTTCTCTTTGTGCACACTCAACTTGAAAGTCATTTAAATTACCACTCTTCTGTGAATAAATCCAATTTTCCTTTCAAGTCACACCGTAAGTCAGAATGTCATCTTAGTCGGCTCTGCGGAATGAGAAAAAGTCTCCAAAATGTAAATTTTCTGTCTGCGTGTAATTAAGTAAATATTTTCTTTTACCAACAGCAACAGTGGTAACTTTATCATCACACTGAGCGCGCGACCATAGATACGAAGATACACGAATACCGTATTATGTTGTTTTTTTTTCATTTGCTTTTGAATTTTCGAAAAGAACTTAAATCCAAAACAAAAAGGTGTAGAAAAACTTGTAAAGTGAGTTTTTTGTACATTTTTTTTTTTTTATTATTTTGTTTTGCGGTCTTAAAATGAAATTCCTAAAACTGCTTGCCTCAAGGTCGTTTTAGCTCTTTTTCTCTGCGAGATTTGTTGTTATTTTTTTCATTATCTTCTTGTAACTCGTTTTTTTTTTTGTTTCTTGTAAGTTTAAAAGTTGAAAAATGCTTTTGTGAACAGTTCTAGCTCTTTGTTGTTGTTTTGAGACTCACTATTTTTGTGTGTGCGCACACTTATGCTGGCGGGTTGAGCTTATAATCGTGTTCATCGGAAGCATCAATCACTTGTTAGTACGATATTGCAATTTAATTCTCCTATCGTGAAATCGCAGTTTTTTCTGAGAAGTTAATTAAAGCTTGCGCCACACTTATAGCGGTTGCTAATTGTTGCTTTTTTGTGTGGAAAAAAAATCATAAACAAATTATACGTAAATTTTATGGAATAAAATCAATTTTTTCCAATTATTTTCTTATTTTTTTAAGATTTTTTGTTTATTATTTTTTTAATAAGACACAACACATGTGGCTTTATGTAGGGTGATTTTAGATAGACTGGGGTAAGCAAAATGTTAAATCGATACATAGGGACCTAGCCGCGAACATATTAGTTGGTGTTGTAATAAAAAAATGCTTTCCTTCATAATCTTACAAGACAAATTCCAAAGTTCTTCATTCAAAAAAAAAATCATTCAAATTTCAAAGGCGTAAATCGCTTAACACACAAATAAGTCTCAGTTGAAACAGATAACTGAACTCTTGCAAGGAAAAAAAAAACAATTTGTTGTAGAGTGATCGATTACCGTTGTTTAGAGCAATACATTATCTTTTCAAAATTTAATAAGACATCTCGCTGATCTCAAATCTGATTTATTATATTTTGTTTTCTTGGTCCTGGGATGTGTACAGATTTTACAACATGTCAATCGATTGGTTACATGATCCAATAATTCATATATGTTATTATTACGTGCTTGAAAATAAACATTTCTCTTATAAGAGACATTATGCGAAATGTCAGTACGTTTCTAGTACAGGTTCAGTGTCAAATCGCCCCACAAATCATAGGATATAAGATTATGCCAATTAAAAAACAATATCTTTGTCCTCTGCGCACGAAGTCCTAATAGTATTAGATTGACAACACACACATAGTTTGACAGTTAAATATCACTGAAGGAACACAAATGTGAATCTCTAATAATTGAAATGGATTTCATGCGCATGACGTTAGCTTTATTTATGAAACTGCCCAAACCCTATTGTCTAGAAATGGAAAATGTCACATAGCTCGAAATTTTTGGGCGATATCTAAAATATGATGACCACATTTAATTTGAATGATACTTTCGTTTTTTCAACTTGCATGAGACGGCGACCCAGAAGAACTTCGCTCAATACTTCAGCTAAAGTCAATCATCTTATTTGAATTTTCAGAAACCTTGGCATCGCTTTTCCATGATGCGAATGTTCTGATGAAATCGTTTTTCTTGTTCATTGCTTAAATCGCCCTAATTTTAAGGAATAAGAAAAATTCGAAGTCGAAAGTTCGAGTCGAAAGGAATAAAGAGGAAATATAATTTAAGCCTCACAAGCAAACACGTTCAACTATACGATCTCGATGAGCGATTCACATCGCTCCCACCTGAAATGACCATGCCCTCGAATCACCCGTGTAGGATTTACAATGACGCTTGATTTTTGTGGCACATAGCGCCGTCTTTCTGGAATCACATTCCGTTGGTGTCCATGTCATCTGATTCAGGCCAAGAGAAGTTTGTAATGATCGCCTTATAGCGCTTGCAGTTGGCCATGGTTGGCCTGGCCAACATCATCCTGTAACCGATGACGCCACAGCAAACAATGACTTTTTCGGGATGGATTGGGCACTGTTGGATCTCAGGTGGATTTTACAGTCCCAAACTTGACAATTTTTTGATGTTGACGAACCCACTCATCAAAATATGGGTCTTGTCACTTAATAGTATTTTCAATTTAGTTTTAAGCAAATTTATAATTTAAGAATTCTAATCTAAGTAATTTTTTATTTTGCGTGCGCTACATACGGTGATTTGGCAAAACAGTCTGAATAAATTGCAGCCAATTGGACAAATAAAGCTTGGAAAATATGGTCGCTTTCAATTGTTAAAGTTCGTAAGACCATACTGGAGCACCATTTTTTAGATTCAGATTTTAATGACAGCAAATAATTTAATCACAGCAAATAAGAAAAGTCTATTTGGAAATGAGCGATAAAATAGTAAAGTCTGGTTAATTACTTCGGGTGGTCAAAGGATAGACATGTGCAATCAAGAGGATACAAGCATCCACAGGTTTTCTAAACCCACCTCTGTCTATCAACTCCTACTCTCACCTCCCCGTGGTGAACACCGGGTGCCTAGTACCTCAACTGGAGATTGGGTTCCAACCCCTTTGGAAGGTTGTTGGGGGTAGCAGACGAGAGAGGGGGGGAGGAGTGTTCCCACTAAGGCACTTCTCCTTGCATCCGGACGGCAGCGAAAGAATTCCCCAGATGGAATCAACGGTGGCGTCCATAGTTCCAGTCAGGCCGAACTACTTAGTGAACACCTTATATGGGCTACTACGACGTATTCGGAGCTCAGGCCTATAAGGAGCGGGCTATCCGGCTCTCCGTCCTTAGAGCTAAGCAAAGGATCTGGTCCTCCAGGTTGGGGGTCGTGCCGTCGGGGTGACTTCCCGGCCACGTAAAGAAACACCAGTCACGAAGCGGAAACAAGCCTCGGATTCGGACGGATTAACTGTTGACGACCAATGCAAACGAGAAAAGGACAACGAGCTCCGGATCTGCACGTGGAATGTTAGGTCCCTTAACAGACCACGTGCAGCCGAGCAACTAGCGGAGGCCTTTAACGACTGCAAGGCAGACATTACTGCCATCCAAGGAATGCGGTGGGACGGGCCGGGCAAAAGAAGGATGAAAAACTGCGACATCTACTACGGCGACTGCTATCGGCATCAAAGACAGCGCCTATTTGGATGTGGTTTCGTTGTTGGAGGCAGACTTAGGCAAAAAGTCTTGAGCTTCAACCCTGTAAGCGAGCGCCTCGCGACGATCCGCATCAAGGCTAAATTCGCCAACATTAGCCTGATATGCGCACATGCCCCCACAGAGGAGAAAGATGACGAGACCAAAGATATGTTCTACGAGCTCCTGGACAAAACTTATGAGCAGTGCCCTAGCTACGACATTAAGATTGTCCTAGGCGATTTTAATGCCAAGCTACAAAGGGAGGGCATCCTTGGTCGTACTGTCGGAAAGCATAGCCTGCACGACACGACCTCCGATAACGGATTCAGGCTGATCGACTTTGCTGCGGGGCGACACGTTGTGGTAGCTAGTACACAGTTCCCGCATCTTAATATCCACAAAGGGACATGGAGATCTCCCGATCAATCAACCGTCAACCAGATTGACCATATTGCGATCGACACAAGGCACTCCTCCAGTATCATGGATGTCCGAACTTTCCGAGGGACCAACATTGACTCGGATCACTACCTTGTTGTAGCCAAGGTACGGCTGCGGATATCCCGACCAGCGCCAAGTAATGGAAATACTGTGAGGAAGTTTGACGTCGGCCGACTACAATCGCAAGAGATCGCCAGGTCTTTCTCCAACCGAGTCTCTCAAAACCTTCTACGAAGTCCTATGCAACCAGCATCAAGTATTGATAGCCAGTGGCAACATTGCCAAAATTCCATCAGAGACGCCGCCTCTGAAGTGCTGGGTTTCACACGGCGACCACAACGAAACCGCTGGTTTGACGATAAATGCCGGCAAGCACATGCAGCTAAACAGGAAGCATACAAAGCGGCGCTGCACAGAAGGACTAGAGCTGCTCGCGAGCTCTACGAGCAGAGGAGGAGAGAGGAGCACCGGCTTCTCCGAAGGAAAAAGAGAGAGCACGAGAAGCGCGCGGTTGAAGAGATAGAGAGATGTAACAACAGGAATGAGGTTAGAAAGTTTTACCAAAGGATCAAAAGGTCCTGCCAAGGGTATAAACTTCGAACTGAAGCCTGTAAGGACCATCAAGGGAACATCGTTGTAGAATCGCAGTCGGTGCTGAGGATTTGGAAAGACCACTTCTGCAGACTGTATAACGGCGAGGACGAACCAAATACCGCTGTCAGGCAGAACGAAACATTCAACCCGGCCGAAGACGTTACCGACGAAGCATACGAACGATACCGCCCACCCGACCTGGAGGAGGTGAAAGTAGCTGTGTCTAAGCTCAAGTGCAACAAAGCAGCCGGAGCAGACGGCCTAGCTGCCGAACTTTTTAAATCCGCTGGCGATGAGCTGGTCAGGAGCATGCACCAGCTCATCTGCAAGATATGGTCGGAAGAAAGCATGCCCGACGAATGGAACCTCAGCATTGTTTGCCCGATCCTGAAGAAAAGAGACCCTCTGAGTTGTGCCAACTACAGAGGCATAAGTCTTCTTAACATCGCATACAAGATCTTTTCTGCTGTACTGTGTGAACGCCCTAAGCCGTTTGTCAACAATCTGATAGGCACATATCAGTGTGGCTTTAGGCCAGGAAAGTCCACCATCGATTAAATATTCACACTGCGGCAGATCTTGGAGAAAACCCAGGAATTCCAAATCGATACACACCACCTCTTCACCGATTTCAAGGCCGCGTATGACAGCATCTATAGAGACGAGCTATATAGCGCAATGTCTAGTCTTGGCATCCCTGCCAAACTCGTCAGTCTGTGCAGGATGACGATGGAAAACTCACGCTGTTCCGTCAAGGTCGGCAAGGACCTCACCGACCCCTTTGATGTCAAAAAAGGATTTAGACAAGGCGACGCGCTGTCATGCGACTTCTTTAACATCATACTTGAGAGAATTGTGCAGAACTCTCGCGCCAACACTAGAGGTACAATCTTTCAAAAGTCCGTTCAACTACTTGCATACGCAGACGACATTGACATAATCGGTAGAACAAAGCGTGATGTCAGTGAAGCCTTCGTGAGTATTTGGACGGAAGCGGCGAATATGGGTTTAGCAGTCAATAAGGGCAAAACCAAGTATATGCTGTCATCAAGAAAATACACCCAACACCGACGTCTTGGACAAAACATCACCATCGGCAGCTATAACTTTGAGGTAGTTAGGGACTTTGTCTACCTGGGTTCCGCTATCAATTCAGACAATGACACCAGCGCTGAAATCAAACGAAGGATAACTCTTGCCAATCGCTGTTTCTTTGGGCTAAGAAGGCAATTGAGTAGCAAAGCCCTCTCTCGAGCAACTTAAGTGTCCATGTATAAGACCCTCATCATCCCAGTCCTGCTTTACGGTGCAGAAGCATGGACCCTGTCAAAGGCGGATGAAAACACTTTAGGCTGCTTCGAGAGGAAAATTCTTCGGACGATTTACGGTCCCGTCTGCATAGACGGAGAGTGGAGGAGGAGATATAACATCGAACTGTACGGGCTGTACAGCGATACCGACCTAGCCAAAAGAGTCAAAACACAACGCATACGATGGCTGGGTCATCTAGAGCGGATGGACACCAACGCCCCGGCCCGGAAAATCTTCGAATCCACACCGCAGGGACGACGCGGTAGAGGAGCACCGAGACTCAGGTGGCGCACGCAAGTGGAAGGGGACCTCAGCCAACTTCGCGTGCGAAACTGGAGACGGCTAGCTAGAGACAGAGCTGGCTGGCGAAGCTTGTTGGCTGGGGCCCAGGTCCACCCCGGACTGTAGCGCCACCTTAAGTAAGTAAGTAATTACGCCGTTCGTTCTAAGCTATTTTAAAATTCTAAGTTGTTTTAAGCTACCAAAAACTCGGGCTGCTCGATGAAAAGTATCTGAAGCTAGATTTAAGATTATCTAGCAACATAAAATTAGAACAAGTTGAAAAATTTAATGCAACAAAAACAAGTGGGAAGGAGCAACAGTGCGTATGTAAAACTTGAGTCCCTCTGCGACTACCCAAAAGAAGAATCTGCCACCCCTTCAAATAGAGAGGGCGGTGTTAAATATAGTAGCTTTTGCATATTTTTCAAAGTGGCTAGTAGCGGATATCTAATACAGTAATGGTCTTGGTAAGGGTTTTTCATCTGCTTTTAATCATCCCGACTTGGGTATATATCAGGAATGCTTGTACTGAAATCAATGTTAAAGATGATGGCGTATCGGATGTGACTGTAAATCAAACCATCATTGTCGCGTGCCGTATATATATTAATTTTGTTCAGTGTCTTTGTGTACTCCCTTCTTGATGCTGGTATTATTAATTTTTCCTTACAAGGTTTTGTGAAAAAAAAGGGAGCGAGAATCACACCCAATAAACCCAATCAATCTCAATTAAAGAGTATTCCAAAGGTATACTTGGGTTTGAATATGTGTTGTCAATATTATGTCAGAAGTGCACCTGCACATGAGCCAGTTTGACTTTGCAAATCTGTTGAAATAAAATGTTAAAAGGATGATATGCATAAGAACTTCTACCGATATTTGGAATAGGAACTTAACCATACTTACCCATACTTAATGCTATCATATGATTTTGATTTATGTCTGTTTATCAATTAGTCTTAGGACTTGGTTTAAGGAAAATAGTAAACAGTCTTATTGTGAATAATGGCAAATCTCTCATAGACTCTTTTACGTACTTTTTACCTTCTTCATGCGGTGCTTTAAAGCGAGGTGAGCATTTGCTTCAGTTAGCCCTGTACCTAGGGCTTCTACACTAGAGCTTGCCATATGTCTACTCAGGGGAAGCTAGTGTCACCTTATCTCTTCGGGATATATTCTGAAACTCAAATCTGAAGGTTGGAGCGTTGGTGTCATTTTGTCTACAATTTCCATGCATTTCACAAGCACAATATAAAATGATATAAAGTTTAATAAGTAAACTTCTTGTTTCTTAATACCTATTTCTTAACTGTTTTCTATGAGAAATCTCACCACCTAAATGAGCTCCATGAAAACACAATAACAAACATGTTGTAATAGTGTTCATTGAACTTTTATATAAATTTTAAAATTCTAGAAAAACAATCAGCAACAGAAAAATATTATGCGCTCAGTATTTTAATATGCAAAAGCGTTAGCAAAAAGAAATAATCATCGTTGCTTGCTGCAATGCATACGCATTCAAAAACGCAATGAATTTGCATTCATAATATGTAAACGTGTATAGAGCTGTCATAATGAAACAAACGAACTAAACTGTCATAAAGTCACGTCTTCTGTTGGTCGTTCGTTTCTGAGAAAGAAAAAAAACGAATGCATAAAGTCTGCGTACAGAAGACAAATCAATGGATGCACTATTTGTACACAGTCAAAGGCATTGTGGTGGAAAGGTACCTTTCGTTGTCAACGACACACAGGAGTCTAAATACCCCCACGAAAAAAACAATGCATCAGCAGTAAAATGTTCATGGTGGTACAAGCATGTCGGCCCTTACTTGAAATAGTATATAAGCCACACACTTAACTTGAAACCAGCATGTAGCATGTTCGTTTTCCTATGCAGAATTGTCCACGACACGATAATTTGTCTGTTTGTGTCTTTATCATCGTCAATGTGACAAGCGGTACTGACTGCTCAGCGCGGTGAAAAAGCGTGATCTGACATCACAATGTGTGAGAGGTCTCTAAACTATAGTCTTTACTTTCACAAGATTTCAGCTCTGGGTAAAACTAATTAAATAGCATTTTTCTTGATTTTGGGTTGCAAAAAGAATTAAGAAAACAATGAAAAATTGTCAACGATGGTCGCGGCTACCGAACGTTTTTTTTGCACTTTTGAAGAGGGGGAGCTACATTAGCAAGAAACCTCTTTAGACGAGGAGTTCTAATCATATGCAAACGATGTCCACAATAATGGTGACTGTTGTAACTGGTTTGATTAGCATTCCGAATCCAGTTTTGATTAAATGCTACGATTGTGCTTTTTATTCATCTTTGGTACAGTGTTTATGAGTGTTTTGGCATCGGATCAGAATGCTAAGCAAAAATGAACGATCATATTATGCCTCTTCATTAGAATTCATTTGGGACTTCACTTTGGTTTATCTTAGAACACAGAGCTAAGGCAGTGCATTCTAATTTTACAGGATGGATTGCATTGCATGAAAATGAGAAGATGGGCCTAGGTACAAATTCGGGTTGACTACAAGGATAAACCCAATACGATAAAATAAATAAAGAGTTTGATAAGGTTTCTGATAAGAGCATGTGTCTTTTGGAGTAAGTTGACATAAATCAGGATTCGTGATTTACAAAAGAGCATTATTCCTCGTATGCAGATACACATATGCGCCGACTTATGACTTTGCAAAATATATTTCAATTATAAGGTTTATATTTTTACTTCTGTCCGTCTATCCTTTTGTCATTCAAAATAATTTAAAATTTCGAACGAAAATATTAAACTAATATTTAAATGCCTGGTTTGATGCTACCAGCTATAAAGCTAAAATTCCAGTGAAACGCTAATTAATTTCCATAAAATCAACTTGAAATTTATAATTATTTTCTTTTCATATTTAAGCTACCAATTAACAATTACAATGGGCTTAGTGTTTTCCTCAAAAACCTTAATACAAAACGCCTAATGTACAAAAATATTAAACAAGTTCGCACCCCAACTCTTTTGTATTGAAAGGCGCACAGTACACTCGATGTTGTCGAATTTCCGTCATAATGTAGATCTCAAGTGGTAAGAAATAAAAGTTATTCTTAAAAATGATTGTCAGCAATTGTAAGGCAAGCAAAAAAAAAAACTATTTGCAGCTATTAATAATTTAAAGAGCAAATAACAATGTAAACCGAAGACGAGACAGCTTAAAGCACGACGCGACGACGTTTCATTAGAATCTGCGCATAAGAATCGACGTAATCACTAATTTTACCTGCTTAGCATTCACAGCATCTGTCGTTTTATCTGTTCATCAAGCTTAGATGGTGCTTGCCTTTATTACGTGCGACTTCTGCAATTAGAGATAATTTATCTGTGTGTCACAGACATGTTCTTGTTATTTTAACGACATAGTAATATATGTTGCTAGCAAAAAAAAAATTAGATCACCTTGGGATTTCCTATCGACTATTGTTAAAAATAATAAAAGAACCCGATTTGACTTTGTTTTATATTTAGAACAGGTAGAGGGTGTTTCTGTTGTGACGAAATAGTAATTGTTATTATTATTAGAATCGTTGGGTAGTTATAAAAACGGATTTAGATCTATGTTTCATGATCGATGTCTAAAACAAATTAGTGGTTTTTTGAGCACTAAGTGCTAACGGCACCGCACTTAATGATACAAATTGATTTGTAAGGGAAATTGTGGCATGCTTACTTTTCGTATCATGACATCTAGATTTGTTTCGTTGATTGTTGTTATTTTATAAGCGGACCGTGTTCTATAGCTTGGGAATTCCATATGACCAAAGCAAAATGTGTATTTTATTGTTAGCCGTATATTTTAAGCGACGAGGCGGATTTTGTTTATATTTTGGTGTGAAATCCTCTGGAATGCGATTTAAATGACAGAACAGAACCGGTAGGTTATGTAACATATAGTTGGACTGTGCATCAAAATTTGGTTATATGATTAACTTAACACTACTCCAACATCAGATAGTTCTTATTTTAATCTCTGTGGTGATAACCCAAAGACCTAAATTCAATACAGAAGTATCAACTTAGTATATGCGCCTTCGTAACAAAACCAAAACACGTGCTTTGGACATCTAACAAGTTTCAAAATTGATCGTAACCTATTTATGACTTTTTTGTTTAAATTTAAAGACGTTTTTTTCTATGTAATAAAATGTAGAAAATTTTTTTATAAGCAATTTATCAACCACATGCTTAGAAAGTAAACTGCCGGTTTCTTTAATAAACAAAACGTGAATTAGTTTTGCATAATTGATTTTATTGTTCAAGTTGTTGTTTTAATTATTTTTATTAATTAATTTTAGGATATATGGTTCTGTTATTATTACTGTACTTAATTAATGAGAAAAACCAGGTTAATTGATTCAAAATAATAGAAATATTTTATTTAAACTTGGTAAGAACAAAAAGTACCATCTATGCGATGTGCTATAGGCTCTACCATCTCGGGCTTAAAAAGTCTTTAATACTGTTTCCTAATAAAATAAGGACTACAAGCAAAAAAAAGAACAGAAATAAACAAGCACAGGAACTTGGATCGACGGGATGACGCCGTTTGCTAAAACTATTAAAATAAAGAATGGAAAAAAATATAAAATTGATTTTATAAATCGATATTCTTACAATCAATATATTTTACTCAGAAACTTGCACTTTCTCCTTATTTTATAGTAAGCGCTAGCAGGCTAAGTTGTCCACACATCGCCATCAAGAAAGAAAAGAGCGGACATAGTTAGGGCAGCTATTTAAGATTTTGTTCGACATTTTGGTTTAAATATTTTTTCCTTTCTATATATTTCTTCTAGTTTTTTTTCTCTCTTGTTTCTTCAGCCTCACGAAAGAAAGACTAACTGGCACTTGCAGCTCTGAAGAGCCATCACCTTTCAACACCATGCATTCTACTCTATTTAGTGGAGCACTTTACTATCTGGTGGACAACTACTGATTCATTGTACTGCCAAGCAGATATACCTATACTTTATGGTTTAAGTATTTCTTATTACAAGGAAAGATGCTGATTCCTTGCAAATGTCCGGGTGTAGTCGTTAAGTGTGGTTTGCTCCCATTAAGCCTTGTGCTCGAGAGAACCCGAAGTATCAATGGCCCATATGTCCACAACAGACCTGTCGCAAGTTCGGCTCCGGAAAAACACACTTTTGAACCTTTTCTGGGAAGCTCATCTCTATGCGATATATGATTTCTATGACATAAAATTTGACATAGAAATCATCTCATCGCAGATATCTCATTTCCCTAGATACCAGTGTGACCTGGGTCCCACACAAGATTAACTGTTTTTAGCCTTCCGACTAAGTTCGGCGAAGTTGAGTTTGAGCACTATCTTGGGCGGGGTAAGAGGGTTGAGCATCGCTCTTAGTGCAGCTTGGATGGCACTGCAAAAGCTTCTTGCCACCATTTGTAGGTCACAGTATAGCATACATATAGCCATTAGATTAGAATAGCGAAAATCTCCGCTTGGAAGACAAATGCATATTTTTCTAAGTCGTAGTGAAGTCTTTCCACAAAGACTTCAGCACCACACCGCTGTCCGGTTTTTGAGCCATTCGTGAAAATACGATGGCATTTTTTTCTGGTTCCATGTTTGATAAAAAGCGTTTAAATTGAGAAAAGTTTACATGAAAGTTTTGTCGCAAAAGGATTCAGGTGTTATTGCATCAGAAGGCATATCTTACAGGGGTCGAAGGACAATTTTCGCACATAAGTCCTAAAAAATTCTAGTGCGCGTGGTATCAAAAGCCACGTACTTGATCTGAGAATATAGACACGCAGAGCCCGGCATGTTAGGGAAACCCACGTACAGCAAAGACAAGCCGTTTTCTGAGTTCGCCAAAAAACTGAATCATATGAGGGAACTTAATGGCTGTATAGATCTAGAGGATCCTTCTCTAAGATAAGCCCAAGACAGATGGGCCAAAAGCGCCTCTTAGCTTGGTGTCAATGCTTTTTCGGTTTTAGATTCAACATGCTTGTACCAAGGAAATTTTCTATCGAAGATTGACACTCGATTTATTATTGACTTCATTGGATATTGGAAAAGTTGACGAGTTGAGTCAAACTAGTCACCTTCCTCCTTCTAGCAAAAAGAACAACCGTAGTTTTGAGAAGCCCATTCCTTTTGCACCAATCACCAATCAAGTCTAGCGATGTCTGCGCTTGAGAGTACACAGTTTCAGGTTTTAACCAACAGAAAGAACGGTGACATCATCCCCGAAGGCTTCTGTTTTTTTTTTAATGTCTTCTCTTTATTTTTAAAAGTTTGCACTTAATAAGTGTAAGGACATTTGCAATCAACCAGTGAATTCCAAAGTGCACTTGTTCTATAAAAAAAAGAATTGTGAAACAGTGCAGTGCGAGGTGTTTCAAATTGAACACACTGTGAACATGGAACTGATGAGCGCTTAACGCTTGCCTTGCAGATAGAACAAAACAATAATTTTCAGGAATTAAGTTACTTAATTTTTCAGAGCATTTGCCATTATAGCATTTGTGCGTAGGTTTCAGGAAAGTTGAGAGCCGAAAGTGTGCATAAGCATCTAATCCATTGAACTAATGTTTTACCTACTCTGTTGTTGTCTAGCTGAGTTGTACGTGAACGTCACACTATCAAACGCGAATATCAACGAAAGGACCCAGCACGCACTCCTTCTAGTAAAGAACACATCCAAACAAAAAGGATTCTGAAGCGCTGCTTCGCAAGATTTTCGACGCTGATAAATTGCATCGCAGAAAGGGCCTGCATTCGAAGATCTACCCTACGTACAAACGGCTCAACAAGTCTCTCCAAGCTTTTCAGCATGAAAAAATACAGTCTTATGGGCCTGAAACTTTTATCTGGACTATAGTCAGACTTACCAGGTTTTGGTATGAACACAACTTTAACCGTACTCCAAACGGTCGGTTTATTTATTTATAAAAGGCGGGATTCTTTTTAGCAACAGCTGACTAACTGACTAAACTGGGTGGAAAGCGGTGTTTAATGTTGGGCGATAGTAACCTGGATAACAGACGGTCAAACCTTTATTTGGCCTTCTTGCACACAGGTCATAAAAGAAGCCGTAGGGCTCTTCTCTCGAAACCGAGCATATGTAGCTTATTCCTTTTTGCTTATTTAATATAAGCAATTAAACAGAACTGTGTAGGAGAATAAAGCAAACTTTAGTTCTTCGCAACAGGGCTTTGTTTTTTAATGGTTTTTCGGCATTATGGTTGGTTGGTTTATAGGGTTCTTGATTTTGCACCACCCGCTGACTCCCATCTAGATACTCAGAAGAGAATCAGTCATAACGAAATGCATTCCTCTGATCTTGATTCGCAAGTTCTTAACAATTCTCCCAAGTACGATGCTAAAGAATAAGCCTTGTAGCAATCACAATCTTAATTGATTTTTGGATCAAGGACGTACCAGAGATCTTAACCAATCTTGGTAAAGCAGCTTGAGCTTTCCATTGCTGTTCCGCTGTTTGGTACATGTTTGGCAAGGATGGCAAATTCACAGATTACTTTAAATAACGCTCCACTGTGCATGTTTTACATGCGGTTAAGTTTCTTTGGGTAATCAGTTTTTTGCAATATATGCCCCAGTGAGAATCTGATTAAAGCTGAGCTCTCCTGGCCTTATATAAAAATATAAAATGCTGAAAATGTGCTGAAAATATAAGCCTATTAGACTACTGTCTAACGCATTCACACAGTAAAATAGAAAAAAATCTTGTACGCGATGATTAAAGAAACTGACAAAAAGAAATTTGGCACAGTTCAAAAGGTATACTTCCCCTTAGGATTGAGTAAAAGAGGCAGAGGCGCCATGTATTCAAATGCTCCGACTATATTTGAAATAGTTCATGTTCCTAACCAAACGATCACCAACCATTTTGGTAGATAGAATATAAGCACCGACAGAATACCATAGTGGTTGAAATTGTGAGTCTACTTTTCCCAAGTTTAATGGTTAATTTTCTTATCCTGTATCCATATTGGTGAAAACCTGCTGCGCGGAATTCCCCGTGGGGAAAGATACCTGTATTTTATTTAACCTTAGTCATAAACCCTCGAGCGAGGGTAAGTTACAAAAATACAAAATTGTAACCTAAAATCATATGAGGTATTGCATGTATCCAACAAAGAAAAAAATGCATGAATAAGAAAAATAGGAAAACGAAAAAATAGTAAAATCTTTACGTAATTGAGATCACAAACATTTTTCACACACTCTTAAAACGTACTTAATCGAAAGTAGCAGCCGATTTACCGACATCAGTTTCTTTACTTCACCTTTAACAACTATAAAATAGTTATAATAATTAAATTAAATAATAATAACTGACTTTAAAAGAATGCACAATTTTCTTCTAGTTGTTCTTAGAATTTATTGCTTCCTCTTCATGAATCAGAATTCTTTAAACAAAAACTTTGCGTTGCTGTACTCTGACTAATCGGTCTTGAAACCAGGTCAATTAAGCCATTTATAATCATCAGCCTTCAAGTTTATGCTACTATATGACACTCTTTGTATAAAATGCGTAATACATTCATTTCGAAACAATCTTTTCGTCACACTTTAGCTAATTTTGCCAAGTCTCAAGGAAACATTCCTGGTATTTCCAAGAATTTTTATACTACATAGCTTCAAATTAAGGCTTATACAATAAGAAACACGGAAACAAATAGGATTTCGCAAGTCTATAACGCATAAACTATAATGCTTTGAATAAAAATGTTACTTATATTAAGTTTACCGGAAACTCTGCTGTCCTTTCAATTACATAATATTTTCCTGCGAAAACAAAAGACTTGACTTAAGAACTTGACATAAATGTTAAAACAAAAATCTTAATCTATATCAAGAATTGTGTCTCATTTTTATAGGGCAATTTAATTTTTATTTCAGAAATTTCCCAAAATAATTCAACCTTAAACCAAATTAAATCGATTCTCAAGCTATTGCCATTTTTTCACTATTTTTTCTGCACAGAAATACTAAAGCAAAAGCATGGAAAAGAATAACAAAATAAACACCTTCTGAGCTTGAAAACAGTTAATTTAAAAAGTGCAAAACATCGTCATGAATAATTCATTATCCATTCGATATGTACAAAAATAAATTGCAAAAAAAACTCAAACAGACACATACACACTCAGATCAGAAGAAAAAAAAATATTTTACCTCTCCAACTTCAATCACCTAAACTTAAATCATACAAATAACGTCATAGACATCTGAAGAGAACTCTTAAATCGCGCAACGTAATTCGTTGGTCAATCCTTCTTTAACAAAACAAAAAAAGCTCAATACCTATACCATAAGCACAATTCAATAATAATATTAATCGTGACATGCCACTATAGTTAACAATATACCCCAACCAACCCTCACCATCAGGCTATGAATATCGTTTGTATGACTTTGCAGTTGTTGGTATTATATTCTTTTCCTTTCATTTCATTTTTTTTCTTAGCCTTATTGTTGGGACTTAAATCGCATGCAAAAATGTTGTTGAGACCCAATAACTACCATACCACCACCAGCCAGACGGCTGAGAATAAAACACGAACAACCGGTGAGTTGGGAAATTCCCAAAAGCGATCTGGCCAGAGAGATAGATGGGGATAGACATATTGTTGTGTGTATCTTATAGATATTAGGTGTAACTTAAAGCTTTATTTTTAATGTTTCGCGAGAGTTTGAAAGGTTCACAGTACTTAGCGTCGCGGCAGTTGTGTGGTATTTCGCGCGGAGTAACAAATAGAATACGAAATAAAAATTGACGAAAAATACCATAAGAAGAAAAAACATATAAAGAAACAAGAAATACTGTCGGTTGGTGTGATTTTTTAATTTTGTGTAAATTGAGGTTTTTTTCCGTTGGATTTTATTCGAAATTGGTGGGGAGAATAGAACTATGCTAAGCTGATGTGTTGTGAATTTATATTGAAAAAAAAAAAACGAAATAGTAAGTTGGGATCATAATTTCACTACTAATCGTGCTGGTAGGGTGGCACTTTTCAAATAGTCAGAGACTAAAAAAAAAAAAAACTACAAAAGAACGATTGTTGAGAATATTGTGATGTTAAAGTAATAGTTTTCTTGATTACTTGTTTTTGAAATGCTTTTAAGGATTAAGCGTGAAAAAAAAGTAGACGTAGTTGTTTCCGAATTTAGTGGGTACGTATTTAGTGACGCGAAATAAGTTTTACTAGACGAGTCCAAAAAATTGTGATGTGTTGGCTAAGAACTAAAAATAAATCCGATTGAGAAGAATGCTAAAATAATTTGTAGATGATATTTTTATGAGCAAAAAATAGTCATTATGTCATTTTGTTATTAATTATCAATTAATAAGAGTATAAAATTCGTATGTATATTGTTCCCAGAAAAATTTTAAAAACATTCTTCTGAATAAATTGTTCGATACAGACAAATTGTTTGTTCTGAAAATACTTTTATTCCCTGTTTGAAATTTTGGTGTTTTTGTAAGATATTTTGATCTTGTTTTCGGTTCCTTATCGGAAGTTTACGATGCTATCATGGGTCTGAACTTTCAAAAAGCGGATAATTGAATAAGCTCATCTATTGTCGATAGTGTTTCGATGGGAAAAGCTAGGTGTAGCCAAATATAATCCTGAGTAACCTAAACCGACACTTAGTGACTTATCCTTTGGGAACCGCGTCTTTTTTGCAGGTAGAATTCGAACCCAGAGCTCCGGCGTAGTAAGCATACACACTTACTACTACGCCACGGCACCCCACTAGTTTTGACGTATATTGTTGCAAAAATTGTTAGTGAGCCTCAACATTCTTGCTGCATGTACTGACACATTTATGACGAACGATACATTCACACAGCATTCAGACATTTCCCCCTGATACAACACTGTCTATGCAATAACTTCTTTAAAACATCGTTATGAATAAACTTTGATTACTTACCTGGCTGTAGGACTTAACCTTAAAAACATTGAAGTGACACAGGCAAAAGAATTGTTTGTTTGATAAGACAAAAATCAAAAGGCATATTCTTATTTTTACATAATCGAAAATTCTTAATCTCTTAATCTAAAATCTTAGCACTATAACTAAGTTTTCTTTTTCTATTTTTCCATGAACAGATGTCGCTACTTACACCTCCGCCCAATTCGTTAACCACGACCACAGACGACACATATGCTGCTTATGCTGATAACTTTGATCTCTCATTGTTGCCAAATGAAACGGAGCTTCCATTGAGTCCTCAATCGGATTTTTCTTCACCTTCCTCTCTGCCACAATCACCATCATCAGCAGCAGCAGTCTCATCACCATTGTCGTCGTCTTCGACCTGTGACTCTCTGCTGTCACACACACAGCAATCGTCTGCTAACCATTCACCTCAAGTCTCATTGGAGTACATATACCATGACCAAACGGTTACGCAGATAAAAATCGAAAAGCCCTGGACTGATGATACATGTGTATCGCCGGTACCACAGCAGCAGCAGCAACAACAAGCATTCCAACATTCTTCCACCACTCTAAATCCCAACAATCCAACTCTTCTCGAGCAATTGCAACATCACTACAAACTGTATCCTTCGCCGCAACCATCTCCACCGAGTCAGGATCACTTCCATTCCAACGGTCAGCCGGCGAACGCCACTACTTCTTCCGTCTACCACCCACCCTCACCTTGCCCTTCGATTGATGCCAACGTGTCGTATTCCACCCACCAGCACCAAATCAAGCAGGAGTACTATATTCTGCCACTATCACCGCCAGAGTCCAGCTGTGGAGCACCCTCACCCTACTCATCTGCCGACATCAAACAAGAGCCCGATGAGGCTTTTATCGACATAAACATCTTGCTAGAGAAATCACTCAGTAGCCTACGACAAGATACCACAACGGCCGATTCAAAGCCACCGATCGCTAGCCACCAGCAGCAGAGCCAAGATCATCAGCTGCTAAGGGAGTACCTTGAAGACACCACTTTTCAGAAGAAGCACAATCTGAAGCCCCTGGCGCTGGAGTCTCTGATCGGTGGCTTAGGCGTGCGCGGTGATATTGAGCCAGTTATCTCATTAGCATTGGAGCATGCCAAGCGTGAAGCCGAAGCGACGTGCACGAAATTGCAAATTTCTGCAGGTGAGTCACTTGAAACACACTATACTTATACCCACCTGCTTACCCAATTTAAAGCACAGCCAAGTAAATCTCAAGAAATGACTAAGTGGGGAAAAACTGGGTGATTTTCCAACTCACCCCCAATGGGTCCGGCAATTAGTGAAAATTTAAATTTTCCATACCCACTCGTGTTGCGCAAAGAAACTATCAGTGGAATAAAAACAAAGACGCGCCACGACAACGTGATATGAGTTTCTAATTTAATTGGTGGGTCAGAGTAGCTATTTTTACTTTTTTTTTGAGCGGGAAAATGATGTTGTAATTATTGTATTTTTTTTTATTGTTATTTGCTTGTGCTTTTAAGTCTATGCTTTCGGCATTACACAACAAAATTTGATTTATTTATTTAGCTTAATTGAACATTGAAAATCATCAAACTGATGAATGACATTAGTTAGAGAGACTTTGCTAATGCGGTCACAGTTTTCTAAGCTCAAGTTTGTGTGTGCATTTGGCTATTTGCTTTGGGAGAAGTGCTAATTTTTCTTCCTTTAGGGGGAAAAACCTTAAGGGGTTGATTGAATAAATATTCAGTCATATCGAGGGGACATAGGTTATGTCTTGCATTACTGCTCGTGTGACTAAATTATTTAAATACATATTTGGTCATCTTTAAGGGATTCCCCATTTTTCCTTTCAGAAGGTTTATTTATAATTTTGGGTTTTAAGTAAATCACTTTTTGGTCAAAAGTCAAAAATTATCGTTGGATATATGAATCATATTCAAGGGAATTATACAAACGATATGAAAATTAGATTGGGGACTAAAAATTAAAGTTATTACCTAAAACTCATCTTAATTTAAACCTAAATAATAGCCTCATTCTTTGATTTTGCTAAGTTAGTAACGTTTTAAAAGCTACTGATACAACTAATAGGCTCATGTTTTACATACGTAGTTTGACCTATTAATTTGTTAAATTTTTAAAACATAAAGTTGGAACGTGACAAAATGTCATGCGAATCAATACGACCTCAAATAATTTTGAAACGAAAATTGAGTCATGTTTTATGCACGCCATTGCGGCAGAGTTTGCATATAAAGAAGTGAGCGTAGTTAAAACGTAACATATCTAATTAATTGAGAATAGCTGGCTGCAAAAGAGTAACGAGTTACTTTCGTGTATTGTAAATGCCATAAAAAGTGGATTGGTAAACAAACATTTTGCTTTATGCGGCAACTCCCGCACATTTCTGTGTGCAAACTTTTAAGTTCGCACCTCAACTCTTTTGTTTAAAAATCTCGTTTTTATATTATTTCGCTTATGAACTTGCAAATATTGAATTTGTTGGGTGAATTAGAATAAATTGTGAGTTGTTACAGTTATTATACTGAAACTGTTTTCTTCAACTGTATTAAGTTGCTATACATTTACAATACTAAAGTGTTTTATCCATTTATGTTTGCCTTTGGTCTATGTTCCTGAACTTGCTTAAATTAAAAGTGATCTGCATTCATTTGTTGTATCTATTCATACATTAAGCTATCATTATAATTATAACTAAACAATGCAAGAACTAGCTCTCGAAAATGACAAGTGAGTAAATTCAGTCACGCTTTTATGATTCCTTGAAATTTCCAGAATTTTTATAAAAAAAAATTGTAATTTTCATTAATATTTTGAGTGCACAAAAACCTGTCGCATTCAATCTTGCAAAATTTAATTACGTGCTAATGTGTGCATTTTCTTTATACAAACATGAGTTGGGGGAATGAACTGAGCATTGTTAATAATAGAATCAAAAATATGACAGCTTCACAGACGCCATAAACAAATTAATGAATGGTCAGCATAAACAAAAATAATTTGTTACATTCCAATGCCGTACTTGACGTTAAGAGAGAAGCACATTTTATTTGCTAGGTATTGCATCGATGGACCATTGCAACATCTCCAATCAACCGTCACGCCACCCCGCTAAATGTAGTTAAAAATCAAGAAAGTAATCTTCAATGTTCCGTGCGAAAAATAACATTACATTCTAGTGCAGCAATTAAATTTACGATAAACCTAATCGTCAGGTTTGATAAATTACCCTGGGCGCTGAATTAATTTTTTCACGCATTTTAATGTTAGGTGACTTCTAGTGACCAATTAGCAGATCATGGCATAATGCAAACTCACCATGTATAATTCAATACGGCCTTATGGTGTAGTAGTATGTATTCATCAATTTACTTGATCAATCTTATTGCATAGAAATACAAAAAAAATTATTTTAACAAAGATATTTCAAGGTCTACAAGAAAACATTAAGAACACTACTTAAGGCACCTGCGTATCGTTTGGATATAGAAAGACCGATTTACGTCGGCTTAAGCTTTTATCTGATGCGGAAAATCCAGTCAGCATTTTATTTTATTATACTACCCCAGATGGCTTTTTAAAACACCTAAGTGCTGCAGTCGAAGAGTAATATTTTATAGTATTATTAATATTTTTTTTGTAGATTAAGCTACGTTTCGAAAGCGTGAAACTGAAAATCAGATTGTGTCATGTTGCTTAGTCACTTTTTTTTGTATTCAGATTTGTATCGTGTTCTTTATTCAAAAAGAGGCAAAAGCACTTTGATTGTATTCCATTAATGCAAATGAGTGGTATTTACAGTCTCATGGAGGTGTTGTAAAATTAGCAATTTTCGCTGCCATAGCCGATACGTTAGTATTGGCGAGTTTTGTATTAACGATGTAAGTTCTTTTGTCAGCATCGCTTGTTATACCAAAGCAGGATGAAAATTCTCAAGAGAGGGGCTTAGAAATAGCAGTGTTTATGGTCATGGATTTAGGTCTTGCTACATTTTAAACTGCATCTGTTCGGATGTGTTTTAAGAATTCTTCAAGAGCTTCACGCAACTATAATACCAATAATACCTAATACCTTAAGATTTCTTAAAAAAAAATTGCTCGATGGCTTGAGTATTCGTTTTAAAAGGTCATTCGAAACAGTAAACATAATCTGAAAAACTATAGATAAATGATCTGTTGGCTAGCTGTTTGCCTAGACAACCTTATTTCTTTTTTAGATTTAAGTGCGAGGGCAGCTATGACTTTTCTTTCAAGAAAAAAAACGCAACTGGAAGCTTGAATGGCTCCCCATTCAAGGCAACAGATTTCTACCTTGATCTCTACTAATAATACACACTTTTGCATGATTAATGAAAGAGAAGGCATTTAGGCTTGAAACGCTTTGGCAATCTATTTATACTCCTTCGTCTTCATAAAACTGTTATCAGTTTGCATGTTGTCCCGTAATGAAAAAAAAAATCTAACAGGTACTTGCAACTCAGAAGAGCGTTTGCCTGACCTCTCACAACAATGCGTGGATTACAGGTTTTTCCCTAAAATTTAGGACCTAAAATTCTGTGCCGATTCTGCCATGTCAAATTATATCCACCTTTGGTTTGTCAGACCCTCACGGAGGCGGGACCATGAAAAAGCTTTTATGGCACTGGTCTGGATTCGAACCCAACCCTTCAAGCACAGTTGTCTGACACACTTACCACTGCACCACTTCACCTACTGCATTGAAAGAGCGTTTCAAATGAAGAATGCCTAGCTTGGAAAATGAGTTTCTTTCGACATTCCTAAACTCTAGCTCTATGTGTGTGTCTACAAAGCGTATTGGAGTATAAATTCGGATTTTGTCAAGCCACTTTATTATAAACCCTGCACTGGCTCTTAGCTTGGCACTCTAATGCATGTGTCAATATTCGTCAATGGCAATATATCCAGGTCGCCAAGACTCAAATTGCAGAAATAGTTGCTCCAACTTTAGATTAAGCCAAATTTAAACACAGAATCTTTTTCTTTCAGGCCGAAATTTTCTTCGGAAATATTGGTAAAATCTATGAGTTACGCTTCTTCTTGAAGCTCAAAATTTGAAGTTAATAAAACAATTTACATCAGAAGGTTTTGACTGGGGTTTGTATAAATTCTTTGTTAGGCCTTACCGAAACTGTTGCTGGTATAAAGTTTCCGTTAGGCCTTAGCTGTAAATTTCATTCCGGCTTCCTGTTGCAAGTCTTACGATGCTATTACTAGTAAAAATATTCCGGTTATGCTTTACTGAAGCAGTTAAAGCCTTACAGGCTTGCATAAAGTTTTCAGTTAAGTTTAACCGAAACTGTTGCTCGTATAAAGTTCCTGTTAGCTGTTAGGCCATATCAAGGCTGGTACTTGCATTAAGGCTGATTGTTGCAAGCTTTACCAAGGCTGTTACTTCTATCAAATTTCATGTTAGACTATAGTGACACTGTTACTTGTATAAGAATTTCTGTTGTAAGTTTAATAGAGGCTATTACTTGTATAATGCTTTCTGATGCAGCTTTTTTAGTAGACTATTACAAGGCTTCCTCTTGGGGACTCAAAGAGGCTACTACTTGGATCAGGTTTCCTGTTGCGGGTTTCCTGTTATGGACTCCTGTTGTACAAGTCTTTCTCTTGCAACCTTTATAGAACCTTTTATTTATAAAGCACTTCCATAGAGGCTTTTACCTGTATAAGGCTTCATCTTTATAGAGACCATTACATTTATAAGACTTACTCTTGCATGCTTTATAGAGGCTATTACTTATATCTGTTTACTTTTTCTACATAAGAGAAAAATTCTTTACTAAATGTGTGTTTTTAGTAAAGAATTTCGTCTCTGCGGCTGTAAGCTTTCCTGCGTCATGTGCTTTTCTTTCGACGACTTTTTTTAATGTTGGGACAAGTGTTGCAACATTTAAATATACAATTTGCATTGTCGAAATATTATGGTAGAGTTCTGGTTAGTTTAGTTTAAATTGGCGGTCGGCTCCGAGGAAACGACAGACATAGACCTAAGAAGGTCTTTTGTTGGTAATATATGAATTTAGAAAGTTACGTCTAGTATCTTCCACCTTCTTATCAATGCAGCTCCTGCAAAAGTCTTGAGAGCAGCCAATTAAGTCATTATGCATCAAACTTAATTGCATTTATAGACACCGGACAGTGTTCTGTAATTGTACCGATTATATGGCATTAATGTGCGATGTAACTTCTAGACTTGTGATGCATAAAACGATCACAAGTTTATCTCAAAATCCTGGAAAATATTTCAGCGATTTCACTCTACTAAAGATTTTTTATGCTTGCCATCTTTGTCTAGTCTATGTAGAAAAAGTAAACTACGAAAGAGAACACTCCCATAGGACGACAATATCGTTCCAAGGTGCTAAGCAACCGCAAAATCATCACAATGAAAGATTGTTTTGCATCATCATGCTACCTTTTAGCACAGGCTTTGTATGAAAAACCCAGCCTCTGCAATGAAACTAGCTGTGAATATATAATGAATTAGCACCGGGACCAACTGGTACTGGGTATTCAAATTTGTCACTGCTGCGCCTCGATTCTTCCTAAATTTTTCTTTCAATATATTTTTAAGCAAACTTTATTTAACGCATCAAATGTTTTGTTCTTTTTTTTGTAGATCCACAAAAATGGACTCCACCTCAAGTACACGCATGGCTACGATCCACCGTCGATCAGTTCAAGTTGCCACCAATCAAAGATTTGGAGCTGAAGTTTCCTGAAGATGGTATGACCTTGTCGTTACTCACCGAAGAAGAATTCGTACGCAGAGCACCTGAGGTGAGTTATACATATACGTCCCCACAAAATTCAACGCACACACACACATGCTATAAAAAGTAAACAGAGATCTTCTGACGTCATATTGAGTAGTATGCATATGGCAATCCGAAAAGAGAAAGAAAAACCAAAAGTTCCAAAGAAAATCCACATAAAAATTGAATGTTTGTGTGTAGTGGTGGTACCAGTTTGTTGCGGTTGACTCTCTGTACTGTGCTGTTACACTAGCTCTCTTGTTGAAGAAAGTAGGTTTCACATAGTGACTGCTGTTGTTGTTGTTGCTAATTGCGGCGGTGGTGGTGTTGTATTTTTTCGTTGTGGCTTTTAAAAGTCACTTTCACCTTGCAATGTCGTTTCTTTTCTTTAATGGTTTCCATGTTGGTGTTGTTGCTTTATTTTCGGTTTCGGTTTGTATTACAAACTATACGTAAACATATGTGTATGTTTTTTCCCTACCAACCTTTGCCAACATTCCTCCATCTTTAACAACTTTGCCGGCGAGGAAGGAAATGAAAGAAACCATGAACTGATGGAGGAGCGCGCGCGCGCGCAAACTCACGTTCGGTTACATTGGCTATGGCCATGGCTAATATCGTGGCCATTATCAAACTTTTTGTTTTCTTTTTCTATCGGAATTTTCGTAACAGTGATGAAATTCAATTGACAATCTCATCGACGGTTTTTTTTGTGTTGGTCCACGCGGCTAGAAGATGCCTTAACACGTCTTGACCGGGTAATTAAATTGTTATTAGATATGGATACCAATGATGATGCGTTTGTGTTTAGCCCCATTTAATTGGTTACATAATGTGGGCTGTGGAGTTTTTTCGTGTTTATCTTCTTTTCAATTATTTTTGTAGCTTTTTTCCGTTGATAGAAAGAAAATATTATGTAGAGCAGAATTTGGCACTTGGCTTGAGGTTATGATGCAATTGATGTAGATTCGTCTTAGTCAATTAGATAATGTACCATGCGCTTTGAAAAGTGCTTAAGCTGTTTTTACAATTGTGGCTTATGCATTTGTAGGAAGTCAATTTCGTAATCGGTAATCGATTTTGATCTGAGTTTTGGAGACACATTGCCATGTGTTTAGCCATATAATGATGGCTTACATTTGCAAAAGATGAGTTTGCTACTCAGGAAGTAATGAATATATTTAAGTACTATTTGCTTGCATGGTTTGGCTTCTATTATCTTTCAAAAACCTTTGCTTAACAAAGGCATTTCTATGGCAAGTTGTTTAACTACTTTCATTTTTCTTCTCAGCAGCAATGTAAGCGCAATTAATGAGATGCCGTAACCGCATGAGTGCATCGTTTCAATTTAACAAGTCGGTTATAAAACAGGTCAATATGCAAGACTAGTTTCAGATCAAATATTTCCATTGATCGCAACCGTAAATCTTATGATTCGAGGCATACTTTTTTTGGAGTGACGCACGCTATTTTACATCATATAAGAAATTAATTGAAAAGTGTAAAAACTAGTTTTGTTTACCTATTCACATGATTAGGTACAGTTTTAAGGAGTTTGATAAACTTCTTTGAAATTCTAATCTATTATACTTTCAATAATAGATCAAGCAATCTATTATCTTGTGTCAAAGATACTCTTAGTATCCCTGAACCTATGTCGCGGGCCTCTGAGTCACATTTTAGGTTTTATAAAGGGGAGGTAAAATATCTAACTACAGGCCCATTGAAAAACTTTTATCACTTCTGCGGTTGCTAGTGTCCGATAAGACGCCTCACTAGGTGACGGACAGGGGAACGCTTGCCAGATATGGCGGATATCAGTATGAAAAATAACTGGTGTGGATATTTTCATACTGGTACCCGTATCAGGAACAACGTATCAGCAACAAAAGAAAAATCCAGGAGGGTCTGTTTCAAAATAAGCAGCTTCCTGGTGGGCGTTTTTTACCGGCTCGATATGGTTACACAGATTTTTCTTAGGCTTTCGACTTCAACTTCATATGAAATAATAGTGTCTTAAATTGAGGCTCTAGGCTTTGCCCCTAATCCCTCATTCGTTGCATTACTTCTTATATTGATTTGAGAACATATAAAATTAAACTTCGAGGAGTATTATCCACTATATTGATCTCACTTTCAGGTGTCCCTCAAAGTAGTCACCCAGCTCCCATTACCTTCATACTAGCTATAAATAATGTTTTCTCTAGGACCAACTTCAGCAAATTTCTTGCATATTGAATTGCAATTTTGGTTTAAAAAAGCTCCTTCACAGTCATGTCACAGTACATAATAAAATCAAAGAAATTCAGTGAAGATGCATTCGATTTGCTTTAAAACTGCCCTGGGAAGATCCTTTTAGCCCTTCCCCTTGCAACCAATGACTAAAATAAACTTACCAAGTTTATCGTAATGGCGGGCCAAAAGATTGACCGGTTGTTCATTCATCAACTAACACTTAAGTCACATTGACGCACCTGATCTCCTGCTTCTTTAAAATTTATTTTTCAAGGGGGATCACATAATTCTAGCATGTTTCTAGCCAAACTGATTTGTCACATGTGTTCCCTCTATGATACATATCGTATTTAGTCTAATCGACTTAAACAATAAAAAAGCTAAACCTGTACTTTAATGTTTAACTACCTGTTTTAATTTATATTTTCTGTTTTGCCTATGGTGGGTGTTAGCGTGGTTAAACCACTTACACCTACAATAATTGAAGAGCCTGTGTACGCATTTATTTCTTGGCATTTTTCTGCTGGCAGCACACTACCACACAGTTCTGATACCTCTTAAAAGCCAACTCGACTTAGCTCTTCTTGGCAACTCATCAAACCACATGAGTAGAGCTAAAATAATTGAATGCGTTCTTCCTGTAAGTGCTCTTAAATCATCTCGCATTTCTAGGAAAGAGCAAAAACAGAGGCCATTCTCAACCCTACACAAAAAAAGTTATATTCCTGCCTACTTTTTCAAAACAAAACAACGGAAAAAAAGGCGAAAAAGCTTTACTGTACTTACCTTAAGACGACAAATCGTGCTTAGTTTATTGTAAAATAATGAACTAGGTACAAGGTTAGAGGTGATACCTATAGCAACTCCCAATGAATGAATTCAATTTTACTCCCAAGAAAGTTAATCTGTCTTTCATCTGATCCTTAATGTGATTATGAGGTGTTTAAAAAACAATCACAAGCTGTGGTCGCAATCTCAGATATTTATAGCACCTACGTTGCCGGAGTATTAATGGTTACAATATAGCTTTAACAAGGGAGTCTTTCTATTCTAAGGGAACTACGAAAATATCAAGACCCTCATGTAGGTAGTAAATTTCTGTAGCATAGATTTGCGAGATCTGAAAGTAAAGTCAAAGCATCACCCATTCATTTTTCGTCGTCTAAAAATTCACAATTTATGTAGATAAGATGTGATACTAAAAAGGTAAAAGGTGCCAGTTACTTCAAAGTCATAATATCGTCCAAAAATCATTAAATAAATACTTAGTTTCAAGTGATCGGAAGTGTCGATCAAACTGTATTATAATCAATCCAAATATATAAATCAAATTTTTCAGGACTAACCCTTACAAAGTTTTGCAAAGAATCAGAAAACAGTTAGGAGACATTGAAACTTGGTTCATTTAGGCAAAGTTCTTCTTGGCAGTACATCCGTGCTTTCCCTTAACTCCAAACAAATGATCTTTGTTTCGTTTCAAGATCGTGTCGATTGTACATTTGTGTAGTTTAGCTCTTATTTCAAATTTTCCTTGGCACTGATATTTAAAAAACTGCTCGGCGAAATATGATTTAACACCATTTCAGATTTGAAATCTTTTAAAAATTGTTTACATCATCGTTCTGGCTCGATTACAATCTGGTTTGGCCTATGTACAACAATTGGCCAACACTCTTGCATTTTTCGTTGTGACCCATAGATTGGTTTGTATCGTGCAAAATATATTTTCAAATCATAATGTTAAGAAAATCTTGTGCGAAACTCCCTAAAAAATTTAATGGTATAGATTTTAATTGAACGTGAAGTTCTCCTTCTTAAAGTCAGTTTAAAGATCAGCATGACTTGTTCTCTGTTACACTAAATCTTCCTCTAAATAGCGCATAAGAAAAGTCTTAAAAGGCTTTAAATATATTTTACATCAGTCTTTTCACTACTCTCTTTACGCTTACCTCTCATATCGCTAAAACGGTTGTTAATAAATAAGGTGTCTCATAGTTTCGTAAATGCCATGGCATTAGCAATTTCATAAGAAATCTTACTATGAACGTTTTTATGCAATCATAGTTTAACTCTGAGCAACATGCAGCTTTAAGCAAGCCCACTACCAATTACAGACATAAAAAGTTCATTAACGTCATCCTCAAGTAAAAAAAAAAACTAAAAGAATAACATTAAATAAATAAAAAATATTCTTAAGCACTCTATTAGAATTTATTAAGGACAAGCTAGTCATGCATGCACTCAGTGGCAGCTCAAGTACACACCAACGTCGAGTCGGTCGTGACAAAGCAACCTGATTCTGCATCGACATCTACCGCAAGTGTGCGCAAATCTTTTTGAAGCTTAAGCAAAATCGTGAGAACTCTACACAATTAATTTCACGATGAATATCTGTGTTGTTTTTCCGCCTTCTCTGCCGTGATAGAAATTGGGAAATTCACCTTTACTATTTTTAAATACAGACAACTATAAATTGCGTAGCATATGTAATGAAAAAATATTACAAAAGCATCTTGGAATTATAAAGTAAATGTTTAATTCTTCTTTTCAGGCTGGTGGTACTATTCATGCTCAGTTGGAAATTTGGAAATTAGCCTGCAGTGATAATTTCCCAAATGATTTCAATGCCAATCTAACAAACAATATTGGAACAGTGAGCAACACCACAGCAGCACCCTTAACGCCATCTGTTGTTTCCGGTATTTGGAGCTCTGATCGTACCCAAAATATTGACATGGACGTCAGTGATGGTAAGTACTCTTGTAAATTCTATACCAACGTCATCTCTAACAAAAACAAGAACTAGATAAAAAAGCAACAAATCCTGAATGACTCTCAAAAATAATAATAAAACAAAAATAAATCAGCTGTCATCTTCTGACGTAGGTACTCAATGTTATGGCAGATTCATTCATTAAAGATTACGCACGCAAATTGCAGCCACTACAGGTAGTGGCTGTCATATAGGCAGCCAGAGTCAACCCATCCCACTTCGTAAACATTGATCTATTTTCTGATGTAAGGAGATAAAAATAGATTTAGAATCGTCTTTAAGTGGCAGTGATTTAATAGAGTTGATGTTTGTTTTAAGAACAACTTTTGTGTTTGTTTTTGATTTGAGGGGCAAAAACAAAACCCGCAAAAATATAATTCAATGCAAAGTTGAGTTACTTAGAAGCTCTCGTAGGGAACAGTTTTCATAAACACACAATTGCGATTGGATAAAATTCTTTATGAACACACAAATTTATTTATTTTTAAGATCACAGTAAACTGTATTTGGCGTGGGATGTGATCGCCTGCAATGCCTTATGTCAATTAGATCACGCTTTTATCATGACTCTGTTACAATTTGTTTCCATTTTTGAAATTATTGAAAGTCTCTATATTTGGCAAGTGTCAACTTTTATGCGTAACCAATATATATAGGAATGTGAATTCACCTAAAGAGCTGTTTGTATATCCTTGAATGTAACTTTTTCGACAAATATGATAAACAATTTGCTTTTTTAAATTTTCATTTGAATAATCAAAATGATTTGCCCCGGGCCCATGCTGTGTGCGACATTTAATTCGAATTTTCGAAATTCAATACTACGATAAGTCTACATGTCATTTTGGTAAGAAGAAACATGCTGCCAACGCTCCTTTCTCGCCTATTGACGTCTCGCGTTTGACACACGACATAGTATTAGTAGACAGCATGCCACTCTTAGGTTCATCGCACACTAGCGATTTTTTTTTAGAATCAATTGATCCATACTCTCATGAGCAACTTTTCTAGTTCTCTCAAGGTACCTTCATACACACAAGCAGAATAAATATTTTACGCGGTGCTCTCTAAAATATTGGCAACTTGGAAGAAATTAAAAAGTTTCATGTCGACGGTCAAGCATAGACCTATTTGTACTAAAGAAGTAATTCCTAAAAACGAGCAACTAAAAATCTGTGGCAAAAAACAGCTTAAAAAGTTGCCTCAAACTGGTTTTGCGCCGGTTGCGCATATGCGCGCATAACCACACAATCCTATAGGGCTCAAAAAAGCAATTAAACCGTTGGGTAACTAAAAGTTTAATGTGTGCGATAAGCCTTACAGGCATGTATGACAAAGTTTATGCTGGCAAGCGAGCCAACTGATCCGGGATACCTCAACTGCCAGCTCTCAGCTCATTGCACAATTTGCCTCTGTAAGATCAAATCAGCTCTTTTTATTTTCTTTCTTCCTGAAGCCGCATTTATTTATTTCACGGTACTCACAAACCAATCGTTCGTTGACCACAAGTGCCCCTCGTTACCATCGGAATGCGAGGGACATTTTTTCACGAGAGACGTTCAGGCAATGGTTGTCTTTATGTTAAAAATTCTTCAAATTCTCCAAATTGCTGGCGTTTTCTCTCATTCTGGCAGATTGGCTTTTTAAAGCATTCAAAAAATGACAGTCACACACAGTCTAATCAAACCCTAAGTTAGACAAAGTGTCCCAGATTTAGGTATACCGCAAATGTGGGTAAAAAGAAATGCCAGCAAGTATAAAAGAAATTTCGCAGTTTCAAATCATTTGTCATCTCCACTTTTACCATTTGCGTGGAATTCAAAAGCTCGATGCTTAGTTTCCTAAACACTCCTCAAAAGTATACACAAAGAGTGTTTTTGGGACAGATGTGTTTTTCGTCCAAATTTAAAAAATAGGTAATTAGTACCAGGTCTATTTTATCGGATTTGTCCTCATTATTTTGATTTGTTGTTAATAAATCAAAGAAATAAAAAAATTTTCCTCTTACAATATATTTAAAGCATCATGAATTGAATGAATATATATAAAAACGATTGGTTGGTTAATACGAATAGTCAAGCCTTTTAAACTAACCAAATCAAATTTTTGAAATCTCAGCTTTTTGTTAGTAGCTAATATTACTTCCAGAGTAGAGAAGTCTCTCCTTTCAGTGTTCAACTCATTATTATTTTTTGTCTCTGACTTAAGCAGTCGCGTTCAGTACCAGTAGGTTCTTATTTTGTTATGTTTTTTTACAGACTAAAAGCGCTCAGACTGAGTACTTATACGCTCAGTGTCTACCGAGATCATGGACGTTTAAAAGTTGGGGCAGTAAAAAATAGGACAGCCGATAATAATATTATATAGAGATTCTTTTCGTAGGGTGCCGTGGCGTAGTGGTTAGTGTGTATGCTTACTACGCCGGAGGTCTGGGTTCGAATCCTGCCATCGTCACCTGAAAAAAGACTTGTTCTTTTTCACGGTCCCCACCTACGCGAGGGTCTGAAAAGCCCTCCGAGAGCATCATTTGTCTTGAAAAACTTCTCAAAGTGCCGTTCGGATTCGGCAAAAAATTGTAGGTCCCTTTGTATGTGAAGATATTAACATACACAGCATACATTGTTGAGAAGTTGGTCCTGGTTCACATCGAGCTGTTGCGCCACTCTATTTATTTATTTTTTACAGAGATTCTTTTCACCCCATAATCTATAGTGTTTTTTAAGAAATATAAACAATAAATTGATAGTTTTAACACAGGCAGGCTCAACAAGTTAAATGAAAACCCTTTAATAATTTTTTTAGGACATTGTAAATAAAGTGCATTTGTGACATTATCATAGCTCATCCTTCATCTTATATCAAACCATACCAAAACTTAATCTAATATATCCAAAACCATTGAAAACTCTTACAGATGAAGACGAAGATGTAATCATTCCAGGCCCAGTGAATAGCTCCCAAGCTATGGCATCCACCCCCGCAAGTGCTGGCCCCTCAACAACACCAGCTCCAAGCACTAAGACCCCAACCGGACGAACAGGAGGCTCACACATCCACCTCTGGCAATTCCTCAAGGAACTTTTGGCCACACCTCATGTGAATGGTACAGCTATTCGTTGGATTGATCGCAGCAAGGGCGTCTTCAAAATCGAAGACTCAGTTCGCGTGGCAAAACTCTGGGGTCGTCGCAAGAATAGACCCGCAATGAACTACGACAAACTCTCGCGCTCAATCAGGCAATATTACAAAAAGGGAATCATGAAGAAAACCGAGCGTTCACAACGTCTCGTCTACCAGTTCTGTCATCCGTACTGCTTGTAAGGATCAAGTTCACACGTGAATATTTATTAATTTATTGAAACAAAAAAGAAGACAAAAACCCCGAAGAAGAAGGAAGTAATTTATATAATTTATTTATTTATATATTTATGTTTTAATCTCTATACAAAAATTTAAATTTAAAATGTTCTCAAGTGAATGTTTAATGAATGCGCGCGCATCTAAGATTAAGAGTTTTTATACAACTAAGAATACTCTTTGATATTTTTCTTTATTTTTATGGAAAATATCACAAGAAGTATGAAAAATCATCACAAAGTGAAAAAAAAGAAAAGAAATTACAACCACATACAATCCACCTAAGACGCATTGACCGAAGCGCATGTTTTGCTTTTGTTAATTTTTTCAGGCGAAGAAAAAATTGCCAAAACAGAACCACGCCCACCTGGCAAATGCATGAAATCATATTAATATTATATATTTACATATTTATTTTGCTTAATTTGTTGCAAACAGGGAAAGCTGTTTTTACACAGACTTTAGTCCCGATCTATTTATTCAAGTTTATTTATAAAGAAAAGGGAAAACGGACTGCTTGGATCTCGTCGGAGGAGCTTCTGTATGTATACTTACATACAACTCCGTACACCGGCAAGGTCTGGGGGTAGTTTCCTTTTTTGCGATCACATATATCTATGATATATAGAAGTACGTTCTATGAACACACATTATTATACGGTTAAGCCAATATAAATCTTCAATTTTTTACAGAAGAAATTATATTTAAAATACTTTTGGAGAACTTACAGAAGGAAACTTAAGCAAAGTCTTGCTTAAATGTTTTTTTTGTAGATTAAATACTCTTTTTTACAATTAAATTTTTTTAATTGACAACGCGTAAGCCCAATGGGCTTCATTGGAAGAATTCAAGAAGAAAACAAAAATATTTATTTATTTATTTAAAGAACAAAAAACTGAAACAAATAACTATTTATTTTTATTTATTGTGAGCTCAACACTATGATTTTTTCCAATAAACCCTATTGGAAAAACGACGATATAATTTATTCATTCAATACTTATTTAATACTTATTTTTGTTTCCTTTTTTCCCCTTAAACTTTATTTATTTATATTTATAAATAAATATTTATATATTTATTATGGGTGACGGTAATTTATTCTGCTAGTTAATATTTTGTGTTGGGTACTTTAAAGCAAAGATTATCTAGAGGAGAAAATCATTTTTTTATTTTCATATATTATGAATAATATAAAGGGATTTTCATCTGCAGTAAAGAAAATAAAACAAAAGATTATAAGAATATAAATGTGATTTAAGTGCCTTTTTTTCTGAAATATTTATCTAGTTGATTGCAAAGCAAAGAAAATGAAAGTGTAAACATTTTACGTAAAAACTTTGTGTTTTGAAAACATTTTAATAATTTATTTATTTATTTAATTTTTAAGAAGTTTGAAGTACCTTAGTGGTACATTTAATAATGATAAATACATACGAATATATAATAAATGTTAAACATTTTTTTTATATTAAAATACTTATTTAAAAGCTAAACGAGCAAAAGTAAAAGCGAATATATTTATTAAAACAATATTTATTCTTGTATTTATTGCAATCTATTTATTTTGAATAAATATATAAAAATAATTTGGGATTTTCGTTTCAATTCGCATAGACACTTTGTTTTTTCTCGAATGTATCGACAATGCTTCTAAGAATAGAGTGCAGCGCAACAGCTCAAGCTTAATCAGGGCCAACTTCTCAACCACGTATGCCGTGCGCGTTGTATTGTGCATTGTATACAAGCTGACCCACAAATTTTCCCTGAATTCGAAAGGAACTTTGAGAAGTTTTTCAAGACAAATTTTACTCTCTTACGCAGGTGGAGGCCGTGAAAAATAACGAGGATTTGTTATTTTTCTTTTTGTAGGATTTGTTCCTAGAACTTTTGCCTGCACACACTGACTCCTATGCAACCCTCGTTGAATTAACACTGCTTACCTTAATGATAAGGTTTACACTGAGGTTAAATCATTGAATGCTAGCATCTCGTCGCTAAGAGACAGAAAGTTTTTGCCTTTCGAATTTACCCGAACTAATCAATGATGGGGCAAATCGTTAATTAGTTTGGGTAAGGTGGTGCCAATAGAACTTAGCAAAACGATTTTTTTTGCAAGAAAATGTTTAAGAAGATGGGCCTTAATAGTCAACACTGCCTTTACTCCATGTCCAGATAGTACACAAAAACGAAAATAAATGATATCGAAATTTAGAACTGCTATCTTGTTCAAGTCATTACAGCATCTTTGCGAAGTCCATTTCTTTATGCAGGACGAGGATAGAAATTTCACGATATTCCTTCAATATCGACCTCACGTGGTGACCTCACCAACCCCTATAATCTAAAAAAAAAGGATGGCGAAGCGCTGTTATTCGACTTTTTAAGCTTCATACTTCAAAGAATTTTGCAGAACTCTTGCATACGCGCTGACAACATTGAAGTTATAAGAACGCTTAAGTTAGTTTTAAGGCGAAAGCGGCGAATATGGGTTAAGAAGTTAAAGTAAATAAATAGAGTGGCGCAACAGCTCGAGGTAAACCGGGACCAACTTCTGAACTATGTATGCCGTGTGTTTTGTATTCTTCACATATAAAAGAACCTACAATTTTTTGCCGAGTCTAAAAGGCACTTTGAGAAGTTTTTCGAGACAAATGCAGCTCTCGGTAGGTTTGTCAGACCCTCGCGGGGGTGGGAATCGTGAAAAAGGACGAGTCTTTTTTTCGGACCTCCCGCCTAAAACGTAAGTAGTTAAAGATGGCAAAACCAAGCATTACGCTGTCATTAATAAGAGTCTTGTGTAAAATATCACCAAAGACAGCTAAAGCTTAAGCTTAAGGGTAGTAAGAGACTTTTTCCCTTCTAGGCTACACTATTAGGTCAAACAATGACACCAGCGCTGAGATCAAAACGTAGAATAACGCTTTCCAATCGCTGCTTCTTTGGGCTTAGAAGGCCTATCAAGAAGTAGCTAAGCTAAGCCTTCTCTTGAGCAACTGCAGTGTCAATTTATAAGACCCTTATCATATAACTGCTAACTTACGGTGCAAAAGCATAAATTGTGTTGAAGGCAGATGAGAAACCTTTAGTTAGCTTTGAGAGGACAATCTTTCGAGTGATTCGTTGGCTCCGTCTACGTAAAGGGAGATGGCGCAGGATTATAACCTAAACCAACACCGACCTATGGTTAGGTTAGGCTAGGTTGCAAGTAGCCAAAGCCAACAGTTCGCATAGACCCATAAAGGCCTTTAGTGTCACCCCATGGATACCAGCTGTAAATGATACAAATTTGAATGTAAATATGATACTTCATTTAGTTAAAGTATCCTGAGCTTCGAGGAGAAGCCTGTCGCAGCCGAGAGAATTTTTCCACTTCCGGAACAAGACATGACAGCCCCTGCTTGGTTACAAAGATTCTTCATCTTTTTGCTTGTTCTTTTTTGAATTGCTGCTGTCTATGGATGGCCATAACGCCTTTGTATGGCCATGTATGGCAACTCTGCCAATTTTCCCATCTGTTGTGGGCTTACTCTGAATAGTATAAGGGATTTTGCATGTCTCAAAAGAGAGCGAAGAATGAGCCCTTTTGTCCGCCATAATGATGCATGGAAATGAGCCATGTTTCAATAGCTCGTCAGTCTTTTCATTTCCGATAAAGCCACTATGGCCTGGTCCCCGAACAATACGGAAATTATTCCATCTGCTTAGAGCCCTGATATCTGAGCGATAGAGTCGCACTGCACGAGATTTTACTGTTCGTGTTGCCAGTTAGTTAGTTAAAGTTAATTTTAGTTAATTTAAGTTTATTATTTTCATTTAAAACTTAAGATTATTATAACCTTCAAGCTTCAGTTAAAATAAGGCGGAAAATAATAGTAATCAATCCGTAACTTACAGTTAGTGTGGAAAGAAACCAAATTAAATATAAAGATACAATAATTGATGTGGAGGAGCATCGATTGATTGAAATTCAAAACTTAAGGAATTTATCTAACAATATAAACAAAATAAAAAATTCATTTAAAATAATTGCAAATATAAATTCATTGGTTTATAAATTTAATCATTAGAAGCTAACACCAAAAATACAGGAATGACTTGTGCTGTTGTTTAAGGTAGCAGATTATCCAAGTAATAATTCAAGGAAGTCATAGTTGAGTGTAAATAACCAGTCTTTTACGCGATTTAGGAATGAATTAAATCGTAAGGTTGACCTTACAGAAAAAGGTAAATTGTTAAACGTTGAAGGAGCTGTAACAGTGTAGAAGCGCGAAAAGTGGGTTGTTCAGGCAAATGGAACATTTACCAGGTGCAAGTTATTTGTACGAAGACTATGAAATTCATTTGTTCCACTAGGAAGATTTCCACTCTGCTTAAAAAATTCTTGTAGTACTTTAAAAACGTAAAGATGTCTCATTGGTAAAATTCGCAGATTTATAAATAATGGCCAGTTTACTAATAATTCTAATTAAATGTTTCTGAGCTATCAACAATGGTTTAAAAGAGTTGTTATAAGAGCCACCCCAACTTGTAATACCATACTGTAATTTAGAGTGGGCAAGGCCATAATAAATTGACTTTAGCACGTTTGCAGAGCAGTGTTGTTTGATGAGGTACATTTTGCGAGTTACAAGGAGCATATGATTTTTAATGGTATGAATATGATCTTTCCAATTCAGGTTCCGGTCAATTAGTACTCCAAGGTATTTAAAATTTTGCACAGATTCAATTTTAAAGCAACTGTTAGAGCAGGGGGATGGGCCTTAATTGAAATAAAAATATCCTTCATATCCATAGTACTCTGGCCTTTTCGGCAGCTAATAAGTATTGCTAAAATTTCGGCTTGGAAGCTACTGCACGAGTTCAGCAGTCTTCTACTTGTTAGGATACCAAATTTCTTCGGGCTTACCTGCTGCAATACCCTCACTTGATTAAGAACTATTTGTATAGATTGCTATTTCAGAGTTGGTTAATGTTATCCAACCTCCAGTCTTCTTTGCTCAGAATGAGAATCGAGTAGTCTTACCCTTGATCTTGATTGAATTCAAGATAACCCGAGCCTTCTTGTTGATCTGATGTAAGATGCACCATACAGACTTACAATGATCAACCGGATTATATGGCCCGTTATATGCCCTGTCAAAAACAGAGGTTGTCCTTTTCCGGTTTAAATTTACCACAATCCGACGATTGCGTAAATTTAAGCGTCCAGCCCAAGTAATATGTTGCGTCCGCCACCTCGAAGTACACAACTGACGGCTTAGCTAAATACCTTGTAATGGGAAGTGACGTACGTAACGCACTTTTTCTATTAGCTGCCTTCCACAAGAACGAAGGTATTCCAAGAGTTGCCAGTTGTGTACTTCACCGTGAGGGACGCAACGCATTTATTAGGCTGGAGGTTTTAGAGAAAAAAAGTGGTGCACCTGAGGCAGAGTAGACATTTTACGTGCTTCGATACTTGATTCGGGCTTCTTCCATGCAACTGAAGGAAGATACAAATTCCTTCCGGTGTTACTGGTCTCCGTTAGGGCGACTCCTAATCATAAAGGAACGCTCACGAGATATGGTAGGTAGCAGACAAAATATTGTGTAGCAGCATTTATACAAGAAAAACCAAGGGATATCGGTGTCAAACTACGCGGTTTCTGGTATCCGTTTTTTATCCAGTTGAGGGTTGTCAGCCGATTGTTAACCCTGAATAATAGGTATTAAGGTACATACAGCTTTCTTAATTTTTTTTTTTTAATTTTTTTTTCATAATTAGCTCGCGATCAAAGAAAGGATAGCGAGAGGAAAGAATTTGAGAATAGAAAAGATAGAAGAGAAAACTAATTCTATACTCCATCCAACACGCAAATGCTGATGAGCCGGTACGTAACATGAGAACTCTGCACAGAAACACCAAAACTTACTCCCGCAAGCGTTACGCCTTTCCGGAGAAAAGCAATTATATAACAAGCAGAGTATTTCATAAATGCATCCGGCATGCATCTAATTGTTGTCCATTCTATTTGCGTATTGGAAGAGAAAGAAGTGTTTAATATTCGGCCGACCCTAACCTGGATAGCAGACGCCGACCAGGAAGCCGCTCATTTTCAGACAGTCGCTCCTAGATTTTTCGTTTTTTGCTGGTTTTGGTCTGCCCCGGATATTTCCAGCAACCCCAGATAATTCAAAATTATAAATATGGCGGGCAACACTCAAATGTGGTCAGTGGAGTGTATGTGACGGAATACTTTCTTTAATACAATTACTTGCCCCCGTAAAGGCATAGCGCTAGTGGGAGAAATCTTGTTTTGTTTTTCAACAAACAGTTCTCCCCATTACTCCCCATTTCGCCAAATTCCATTTTACAAACCCTCACTTCGGTAAATCCCGTTTCGCCAAATGGACTTATATGACTTATATGATATATAATTAGTTGAATCCGCCCATAGACGACACGCCCACTACAAGCCTGTATGTACGACCATCTTTAATTCTTCAAAATACTTCTTTCAAATTTTAGCTATGTTACAATGGTGCTAGCGCACTAAATTTTGATAAATGACATTGTCTTGTAAGGGTGTTGAAATTACTATTTTTCAATAAATATTTATGAAGTTTGACAAAAAACTACATTACAAAAGTTGTAGATATAAGCACTTTCTAACTTTTATGTATACAGCTTAAAAAGTGATTTTTTTAGGTAAAAAGGCGCAGTTTTAGTCCGAATTATATGCATGAAGCAATCAAAAGTTATATTTTTATATCCCGCCCACTTTTTGGAGGCATTTTTTTTTAATACTAAGGTGGACGGAGGCTAAAACACCAAAATCTTTCAAAGAGACCAATACGCCCACTATAGCCAGAACGCACGGCATAGTAGTAAATTTTCGCTCTCTTATAAATCTTTTTGACTGCAACTAAGTTAACTTAACAAGTAATTTACGCTTCCGTAGTGTTTATCGCATTGGGTAGGTTGCTTTCCAGTGAATGCACCTACTAAAACTGGTCGGTCGTCCGGCTTCACCCTACGTCGCTAGATCGAAGGGTCTTGTTCTTTGTAGTCGTCGCTCGTTGTTTACATCGTTAAGAGTCTCGTTGAGATAACGGATCATTTCATTGTTGCAATGAACATAAAGACGAGCATTTAGCTTTCGAGCAAAGTTTGTTACTTCTTCGCTCACAGTAGCTATTCCTAAATCTCTGTGAATAATACTATTCCTAATATACCATGGAGCATTCACAATTGCTCTAAGTGTCTTGTTTTGGAAAGTCTGCACAATGGACATGTTGCTCGGCTTGGTACAACCCCAAAGTTGTATACCTTATGCCCAGGACGGCTTTAACACCTGCCTGTACAAGAGCTGTTTGTTATATATGCTAAGTTTCGAAAATCTTCCCATAAGCCAATACATTTCCCTGAGCCTAATCTCGAGTTCGTCACGCTTCTTCTTTACGTGTGGTTTCGAGCTTAGTTTAGCGTCTAGTGTCATCCCTAGATATTTCGCTTCATTTGCACAAGGTATCCGTGCAATATTTATGAACACAGGTAAATTGTTAACCCTTCTGTAAGTAAAATTCACATGCGTTGACTTGTTCTCGTTAAGAGCGATTCGCCAAGTCTTCGTCCAGACACAAATTCTGTCCAATGCTCGTTGTAGGTTTCTCGTTGATGACTCGACTGATTCACCTGTTGCCAGGATGGCCGTATCGTCCGCAAACGTGGCCACGACTGTCTCGTCATCTACAGGTATGTCTCTTGTGTACGCCAGCTCGAATTTGCTTGAAACTCGAGTATTCAGTACTACACCTAACACGAAAGAGTCTGCTTTCAAGATCATTTTCCAATATTTTAAACATGTCTTCCGGCAAGTTTTGCCGTAGCTTCTATTTCAAGCCTTCGTGCCATACCTTGTCGAAGGCTTGCGATACGTCGAGGAAAGCACTTGAACATATTTTTTTCCCTTCTAAGGCTTTTTCAATTTCATGCGTTATTCTGTATAATGCCATTTAAAGTGATGTAGTTTCTTCAGCACCACGAAATTTTTAAGCAAATTTTTTGACTTTATCCTTACCGACCTCATTTATTATTACCGACATGATAAACCGGTGTCTTTAAAATACCACAAACGTTTGTAGGCTGTAAAAGTACAATTTTTCCGATTTGACGTAATTTTGTTTACCCAGCATGCATCGAACGTTTGAAAGTTGACTTCATAAGAGAAAACAAAAATCTTATAGTAATTTAATTTTTACGGTTAATTCATTCATCAATTGTAAGATGATCAAAACGCTTTTCCCCAATTAAAATCCTGCACTGCATTTTCATTAGCATTTGGTAAAGAAAAAATACATAAATCATGCTGATGAATTCAAAATGGGCGCCCCATTGCCTTTTTTTTTCATTGGATCTCCAGCTCCGTCCCTGGAGCAGCTGCCAAAGCTAATTAGAACTTATAAATGAAAACACTTTTTTCTCGAATTTAAAAATGAGCTCATTTCGGCCCTAAGGAAAACGTAATATAAGGCTTTTTCAATTTCATGCGTTATTCTGTAGACTTGATCTATTCTGGAATGGTTAGGTCTGCAACCGAATTGATGATCCGGGATCAAACGTCTTTCTGCAATTATTGGTTGTAATCGCTTCACCAGAAGTTTCTCGAATACTTTCGATGTAATCGGCAGAAGATGGCCTTTATGATTTTTTATCATTTGCACATTTTCCCGGTTTTGGAATGACTTCAGCAACTTTTCATTGCCTTGGAACGTAAAGAAGTCTAAGAGAAGCGTTTATCATATAAAGTAGCTTGACTAGTGCTTTTTTTTGTAGTTCTTTCAATATTTCGCCAGTGATCAGGTCGTAACCCGGGGCCTTATTTATTTATTTATTTATTAGGAGTTCTCAATGGCACATTCAAGCCAACACCCTCCTTACAGTTCTTTCTGAAGACGTCCCAGTTCATGTTTTTGCTAGCTAATCTGGGAGTTTTTTTTTATTTTCGCCAGTCTCCCACCCATCTTCAAGATTACTCCTGAGTGGTCTGAGCAAAGATCATAGCACTCTTCGACTCGTGCAAGGTATTTGGGATACCCTTTAGCGATGAAGAAGTCGACAAGGTCAGGCTTTTTATTTCTTTCGGTTGGCCAATATGTTGGCTTTCCCGTGGAGAAAAAGTCCACCCCACGTTTCATACTGTTTTTGTACAGTAATCTGCCTCTTGTTGAATTGCATCGTGAACCCCAAAAAGTATGCCTCGCGTTAAAGTCACCCTCAATGATAAAATTGGACCCAATGAAGTCATACATACGATCAAGATCGTCTTCCACCAGTCTATATCCTGGCGGGAAATAACAAGATGCAATGTTGTAATCTAAGCAGTCAATTTTTACAGAAACTGAACTGATCTGCATAGAGTCTAGCTCAACTTCTGTGTTCTTGAAGTGCTTTATGCAGTTCTTAATGTAGAGGGAGGAACCTCCTCTCGAATTTTGCGAGGCGCAAACTGCTGGAGCCTTTATGTCAACTTTGCACTCTGTTGAGAGGTGTTTTCCGACACATTTCACGCAACGTGGTTCTTTTTGGCAGTAGGCACTTGTGTGCCTGAATTCTTGGCATCGCTTACACTTTGGTATCAGTCTATTGCCCTTTCGCATGGGTTCGATTTTAACCCTGATGTTAAGTATCATTTTTATTTTATAAATATCGTTTATGCTCTCAGTTCTTTCAAAAGAGTGCATAAAAATTGGAAGGCCGCGTCTGATCACAGTGTCTCTTTCTCATTCTGTGCGTTGCTTTTCCTTTTTAATGATATTGACGGCAGCGACAATTTTAAGGCTTTTAGTTTTTTTTTAGTTTTTTGGAGGTATGGCAGTTTCCTTTTTTGGTAGGGTAGGGTATTCTACAATCCGTTGAAGACGGACTGAAGTTTTTACATACGCACTGTTGAACTTTCCCACTTGTTTTTTTGTATTGAAACCTGGGATGGACAGAGGCCGAAACCCTCCGAAGTCCTTAAAATACACCAATAATATCCACTATTTTAACTGTTATATATTACCGAAGTACATAGTAAATACTTATTTACTATGTACTTCGCCCTAAAAACAATTCTTAGGAGAGCGTCGTTCTCTCATAATTTTTCTTGAAACTTAAAAATTACCTAACGCTTCTGTAGGGCAAATTGTTATGCAGTGAATGCACCTGAAGGGTCCAGGGGAAAAATAGCTCAGTCCATTTTTGGCCTAAATTAAACTAGTGATCACATATTATCGTGTTTTTTTTAAAACCTATTACCTATCCGATATTGTGTTAACTCTTCTAAAAAATAATAATAGTTCACCAAAAGCATCGCCAATAGATTGCTATGCGGACCTTACTATATGGTGTGGACAGTTTATTCTGGACCCTTCACATACTAAAGCAGTCAGTTCGTGCAGTTTCGCTAGGTCGAAGGGTTTCGTTCTTTGTAGTCTTCGCTCGTGGTTTGTCTCCTGAATATTACGGATCAGTCCACTGTTACAATGAACATGAAGACGGGCACTTAGCTTTCGAGGAAAGCTTTTGTGACTTAATCGCTTACAGTAGCCACTCCTAAATCTCTGTGAACATCACTATTCCTAATACACCATGAAGCATTTACAATTGCTCCCAGTGTTTTATTTTGGAAAGTCGTGAATTACACAAGTTTTTCTATATGCGACTTAATATGTTGTTCTTGTGCAGACACCAAAAATGCATATATAAATTGCGATCAATAAGCGGCACTACCATTTTCGGAATCTTTCTCGTGGCGGGTCTTAGGCTCATTATGGTTCTTTTGGAAAGTGCTTACGCATTTTATTTAAGTGGACTGCGAAAAAGAAGCCCTTACATATCAAACGAGTATTTTTTTGGATATATGATTTATTTATTAATTATTCTATAATGATTTTGTTTTTGTGTTTTTTTTTCAATGAATTATGTTAACAAAGAATTAATTTATAAAAAAATGATTTAGAAATAAAAGAAAATATTTTATTCGCTGTAGTGTATATATTCTCTAATAAAATATTTAAATTAACCAGAGAGCCTCACATTCGTATTAGTCCCAAGTTCCTTCTGCTTGTAACAGAATGACCGATAACGGTAAATGGCATTCACATAATTAAAATTTAAGAACAGTTACACACAGATTTTGAATTCGTTTCGCATTTATTAATTCCTTATTTTTTTTTAAATGATATTAATTTGGCCTAATAACTTTTAATTTTTGATTTCAAAATTTGTTACTCCTTCAGAGGCATCATCGGGCTATTCGTAGTTTGTGTTAATCTCCAATTAGTTTCGTTAGTGATCAATCAATTTTTAACGAAAGGTGTTCTTGTTTTTTTGAATGTTGTGTTGTATTTAAAATTGTGGCCACGCGTTCAATCACGAATGGTCTGCTTGTTGAGGTATCCCATTAGAGCTTGCAGTCGTTTCTTGACGTTCTTTTGGTCATCCAAAGTGCAGCCTAGCAGTGCACACTCAAATTTCTTGTCAACTATGACATCCTGTCCAAGACCGTGTTCGGCGAATGAACCCATACTGCTGCCATCGGATGAGCTGCACGCGTTTAGGTACTGCTGACATCGTTGTCGTGAATGAACTGGATCGCCAAGTGTTATCATCATATCGATGAGCATGTTTATTTGACTAAGCGAATCTTCTTGCGAAGTGTCACGAACTGTGCGAACATTGAGCTCGACGGTGGAAAGACGGGAATTGACGCGTTGAATGTAGCATGAGATCTCTTCGCGTTCAGCTGGAACATAACAAATAAGGGAACGAGAAAAAGATTATATACAAAGCTTTTTGAAGTAATAGTGAACACGATTGTCTTTGTATTGAATTTAAAAGATCCATTAGTAACATTTATGGTGCATACATTACACACAAAAGATAAAATTTTATAAGCAGCTGCTAAAAACATTTTCAGGCCAAAGTAAAGTTTGCACCACTAGCTAATTTCGGAGACTTAACATAAGCTTGTAAGCATCAAATAACATTTCACCACCCACGGTTAAACAATAAATATCAATTTTGTCCATAAATGGGTGCATGTTTGAGTTTTTCAGTGGCTTCTGATTAGGGAAACAACATAAGACGCCCACGAATATAAGCTAACGACCACTGAGATGAGGCAACTCAGTGCATAAGGCAAATAACATTTGTTTAAATTAAAACGATGAGCTATCGATATGAGATCTTAAACGGCTTTCTTTTAGTAAATTGATCTGGATAAAAAAATGCTACATACATAATTGCTTATGTACAGAGCAAAAATTGGTTGCAGAATGTGTGGACTCATCCTAGTAATCGGCAGCGTATCAATTTATTATTAGTACTAGAGTGTGCCTACAACGAATAAAAAATAAAAACTATAACCATTTAAACTATGTAAGGTATCTGATTACAAGAAAGGTGTAAAAACAAACGTCTACAAAGATACTAACAATTGTTAGTATCAATAATTTAATTTAATCAATAAAAATTATGCCCCTTTAAAACTGTGAAAATTGTCAGTACGTGTAGCTTTTTTTTGGTAGTCAACACTCCTGGTATGCACTAAAGAAAGCACTGTAAAAGAACTGCACTATAGAAAGTTCGTAAGACTCATTTATGCCGATTGTGGTAGCTTCGGCTTGTGGTAGCTTGTAAGCGTCGGTATTGGAAGGCAATCTTGGTGTTTCCCACTGATGAGTATCAGCCAAGATTGTCGATCGAAACAAAAACAAACCGAACAAATTATTGACCAATGAGCTGACTGGTAAAGACTAATTGTTGATCTTTTTTGATTTATAAATCAATAAACGCTAATAACCACCCTTATAAACCTAATAAAAATTTACTAGCAATAGTTAACGCAAATGGTAAAAATTTGGAAATTAAAAAATTACTTTGTAAAATTTTCATCTTAAGCTCGAGTCATCTGTTGAAAAATCTGAACGTGGACGATACGACTGTCTCGTCATCTTTAGGCACTTCTCTTCTGCAACTCAAGACCAGAATTGCACTGAGGTTAATTCCCTGAGGTACGCTAGCTTAAATTTCCTTAAATTGTGAGTATCCCTCAAGCTTAAGAAACAGTTTCTGTCACATGTACCTACCTAAACAACTTAGACCACAAATTTTAAGAATCTAATAAGGTGCTTCCAGCGCACATAAAACGGAGATTAAAAGTTAATCCCAAAGTGTTTCCACCGAAAAAAAGATTAACTTGACGTGGACTTTCATTTTTGACATTTCTCAATGACATTCTGTGTGTCTTAAACGGTAATGTCTGGTCATCAGCTGCTTTCAAAATGAGTTCTTTCGGCTATAGTAGAACTCAGATAATCTGTCTAATTTCCAAATTAAAACGTTTATTTGTAATTGATACCGAAATTTTTATTCATCAAATATGTGGATGGGATTACAAAATGTGGATGGGTCCAAAATTCACCATTCTGATGCAGTGTGAACAGTTCAGTGCATTTAACTTACTTTTGTGGCAGGTCCAACTACATCAGCCATTCTGCGCATCCTTTTACACAATAAAAACAAACAACGGGAGTGGGATACCTAGCTGTCACCGGAAGGTTTGTTTGATTTGGTCCCTCAGAACACGAACAGAACACAAAGAATTTTATAGGGTTTGATCGAAGAATTCATGCATGGAAACGCGTAATATATTCCGCGTAATAAATTACGCGTTTAATTTATAATCTATTCGTGAATATATTAAAAATTCGAATCAATTCTGAGATGTATGGGTAATTTAACGTAACATAACGTAACGACTTAATCAAGGTTGAAGTAAAAGGATGGAGCACAAAGCTTGGCATCGATTATTGTAAGAAGATATAATCGATCGATTCTAAGAAGAGTTTAGTAAAGATACCTATTTACCGTTTACCTAAAAACTTGCCGATTCGCTTTGAAATAAGTGAGTTGCTCATGAAAAGTATATTTTGTATTTCTATCGAGTTAAAAGTCAGTTTACCTGTAGCTATAAATTGTTTTCTATTAAGAGACCTCCATAACTGTTTTCTTCATACAAATCGGAAGCTATTGCATCACTCTTTTTTTAGACCAATGGAAGCTCGTTCTATTCTCGGACGGTCCAAAATGAATCCAGGAACTAAAGTTAGCCCCAATCGAGGTCAACGGGGTGGGTTGATTCTTTTTTTTCATGCAAATGTAGTTGGAATAAGCTAACCTATTTTTTGTTATCTTCCTGATACGACTACTCGCTTTCAGCGTTCTCTCTCAAATTTCTCCCGAGCTCTCAGAAACGGAATCTTTACCTTAAAGCTTTCTTCTTTAATCATCAAAGAGATCTTAACAAGAGCTTTGCAAAACGTCAGCCCCACATTGTGAGAGACGTTTTGTGATACCACAATGGACCTTTAAAAGTCCATGGGACAGTTGTTCAGAATGTCCGAGTTTTGAATTCAGGGGTAAAAAAGAGGTTGACCCCAGAATGGAGTTATCATTTTTAGTGTTTTCTAAGAGAATAAAAGCTGGAAGAGTCAATGAGAGTGGAAAATTTTGATTTCGTTGTAATCAGAGTTAGCCTTGCGAGAAATATTTCTTCCTGAGTTAACTCCAGATTCGTTTTATTCTACAATTGAGAGATTTTGGTTTAACTCGGGGTTGCCTCTGCACTGAAAAACTGGCCTTAATTATGGGTTTTTCAAATCCGACTTAACCCTACCTTATCTAATCTCACAGATATATAACTATGTACATAAATGTATCTGCTCCCTTAAATTTTACTCGCTCCTTTCAGTGTAATCAGTTTTTTTTATACTTTACTCAAGGACCATTTTCAGAAACTTTTAAAGCCATTTTGATACTTGAAAAATAAAACTAAAACTGTCCACGTATAAGAGACATGTCCCAAATATGATTTTTATTGGGATTTTAACAAAGAAAATGTTTTGAAATTTTTCTTACTCCTACGAAATGTCATCGTCCGTCTCTTTTAAGATCCTAATGACAACAAAAGAATACTCGTGACAAATTAATCGTAATGTTTGTCCGGTGGAGACACTTCAGGATTTATTTTCAATTGTCTTCCGCTAATCGCGCGCAGTTTTATGATGTTGACATATTATAACAAATATAATTCGAAAATGAATAATAGGTTGGAGTGGGGGTAAAAATCTCTAAGGCTTATGAAATCGTATGCACGCGACGAATTAATAAAATTGAGGAAATAATGACAGAATGATTGATTTCAGCTGTCCAAAGCCGTCCGCTTTTATGTTTTGGCAACGAGAAAGTCCAGATATAGACTTTAAATTAGCTGGGGAGTCTAGTCACTATATTACCGTGTTGCAGACAATACGTTAAACTTGATACAAATATGGTACTGACCTACGAAATGTTGCCAAAATTGGTCTGGGGCGCCGAATTAATAAAATATTGAGAAAATAATGACGGAATGTTCGATTTAAGCTGTCCGGTTTTATGCTTCGGGAACGTGGAAGCCAAGATAGCAGGCATTATCGATACAAAGCGCTCAGCAACATCGCTCAGTATGTGGCCGAAGCCTAAGGTAGAGGAAAATCTGACAAAGATGGCGCACGCAAATGGAAGAGGACCTTAGCCAACTTCGTGTGCAAAACTGGACACAGCTGCTAGCTGGAACCAGAGCTAGCTGACGAATCTTGTTGATTGAGGCCCAAGTCTACACCGTACTGCAGCTCCACCTTAAGTAAGTAAGAGCGTTTAGGTGGAGCCGAGTTTTTTAATAGTCTGAGAATTACGTTTCCACTGATCAAAAGGAAAAATTATCTTCGACTAGCTTAAAATAATAATAAAGAATTGTTGCCAGTGTAGATCCCCAGTGAGCCCGTTAAAACTACAATATCTTAAGAATGTAAAAACCAAAAAATAGCATTTTATCTTTAACTAAGTACCTAGCCATAACGTCGTTATTATAAGTTCTTCAAGTGTACTTACATTCACTCATTCCGTGTAACAAGTCATTGGTCTTGATGAGGTCAATGGACATTAGTAGAAAGTCTCGTTTCTCCTGTAGGCCGAGAGCGTCCTTGCGAAACTTCTCCACCCTGGCGTCTAGCTGATCCAGCACGCCGACAAACCTGCAATGCATAGTTCAATATATTAGTAAAGCCTACATCAGTCGAGTGATACGATTTAGGAGCATCTGGTGCAACGGTTTACCTCTCGTTTAAATTAAAAGGTCTGCAGCACGTGTGCAGACGGAGGAGGATTATACAACAATGTGAGTGTAACGAAACGAAACGGGAAAAAAGAAAAAAACAAACAAATCATAAGATTGATTGCTTAGCCCTACGAAGTGTGATAAATAAGAACAAATGGAGGAAATCATAAAGTAACAGCAGTGTGGTGGTTTTTTATGCATTCGCATTGGTTTTAGTAAAAATATTGACCTGTCCACAGCTCTATCGTCGACGTAGGCATAGCTTATGCCGCTTGGGTCAGTTCCTTTCCTGTAGGACGATGCACCTGCCGACGACGAAGTGTCCATGCTACCAGCTGCGCCGTAGGCTGGGCTCGAGTGCAAACTAGACAAGTAGTCGAAATTCATCGATGACTCACAATGTTGCTGTTGGAATGGGCTATCGGAATACTCTTGTGGTGGTGGCACTGGTGCGGAATCAATTTCCATTGCTTCACTGCAATTTGGAAATTGTTGCAAGTTTTTGGAATACAATTTAACAGCCTTTCGCTGGTCTGTGACACTACTATGCTCTTCCCGGTTTTGCTCGGCGTTACCTAAGCGACCTTTAGACGGATTTGATGTTCTTCCCGACTCCAGTTTTGTTCAGAGGAGTATATCTTTCCTTTCAAATTGAGTTCTTTGATACTTGAGTCGCTGAAATAAGAGAGAAAAACGCTTTTTCAAAACACACCGTTCAACTTATTTACCTATCGATTGTCGCTAATTGACGACGACTGAGCACTAGTGGATCTGAGTCGGAATCATTTATTTGCATTGAAGGGTGACACTCATCGCCACTTAGCACAGAGCTAGGGTGAGGAGACGGCGACTGTGCTTGCGGATTGGTAGAAGTCCCCGGCTCCCCATCGACCCGACGGCGTTTTTTAAGCATACCAAGAATGCTCTCAAACATTTCCCTGTGAGTCTTTCGTTTCCTTTTTGTTGTTTTCTCCACGGCACAAATAGAAATAAAAATTTTGATAATCATATACTACATCCACGTTTTCAAAACACAAGTCTTTTTAGAGACTTCTAATTTGGAAAAAAGTTGATTATCTTGTTTTTTTATGTACAAAAAAAATGATTTTTCGATTTTCTTGGGCGATTCACGGCAAAAAATTTTGTTTATTCCAACTCAGTTCTATTTATAAACGATTTTTCGAGGATTCTGCTGCATCAAGCACGCACAAGGTTAACAAATAGAATTTACCTGATTAAACCAGAAGGTTCGGTTATGTTTTTTTTTTTGGATTTTCGATGTCTTTTGTCGTCACTTGAAAGATTAAACACAAATATGCAGTTTCTCTTGTTCTTGTAGTGGGCAAAATGTTTTTTGCGGCGAAGATAACGAGACTCGAATGTCAACTAATAACAGGCGAAAATTGGAGAAACGTCAAATTGATAATTAGGTAGCCGGATTACTAAACCACGTTGAACATACCCAAGGCGATTTTTATGCATTCTTGTGCTTGCTTTTCACTGGACTTTTTAAGCGAGTATCAGATTTGAAATTTTGAAATTAATTTTAGGTTTATTCATATATTTGAAGTATAAAATAGAGGCCACCTACTTATGATAAAGTCATAGTGAAGTGAATTCTACAATAAAACTGCACCTTCTCCCTGACACACTTCTCAGAAAATGTTCAGAATGTCGATTAAGGGCATGGAATTGTTTACGCCACATAATGGGCCGTGCTACATTAATGTTGTTTTGCTAGAGACCTTAAAATCATTTTTGTCTTAATTGTATTAAAGGTATACATTATGTATTTCAAATGCCTTCTAAATATTTTCATATATAGTTAAAAACAAAACACAAAAAGCGCAAATGAAACTAATTCTTTACTGCCTAAATGCCTGTGCCTCTGATAAGTTTGTGTTCTATGTTACCGGATTAAAGCTTTAAAAAGCAAAATTTACGGTTAAGTACCAATAAAATGTTTTCTACATGTTTTGACGAAATCAATCGTTAGTATATTAAAAAGTAAAAGTCATTAGAAAGGTTCAAAGGCACTTTTATTATTTTTATTATAGATATAATTTGAATTCATTATTCGAACAAATCAATATTATAATATAATTGTCATCCTTATCCTTCCAAGTCGATATTATTGCATGCATTTGAGATTAGAGTTGAACATTTAAAGTCAAATGGGCAACTGAGAACAGAAGAATAATGCACTTTTGAGTGAACCCATTTCGTAAAAAAAAATCAGTAGCACATTGAAATTGATTTCTGTCAGTGAAATAGCAAAGTAGTCGAAAGAAAAATGTTTATGTATATTTTTGTAGGTAACAATAGAGATTGACACCAAAAGAAGCATTCATTAAACAAACAAATTTAATCACAAGTAAAAAACGTTTCAGTGATGCAATCCAATGAAAGCTATATTTAATGCTTCTAAACTTCTTCATTTTTCTTAAATTTGGGAACGCTTAGTATTTTACGCAAGTAAAAATCAAAAGCCTTTTCCTAAAATGCAAGTTTTCTCGATTGTTTCCTAACTGTTGCTCTTGTTTTGCTGAATAACTAATATTTTCTGCATTCCTACATAATTAAAAACTGAACATCAATAACACATGAACGATTTTGGAGAAAAGAAAAGCCCAACTGCGTAATAATAATAATAAGCGTCTCACACGCATTCACCGTCACAAAACCGAAAAGCATAAACAACAAATATTTATTTATTAGTATACCAATATACAATTAAAATTGTTATTAATATTAAAGAGAAGAGCAAGTAGCAGCAAAGGCTTTTGGCTCTATGAATAAAATATATTCGCTAAATAGTAATTTTTAGGACGTTTATAATTTCATTAATTTTCAAAATATTGCTTTGTTTCGGTTCTTTAAGAAGATCCATGATGTTAAAGTTGATGTTGTGGTTTTGAAGTTGTGGATGTGCAGATAGGTAGCATGAACTTAATAGGTGGGCTGCTGTTATGGCGATTGTGCAGTTGGGGCAGGTAGGTGGAGGTTCCTTTTTGAGAAGGTGTTGATGGGTGAATGCAGTATGACCAAGGCGTAGTCGGATGAATGTTTTGTGGCTTGATTTAGAGATGTCTGTTGGATAGTTGGGCTGAATTTTCAACGGGTTGAGAGAACTATAGTGGTCTTTATAGTGTTCCCAGTCCAAAAAGGTATTTCTATGACACTGTGAAGTGATGTGTCTTTTTAAGTCAAGAGGAGAATAGTTATTGAAAGCATAGGTGGGGGCTTTAAGTACTGCGTTTGCGGCTGCGTCAGCAAATTCGTTGCCTTTTATTCCTACATGGCCCGGTGTCCAGATGATTTTAATTTTTGTCTTAGCTTTTGAGAGAGTATCACGAATTTTAGCAATGATATCTGTGTGATTCCCTGGGTTGGTGATGGCCTTTAGCACTGACAGACAGCACAAACAACAAATAAACAAATAGGTTTTGGGGGAAAGGGGACGCACAAGTTGAATATTTAGTTATTAAGTAATTTGTGACCCGAACTATATTGAAAAAAAGACCAAATTCGTAAAAATATCCAATTACGTCATAAACATTCCAGTATTTCCAGGCACATTCAAATTAACTAAATTTTACGATTTTGTAGTCTCAATGTAGGCTCACCCCAAGTGTGGGCAAAATTAAAACAGAATTGTCATATTGACTTTAATGACTTGTGTGTTATCTTTTATGACTTTTTTAAGATATGTATTTAAATTTTTCAAATGTCAGTGTGAAATTTACCTTGCTATTTTGGCGGGCTCTCAAAGTTTTGTTTACTTTTAGCACACGTATTCACCGACACGGAACTCAAGACAATAACAACAAATAAACAAATGAGTTTTAGGGGGAAGGGGACGCTTAAGTTGAATATCTAGTTATTAAGTAATTTGTGCTTTTGAGTGATATGGAACTGAGTGCCGAAAATTTAATGCGACTTTGAAATCAGGTTTACTTTTACTGAAGAAAACTTTTCGTCTGGTTATGACATTAGCTACAGCTTGCTTTCGGCTATTATTGTTGGGCCTTAAAAGTGAACAAATCTGGATGAATTTGAACCAGTTGGCATTATCAGCGTTGTATATAATATCCTTGGCAGCCTGTGATTACGGACGCATGCGGATCCTTTGCTTGAAATTGGTTGAAATTGCAAAAGCTAATGGTTCGTAGTTTAGGAATTGTAGAGACTGAGTGACTAAAAGCATACTTTGGAATCAGTACACCCAAATCCATACATTAGGATTAAGGAAGGAAAAAATCCAACAAATTCGACTTTGACCTAAGGTAAACTATGTCAAATGTAGATCAAATAAGTATACCACTACACACACCGAAGCCTTTAATTGCAATCAATTGAAACTGTTTTCCTTCTTCATACCGTTGAATAAAGAGAGAAGGAAGTGGTGTTTTTGGGGAAAAGTGAGGCATAAGTTTTAGTTGTGTGAGTGCGGAGTACTTATGTGTTGAACCAGGCATGTCATGAGAGACGGCTCGAGGCTCATACGTTTCTGGGAGCTGGCTCTACTTTTGTTTAACATTCCTGAGTTAATGTGACATTTGTACCCCGATTCGTGATACATTCGATACATTCACTTACAAGTCGATACCCGACATCGGGCGACTAATGTCAAAATAAATGCTTCACTCACACACACTGTATGTGTGAAAAAGAGCTATTCCTTGTTTCTTTATTCAATGCTTCATACAGGTTGCAGCTGTTCACACAACATAAGACCTGACTCCTCAACTCGCGTTTCCATGCATATTTTCAACTCGATTCTACTCACATAGCGTAGTCTCTCCGACTCAAACACTTTCCGATTCAACTTAAGTTTCCAAGAATTTGAAACCATACTGAAGACGGATTACCACGTTTCCTTCAGGTATGGAAGCACGAATGTATTAAGCACGAAGGGAAAACAAATTTTCCACTTTGACTATACCAGAGCTAATTTTACTCGAATTATTTTATGCTTAAAAATAAGATTGTCGATCAGAATATTAAGCAAAATAGTAAATAGAAATTTTATTCTACGTTTTTAGGGCCGAAATGAGCCCATTATCAAATTCGAGAAAAAAAGTGCTTTTTTTTATATTACGTATTAACTAAGGCAGCTGTTCCAGGGACTGAGCTGGAAAGTTACTGCAAAAAATGGCATGCAGTCTTATCTAAGCTTTACTCTTCTGGTCGGTGTTGCTGTAGGGGCCACACAATTTGGTGAAAAATAAATCCCAAAGTGGCTCCATCGAACAAATATAGGATTGATTTGACACGAAAACTCTGTTTCTGTCATTTTGGCTGTTAAAAAAAAGAGTGGCCATTTCATTTCCCATGAGCGAACGTACTTGTGACAGATCTGTCGCACAGGGATAGTTTTATTTTCTTTTTTTTTCATTCTCAAATTGTTACAAAGGTGCAGAAAATAAGTTTATGAATAGGGTGAATGGGATTTATGAGAGGATTTATTTTTAATCGCTTGCATAGAGGATTTAAATTTGTAGCGTGATTTGTAGGGGATTTAATAAAGATTTATATTAATCAAGGATTAGTGCTCGGTGGAGACCTGGTATAAGGTTCCTAGCTATTTACCTCAAAGTCATACCTGTCTATGGTGGTGTTCTGTCCAAGACCTCGGTGGTGGGCATGAATGAAAGAACATAAATTGCGACATACACATGCTGTGACATTTGTTTGGCTAAAGTAACTGTAAATGTCATGGGAGTTTACGTTTGCTTACGTTTAAAAATTCACCGCCTTTTAGCACAACAATCTCTGCTGGCTCCTACATAATATGACATAATTTTATGTTCTGTGATTTGTGAGTGTTGTTGGTCTTTTTTTGATGACAGCATATAGCTACTTGATGGTTTTGCATTCCATCACTGCTAAATCCATATTCGCCGCAGTTTAATTCTACCACAGTAAATCAAAAAGGTTTAACCTTAAAAAACTGGTTAAACAGTAAAAATTAAAACTAGGTTTTTTATGTAAATTTGCTGGTTTTGAGAAGACGATATACAAAAGTACCACAGGGTCCTAAGCGTGCTCACCTTTGAACACATCCCATGTTTTTATCTTTATTTTGACATTAGAGTTGTCATTTCTTTTTACACGTGCGTAGTTGTTGATGGAAGTTTCGGTAAAAATAGTGGATCTCTATTTTAAAACTAAAGTCGTTTAATTTTATCAAAAATTTCACAAATATGGGCAAAAAGACCAAAATTGGAAAGGCCCGCAAGGACAAGTTCTACAAACTTGCAAAGGAAACCGGTAAGATCTGGTAAAGTCTGTCTGTGAGCGTACCACCAAATCAATATGGATATTTTTTAACTATAGGTTTTCGTTCACGTGCTGCATTCAAATTAATACAACTCAATCGTAAATTTGGATTTCTCCAGCAATCGCAGGTATGTATAGATTTATGTGCTGCTCCTGGTGGCTGGATGCAAGTAGCCAAACAAAACATGCCGGTGTCTTCAATCGTAGTGGGTGTAGATTTATATCCCATTCGTCCGATCCCCGGGTGCATCGGTTTGATCGAGGACATCACAACTGAGAAGTGCAAGACTTCATTGACAAAAGAACTGCAAACGTGGAAGGCGGACGTTGTGTTGCACGATGGTGCCCCGAATGTGGGTAAAAATTGGTTGCACGATGCGTACCAACAAATTTGTTTGACGTTGAACGCGTTGAAATTGTCCACGAACTTCTTGCGTGGAGGTGGATGGTTTGTGACAAAAGTGTTCCGCTCCAAGGACTACAATGCCCTGCTGTGGGTGCTGAAACAGCTCTTCAAGAAAGTGCACGCAACAAAGCCAAGTGCATCCCGTAAGGAATCTGCTGAGATCTTCATTGTTTGCCAGGGATACCTAGCACCTGACAAAATCGACGGTCGGCTCTTGGATCCCAAGTACGTGTTTGAGGAGCTAGACCTAGAAGGCAAGAAAAAGAGCAGCCTACTCCATCCGGACAAGCAAAAGCGCATCAAAGCTGAGGGGTATACTGAGCAGGAGGTCGCGCTCCGCAACGATATATCTGTGAAGGAATTCATGGAGAGCGCAAGTGGGTTGGCCGCCCTTCAAGGCATCGGAAGCATCACTATTAACGACGAAGATGTGATGAAACATCCAAAGACAACGGCCGAAATCATTGAATGCTGCAAGGATATCAAGGTGCTAGGGAGGAAGGACATAAAGGGCATTTTGGCTTGGTGGAAAGCAGTAAAAGAAGATCTTTTCAAAAAGCCAGAGATGGAGGAAACTGCGCCAATTGAAGAGGAGGCCCCGGTGAAACCACTCACAGAAGAAGAACTCAATGAAATGGACATAGAACAGCTGGACAAGTTGGTGTCTACTTTGGCCGAGGAAGAGAAAAAGGATTTAAAGCGAAAGAAGAAGAAAACTCTGAAGGCGAAGACAAAGTTAAATGAGAAAATGAACCTCAACATGGTAATCAAGGGAGACGTAGGACCACGAGAAGAATTCGCAGAGGACGTTTTCGATTTGAAGCAAATAAAAACCGCTGAGGACCTAGATGCTATGCTGGATGTTACGCCCGACTTTGATATCGAAGGTCCCGAGGTAGAACGAGAAAAGCTGCCAAAGTATAAAAGGTACGAAAAGGACGATCAGCGGATCAATGACGACGCCCAGTACGAAAATGACAGTGAGGCAGAAGTTCCCCAGTCGGAGGAAGAAAGTGACTATGATAAAGATGGCCTGGGCCTGAGCGGTGATGAAGATGCCGAAGACGGATCAAAAAAGTCAAGTTCCAAGAAAAGAAAACGCGACGAGCATCCTCTTATTAAGTCTGGCGATTTCCGTGACAAGGATACCAAACGCCAACAGAGAGTTCAGCTGTGGTTCGAAAAGGAAAACCTACAAAAATTGAACTCAGACGACGACGAGGACTTCGACTTGGACCGTTTGGCAAAAGAATACCAAGCAAAAGGTGTCTCAGTTTTGGGGAATGTTGATGAACCGGAAGCGGCAAAAATGCCGTTGGGCAAAAAGGCCAAACGAAAAGCAAAGTACGCTGCTGATAAGGAGTCATCTTCAAGCGACAGTAGTGATACAGAGGACGAAGATGAAGTGGACGCAGAGATAGATCAAGTTAACGGAGATATGAGCAAAGGTAAGTGTTTTTGGGTGATCATCAGTGTTTTGCTTTTATTACTTTATCTGTTCCAGAGCCCAAGCCAAAAAAAATACGCTTGTCCGAAGAAGAGCTCGCCCTCGGTGCAATGATGATAAAGGGAAAGAAAACCAGACGCGACCTTATAGACAGCGCCTGGAACCGTTACGCCTTCAATGATGACAACCTTCCCCATTGGTTTGTTCAAGATGAGGACAGCCATATGAGGAAACCGATTCCAGTGCCCAAGAGCCTGCAAGAGGAGTATGAACGAAAGGTGCAAGAATTGAATGTGCGTCCAATAAAGAAGGTAATGGAGGCCAAGGCGCGTAAGAAGCGTCGTGCAGTCAAGCGATTGGAAAAAGCCAAGAAGAATGCAGAGAAAATTATGGACAACGCAGATGCCAGTGCTCAGGAGAAGGTTCGGCAGTTGAAGAAAATTTACCGAAAGGCCGAAGAGAAGAAGAAGGAAGTCACTTACGTCGTTGCGAGGAAGCATTCTACATCCAAGCGAGCACGACGACCCGCTGGCGTGAAAGGACGTTACCGTGTAGTGGATCCCAGACAGAAGAAGGACAAGCGAGCGATGAAAGTGAAGGAAAAACGTCAAAAGAAGAGGAAGTGAACGCATATGTAGTTGTTGCTTTGTTTTTTAGAAATACAGTAGGTGATTCCTTATTTTGTGACGTAAGTAAAGTATTTGTTTTATTACCGGGGGCAGGGGGAAGTGTGTCGGGATAGTAACTGGCGCAACAAAAGTTTTCTCTGGATCCTACCTCCGCAACTCTCCGTGAATATAATTTGTTATGAGAGGCTTCTGAATTCACCGCTGTTGCGAATCGGCAACATATGTCCCTGTTCAAGCTTAACTAACCTACATGCATGGTTGTGAGAGATCAGGTGATAACTCTTCCGATTAAACTTTTCTTTGCTCGTGAAGTGTGTGAAAGGCTGTATGAGGGTAGATCTTTTGATAATCTGGTAAATGCTTTTTGTTCGTTGAGAACCATTTCTTGAGTTATGTCAAGACAATTTTAAAGAAGTATCAATTGCCTGATCTTTCAAGCGGTTTGGTCGGAGTTGTAATAAAGTATCGAAAGTAAAAATAACGCAAAACAGGATTGAGGACGGACAGTTTTCTGTTCTTTGTCTAGCGAACAAGGAAGAAAGCCTAGGAAGAAATCTCGACCTTTATACTTGGATGCTAGATTTATTCTTCTGGATAATTCACTCCGATCAGGGAGCAGCTCGTTGTTAACTTTTGTAGCTTTTCAGTCTAATGCACTTTGCACATATAACCGTTGAGAAAAAAACTGCAAGTCGATCGGCACGCCGAATTTTATGGATAAATCAAAGCGACTCCAGTGTTTTTGGTGGAAGTCTTGCAACCAGGCTTAAAGCGAGTATAAGTGGCTTCACTTAAGTTAAAAAAACTACATTTCATTTTTTAACACAAAAACTGTAAAAACTTTTAGAAGAGCGTTCGTAAAAAATCGGCCAGTGAGACACAACTTTGGCCAACAATGGGACCTAAAGACTTTTCACACAAATGGTCTATCGTTGTTTCTCCAAGTTTCGCATATCAATCCCAATTCTTACATAAAAAAAAATAAATAAAAATCACAAAATCGGCAGTAAATTGTTAACCCCGTTCTTTGTCCCCTAAAAGCGAAAATCTTGGCTAAATTATGCTCAAGGCTTACCCTCCTATTACTCCCAGTCTCTCTGCGCCTTTTTCTGGCCAAATAGTCAGAGTTTAGCTGAGATTGAGACAGAAACCAGTCATATTCGAAACCGTTTTCTGAATCTGTTAAAGCTGGTCGCAATAAAACGATCGCGGGGGAGCTAAGTGTTCCTTTAATCTTTGCCAGTAGTGATCCCAGAAAAAATCTTCGACCAGGTTCAACCACCTTTTCCTAGACCTACCAGGGCAGGGAGCGGTCTGTTGTAAATCGGCTATCATTTGCTTGTCTAGGAAGTCTGTCTGGGGACAGCTTGCCCAAATCATCTGCGAAAAGAATATGGTTTAACCCTGCGTTAGACTTTTGAAAACATGTCCCAGTCCATGTAGAAGTGGGAAGTTTTTCCCGGGAAGCTTAAGAGAGACATCTTATAATTGCGGCACTCGCTCTGCGAACCCTTTCTCAAAATGGGCACTTTTCGCCCTGTGTGCCAATCGCTAGGTGCTTCTCTGTTATTCCTAGTCCACCTTAATGGAATAACACTTGCAAGCCATTTGACAGCTTCTCCACTTATCGCGTTGAGCCGGTGACTTCATCTACCTTGGGACTATTTTTTGTCGGCCGTTCGCGGTGGGATTCTCTTTTTCAGCGGCCTTTTGAGGATAATACGACTTCGAAAAATGCTCGCTTCAGATTTGTAAGACATCATTTTCACTTGCAAGAAGTTGTGCCGTCCTTGAAATCAACCCGTCTTCCTCTAAATGGTGAATATTTTGCCAAAACTTCCTATTTGCAGGTCTGTAAAGGAGTTCCAAGCCCTCCCCCAAGTTTTCCATTTTTGTTCCTTGGCTGTTTCAACTATCGCTTTGCAATTTTTTTTACCTCAGTTTGACGTGTTTGTGAAGTTTAGTCCCCAAAACGAATCCACACCATGGGTATTTTTTTTCTGTTGACTTTTTGAACTCCATGTGCTTAAAGCCACACGTAGTTCTTTTTTAGCACTATCGTCTACACCAAGCCGCTTTAATACACAAATATTTTTTGCAAAGGCGATAACTGACGATGGAAAAAGTTGCCACATTTCATTTACATTTGAAAGGTCAGTTAGAATTTGTTGACTAAATGTGCCATGCAAAGCGTTGTCTGAAGAGTCGGATTCAGCATCCTATAACCTCTCCCAATGTATGCGTGTCATTAATCTAGGTTTTTGTCAATTGACCAAGGGGTATAAACTCTTTCATTTAAACATAATTTGAACAACACTAGATGGTTGGTTATCGCTTGTCAGCGCAGTCCCTCCAAAACACATTTTGAACGCATTATACGATACCACAAATAAATCGCTGGTCTTTGGTTTAAACTGTGCCGATACAACGTATATTTGTAAGCTACCCGCCGAGTCACCATGCCTCCCAATCACACTCCTCAACCAACTCAAGTTCATTCCCCGTTAGCGATGAGACAGTGCCATGTTGAGTTGATGCCTTTCTCAATTTCCAGAGTCCACCTTAGCCTTTATTTTTTTGGTTTAGCGCTGACCCCCTTTTACGAATAAACAAATCTCAAAAATTTTCATTATATGTATACCTTTATTTCCATGCTTTATCCTCTAGCACCTGCACCTATGCTCTCCACCAGTCTATGACAGTGGTCGTGTGCGAATATCGGTGTTTCACTGGCCAGCCAAACAGATCCATGCACACCAAAAAAGATCTGATTTATTGGTAATGAACTTAACGATATAATTTCATTGCCCTCTGCCGAAAGGCCATGTCTTGGCACACATCTTATCACAGCTCCAAATTTCGGCACCAAATAGTACATCGTACCTGCCGCGTCAACGATCATTGCACTTGGCGAACCAATGAGATCGCCTAGATATTCTGCTGGCATATTGGTTTCGTTGTATTTGGAGTTTGCTAGAAAAAGTTTCCCACTTGATTCGGCTATTAGGAGCTGATCGCCATAACCGAAGGTAATATCTCTAGGAATTACTGGGAAGGATTGATGAATGCTATCATATTGGCGACTAGAAACGGATACTTTCTCCCACGACTGTTTCAGCAGATCGTAAGCAACCAAGTAGGGCTTGTCTTTGATCACAAAGAATGCTTTCTCTTCCATTTGACAGCAGTTGGGTATCGGTCCTAGTTTCATCGTTACGACATCATTAGGTCCAAAATGATGAATTTCACTCCGAAAAACCTTTAAAGAAAATATTATAGCCTTATTTGAACCCTTGTTTCATAAGTTGACTCTGTTAACAATCACCTCAATATTATCTCGTATTAAATCGTAAACAATAATCTTTGGTGAGCAAATATCATTTCCCTTGTCCAGAAGCCACAATCGATTCAAACTATCGACCTGAGTCAGCATTGCTTGCTGAATCAGCAAACAGTCTTTGGATACTGCTCGTCTGGCATGAGCGAATGGATGGGGGAATACTTTGGGCGCCAGGGCAAAGAAATTCTCCGGCCAATAAGATTCCACCAGTGTTGGAAACGAACTTGAGGGTGTTTCAAGACACAAAAACGCTCGAATATAATAGATTGAGACATGATGCAGGCGAAACGTTCCATTCAACCCCAGCGGGGCTAAATTCCATGAGAGGGCAGTCGGTGAAAATATAGCGAGCAAAACAAATGCACTGATCATTCTGTGAAGTTAAGTGAAGCACTAAGGCCAGTGGCCCACTCGAAACTTTAGAAACTGATTAGCTATTCATATTTCGCAGCACTTTTTCATAATCAAGATGGTAGCGATAGGTATATGGGCTTTGCACCATGAGTTCTGACCTTACTGCTGCACTTACACTGAATTGGTTGTGGTTATTATTTTAAAAAAGTTTCTGAGTGAGGGTAAAGTGCTGAGTTGTAAGATTTATTTTTTTAACTGGAATAGATAGCAATTTATATATGGAAAAAAGAAGGCATTGAGGTAGGTACTGGGGTGGGATTCGATTGTTTTTTATTGACTGGTTTTAGAGGAAGGGTTTAGGTACCCAAAAATAAATGGTTCTTAACTCAGCATCGACTTGAGCAGGGAAATAAACAACTTAGGCCCTCTAGTCGAAGCATGGATAAAGTTATAAAATTTTACCTAATCGCAAGAGTTGGTGCATAGTACACTATGGTAATTGATGTAATTGACATACATGTGACCACACAAACGCTAGGCGCTAAAAACGGCCCATCACGATCCCTGGGAGCCCGTTCAATTTACCATCTCCCTAATGAAACAATTCTTTGAGGTTCATGCTATCTATTACCACTAGGCTATTAAAGATATATGCCCCTAGAAATTTCTTGCAGTTTGTGCGTTATGCCTGCAATATAGCTTGCAGATCACTGAAGAAGCAACAAATATCTGTGTCTCACAGTCTGTCCCTAAAGGTAGGTTGCAAAACTGCTTTACTATGGCGACTGCTGCCGACAAAAGTAATGCTTATTTAGATGTGGTTTTTGTTGTTGGTGGCAGAATTAGGTAAAAGTAGATATTGTACTTTAAATATGTGAGCAAGCGGGTCTCGACGATCCGCATCAAGAACGCTAGTTGGCAACGTAAGCGCTATATGCGCACATGCAAAGGCAAAAAATATGTCGACGCAAGGCTCTGTATCTGTACAGAAGCACCAGAGCTGCTCCGAGCTCTAGGAACAAGAGAGAGAAGAAAAAAATTAAAGTACAAGAAGCGTGCGGTTGAAAAGTTAGATAGATGCTACAACAGGAATGAGGTTCCTGTTGTAGCAGGAACAATCTGATAGGTCCACATCAGTATGGCCTTAGACCAGGAAAGTCCACCACCGACACTGCGGCGGATTTTGGAATACAGTCAGGAATTTCAAATTGATACCCACCAACTATTCATCCATTTTAAGGCCGCCTATGACAGCATCTAAGCCGTGCTGCTATGGACGTGCTGTATAAGACTTTTTGTAAACCCTGTCAAACTCGTGCGTTTGTACAGATGTTCCGTCAAGATTGGTAAAGGCCTCACCGACCATTTGATGCCAAATAAGGCAAGGCAACGCGCTGTCATGTGACTTCTTTAACTTCATAAATTGAGAGTTTTGTGCTGGACTCCCGCCTCAACACCAGAGAAACAATCTTTCAGTCAGGCACAATCAAAATCCAGAACAATTACTCGGCTACGCAAAAAATATTGACATGATCTGGGCAACACAGCGTAATGTCAGTAAAGCCCTCATAGGTATTGGGGATGGAAAGGGTGACGGAATATGGGCTTAGTAGATAATTATTGCAAAACCAAGTAATTATGTGCTGCTATCAAAAAAAGACGCCTTACCCCGGCTACGCCTTGGACAAAGCATCACCATAGACGGCTATAACTTTGTCTACCTGTGTGCCATCGAAACCCTCTCTCGAGCAACTAAAGTGTCATTTATAAGACCCTCTTCATCCCAGTCTTGCTTTAGGGTGCAGAAGCATGGACGAGGCGGATCAAAACGCTTTAAAGTGATTCGATAGGAAAATCCTTCAGGCGATCTAAGGTCTTGTCTGCATAGGCAGAGAGTCTAGTGGAGGGAATCGAACTGCAAAAAGACTGTACAGCGACACCGACCTACCTAGAACAGCGAGACTCAGGTGGTGCAAAGCAAGTGGAAGGGGACCTTAGCCAACTTCTCGTGCAAAACTGGAGTTATGCCTAGAATGTGAAAAAATTGCAGGTCCCTTAGTGTGAAGAAATTAACACACAGCATACATTGTTGAGAAGTTGGCCCTGGTTGACCTCGAGCTGTTGCGCCACTCTATTATTTATTAAGTCTCAAGCTTTCCCTAACGTTTTTTTTTTTGCAGATTGAAACAGCATTGGGCAAGAGCCTTTTTGATTCTTTCCGCTACGTTAAGGTTCCGATTCAGTTTTTTGTCTAAAATTACACACAGAATTATCGCTGGCCGAAAGGGACAATTTCACTTTCTAAAAATACTTTAAATGCTGTTTTTGAATTTGAAAAAATTTAATAAATGCTATTCAAGCCTCACTTGATCTATTGAAATATTTGATATCGATAGTACCATTCTGGTTGCCATTACTTACCACTTTTTCAACTGCATCATGCTGCAGATTATTCCAGGGCTCTTACTCAAAGCACCAATTTCTACCAAGTTATTTCATAGGATCCAACATTGTAGATTAATCTATAATCATTGGTAAATTTCAAATAAAATGACAATATTGATGATTTTTTTTTATAATAATCAATATAGTATGTTATGTATATATATTTTTCTCTTTCTTTTATTGCGATCACTTCTTCGAGTCTCATATACATGTATTTGTCTACGCATTTCCTTAACAGCATTTGTATCTTCTCTTTTACACACTTACTTTGTTTTACTATCATTTTTGGATAATTATTGATTTAATAGACATTCATTGTTGGTTTCATTTATTTTAGCATTTGGGTTTGTCGTAATGTTTTGCGGTAAATGTACATAATTTTTGGGGTTTCTTTTATCAGCAGCCAATAGTTTAATATTACAAATTAGTTAAAATAAACAATTATAAATTAACAACAATTAACAAAATTTAGCTTATTTAAAAAAATACTCACTTAAATTTTTTTATTTTATAAATTTTTATATATTTTATCTTAAAAGGAAATTGCTTTCAAGTTTATTATTAAAATCACCTTTTTTTATCTATACAGTTTCTTTATGGAAAAAACATAATCGTTAAATATATTTAATTGATTTTCTTACTTATATTGTATTAGTAACATCATATTTACATATTATTACATTTTATAAATACATAAAGGCAAATAAATAGAACTTCATAAACATGAGTAATAGTACAATATATATAACATATTTCTTTTTACAATATTTAATATGTGGGTAAATATATCACTTGTTCAGTTGTTGGTTTATATGCTGTTTTCTTCATTTATTGATAAATACATTTAATTCTATTTTTTGTTATATGATTTATATTATATTCTTTTTTTAAGTTTTTTTTTCGCTACGTTTAATTATTTGTCAATTGATATTTTTCCATGTCCAACAGATGACCATAGAGTAGGTCTTCATTTGACGATAAGCCAATCATAATCCATCCAAAGATTCCACCAATACTTCGTGCTATTGATAGACTGTTCCACACGCTAATTACTTGATTGTTCTCCTGTAAAAAAAAAATAAGATATATTCTCAAACATTGTTATTTTAAAAATAGGTTAGATGTACCATTTCCTCTCTGAGCATTGTCACATTCGAGTTTTTGGTCAGATAGAGTTTTTCATCCATGGATTCCGCACATAGTGTGAGGATTATTGTCGCTATGTAGATCATCGCTATGATTATCCACCGAAAAGAAACAACTTCGGATGGATTTGAGAATTCTAAGTGGCATATGTCCATGCTGTAAAAGAGAAAGGTCTTGGTATTAGCTTTTGAATTAATACAAAAAAGCGGCTTAATATATTTATGATTGTATAAATTTGGATAAATCCATAATTCTTCTCAGTAAAAATCGAATAAATCTAAATCTAATAAGAAGGGTGCAAATGGGTAAATCTCTAGTTCAAAACTTATTGCACAAATCTGTTTCTTTCCGGGCACCCAGTTAGAATAAACCAGAAATGTGGGATCGTTTCGTGCATCTTCAGGGTAAAAAGTAAGCCTACTGCTCTTGACATTTCTAAAGCATTAGACAGAGTTTGGCATCGAGCTCTCTTGTCTCTAAACGCATACATTTGAAATTGAAGAGTAAATGTATTTTACTTTAATTTCCTTTCTGGTCGTTAGTTCGAGTGGTTCTAGACGGTTACGAATTTAACATCCACCATATAAAACTGGTGTACCCCAAGGCCCAGTATTATCTCCAACACTATTCTAATCTGCATCAAGTATGTTTTGTCCGTCATTTTGCATTGCTGATGACAGTATGTCTACTCTCTCTGAGTTTTTCTTATCCTTTTTCCGTTAAACGTCATAGTCCCATGGATGTCGAAAAGGAAAGATCACGTATGCTTAATAAATTGAATTCCGAGCTAAATAATATAACATCATTGTTCGGCGAGAAGTTGGAACAGATATGCTAGTTGGTATGGATATGCCAAACCGGTCTATGCGTGTTTTGTAGATCTGGAAAAGGCGTATGACCGAGTCCCTCGGGATACACTGTTTTTTTTGCAGGACTATGCGCTGAGTGGGCCTCTTCTGAGAGCCATCCTGTCTTTGCATGGAAACTGCAGAAGCTGTGTTTGGATTAATCGCGTCAAATCCCGTCCTTTTGATGTGCGCATTTGACTTCGCCAGGGCTGTATTCTGTCGCCACTCCTCTACATAGCATATATGGACTCGATGGTGAAGCGCAGTCTTGGCGAGCAATGTTTCGAATTGGCTGGCATCAGGATGAGCCATCTGCTTTTCGCAAATGATTTGGCCATCTTTGCATCATCCAAAGAAGAACTTCAACGAGCACTGGATAGGTTTACAGCCTCTGTGGTGATGCTGAGACGAAAGTAAACGTGAACAAATCGGAAGTGATGGTTGTTTCCCTAACTCCTGTGCAGTGTACCCTGCACATAAATGGAGTTCCATTTAAACAGGTCACAAAAGATGGGAGGAGTGATACTGAGTTGTCCTGTAGAATTGGCCAAGCTGGAGCAATAGTAAAGGAACTGCGCCAGGCGGTCATCAGGAAAGCTGAGCTTGGAGTGAAAGCAAATATCTCAATTTTTTATTCAGTGTTCGTTTCGACCCTCATCTTTGGTCATGAAATTTGGGTAATGACCGAAAGAATTAGATCGTGGGTACAAGCTGCCGAAATGAGATTTCTGAGGTGTGTTGCTGGTGTTACTCTAATGGATAGAGTGAGAAACGTCCGTATTCGTGGGAATCTTAATGTTGAGCAGCTACTTCTCCTAGTGGAGCGATCGATTCTTCGATGGTTTGGACACGTTCTTCGTATGCCCCCTGACAGACTTCCTAGACAGGTCATGCTAGCCGAGATGCGAGCGCGTCGCCCCCCTGGTAGGCCAAGAAACAGGTGTTGGGATCAGGTAAAAAACCTCTCCGAGTCCCGCCTGGGGATTGCGCCAGAGTCTCTTGAGTTGGTGGCGGAGGATCGAGAACAATGGAAGGACCATTTAGCCACCCTTGCTCCGCGACCCTTTTAAAGGATAAGCGGCATTCGAAAATGATGATGATGATGCAAGAGTACAGTAAAATGAATGCGTCCAAAACTCAATGTTTGCTAAACTGTTCTCAAAGCGAAACCGAAATCTGCTACGAATGGTATATGCATTTCTGAAACCGAGAAGCTGCCTATTCTCGGAATATTTGTGAATGACAACCTACGGTGTTGGAATGATCACATATTTGACGTCGCTAAAAATGCTGCGAAATACTTAGGATTCCTAAAGAAATGCAAAAAAAAAATACTTTAGACTTCAGATCCATCCTGGCTAGGATCCATAAGTCTGTGACACTTTGGAACATCGACGCAATGTTTCTTGTGTTCCATTGCTTATTGTTACTCTTATAAAGAGTGTTCCAGTTGTACTCCACCACTTATAGAATTCAGCAGAAACAACGGTTCAAGAACAAGCACCTGTTCACCCTGAATTCCAGTTTTGAGCGTACCGTGTTATATTGAACTTCCTTTTTTTAGCAGAACAACACGAATGCGAAAAAGGCCCTCAACAGTTTTAAACCAAAGTGCATTAGTACCTCTCTTATCTTCCCTCTGATTCTTTCCGCTCGCGTTATGCTAACACATTGTTAAAGGTATCCAAATCCTTAAACGAAGGTTTACCATTAAAAAAATTCGTATATGCTCCCAATTGCTTTTAACTTCATTACTCGCCGATTTGGGGAAAGAACAGAAGGGTTGAGGTGCCTTGAAAGGAGTTTCTGAGCCTTTTCTGCCTAGTTCGTTGGCTTTCTCATTTTTACCAATACACAGTTTGGTCTTGTTCCTTGAACTAAGCTTAAAGAAACAAGATAAAAATTCTTTAAGGACGCTTATGTTAATAATAAGCATCCTTAAATTATATTAAGAAAATTGGTCAAGACATATTTTATAGCTGCTTGACTGATAGCGTGGAGCTTTGCCAGAAACTAACTTGGACTTTTCTCAGAGAGATCCAAAACCGGGTGGCCTGCTGGTATATTCTGAGGTCAAATCGGCGTACGCCACAAGCGGACCATTAGGAATGCAGTAGAGTGGGAGGGTTATGATCGATCACTTCAAATAATAACCTCGCGCCTAAATGAAAACGAAGAAGAAAAAACCGTTTTATAACCCGGTTCGTCCCGTATACGCCCGGTGGCTCCCACTCCCGAATTTTAGAACCATCCACATTAAGCCGGTTTGGCTGTTTGTTGAGTTATTGCTAACCCTAGCTTCTCTATAACGGAGCATGGTGTTTTTTGAAGGCAATCTGCGACCGTGCATGTTCGCAATGTTCCTCAGAGGAAAGTGTAATCATGTTAGCCCTATCATTGCGCCCATATAGCAGTTGTCGAGCACATCCGCATAGCTCCTGATATATCCGAGCACGCAAGACACTGTATGACAAATATCTGCCATAGCGTACCAAAGAGGGGAAAAGACGCGATAAAGGGAATGTCTGCTTCCCAATTAGCATTTTGTATTTATATCCTCAAAACTTTTTTGTCCTACCACAAAAATCAGTTTTATACTTTTCTGAAAACCAGAGTATTTAAAATTTGGTGATATTCCCAGACAGCATTGGAGCTCATAGATCCGCCAGACTGATTGGTGAGACTTCTTCACTGCTTCAGTATTCGTAAAAAGTTTGGCTTAAAAATTATGGACTCCATGCGGAGCGATTTGTTGATGGCACCTCAGCCTAACCTCCACTGCTCGACTTTGAGCCGTCTGTATAACACTTCTGGACATCGTCATTTAACCAATGTGGATTGCTTCGCAATGTAAATTGTCCGTTCTACTCTTGAAAATATTTGGGTTTTGTAATTTTTGCTTACTGTTTCATTGAATTGTGGCAGTCAGTTTTCTGACCGATCTTTTTCTTATTTTCTGGGATATCGTTCTGCCTCTGCTTGAACAACTATGTGTAATTGTGGGAAGCCTTGTAGATTTAAAATGACAACAAACTTAGAAAGTAGAGACTCATTAAATTCTAGCAATATATTTTAACAAAACTCTTTTGGCATGGCATACTTTGTATGCCTTCTATTGCATCATGAAAATCTAGGACTTGCAGTACAGATGCAGCTTCTCTCCATGGAGATTTTGTAAAACTTCCGCCCCCAAGATATCCCTTAGTACAACATCTGCAAACAAAATGTAAACCGTCTATTTTTCCTGCATGTTAAAGGGTTCAAAAATTACCCTCAAGTCATCTCTAGGCGATATACAATTGCGTCTAAGGAGAGTAGGAGAGTAGGAGTTTAAGTTTACCTAGATAATTATTAAAGCTATTGTTAATTGTTTTGTGGAGCTTGCTCAAAGAAAAAATGTTCAGTTTCTTTGTTAAAATATGCCTTTTGCCTATATTACTGTAGTTCTTTCTATTTCTCCGTGTCCAACTCCTGATTTGATGCGGATCGTATGTAAAGCCACAATTTTTATCCTGCAATCTTATAACCTGAAGGATGTATTCGACAACGTCATGGTTTTAATAAATATAGGTGGCAACCTGTTTCAACTATTAACATGCAGTTTGGTACGTGGTATGAAAGACGAAATGTTTTTATTTGACAACAAATCGCAGCAGACTCGGTTAACTCTATTACCGCGTAAAGAATTAACCTCCTTCAGGGTGTAGTTCACGCCATTCCACCCACGTTCACGGTTAAAATCTGGACCATGACTTAAACCTCGCTGACATTTTTGATCTCCACTTCATACCACCCGATTTGGCACCTTCATACAGACTTGGGTCAAGGTTTGTAAAAGTGGGTATATCGTAGAAGAGACGCTATGCCCACTTTCACTGACCTGTCTCATTTGATAGACGCCGGTAATAGCCGAAGAGCCAACCGGAGTGATTGCGGCTTTAGTCATTATAGTTTTTTTTGCACCCCAATCAATCAGCTACTTTTATATCCTCTTCCGGTTCGTCTTAGTCAGTTGCAACACAGGGCCTTCCTCTGCCATTTCAAACCTTGAAAGTATTCCGACTTTCAGCCGGGATAAGCCTGAAAGTTACTCATGCTCAGTTTGCTGAGTGAGTCGGACAAAGAGACAGAGGAGTAGGTTGATTCTGTTCATAACTGAATGCCCAGAATCCATTCCATTCCCCGGCCGAATTCAAAGAAACTGCGGTAGGTTTTGGCTATCGCAATTTACCGCCATAAAAGTGTAAGGTTCTTTATTTACCTATTATTTTTGGTGGGTTGAGGAGGTTCCTAAATCAATGGTTTGGTTGATTTCGAGATTTGGGGTTGTACCCCAAAAACAAACAAACTCCGCTCTATCAATCCCGTTTTTATGCTTGCTGAACTTACCTACAAAATTACCTATTATCCACAAACATCTGCCGCGATATCAATGCCATTACATTTGCATATAGTGCTAAATAAATCTTTTTAACGGGTACGTAACACATAAAGTCTTTAGCCTGGTACTTTCATTAAGTTAATTTTAATAGGGAACAAATGTTCCACATACGGCACGTTGTGCCACATCCAAAAATTTATTCTAATGAGTAATGTTAATGCTTGTTGATGTGCCTTTTTTAAACCACGACTCGCGTAGGTACCTACAACTGCTAGAGTTATTAAAAACATCTAATTAATGATAAATATATCTTCAGTGTTAAATTTAACCCCACACTGCGTCATACTTTTATTTAGTGTCATCAGACAATAACGACGGCACTCTTAAAAGAGCCAACGCTTTAAAGCGCGAGCCCAACAATAACCATACTGCTTCATTAATAAAAAGGACAGCGGAAGGTTCTAAATTTGAACCACACGCACCTACAACTAGGATATACTTACCGGTCGAATACGGACACCATACAGATAATCGCCAAACAATAGAATGTATTCGCGTACGCCTCGGCAAACGACGAATAATGGCGTATCGCACCGTCAGGCCAATCTAGAGGTCTACTTGTGGTCACAAATAGTAGATGCGCCAATGCCAAACCCGCCAAAAGACCGTGACAGATGTTGGAAACCATTATCCAAATTCGTTGAAGTGCACAGGCTAAATGGACGCTGGTGGAGATGTCATGTCTGCAAATACAAAGCACAAAAAAACATATACAAATCAGGAAAACATGGCGGCGAGCCTAAAATAGAAAAATGCGAATGATTACCGTAATTTATTTAAATAGGCAAAAGGACGAAAAGGAAAGAAAAAGACGTAACTTGATCGATTAATCTCTGATGTGACAGGTGGGGGTTATTTTATATTCCACACTCAAAACGTACTATGGATTCCAAAAATAGACCCGCTCTGGAATGGGAATGGAACTTTTGGCAACATGAGGTAGTACTTGCGGCAAGGAAATTGGGTGGCTGCTGATTACACAAAAGGAAATTATTTCACACCCACATCTAGGTTGTTTGTGTGGAGAGTTTAGATGAAGGGAACCGTTTGTGTAATGCGCTGGTTTAGCGCTGGTGCGTGGGGTCGTTGCGACTGTGGAGCGAAAATAAATAGACATGTGGAAGATTGCCTTTGTTTTTATTTTATTTGGAATTTAAGATCCTAAGAAATGTCAGGGCTTTAATGTTGAATACTCCTACGTCAAATGAATGTCTTAAAAGGTAGGTCTTAAAAGAAACCTACACACAGACGGTAGGCGTTTGTGCTTGTGAAAGGTATACATAAGCTTTGCATTATGAACGTATGCGAATTTGAATCGAGCTGTTAAAAATTAGTCTATTTTGTAAAGGACACAAAGAGTGGAACATAATATTGAATTGGAAAAAATTCTTTTTTTTTTTAATTCTCTGCAAGTGCAGTTTGTGTAACTGACATACTTTAAATCTCGATGGGAATATTTATTTGTATATCAAAATGAATTTTAAATTTACAAATATTCATTTTTTAATTTTAAACTATGAATGAGAGTTGGCTTGTATTTCAGAATATAAATAAGGTGTTCCAAGTAAAGAAGTAATCGCGCTTGTGGCGCTCTTTTAACTAACTCAATAGCATCAGACTCCAAGAAACAGTACTTCTTCGTTTCGCGTTTTAAGCTTTTTGGTGACTTACGGAAGGTGATAGCAGCAGTATGGCGGGAAATTCTTACAACTGTCTTGTGTAAACAAGGACCACGTAGTCATAACACTACTATTTCTAGTATTTTGATATATAATTATATAATCCCCTTTAAAGAGTTTAAAGTGAAGAAATTAAACCAAAGCTTTCAGCAGAAATTCTTGGGGATCGGGAGAAGTTTTAAACGAATGTGGAAAAAATTTTTAACACAGACGACGGACCATGATAGGGCCGCAGACAGGTGCACAAGAATTTTGATTCACTATATACTATTTATCACCATCATGACCAGCCTTTTTTATAAATAGTCTACAGCAAAAATTAGGTACAATAAAAGGCTTCTGAAATCCTTAATTTGCAAACCATATGTCGAGGATCTCTTGTAAAGAACGATATTAGATCAAACTCAAGACAAGAGTTTGTAAACAGGATGAGATTGCTGGAAGTTGTTACAGACCAATAGCTCGTCGCAGCAAATGTGGGCGGCGCGCTTATTGCAGTGGACAGCAGATTGGACTATCGTGCACGGGGTCTAGGCTTCGAACCATGACCGGAACAATCAACGCTTTTTACGTTGATTTTAGGGTGGGAAAAATTTTCAGAGAGTCAAAGTATGATTTGTTTTGTGGGACCTATTATGGGGGATCAATTTAATTTTTTCAACTACGTTCGTTTTTTTTGGTTCATGTTACCTACATTACATTAATGAACCCTTCTTGAAATTCATTTAGTAGTGTAGTAGTAAAAATTTAGTGCAAAAGAAATATTTCTTTACTTTAATCTTATAAAATATAAGTAAATTAATAATGCACACACTTGCATTTACTTATATGTACATAAAACCTACTTCACTGTTCAGAAAACGATTAAATTAACTTTAACGCCTTTAAATGACATCGTTGTCGTACGTCATTAGGATAAAGCTTTTTTTGGAATAACTTGACTGTGACGTACGAAATTAACTGTACGCAACACTCGCTCATTTCCCGGGAATGTGAAAAAAGATTGCTTTAAAGTTTTGGCAATGTTTATTTAAAAGCAAAAGTTAACTTGTGTAAAGAGATAACGTTAAGGTCCTTGAAGGCGTACGATGAACACTCTGTATATTGAGAATAAATAAAAGTATGACATGTCACGAAACTCTTAAAATAGTCATTAAATAACAACCCTATTTTCGGAAACACCCTACTTTCGTAAAATAAAGCGGAATTATTATTGATACTACGTTGATGCATAAATTATTTTACTGTTATAGTAATTTTCCTTACCTATTACTCTCTGGATCCGATCCAATGGGATGTTTGTAGTAACAATGATCCACCGGTCGATATCCTGACGCAGTTTGGATGAACATTTTGTCAATTCGAGCCGATGGTTCTTCTGTTGGTGATACAACCGGAGTAAATGGATTGTAAATTTCTTCTCCATCGGCGGGAACAATATCATCAGAGAGTTCTTTGAGTATTGATGACAGTCCACCAGCTGTGTAAAGTTTTCCTAGAAAGATAAAGATTTTATTGTTCATAATTTAGAAAACAATTAAAATATTAAAGCATTAAGCCTTATAAAGGCTCCAAGGGTTAAAATTGGAAGAAATTCGACTGAAAGACCCTACATATTGGAAGCTCCCTCTTTTCAGTATTTTATAAACAGTATAAACAACAAATGGCTAGTTTGGCAGGAGAAAGAATTTTCAAAATGTCCTTATACAAGCTATAATCTTTTTTTGACTTAACAGAGGCAATGTGCTAAGATTTTGAAAATCTATTTTATCCTTTTACAAGTCAATAACTCAAAATATTTCAGAATGTGTAGCATAATCTCACTGGGCTTCCATAGCCTCATCAAATTTGCAAATGCCTTCGTAATTTCAAGTTTAGTCAGGTGTCCTTTGAGCTTGCAGGGCCACATATTATATTCTGTAAGCAATCATCGACCTCATGAGCATACCTACACGATTTCAAAGTTTTACAAAAGGAATATGTGTTCCTTAGATCGTAATAAAAGCTTTAGTAATGGAGTTGCAAGTTTTGCTTACTATCACGCCATAATGACAGCGGTTACAAGGTTTACTTAGAGGTCTTCTCATGGAGTTTCATGGTTTGCCAAATGCAAGATTTTAAAAATATATGATTTAAGATTATCGCGAGTCTAAAGAGACATACGTGGGTAACACCATGGGTGCCGTGATGGCGTCCAGGCGGCTCGAATCCTGACCGGGGCAAAGTTTTTCACGGTCTCAGCTCCGTGAGGGCCTGACAAACTCTCCGAGAGTATCATTTGTCATGAAGGACCTCTCAATGCGCCGTTTGGTATCGGCAAAAAATAGCAGGATTCATGTGTGTAAGAACACTTGACACGCAGAAGGCATTTGGTTGTGAGAAGTCAGGCAAGGGTTCTTCTGAGCTGTGAGTGCCAGTTTTTTCTTTAAGACACATACGAGGTTTGCTGAACTAATGCGCCAGCGGATTTCTGATAAGATGATAAGATTTTTCGCCAAACAGTGGACTCACGAGATATGCTCATGAGGCTGAGGTTATGGTAAAAGACCTGTATGAAGTGCGCTATTGTTTTTCTCTCTAGCTAAGGAATCTTTTTCTTTCAGCACCCGGTTGTTCTCTTTTTTTAACATAGTAAATATCCCAGTAAAGGGGTGGTTTTCATGTTTCCACTCTGATCTTTGAGGTTACGTATGCATTCCCACAAATGTTTTAACTCTTGACTATAATCTGCTTTGATAGTTGCCGAGTTGACTTGTGTTGTTGTTATGTAGCTATTTCAGTGTAGCTGGTCTAGATTTTGTTTCTTCAAGAATTCATCTATCTTATTTTTCGTAATTTTATTTGTTTATATCTCCCTCGTCCTATAATTAAATGCTTGCAAATTATAGGGCGATTATTCGATTTTTTGTCTTTTTTTACATCCCAATGTCCCATGTCTCAACATTGGTTACCTCTTTTGTGTATTGTTTGAATACTTTCAGGAACAATCCCGACCTTGGATGAAATGAACCTTAACATTGCTTTGAGCTTGTTGCTTTCATCCTTGAAATACCTTTAACGGCTAGGTAAACCTAGACAGCTTTCGGTGGTCTAAATGTAACCAATACCATATAGAAACCACCGGTGGTAATAAATCCCGACGGCTGTAAGCCATCAGAGCTGAGCCAAATGTAACCACACATGGAAAAATAGGTACGTCACATCGCTTTTAACTCAAAGTTAGGACATCGAACATTCATTCGCACATAAAACGGGTGCGTAACGGCAAAAGTGTGTCTGTAACTAAACTGAGCTTCTGCATAATCTAGGATATTTACCCTATAAAACTAATTATTTATTAATTTTGTTTTTAATTTGAACTTTTCCAACCCTGAAATAATTTCGACTTTAGAGGAATGGCTAAGAGGTCAATGGCTAAGAGGAATCAGCTTGATATATCTGGCATCTTATTAACTAGGCTGAGAGTTTTCACCTAAAACATAGCATTTGAATCTTGAGCTTAGGTGAGGTTAGGTTAGGCTGAAGTGGCAGTCGAGTGCAAAGAAACCGACACACTTAGGTACGTCCATTGTGATACCACGTGGATCTATAGATTCCCCTAACTCGTTGAACCATTTTGAGCTATTGATGAAGATAGCTAAGATCATTATAGAAGAAAGCTCCCAGGTGAAGATTTCGGTTTTCAGAGAAAGCGGAGCATGTACAGAGAAGGTGAAGAGTGGTCTCTTCTTCCTCCTCATCTGTGCAGCTCCTGCAGAAGCCGTTGGAATAGACACCAAGGCTTGTTGCATGCCTACCTATCAGACAATATCCTGTTATGACACCTATTGTAGCACTTATGTGCAATCTATTAAGAGCGATTAGGCTTTTGGAGCGTTGAACATCTAACTTAGGCCATATCTGTTTCATCAATAGACAGGTGCGCTACCACCCGTCCATCTGAGATTTGTTCTTTCTATATTGCATCCAGTTTAAGCAAGAGTTTGCATGTGAAAATTGCCAAAGAAGTCTTTTTTAGACAAGATTGAGAGAGTAGTACCAGTTCGTCAGCCTTGCAGATACCCGGAATTTCGCTATGCCCAGGCACCCAGCACAGGTGAATGTTCAACTGCTCCAACATCTTTTTTAGAGACGATCGGCAATCTAGGGCTACTTTAGAGTTCATAGAGACTGATTCTAGGCACTTGATGGCCGCCTGACTGTTAGAAAAGATTCGTATATCCTTGAAATATATTATGTATAACGTTATTCTTTCTAAGAACACATCTCCACCTACTCCATCATTTGTCTTTGATCCATCGGTGGATCGATTCACATTCCAGAGGAGCACCCTAATTCCAAAAGGACCTACGAGGGATGGTTGTCTGAAAGTTCTTGTCAAACTATAGTTGAGGTACGGTGACTTTTAGATACGGTAGCTTTTTTAAGATAGGGTGGTTGTGTCTGCACCAATCCCCAATGAAGTACACATACAACAAGTTTATTGTTACCTTAAAAAAAGTGTCAGATTTTAAATTCTTGATCATATGTATGATTTCAATGCTAAATTTATGGGCTCTGTGAGTTCCAGGAGCTGAATCAGAAGTAGAAATAAGTTGTTAAACTCTTTTTCTAACTGTGGCTTGACCACCAGCTGTGCAGTAAAAAATTCCAGGTTACCATCTTTTCTTTTATCGAAAAAGATTTGATGTTAGGACTGGTTTGCTAGATTTCTTTTCCGACTGGTGGAAATTTTATGAATGCGTTATACCCTCGAATGGCGCCGTGGTGCACTGGTTAGTGTATCGGTTAGGGTGCACGAGGTTCTAGGTTTCAATCTCTCGATAAAAGAATCTTGTGCATGCATGATTGTGAGAGGGCAGGCAACGGCTCTCTCATCTAGTGACTTCAGACTTCACATGTTGTTTTATAGCTCAAAAATTGGTTTTGCTCAATGTTAAAACCAATTAATTCTAATCTCGTAAAAATTATGGGTGAATGCGTTAAAAGGGAAAATTATTGCTTAAAAAGCAATTTTTTCACAAAAACGCCCCTAAAAGTGGGCGTAGCTCAATACTTTGTGTGTGACAAATTTAGGAATTGGGGATACCTTTATTAGTGGGATGCCGTGGCGTAGTGGTTAGTGTGTGTGCTTACTACGCCGGAGGTCTGGGTTCGAATCCTGCCATCGTCACCTGAAAAAAAAAGACTTTTTCACGGTCCCCACCTCCACGAGGGTCTGACAAGCCCTCCGAGAGTAGCAATTGTCTTGAAAAACTTCTTAAAGTGCCGTTCGGATTCGGCAAAAAATTGTGGGTGTTAGTATAAACTGCTATAACCTGTATCAAAGCCCAACTTCCATACCTATCGGGAACTTAAACAGCCAACTTGTTCTCCCAGCATTTTAATCTATAAGAAACCGTGATGAAGAAAGCGTGAAGTCAATGAAGCCTTCGTGAGTATTCGGACCGAAATGGCGAATATGGGTTTAGCAGTCAACGAGGGCAAAACCAAGTAAATATATGCTGTCATCAAGAAAAGAGACCCAACACCGACGTCTTGTAAATAACATCACCATCGACAGCTATAACTTTGAGGTAGTTAGGGACTTTGTCTACCTGGGTTCCGCTATCAATTCAGACAATGACACCAGCGCTGAAATCAAACGAAGGATAACTTTTGCCAATCGCTGTTTCATTGGGTTAAGAAAGGAATTGAGTAGCAAAGCTCTCTCTCGAGCAACTAAAGTGTCCATGTATAAGACCCTCATCATCCCAGTCCAGCTTTACGGTGCAGAAGCTTGGACCCTATCAAAGGCGGATGAAAACCCTTAAGGCTGCTTCGAGAGGAAAATTCTTCGGACGATTTACGGTCCCGTCTGCATAGACGGAGAGTGGAGGAGGAGATATAACATCGAACTGTACGGGCTGTACAGCGACACCGACCTAGCCAGAAGAGTCAAAACACAACGTCTATGATGGCTGGGTCATCTAGAGCGGATGGACACCAATGCCCCCGCCCGGAAAATCTTCGAATCTACCCCGCAGGGACGGCACAGTAGAGGAGCACCGAGACTCAGGTGGCGCACGTAAGTGGAAGGGGACCTTAACCAACTTCGCGTGCGAAACTGGAGACGGCTAGCTAGGGACAGAGCTGGCTGGCGAAGCCTGTTGGCTGAGACCCAGGTCCACCCCAGACTGTAGCGCCCCGTTAAGTGAGTAGGTATAAGTAATACATATGAAACCAACAACATGTAAAAAATTTTGAGATTTCCCAAGAATTGTGGATTGCGACTGCGAATTTATTGAGCTTGTTGAAATGTTTTTTGAAATGTTGATATTTTGTATTAAGATGGTCATATCACGCCCCTTTAATAAAAAAAACGCCCCTTTAATAGAAAAATATTCGAAGGAACTACTTTAGTAAATGTTCTTAAATTTTGCGCTAACCACGAACCATCAAAAAATAATAATAGCACCGCAACTAACAATACTTTTGTACATTGAGAGCCAGTATGGAGTTTTCAAATCTCTTAAATACGACAGGGCCTCAATTTAATTGTTGGATTCGAGGTAGATAAGACCAAACCTTATTTTTTTTTAAATTAAATAAATCGCAATATCTGGCTTTTTTATGATCAAGACTAAACATCCCTATATCCCTAAAAAAATCCAACCGCAATGCATGTCCCCAAGTCGAAATCCTCAAAATCAAAATTTCCAAATTCAAAACCCAGAGATTTTTTAGTGCATTCAATTCTAAATTTTGGCATTATGTGTACTATTTGAACCAGAAATTTGTACGGAGGGCTTATTGCCCTTTACAGCACCTCTGATTTCGCTTATAACTTCATTTGGGTAAAGATCTTTTTCATCGTAAATACCTTATAGGCCAGTTTTCATTATTTCTATACAATCAGCGCTACACACAGTCGCCGCCACAAAAAAATCTGTACGTTAAACACCTGTATCATCTTTGCTGTTTGCCGCTTTTTTTTAACTCAGTTTGATGAAAAAAATTTAAAAACTTCCCTATATTTTTACCGTCATACACTTTTATTTTGCCATAGGTGTTGGCTAACAATAACAACTAAATCCAGAATCAGCTTTGAAGGTTTCGTTTATATTGACTTTAGCATTTCGGTAAACAGAAAGATATTTTTGAAGCTCGTGAGTTATGTTTTAATCATAGGCGTTTCCTGATCATCCATTATGGATTTGTTGGGATTAAATCAAAATAAGAATCGCTTTAAGCAACTCAAAATTCTTTCACTGTATATATTTTTGTTTACTGGTGGGATATGATTTTAATGTCCTTTAAGAAGCACTTTAAATATTGACTCTTGAAAAGACTTTACATCAACTTACTTATAAGATGGCCCCGTTTATCTCGCTGTGATTTCGTTTTTCGATGAACTCGCCGCTCGTCGTAGTTATGGTCGATTTCAAGCTCCCCTGAGAGCGATGCATCGTTCATCTCCGAACACTGCTTCAGATACCGCATCAGTGTTTCGTTGGCTTGTCGTACCTCCATTTCACCGGCAGCGATGAGCTTGCGTTCTCTCCGTCGTCGCGACTCTGATTTGCTTCGCTTTCGACGTGGGCTCTTCTCTAAGCTGCTTCGGCTCCTAGTGGAACGTTGTGCTGGGCTAGCCTGTGGATCGGACAGTGACTGTGTCTTTTTTTGGACGCCCGTTTTAAGTTCACGATCCATAAATCCAAGTATTCCCCGATGCAAATGCGAATGCGCTTGTGGTTGAAATTGCGTCTGCCCCGAATGTGGAGACGGTCGGCGCGAGTGCTGCAAGATTGCGCTACGTAAGCTTATCGAATCTATGGAGCTTCTCGCTGTGTCTCGGATTGAGGATGTTTCGGGGTTATTTGTCGGCGTATTGGCAGCAGGCTCTTCTTTCTCTTCCTCTTCATCCATAACATGACCGTTGACCAGAACTTCGGGATTGCTGGCTGCAACACTTTCCGCCCGTCTTTCAGTATTGTCCAGCGCTGTACTGTTTGAGGTCGTATCTGTATCGATAAATGCTGAGGCAGCTGCCATCAAAGCTGAAACCACTCTCCCACTACTGGTCGATGGTTCGTTTGAAATTGCATTTGTTGTTTCACCTAAAGTTGGTACTATTGCTGATGTCGTTGTTATCGTTGATGATGTCGCAGGCTCACTTCGACGTCGCTCTGTCGATGTGTCGTCTTGATTGCTGCGTTGTTCGTTTCGTCGTGAGCTGGACCTTCGGTCGCGTCTATGATGACGATGGACCTTTGGTGTAGCTTCCATCTTATTATTTTCAGATTGCAATCTAAGACACAATTATTTTCACAGTTTTATCCTCCCAGGAATAACAACAAAATCGCTTACACTACACTTTATTGACGATTCTTGTGATTGTATTTGTGTGTTGCGCTTTCTTCACAAGTGATGTGACCTAAAAATACACCACCATTAGCAGCAGCACCACCCTCAATCACGAAATCACTAGATCCCTGCACAATATTGTACGTGTGTATGAGTTTATTTTGTTTTTTTTTTTTTGTATTATTAATTTTAATCTATTTTGCAACTGCGATATACAAAAGGACACTCCGACAAATGACGTTAGAAAATCGAAAATCAAATTAGGCAACGGAAATGGCTATGAAAAACTATTTTTAACGACAACGTACTAAAACGGTGCTAGATTTGGCGTAGGCAAGGATTTTTTGAATCTTATTTTCACTCATTGATTGTGGGGAACGACACTTGAGCCTTTTTAACGTTGAACTTTCAATAAGGACTCTACTCTAATGATAAAATTTAAAGCCACGGGGATTCATCACCGAGTTTGCCACCGACTTTTTTTGGACTAAAGCTTCATTTGTTTCACTAGGAGTGGTAAAAAATTGTCTTTCAACTCTCGCTTAGCCCGTGGGATATGTTGGAGCTGTGATTCCAAACTGTGGTGGTTGGCTTCATCTGGATGGCTGGTTGGCCTAAACACAGTAAATTCCAGAAAAAAATGCGACACACAACGATAAAATGTGAGGGTTGATGACGTAAGAGCCGTTTTAATTTCACTTTGTTCCTTTGTATGAGGAAATTGTTACTGTATGCGAGCATCGATGTGTGGTTAAGCTTTACCACCCCCCGTAGCAAATTATGCTGGAGAAGCGCATGTCCGTTTCGTATGCCTTTACTGTTGCACATACACCCAAATGGGTTCAATCGATATCTTTGCTCTTTGGCAGTGTGTGGGCTTCGCAACGTCCTTTGGCTTTGTAACCCAAAAAAAAAGGACGAAGCAACAAAAAGAAGAAAAAGCGACATAACTATTACGTCGTTGCAAATGGGTTTTTGGAAAGCACTATGACATAGGCACGCTATAGTCATGCTATAATGTTGTATATATCCCTTGAGCGCGCCCACATTGAATGTCCTCATAGCGCGAAGGGGAAATTTTCTGCGCTTTGGAGAAGGATTAATGGGAACAAAACCCCTTATTTGCTGAAAGGTTAAAGGTTTTTGATTGCTGATTTTTTGACAATCGTCGCATATTTTTAATCAAGAGCATTTCCTTTAAATTGCACACATTTTCTGAATACTTAAGTTGGTTCAATAAATAAAATTTTAGCATGCTTATAATGCCAAGGGTTAAGAGCTTCTTGAAAGCTATAGAATATATACATAAATAACCCTTAATGTTTGAACGTAGTAGATTCCTGTATAACACTTTGTGTACGTACTGAAGCTAAGACTAGGCAGAAGCAGAAAAATACTTAGTCTTGTGTGTCAAATAGTAGGTGTTACCACTTGCCACTTGTGGCTCATAACTGTTTTTTTTTTATTTTTTTTCCAAAAAGTGAACAAAATTATTAAAACGAGGGGATATTAATTTCAATGCATAGTTTGTAACAGTTTGTAAAAAAGTGAAATAATCATCGTAGACCTCTAAGACCTTTTAGAAAAATGATCGAGACCGACAGGTGGATCGATTAAGTCATGTCCGTCCGTCTGTTTGTGTGAAGGTGTGTATGAAACTTAGTACACCAACAAAGTGTGAAAATTGGCTCAATCCGTCAAGAGCCACGACCACTACTGGCTTTAATGTGAGACAACCTCTGTTTCACATTTTCTTTCAAAATGCCTTTTGGTCAAGTTAGACATGGCGTATAGCAGCTCAAATTTTGGTACTGAGCAATATTGGCCCCAGACAAGGCAAAAAGGCGCATTTAACAAGACAAAAATTGGACCGCCCACAATATCAACCATGCCCACTTTTAAAAACCAGATTTTTTGAAAAGTTTACTCCAAATCGAAAAAAAATTATATGACAGATATTAAAGATCTTACTATTTGCTAAGTTTGCTCCATACAAAGTTTTGAGCTCCGCAAGTTTTTCGGAAAAAAAAACCTTTTTTTTTCTGATTTTCGATTTACCGTCTTTTTTTTATGATTTTAACGAAATAACAATTAATTGTTTTTAGTTTTTAGCCCATGCCCACTTTTGTGGGCGTGGCCTATACAGATAATAAATAGAGTCAGGCCAAAAAACTTTAAGATTTCGTGTAACACGGTAAGGGTCGGGTATGTAAAAGTTTGTCACAGACAAACTCTTGCAATTAGTCACTTGTTTTTTTTTTATTGATCCTACGCGTTTTTAAAATTACTGGAATTTTTCAGATTTTTCTAGTCTTTTGAAGAAAAAAATATTGTACCTGCCCTAGAAAAATGGGGTCAATAGCTATGGACCCCACTTATCTAGGGAAATAACTTACTGTAAAAAAAATTTCACGTGGAGAAAAACCTCAACACTTTTCGAAAAATATTTCACTATTTTTGAAAATAGCTTTCTCCAATAATTGGGAAATGAGTTCTTCTCAGATTTGGTCTATTTTATAGCCACCTATCAATAAAAAAATCTTTGCAAGAAGTTTCATTAAAATATTAAATGCTTCTTGCCATTTTGGGGTTCCGTGACGTAGTGGTTAGTGTGTGTGCTTACTACGCCGGAGGTCTGGGTTCAAATCCTACCCTATTCTCACCTGAAAACAAAGACTCGTTCTTTTCCACGGTCCCCACTTCCACGAGGGTCTGACAAGCTCTCCGAGAGTATCATTTGTCTTGAAAAACTTCCTAAACTTCCCGTTCGGATTCGGTAAAAAATTTTAGGTCCCCTTGTATGTGAAGAAATCAACACACACAGCATACATTGCTGAGAAGTTGGCCCTGGTTCGCTTGCTGAGCTGTTGCGCCACTCTATTCATTTATTTTATATTCTTGCCATTTTCCGCGCAATTTTAGCTCCGCAAAACTGAGAATTGACGAGCTGAAATCATCAATACAGACTATCTTCTAGGTTAAATTCATAAAATATATTCCCCAATGTGCTGATAAGGAGAGTTAAGAAAAGAGGAGGGTTCTTAAACACAGACACTAACCTTCAAATCAAACGTGAGGCACAGTTTGTACACGAGAGGCCTTCAGGCATTTGTTGCCCTTGAGTCAACAAAGCTGTTATTTACTCGAAAGCCTGACTTGTCACATCGTATAATATGAGCTATGAAAAAATGTCTTTAGGTGGGTATTACCTTGAGTTTTGTGCTGAATTTCATTAATGTGTGTTTAATCTTACACTAGATCGGTGAAATCTAGTTTTTATCAGATGACTAGATGACTATCTTTTTACTTTTTACTTATAATTTAGCGCTGTGCCTACGGTCTGGCTTGGACCTGGGTTTGAAACCACAACCTTCGTCAGTTATATCTCCAGCTTGCCGTCTACGGTTTTGTGTCCATCCGCTCTAGATGAGCGCACCCATCGCGGCCGTTGTTTTTTGACTCTGTTGGCTATTATATATTGGTTATATCTCCATCTATGCAGACGAGACCATAAATCTCCCGAAGCGTTTTAATCCGCCTTTGACAGGGTCGATGCTTCTACACTTTTAAGCATGGATCCCCATTTCTCGAGAGAGCGCTTTGCTATGCTTTTGCCTTCTTAACCCAGAGAAGAAGAAGAAATTAGCAAGAGTTAGCCTTCGTTTTATTTTAGCCGCTGTGTCTGAATTTAAAGAGGAGCCCATGGTGGTGTTTTGTCCAAATCGTCGGCCGGGGCTGGGTGTTTCTTCTTGATGACCTTTTTCTGGCCCAAACCGTTAAGATAAAGAATAGTCGAAGTAGAACGTCGAATTGTATCTGGTCAGTGGGCGTAAAAAAGAAAAAAATCCTTTGAAGTCGATATTATAATTTTCATATAAAATAGAAGTCTGGCAGTACTATACAGGCTTAAAACCTAGGTGTATACTGACTTCAAAGAAGAACATCAAACGCTAACATCCTTGGCTGGAGCTAAATGTGTAATTAGGAAGAGTCAGCGATCTTACTAGGTAGAACGACGCAAGTATAAAGTTTTAGGGTTTGCCATACCACCATGAATGCATAGGACTCTGTAGATTAACGAAGTCTAGTACGTACTTTTCTGAGGCCCCGTGAAGAATTAACTCGAAGCAGGTGAAGCCTTAATAGTTTCTAGAGCAGGTGTGTAAGCAGGTACGATATGCAGATGTATCTAAGCCCTTGAATTTTTGAAGTATTTCAACGTTGCATTTCTTGAATACCGCTGTCCATCTCACCAGACATAGGAAAAAGACCGTCGTATATAACCAATTTGAAATCTTCGAATTCACACCGCATGGACGGCGCAGTAGAGGAGCACCGAGACTCAGGTGGCGCCCGCAAGTGGAAGGGGATCTCAGCCAATTTTCACATCAATTTCATGGGAAGAAACCAAAACACCACCGCTTTAGTGCCTCAAAGTTTAAACTGCATCAGCTTTTAAGCTAAGCTCAGAGTATAGAAACTTCTAGTTGGATCGCTTAAATCCGTAGGGACATACAACGAAAGAATGGGATCTTAAACATTACAATACCACCACTTTTGCTGTTCGGTGTAGGAAGGAATTCAGCAGTGGAGTGTAGTAAATGTTGGTATTTCCATTTATTTTTCTAGAAACCTTAAGTCGGTTGTAATTTAAATTAACTTTATTCCTTCATATATATTTCGCAAGAAGATCGGTTAAATTTTCTAAACATTTAACTCTAAAGTTTCGTAGAGTGAATGAGCCTACTAGATTATTGAACTAGGTTATTTGGTGTGGTGGTTGGGTGTTGTAGGAACAGTTATAAAACTTTGTGTTCACAAAACACAAAATATGCTTGTCATCATGACTCTTTGTATAGGAATCTTTGTGCTCCGATCGTTTCAAACTATAAGTGCAAATGCAGTGCAGCCATATCATAATGCATTTACTTGATTTATACTTTTCGGCATTACCTGTGTATTAATTTTTGTTGTCTAGGGAGTAAAATAAAGTACCTTTCTACTTTTCGACAACTAGCTTACACTCTTCTTGAAGATTGAATAACATAATGCCTGTGTGTGTACAACGAAACGTGTTTATAGCACAAGCTCTAGCTATAAAGCAAAAAGAAAATGCCGTTACTTATGCAGCAATTGCTTTGAACTTATAGCATAATATGCCTTTATTATTTGCTGCTCAAGTCAGATGCATCTTCTTACAAAATGTGTAAATAGATACATACCTCCACCTCCAGTATACTTGGTTTGTCTAACCGTAAGCGAACTTATTTCCCCCAAGAAGTTCAAGTCATTATGAAAATTGTACTAGAACAAAGATACGTTTTCCCACAATGTTCTCCTCTTTGTTTTGTTTCTCCTTTGAAGCGCATGTCCTTCAGTGACGTCAATCACCACCCTCATAGCAGTTCGCATCAATCTGCAGCTGCAAAAACAAAGTGTCCTTCCGTCACCGCGCGGCCTTTCCCATCGGTAGCAATGTACACACACCAACGACAAGTATACCGGTACTAGTACGTAGTACGAGCAACTGAAACAATCTGATACTCACATCCTTTCGAGTTTTTGGCCGAACAGCGCAGATTCACATCCCGCACCAGCCAGCAGGTGCTGGAGAAAAAGCGCGCCATTCATGAAATCTTGCGTGGGAACACAAGCCGCAGTACTTGCCAAAAGGATGGGATGCCAGCAAAACTGCTGCTCGGCATAGCGAGTGGGTGTTCAAACCCAAACACCTTAAGCTTGGAGTGCGGGTGTATTGATACATATCATATAGATGGGAATGAGGCAGGGAGCACGCTCCATTGTAAATGCCATCTGTGAATTATGGGCTACATCTATACCCAAAGCTGTACTGGTATACCTTCAGTGACGTCAATGCTGCTCTAGCTGCTGACGTCAACCGAAATGTTGCCAATTTTTTCTGCTGGTTTTGTTAGCCATGTGGTAATGGGTCTTGATCCTATTCACCTCACCATCTAGGAACACCCCCCTTTCATCGCCATATCCCGGCCGTAAGTAATACCTTTTCGACGGTGGTTCTTTATTTTCCGGGCGTTATTTCAATATATTCAGGTTCACACGCTTGAATTTAAATGCTCTCGAGGAATGTCCTTTTCGTTGTTGATAGCAGCGAACGCGGGTGTTGCGGGGAGTTATGAAATGAGTCTCAATTCGGCGTCCCACGCTGCCATAACGTGAACAGCAACACCATAGCCAGTACCAGTAGTGATGAAGAAAGTTTCTCGGCACATGGACTACTATTGAAGAAATGCTAAACAGATTTGCGTGGAGTAAACGCTTCACGTTAAATTCAGCTGTGGGTGGCTAAATACGGTAGTCGTCAGGATATTGTGCATTGAGTAGTACAATTGTGTGATTTTCTAAAAAAAACATGGATTTTATGTTTTCTATTCTTGTCGATATTTTTTGTGTCAGTATGCAAGTATGGTGAAAGGTTAATAGAACATGCTTAAAGTATCTGGATATCCCCATTCTACAGTGTGTCAGGCAGGCAGTGATAATAGAAGTTTTTATGCAGATGACATCTGACAAAACGTCGATGAGCGGTGGGTGATGAACATATATTAAGAATAGAGAAATGCGAGCAATACTAAGTCAACCTAGCTGGTTAAAATAGAAAAGGTTGTGTATAAGTTTCTTTAACAGATGGTCACGTTATAAGAAACATGAGACAATCTATTGGCGTCCTTTGAGTAGGATGTCACCCACTGTGAGCATTAGCAGAACTTTGATACAAATTGCTTAGCTATAGATACGTGAGTTTGCAAATACGTATATATGTATACTTATTGCCCTGGCATAAGTCTTAGAATTAAAATGCAACGCTTTGGCAGTGATGAAAAAGTGTAAAATGTCTTACATGTAATTAACTTATTTAAACAATAACTTTTTGGCTTTTTTGACGTCACCCATATATTTATTTTCATCTATTGAAAATGGTCTGCCGGTAAGTTTTCCAAATAGCTGAACTGAGTCTATAGATATGTATTGCCTTTTTATGCCATTGAAATTAAGTTAAAAAGCTTATATGGGCTCTTGTTTTGTACAGAAAAGATAGGTTTGATTCCAAGGAGAGTTTTAAATTTAATTAAAAAACAATAACATTTTTATCAAGTTCAAAACAAATCGCAACATCAATCATGCCCTTATATCAGCGTGTACTTTTGATAAATAGTAAAAGGTACCTTTTTTTGTTAAAATAATGCCTGTTATTTTGTATGGCTTACTTGAAATAAAAACGTGAATTTTGGTGTCACATTTCGATCTTGTTACATTTTTAACAAATCAGTTACATTTTTTCGTAACAAGAATAATTTAAAACCACAATAAAAAAGGATGTTTATTTAATACCTTAAAATCTTATACTAATGTTTATTAGTATAAGATTTTGAAAATAGAATAGATACCTATATCAATATTTTGGGACTACACAAAGACAATATTTATATATACTTGTGGGGTGCCGTGGCGTAGTGTTTAGTGTGTGTGCTTACTACGCCGGAGGTCTGGGTTCGAATCCTGCCATCGTCACCTAAAAAAAAAGACTTGTTCTTTTTCACGGTCCCCACCTCCGCGAGGGCCTGACAAGCCCTCCGAGAGTATCATTTGTCTTGAAAAACTTCTCAAAGTGCCGTTCGGATTCGGCAAAAAATTGTAGGTCCCCTTGTATGTGAAGAAATTAACACGCACAGCATACATTGTTGAGAGGTTGGCCCTGGTTCACCTCGAGCTGTTGCGCCACTCTATTTTTAAAGACAATATTTTGGTGTTATATGAGTAGAAGTCCGCATTTTTTTGGAGCAGTAATTTATAATACAAATGACAGGCACATGCCGCAAGGCTGCTCACTCTCACCGATACTCTTTTTTATATCAGAAATAAAATTATACCGAATGCTACAAAGTTATTGTTCAACAAATCAACCTTCAAGAAAGTCCTCAGTGCTATGCAGATATTATTAAACAGTACTTCCATTATAAATATGTCAAGTTAATACAGTAGTTTTAGTGGTGATCAGATAAAAGATGTTTTTGAGTTTGTTCGCGAACGACTTTAAAATAAAAAGTTTCATCGATGATACCCCTACAAAACTCAATCTGATAAACTTTAAAGAACGCCAGAACCGAAGGCTTTATTGGCTGAAGTGGGTTTTAATAAATCAAAGTCACAAAACAATCACTAAGTTCGCAGCAATTTTGTTTAATTTCAGCAACAACCATCTTGCATTTCGACGGTTGCCTACCTTAAAGACAAGTCGAAAAGAGCTGAAGACAGTACATTACTAGAGACTTTAAATTAAAGAAAGTCCTTGGTACACTCGAGCTTGATTCTTATTTTCGTTTCTCATATTAGAAAGCTCGATTCCGGTGAATGCTTTTATTAATACACACGACATTCGAACTGTGAAATGCGTCACACAATTTAGAGTTTGGACTGAAAATTTAATTCTATCGCAACGTTCAATAGTTGCTCTACTATAGGGCTATTATCACTAAAAAACTTAAATATGCAGTGGTTTCCGTAGCTTATCCTTATCCAGATGCAAGGTCCTTTTCTTGTTGTAATGCTCTCTTCTTTGATGGTAGGTGTCTTAGCGTACCAACCAAATCCTACACTCCCAACACAAACAAAAGTTATACTGTAGTTTGTGTCTTAATGCTAAATAAAAAAATTTTAGCTTTTAATCTATGGAAAAGAGTCAACAGAATATTTTTATTAATTGTAGTGCGATGCAAATTCTACAGCGCCAACCAAACATCCTCCCCCTCCCCCCTGGCGAATGATTTTAGACAAACCTCAAGCAAGAGGGTGAAGGAAAATTGATCGATAATGGTACATACATATACGTCATGGCGCAAGGGAATATAGAAAAGCACGTCGCTGCTGTTTTGTGCCTTAGCATAATAATCGTGAGAAAGGTTGCTTATAAAGTTCAAGTTTTCCAAAATGCTATGAACCCTGTTGGGCATGCAAAATCTGGAACGTGACGTGAAGATATGGACTTGTTTCAGGGTAAGATGCTGCTGCAGGGCATGATTAACGGGTGAAAGCACTTGACTACTTGAATGTGATTTCATGCTCTTCCTCTTGTTGGCGTGGGAGGTATGTTTGTTATTGCCGTTTAAGTGAATTTTAAAATGCCAATACCGGTATGTAGGAGGAGAGAGTTGTTAAAAGAACGAAGCAGATACTTTTGGCATTTCGGCAATGCCAAATAGGATGAACAGAAGAAGTACGAAAGGTATATAATGTAGGCACTTGGGAATAAAGAAAAAAATATATATAATCTCGAAAGGCATAACGTTAAAAAAGGTGGTGCCATGAAGTACGACAACAAATGCCGGGTACAGAGGACTGCCGTGAAAAAGGCTAAAATATTGCAGTAGTACTTTATTATTGTCAGTAAAAGTTTGTTTAAAATTTGACAAGGTTCTCAAGGAAAATTTTATTTTTTGTTGTTTTAAGCGCGTGAGCTTTTCACATAATAAATGAAAGCAATGAAGAAAGGTATAGAAGACGTTTAATGTTTTTTTGGGACCTTGTATACATTTGAGTTTATGGTTTGGATTCGAGACGAAAAGGTTTCGTATTTCTATTTTAAACTAGAGAAGGAAAACCATTTATTATTATTATTTGCAAGTTATTTGTTCAAATGGCTACATGCGTTGTTTAAACTAACCCTAAGTTTTGTAATGGATGCAGCTTGTGGCAAAGCAAATCCTAATGTAGAATATAAATATATCAAAGCAAAATATACGATATTTATAATAGGTTAGAAGATATAATAATATAATAGATAATTGCTTCGCTAGAGAGGGCAGGCGCACTCTTGTAACTGATTTTGAAGTTAAGGCTGTAGATCATCTTCCTACTATATTGCCACTATATTGCCTCAGTACAGCTGAAAAAGACTAAGGTGAACCATATTCGGAAAAAGACGCTTCTCCCGACATTCGTATGGAAGGAAGAGACAGCGAACCCACACTTACAGAAGCAACTTCAATATTCACATACGTGGTCAAAGCATTTCTTGGCCTTGTTTGAAAAACTTCATCATCATCATTTTCGAAATGCCGCTTATCCTTTAAAAGGGTCGCGAAGCGAGGGTGGCTAAATGGTCCTTCCATCTTTCTTGATCCTCCGCCACCAACTCAAGAGACTCCGATGCAATCCCCAGGCGGAACTCAGAGAGCCTCTTTACCTGATCCCACCACCTGTTTCGTAGCCTACCAGGGGGGCGACGCGCTCGCATCTCGGCTAGCATGATCTGTCTAGGAAGTCTGTCAGGGGGCATGCGAACAACGTGTCCAAACCATCGAAGAATCGATCGCTCCACTCGGAGAAGTATCTGCTCAAGACATTAAGATTCCTACGAATACGGACGTTTCTCACTCTGTCCCTTAGAGTAACACCAGCAACGCACCTCAGGAATCTCGATTCGGCAGCTTGTACCCGCTACCTAATTCTTTCGGTCACTGAATTAAAAACTGAGATCTTTGCTTTCACTCCAAGCTCAGCTTTCCTGATGACCAGCCGGCGCAGTTCCTTTACTATTGCTCCAGCTTGGCCAATTCTACAGGACAACTCAGTATCACTCCTCCAATCTTTCGTGAAAAGGACCCCGAGATACTTAAATTTCTCCAGTTGTTTTAATGGAACTCCATTTATGTGCAGGGTACACTGCACAGGAGTTCAGGAAACAACCATCACTTCCGATTTGTTCTCGTTTACTTTCATCCCAGCATCACCACAGACGGCTGCAAACCTATCCAGTGCTCGTTGAAGTTCCTCTTTGGATGATGCAAGGATGGCCGAATCATCTGCGAAAAGCAGATGGTTCATCCTGATGCCAGCCAATTCGAAACATTGCTCGCCAAGACTGCGCTTCACGATCCAGTCCATATATGCTATGAAAAGGAGCGGCGACAGAACACAGCCCTGGCGAAGTCGAACGCGCACATCAAAAGGACGGGATTTGACGCCATTTATCCGTACACAGCTTCTGCACTTTCCATACAAAGACTGGATGGCTCTTAGAAGAGGCCCACTCAGCGCATAGTCCTGCAAAACTCTCCACAGTGTATCCCGACGGACTCGGTCATACGCCTATTCCAGATCTTCAAAACACGCATAGACTGGCTTGGCATATTCCCAGGCCTTCTCAAGAATAACCTTCAGAGTAAAAAGTTGGTCGGTTGTGCCTCTGCCAGGCCGAAAGCCGCACTGTTCTTCCCGTAACAAAGGCTCGATTACAGCTCTGGAACGCGTTTCCAACACCTTCGCGAATACTTTTCCCGGAAGACTCAAGAGAGAAATGCCCCTATAGTTGGCGCAATCTCTCCTGTTCCCTTTTTTGAAAATGGGCACTATAACTCCCGTTTGCCAATAGCTAGCAGTCCACATTAATGACACGTGTAAGCCATTTAACACCATCTTCACCCATTGCCTTGAGCATTTCTGGCTGGATTTCATCAACTCCAGCAGACTTGCCAACTTTTAGCGATTTAATCGCTTCAGTGACTTCGTCTACTGTGGGACTATTCTCCGCCCTTATCTCGTCAGCAAAGGGAATGCCATCTTCAGTGCCCTGTTGGGGGTTGGGCAACTCCGAAAAGTGCTCTCACCATCTGCGCAAGACATTGCTCTCATTTGAAAGAAGTACACTTCTTCGTCCTTGGATTTAACCCGTTGAATGATATTTAACTTCCTTCCTCTGAGCCGGCGAATGGTCTGCCAAAATATCTTGTTTGCAGATCTGTAATCGTGCTCCAACTTCTCGCCGAACTTTTTCCATGACTGTTCCTTGGCAGTTCTGACTGCCAGATTGGAAATAAATAAATAGAGTAACGCAACAGCTCGAGGTGAACCAGGGCCAACTTCTCAACAGTGTATGCTGTGTCCGTTGATTTCTTCACATACAAGCGGACCTACAGTTTTTTACCGAATCCGAACGGCACTTTGAGAAGTTTTTCAAGACAAATGATACTCTCGGAAGGCTTGTCAGACCCTCGCGGAGGTGGGGACCTTGAAAAAGAACGATTTTTTTCAGGTGACGGGAGGTGATGGGAATAAAAAAGCAATTAATTCTATCTCGGAGGATATTAACGAAAAGCAAGAGGATAGTAAGGGTCTAATCATAGCTATCATCGGATAGCATCATTGGAACAAATCAGTGGAACAACGTCTTCGGTTTTCTGACAAGTCATTCATAGCAATCATTGAAAATTTCTGTCAGTGCCAACAAACAGCTACAGGCGTTTGAGGTTGGAGTTGATCAGGGAAAACTGACAGTTGAGAATAGAAAGAGAATGGAATGCTTTTCAGTGGAACGATTTTGTCGCAAAAACACATATGAAAATCAGCTGTTCCTTGAAATCGATTTCTGTCAGTGAAATAGTAAAAGCGAGTTTGCATGAAATTTTTAACGCGAGTTATGTATTTTTGTTACGGAAAAAAATCTGCAACTGAAAAGCTTCATTTTGATACCAATAACAGCCAATATTGTTTGCTTAAACGTCTAAAAACATGAAAACAAATTTTTCAATGATGCAATCCGATGATAGCTATGATTAGAAATAAAGAAACCCTGGTTCGATGTGGAATATCTTAAAGTAATCAAAGCGCACTTATTCCCTTTTCTAAGGACAATAAGATATTTAAGGAGCTGTACATCGGAGTGAACTCTCATTGCAAAATCATTACAAAAGAGCAGAGTATGTATTACGAAAACGAGGCTAGGACTTACTTACAGAATCCAAACAAAAGTATTCCGTTGTAAGCAATATAGCTGGCAGGGTAACTCAGATTTAAGCTCTTCCATTAGGCATGATGTACTGCATATTCCACATGGACAAAGTATAACGACACTGACCAGACTCTAAAGAGATAGCCAACAAGAGATAGCAAACAAAACAGAAAATTGACTTTACAGTTTTGCTGGAAAGTCTAAAACTTGAATTTCGGGACAAGGTTTACAGTGAAATGGACTCTTCTTCAGCGTATAAGAAATTCATGCATATTCTCAAAAACCACATAAAGCATGCTCAGAGTGTCTTACCGCAGCAAAACGTCTCGAAACTTAACCATTTCAGGACTTGAATAAACGTCACATAATTAGCAAAAAATGTAGTCGGTATCCTGAAAATAGCAAATTAAACGATAAAGCCCAAATTAAACTAAGAAAAGATAGATATTATATATGAGTGAAATGGAGAGATGTCTTGGAAACATAAAGGAAGAATGTAAGGTTATAGACAGTATTTTCAATAAACAAAGGAATAAAGAAAATATTCTTGAAATCGAAGAGGATTGGGAGTTGCTGTCAGATCCTAAAGAGATTGCTAACAGTTTTAATGGGTTTTTTGTCTCTATAGCTGATATTTCAAGACCATGGATGCAGAGAACAGACTGAAGCTGTAGCCTATATTCTGATTTAGTTACTGATGAACAACAGCTTTTTTTGAACTGTTTACTGCCTATAAAATCTACAAACGCATACTATCGCTTGATAATAAATTTTCATGTAATTCTGATGGTATAACAAATATTCTGCTCAAACGCATTGCAATAAACAGTATTGTAGATGTACTTACATTCATTTTTAATAACAGTGTGAGCTGTGGAATTTTTCCGTCCGCACTTAAAACAGCAGAGGTAATACCTTTGTTTAAAAAAGGTTACAAGAAATTGATGACACAGTACAGACTCTTTACTAACTTACTTACTTAAGGTGGCGCTACAGTCCGGGGTGGACCTGGGCCTCAGCCAACAAGCTTCGCCAGCCAGCTCTGTCTCTAGCTAGCCGTCTCCAGATTCGCACGCGAAGTTGGCTGAGGTCTCCTTCCACTCTACCGCGCCGTCCCTGCGGTGTGGATTCGAAGATTTTCCGGGCCGGGGCGTTGGTGTCCATCCGCTTTAGATGACCCAGCCATCGTAGATGTTCGTACAGTTCGATGTTATATCTCCTCCTCCACTCTCCGTCCATGCAGACGGGACCGTTCCGAAGAATTTTCATCTCGAACCAGCCTAAAGTGTTTTCATCCGCCTTTGACGGGGTCCATGCTTCTGCACCGTAAAGCAGGACTGGGATGATGAGGGCCTTATACATGGACACTTTAGTTGCTAGAGAAAGGGCTTTGCTACTCAATTGCCTTCTTATCCCAAAGAAACAGCGATTGGCAAGAGTTATCCTTCGTTTGATATCAGCGCTGGTGTCATTGTCTGAATTGATAGCGGAACCCTGGTAGACAAAGTCCCTAACTATCTCAAAGTTATAGCTGTCGATTGTGATGTTTTGTCCAAGTCGTCGGTGTTGGGTGTCTTTTCTTGATGACAGCATACTTGGTTTTGCCCTCATTGACTGCTTAACCCAATACTCACGACGGCTTCACTGACATCACGCTTTGTTCTACCGATTATGTCAATGTCGTCTGCGTATAGGTGTCTCATCTCCTTACCGACCGCATTATGTCGTTTCTTTATAAAAATAAGTTTTTAAGCTCGCAACAATTTGGGTTCCAAAGAGGCAAGTCCACTGAAGATGCAATTTTGAAATTTTGCTGTGAAATTTTTAGCGGTTTCAATAGCCACAGGGGTACCTCAGCCTTGTTTGTTGACTTGACTAAAGCGTTTGACATGGTCAATCACAACATTCTTTTAGACAAACTCTTCAAAGCAGGTTTCAGGGACAGAGTTTACAAGTGGTTTGCTTCTTACCTTCTATATCAACTCAATTTTCAAGCAAAATTTCAAAGGGCGAGTAACTGCTTTTGCCGACGACATGACTTTTAGCTACACAAACAGGTCTTTATTCGAATCACTAACTCGGTTTCAAAAAGATTTACAACTTTTAAGGCTATGGTTTATTATCCTTAATGACAAATTTCATAGTCCGATTACGAAGAATTAAAAGAAGCTCTTACGCCATTTCAAGATGGTAAAGCCTCTCGGTTTGATAGTATTTAGGCAAAATTCTATGAATATAGTACAAAAGAATGTTGAACTCTCCTCACAGCAGACTTCAATAATATTTTTGAATCTGGATATTCAAGAAAATGACCCATCTAATTACCGTGGTGTGGGGTGCCGTGGCGTGGGATGTCTGGGTTCGAATCCTGCCATCGCCACCTGAAAAAAAAAGACTTTTCACGGCCCCAACTCCGCGAGGGTCTGACACAAACCCTCCGAGAGTATTATTTGTCTTGAAAATCTTCTCAAAGTGCCGTTCGGATTCGGCAAAAAATTGTAGGTCCCCTTGTATGTGAAGAAATTAACACACACAACATACAGTTGGACCTGGTTCACCTCGAACTGTTGCGCCACTCTATTTATTTACTTGAAACATCATATCTTAGCTTTAAGGGTCCCGAAGCAGTAAAAGTGTAAAAAAATTTTGAATCTGGACACTGAGATGGCTTATTAGAATGAAAAATCAAAATTTTCGCAAAATACTGAAATTAGGTATGCAGTATTGTGGTTGGAATTTAAAAAAAAAAATACGCCCCTATTTTGAAACCCTTTGATGTTTCAAGTGCCTAGCTCAAAATTTAAGGCCGAAAAACTACCGACAGACAGACGAACGGATGGGCATACCCTCATTCGACTCACAAATCGGTCCCGATTATAGACCTTATAGGTCTTGGGGGTCTATGTTACAAACTATGAATCAAAATTAATATAGCTTCTATCTCAGGGGATGGGGTAAAAGAGTCAGTAAGTATTTAAGTGTTCGTCTGTAACGAGCTGCTAAACACACGTCCCTTTTTACTTTGTTACACCAAATTTTAAAATTTTTTTTCTTGGATGCATATACACACTGTCACTTATTTGTATGGGCTGCGCCCCAAAAATGATCATAAGCTGAAAATTTAAATTGATTAATTCTAATTTCGTTAGAATCATGAGGAAATGCTTAAAAAACGAATTTTAATACTTGAAAAACAGTTTTTTTCCTAACAACGCCACCTAAACGTAGGCAGAGCTCAATGCCCTATATCTAACAAACTTATCAAATAGTAATATCTTTAATATTTATCATGTTAATGTTTTTCGATTTAGAATGATTTTTCCGAGAAATCGGGTTTTTTAGATCTAACCTTTTGAAAGGAGACATGATCGATGGTGTGGGCGATCCAATTTTTGTCTTAATAAAGGCTTCTGTCACTATTACTCTACACCATTTGAGCTTCTAATGTCTAGTCTAACTTGACAAAAAGGCATTTTGAACAAAGTTTTAAATTTCTGATTGTCTCGTATCCAAGTAAATTGTGGGCGGGTCTTATCAATTTTGTAAGCTGTATTTTCGGTGCAAAATGAGATCCAAAATACAGCTTTCTAGCTTAATTTACAAAAGACCTAAAGAGAATTTATAAAGACCTTAAGACTTCACACATATGGTGAGATGGACAGACGGTCAGACGTGTGGACATGGCTTAATCAATTCCCCTGTCGGTCGCAATTATATTTCTAAAAGGTCTTAGGGGGCTGCGGTGATTATTCAACTGTGTTACAAGCTATGCATTAAAATGAATATACCCTGGCTCAGGAATAAAAACAGAAGCTTGATGCTTGCTTCATGGACTTTAGAGTGGCTTTTGATTTCGTTGACCAGAGACACCTTTTTTCAAACTGTATTAATGTGGTATGTTCCACCTTTTCGGCAAAGTAATGAAAAACTTTACAGCAACACAAAGGTAGCGGTGTGGAACGGACATGCTCTGTCCGAGTTGTACGCTACAGAAGAAGGAGTTAGGCAAGGCTGCAACGCAAGCTCAACACTTCACCTCTACCAGTATGAGTGAATATTTAACAAACATTTATCAATATGTTGCCCATGAATTCTGATAATAGTGAATAATGGTATAATGGTAATCAAATTATTCAAAATATTCTACAATACATTACAATCATAATTCATAAATAATATTGCTGCTGTTGGTGCATTATAATTATGCAGGAAGAGCAAGAAGGCTGTTTAGGCACCCGAGATAGAATTTATATTACGGTGTATTAAAAACATCTTAAGTGAGTGTACGATGCACTTGCGTTTTCCTTATTCCCTCACGCACGTCCTCTCTCTCTCTATTAAATTTTACTTTTCAGCCTACACAAAAAAAACGACCCGTTTTCTGTCATTTACAGATTCATCTCAAATCTCATCTCCATTTCATTCTTTTACTCGTATGTCACATGCTTTCTATCTGGGCCAAAACGTTTTTAACAAAAGTTTTATTATTAGTTTTTTTTTTCAGCTACTTATTTCTACATGTGCAAGTTTAGAATTTTGAACTGATAATCTCCCGCAAGTTGTAAGGCACACGCCGCACGGTCCTGGCAGGTCCGTTTGGGTCTGTGCGTTTATCAAGGCAAACGTTATATTTCATTTGGCTCCCAATATAACGTGATATAAAGGCCATGAATAAAATACCCCCTACGGATTTCAATGAAGGCACATGCAATCCGTAGGGGGTATTTTATTCGCATTCTTCATACTTCACGTTACCTGTGAGGTGTTAGAGAAATCTAAAATACATTTTTGTATCAATGAGGGTTTTATTTGCTATTTGTAAATTTTATCTATAAATATTATTTTATGCAACACTTTGTTGCATGTGAAAGGTTAACAGGATACTTGGGTTCAATTTGTCTCAATTTCTCAATATAGATTGGTGGAAACAGTGTTTTTAACATATTTGTTTCAATACAGATGACAAAAGCAGGTTGCAACTCGGTGGGAGTTTTGTTTATGTTTATAGGAAAATTTAAGTTGAATAGCAGCTCCGTGCACCTGTGTGACAGATAATCACGTTACAAGAGTTTAACAAATAAGATTAGAAATTTTTCCTGTCATTTTCGTGATTTCAGATTATTTTATAGGCATAACAAGAACTAACCGATGTTGTGATTTCCTTATACGTATTGATTAAAACCAACAAAATATCCAAAATATCTCTTCCAGAAACTACTCACGTAACCAAAAATTCGCAATAGATATAATAAAAAATTGGAACCTGTCGGCTGGTCTGTCAGATCTGTTTTAAGTGCTTAATGGTGACGTGTTTTTTAAAAAAGAACAAAAAACAATATTTCATTTATTTTCTAATAATTTTGAGCACGCTGTAATGATTTGAAAGACGGTGGCAGAGATCAATAAGTACCTACCTGTACCTACATACCTCATCGTAACCACTGCACCGATGCATGTAAATTGCCCGGCTTCAACTTGTGACTTACCTATCGCTCTACGAGAAGTCCTTAAATTGCCGTTTGTACTTGGCATTAGGCTTTCATGCATGTAGTCAATATAACACCCAAAACACTTCTTCATCTATATGTATATATTAATGGTAACAGCACACTAATTTTTGGTAGTGGAACTGCTATGTAATTGTCTTTGAGACAACAGAAAAAGTTTTGCTTTTGCATTGACCTCCCCACCTTTTTAAGGAGTAAAATAACTGTTAAATAACTAAACAGTTATTAAATAACTGTTAAATAACTGTTAAGTTATTAACTGTTAGCTATTTAACTGCTAACTGTTAAATAGCTAACTTAAAATAACTGTTTTTCAATAAATATATATGAAAGAAGTATAGGCGAACTCGTATGGAATCTGGTTGGAAGACCAACAGAAACGAAATCTGTACCAAATGCAAGGTTACTTTACATCATTTTTTTACTAAAGGGACAAAACCCAATAACACTAGAGAGCAGACATAGGGCCAATTTAATGACCCAAAATTATGCAAGAAGTGCTAAATAACGTGCTTATGCAAGAACATAAACCTGAATTACATGGATTTTTTACTACCTATAGCTGAAACTTTGGTCGCAGAAAGAGTTATGTTCAGCAAAATATAGAAACCATAGTCTTAATATTTAGTTAAGGGAAGAAGGTCAATTAGGGCTGTATTTATTTAGAAATGTGAAAATTAGGAACTTTTTCGATCCAGCCGGAGTGCAGGGCTTTAGTTTTTATTTCGTAAGCGAAAGTATAATCAGCTTTGATACAGCCTCAAAGCTTCAAAAAACAATTAAAGGCGTAAGGTCCAGTAACGAAAAGTAACAATTAGGCCCGTGCCTAAAAGAAAGGGTAAGTAGAAGGATTTTCTAGCTTTTTCGTGTGCCTCCGGCAACTTTTGCGTGTGTTTTTACATACCGCCCATTTTTCCGAGGCGTGGCAGTTTTCTTCAAATTTCCATCAAATATGTCAATACGCCCTGAGATTAATTGGGAAGTAAAAATTAAATCTTGTTTAAGCCTTAATTAATCTTAAGTCAAAGATTAAGTCGACAGACAGAAATATAAACCTTCGTTAAATTTCTTTAATTCGATTGATGAGAACGAGCTGACAAGGTGTCCTGTGAAACATATTTCAGATGGTATAGGACAAAAAATAATAAAGGGAAATTGTAACATGCGGGTCATTGAATTACTTCGACCATCACTTTATAGGCCTTATAGGCAATTGAATGTTTCTTAATCTAAACATAGATTGGCATTTATTTATTTTGATGTGAAAAAGGATGACCGAAATGAACACTTAGGTCCAAAAAACCCTAAACACTACCAAGGGTGGGTATGATTATCAAAAGAATCAGAAAACAACTCAGACACACGCTTTTTCAAAATTAATGTGATAACATGACATTTGGAGGCGTTAAGACCTATTAAGGAGGCGATAATTTAAAGATTTCATTTTTTGAAAAATTTTAACATCCACCTCATAAGAAAAAAAAAAATCACATAAATATCTATCATTACCTTACCACCAAAATGAGAAAGAAAGGACTCAAATAACTTCCCTGTGGAACACCAGATATAGAAATAGAAAGATTGCGTAGGTTAATGCGTCATAAGAATGGTAAACTTTTTACGGATTGTTCGATTTTAACGATTTTGGGCTTGATCGATTCGTTTTGGCCCAAGGAAAGACATTGACCTTTAGATAAAACTCCCAGAAAATTTCCAATGCAACTTGCGCACGTTCACTCTGTTTAAGATGTTTTAATTTAATCAAATCAAATTGTCAAAAATTAAATAAAATCTGTAAAAAATGTTTGCCTTTGGAGGCTACAGTATTTTGGTGGACCGCTTCGCGGATTTAAAGGATTTCACCCCTCTTAATCGCGGGGCTTAGCCGATAAATAGGAGTGAATGGCTCTTCTTAAAACTACTTATTTAAAGTAATTTTCATTCCTCTGTCATTCATGTCAGCCGTCTGGCACCTTTTCCCCCCTATAAATTCTAAACAAATCAAAACTGACAATTTTTAATAGCATATTCGGAATCGGGACACCCAAATTCGTATATTAGAATAAAAAACCCACAAATTCCACTCTGACCTACAGTAAACTTAGTGCCATAATAAATTTACTACTTTAACGAAAAATTAAAAAAAAATTATACAAAATTATTTTTCTACAAAAAAAAGTTCTCAAATGTATTTGTTTTAAAAAGGGGCTAAGTTCAAAAAGTTAAGTTTTTTTTAAATTACGCAACTTTTTGGTCAATTTTCTTTTTTTTTTCTTTCCGTACGAAGCTTCCACAAAGTATAAGAAAACTTTTTGATAAAAGATGAATGAATTAGGTAAAGCCATTCTCAAGTTATAGCGGGATCAAGGGAAATATGGATTGATTTGATGTTGACCATCGAGGCGAAAGCCAAGATCAGTGTTTCAATTTTTTTTGGGTATTAAGAGGCACTTGTACCTAATAATAAAAAATTACTTATTTGAAGTAGTTTTCATTCCAGTTCAAATAGAAAATTTAAAGCTTGGGCAGGACAACGTCTGTCGGGTCAGCTAGTTTATTTCTAAACTTTACTTGGGAGCTGAAAGCCTATGTAGCTACTGCACTCTATTTTAGTTTAAGCATTAAATTTATAATTTTCTGTTAATAAATAATAATAATAATAATAAATTTTACTTGTGGGGTGCCGTGGCGTAGTGGTTAGTGTGTGTGCTTACTACGCCGGAGGTATGGGTTCGAATCTTGCCTTCGTCACCTAAAAAAAAGACTTGTTCTTTTTCACGGTCCCCACCACCGCGAGGGTCTGACAAGCCCTCCGAGAGTATCATTTGTCTTGAAAGACTTCTCAAAGTGCCGTTCGCATTCAGCTAAAAATTGTGGGTGTCCCCTTGCGGAAATAAGCACACACAGCATACATTGTTGCGAAGTTGGCCCTGGTTCACCTCGAGCTGTTGCGCCACTCTATTTATTTTTTTTATTTATAATTAATTTTACTTGTTTAAATGTGAAGATAGCATTCAACCCAGGCAATGGAAGAAAGCCTAGTGCTTTCAGTTTAAAGACTTTTATTTCATGCAAAATCAGATCAAAAGCCTTGGAAAATCAGTGAGTATAAAGGAATGAGTGAGGAATGCAAGATTTTACATGATGGTTTCTAGAAATCACATTGCGAGAGAACAATAAATTTTCACAATGCTTGTTCAAAAAGCATTAGAATGCTTGAAAGTTAAACTAAAGTTTTAAGTAGCTGTCACTACTCTGAGTCATCTGGAATTATTGTATCCGATTTTTTTTAAGTCCCTCAGAAAAGGTTTTTGGGTCCCCAGACCAAATTTTCGTCGTCAAAGTTTTTAAAGTAGATTTTTATAACCAACCGAGGGTGTATTAATTTTAGTGCATAGTTTGTATGAAACACAGTGAAATAAATCATCGTAGACCCCAAAACATGTTGGAGATATGATCGAGACCGACAGATGAATCGATTAAGCCATGTCCGTTCGTCCGTTCGTCTGTGTGTGTGAAGGTTTTAGGTCTACAAAATCAAGTTAGAGAGCTGAAACTTAGTACGCGCCTTAGTTCTTTCGTTGCACAGACAAAGTGGCTCAACCCGTCAACGGCCAGCCCACTACTAACTTCAATGTGAGATTACCTCAACTTGACATTTTCTTTCAAAATGCCTTTTGCTCAAGTTAGGCATGGCATGGCCAAGACCTTTAACAAGGCAAAAATTGGATCGCCCATAATATTGACCATGCCCACTTTCAACGTAAGATCTTTAAAAACCCGATTTCTCGGAAAGTTCACTCCACATCGAAAAAAAAAATTATGACAAATATTAAAGATAGTACTATTTGCTAAGATTACTGCATACAAAGTTTTGAGCTCCGCCCACTTTTAAGGGGCATTGTTAGAAAAAAAAACGTTTTTTTTTCGGAAATAATTTTCGCTTTTACCGTGATTTAAGAGCCATCTGCTTTTCGCAGATGATTTGGCCATCCTTGCATCATCCAAAGAGGAACTTCCACGAGCACTGGATAGGTTTTGCAGCCGTCTGTGGTGATGCTGGGATGAAAGTAAAAGTGAACAAATCGGAAGTGATGGTTGTTTCCCTAACTCCTGTGCAGTGTACCCTGCACATAAATGGAGTTCCATTAAAACAGGTGGAGAAGTTTAAGTAACTCGGGGTCTTTTTCACGAAAGATGAAAGAAGTGATACTGAGTTGTCCTGTAGAATTGGCCAGCTGGAGCAATAGTAAAGGAACTGCGCCGGGCGGTCATCAGGAAAGCTGAGCTTGGAGTGAAAGCAAAGATCTGAGTTTTTAATTCAGTGTTCGGTCCGACCCTCATCTATGGTCATGAAATTTGGGAAATGACCGAAAGAATTAGATCGCGGGTACAAGCTGCCGAAATTAGATTCCTGAGGTGCGTTGCTGGTGTTACTCTAAGGGATAGAGTGAGAAACGTCAGTATTCGTGGAAATCTTACTGTTGAGCAGCTACTTCTCCGAGTGGAGCGATCGATTCTTCGATGGTTTGGACACGTTGCTCGCATGCCCCATGACAGACTTCCTAGACAGGTCATGCTAGCCGAGATGCGAGCGCGTCGCCCCCCTGGTATGCTACGAAACAGGTGGTGGGATCAGGTAAAGAACCTCTCTGAGTCCCGACTGGGAATTGCGCCGGAGTCTCTTGAGTTGGTGGCGGAGGATCGAGAAAGATGGAAGGACCATTTAGCCACCCTCGCTCCGCGACCCTTTTAAAGGATAAGCGGCATCCGAAAATGATGATTATGATGATGATGACCGTGATTTACCTTTTCTCATGATTCTAACAAAATTACAATTAATTGATTTTGATTTTTAGCCCATGCCCACTTTTGGAGGCGTGACAAGGTGAAGTTTAGAGTGTAATTTAAAAGAGTATTAACTATTGAGAACATAGTTTACTGAAGTCAGTAAAAGTTTGTTAAAAATTATAAGCGCTAGCGTCGTGGTTGATGTTCTTACTCTCTTTGAGTAAGACTTTTATAATGGAATACAGGAGTAAGGCGACAATTCAACAAACCTGAGGACTACGTATTCACAAAATTTTTTGCTACAGCTACATGGTTTCCTACTATACATATAAGCATATAAGGATCTTTATTTCGAAAAAATTTATATGAGTTCTGAGGTAGAATCTTTTATCTAAAGTGATTTGATTAATGACAAGCAGTGTCACATGTGATAAAAATCAACGTCGCATAAAAGGTTATGAAACTAAAAATCTTCCTTTCACATTCAACCCTTACATACATATGTATGAGCTCATAGGCGAAATTTTCCTACCTTCTGTTCTACTAAACATCAACCTTAACCGACTGCCCTCCTTTGCTCCAAAGAAAATAAGCGGCCGCGACCACCCCATTCTCATTCTTAATCCTAATCTTACTACCCTCAAATCAATGCCAGCGGGACAAGTGATTTTGTCAATATCACCGCGTGTGTCGTCGATGGGACCGAAAATTCATTACCAGAAATAATAACGGCACTCTTTCCTTTGATATAAATATTTGTTGACTGGAACCCAACAAAAAAGCAGAAAGCATAATAACAAAGTAATAATGTCATTTGAAAATCAACAAAATTATTGAATGACATTGAAATCGAAAGTATATTTATGATAATTGTTTACAGTTGGTGTTCGAATGGGCGGTTTCTCACCACTATTTAGCTGTCAGCTGTCAAAGATGTAGGTGGTAATTATCTCTTCACCTTGTTAGCTAAGGGAGAAGGCGTAGGCCAAATGAAACTTAATAGCTATAGTTTCAGTGTGATTTATTGTTACCCAAAAAGGAGTATCTTATTATAGGACTCCTGTATGTTACGGGGATTATAAGTGACTTGCACTCCGTATGATTATCAACGCATGGTTGTTTTACAGATAGGTTTACACACGTATACATTTAATCAATGTTACAGTAACAAATTTAAGTTGATTTGAGACTAATGAAGCGATTTTGTAAAATGCTAACGATTTTTTATTTATGAGGCAAGGGTAACAAACTACGTATGTATTTATGTACTTTTTCTTATTTCTTTTTATGGGGAAATTATAGCTATGTTAAAATGTGTTAAAATGTCACCGTTCGGCTGATTTGGTACCTTTAACTACTCCTGAAAGTGTCTGCAACGATCTACAACTAAACAGAAAGCGACAGAACTTTTCTGGTCAAAAATGTTTCCCTGTAAAAATTGGTTCACGTCAGCCACAAACTTTGCATCTTAGAATTATTGCAAAGCTTCTTGCTACAAAGCACGATTATAGTAGAGTTAGAACATATGCGATTGCAGTGATGGCCATGCTCAAGATACCATACTCAAGTTCCCTGAAATTATTCTGAAGAGGAACACTGATATATCGAAGGAAATTAGATCTACAATGAATTAGTTAGGCAAAGCTCAGACGAGGTTTTCTTAGGCCCTGAACTCATGTATCGTCCGACATTGATACATGAGATTTTAACCAACATACGTCTCGTTGATATTGTATTTTCGCATATATGCACTACAGTTAAGACGTGGTGATAAACGTCTGCGTCCGGACATTTGCAAAAGTCAGCTTCTTTCCTTCTTCCTTCCTCGTTCGGCTTAAGCTAAACTAGTGGCCTTGTTGTGCCTTCAAAAACGTAAATATCTTTCTATGATTCAATATTCTTCAAAATTCCTTACAAATGGCCTGCCCGTTGTGGTACACCTAAAAGTGAATAAATACCTCAACAATTTTGCTGTGCAAATACGTAATTGCGTTTCAGAAGACTTGGAAAATAGCTACAACTAAAAGGTTGCATGACTTCAGCATAAAAAAGCAATGAATTTTTTAAATGTTTGGCCAGTAATTTTTTATTTCAATAGCGGAAGTTTAATGTCCCTTTAATAATTTAATTGCAGGTTAATCGGAATTGATAGACAGTATAGGTATCTAATTAGGTCTAGAATTTTTAATGAAATGCAAACGATTAACTGGTTTGCCCTAAGTATAGTACCACGCTTGATTGAAAGTGAAGAATACCGTAATTTGTTTACTGTTGTACAGCCACTAGGACAGGAATAAGTTATAATTAATTTGTATCTTGTTGGCAGACAAAAGTATGTATAGGTAAATAGTAAAAGATGATTATCTATTTTCTTCATTACCTTCGGTTTCACTTTAGAGGCACATATGTTCATATTAAATTTTGATTAAAAACCGAAGTCAAACGTTTTCATATCGCGTGCAGCCACTTAAACTTAATGCTTGCAATTTGCTAAAAACAAAATTCATTTCCATCATTTTTATGCAGGTATAGGTGTATGTTTCGACACCCCTAAAAACATTTGTTGAAATACATATTTTCCTTTTAGTTGCCATTATTGGTATCCTACGCTTAAACCATAGTTTTATATGATAAGAATCTTAATGTGAAAGCATTAGCTTACCTTTGGAAACACCAATAAGTGATTTTTTTTTTCAAATTAAAAGCGAAATGTATTAATATCAGCCTTTATAATATTTTATGAAAGAATTTCCTGAAAATTTTATGAGAGTACTTTTAGTACTGAAGTGCTGTAGTTAGCCCAAATTAAAATTCTTGGAAAAATCTAGGAATGTGTTAATAATAAAAGTATATAATAATAGTATGTAAATAATAGTAGTTATTTTTCCAAAAAATTATCGGCCTAGCCTACTTCGCTTTAGCTAAAACGCAATTTCGGGAAACTTATTTCGATTTGCAAAGTTAATTCCGGTTCAACCTACCAAAGCTTTTGAGCAAATTGAGGAAAAGGTAAGGTTCGGTTTAAGCGAGTGTCCGGTAAGAAAAACCGATACACTAAGACCTGGGGAAGGTTTTTCTATTATGGTACCACGTGGATCTATAGGGTGTCGCCTACATGGTTAAACCATTGCGAGGTAATTATGAAGCGTAATAGACGAATTAAATCAGTTTCGATTAGAACGTATATAAAATAAAATAGATCCAGATGACAAAGGTACAAGATCTTAGAATTTAAAGTACAAACGTACAACAAAAATCCTTAATGAAATAAATATTAAGACAAAATATTTCGCGATTTCAGGCTCCAATTGCAGATGGTGATTTTTCCATTGTGAACATGCTCCTCAAATTATGAAGCTGTGAATCAAAATAAAAGCAAATAACACTTGCATTGGCCTTCGCATAAATTGTTGAATTTTAACAGCTGACAAACAACTGAAACGTCAAATTTTCAAAACACTGCACTTTCTGCCCCGACAAAATCCTCAGGGCAATTTAGGTTGATGTCTAGCGCACTAGGGCTTTTATAGAATGTACTTAATCTCTATTGTATATAGTTATTAATTAAGTTTCGGCCGTCCTTGAGTACATATTATTAGTTTCCTACAATTTGATTGCAAAATAATAATCATATGAAAACAATAAGTTATTATAAAGACTCTGACCCGATCAAAGCAGGAACCAGCAACAAATAAACCTATTTCCCCACCTAACGTTATACAGGGACAGATTAGGGTGGTAAATTTTTGGGGCTGCAAATCAACAAGACAGAAAATACAAGCTCATTTACAAATAAAAATACCATTATACCTACGTAGTAAAGGGTAAGCACTAAACCGTTTCAATGTCATTACTTGCTCCTAGAAAGCCTTTCGATCTTTCTTGGTATTTTTATACCCCATTCCATAGGATAGGAGGTATATTAAGTTTGATTCATGGTTTGTAACTTACTTTGTAACTTAGTTGTAACATAGTTTGTAACTCACTAAAAAAACCTCCCAATTTTTGTAAGACTACGACTAAGTTTCCTTAACAAGTAGTTCAAGCTTCTGTATAGTAATCGCGTTTGGCAGCCTACCTTCCAACGAAAGCACCTGCAATACCGTCATTATGTGCGGTTTCCTCTTACGACGCTAGATCACGCTAGATTACGCTATCTGGTTGCAATAGCCGTGAAGGCGAGTGTGAAGTTTGCGAGCAAAGTTTCTTACTTCGTCGGTCACGGTTGCGATGCCTAGATCTCGATGTAAATAAATCGCTATTTCTTATATACCATGGAGCATTTACGATTGCTCTTAGTGTCTTATTCTGAGATGTTTCTAAAATAGATATGTTGCTTGGTTTGGTACAACCCCAAAGTTGTATACCGTACGTCCAAGATGGTTTTAGCACTTATACAATAGCAGTTTGTTATATACGCTTAGTTTCGAATAACGTCCGATAAGCCAATTCAGTTCTCGTAGCTTGATTTCAAGTTCATCGCGTTTGTTTATAACGTGTGGCTTCCACTTAAGTTTTGCGTCTAGGGTCATGCCTAAATATTTCGCCTCGTTTGCGTACGGAATTCGTACCGAGTTTATAAATAGAGGTAAGTTGATTACCCTCTTGTAAGTAAAATGTACATGCGTTGATTTTGTCTGATTTAGGAGGATTCGCCAGGCCTTTGTCCATTCGCATATTTAATTCAAAGCGCGTTGGACTTTTCCCGTTGATAGTTCGACTGTCTTATCCGTAGCGAGGATAGCCGTGTCGTCAGCGAACGTGGCTACAGTCGTTGTCTCTACTTGAGGTACATCTCTTGTAAAAAGTAAAAACAGTGTTGGACCGAGGACGCTACTTTGTGGAACGCCGGCTTGTATTTCTTTGAATTCTGAGTATTCGCTCCCGTATCTCACTCGAAATAGTCTGTTGTCAAGATAAGATTCTGAGAGTTCATACATTTTTTCCGGCAAAACTTTCCGTAGCTTATATCTTAGGCCTTCGTGCCAAGCCTTATCAAAGGCTTGGGATGCGTCAAGAAAAGCGGTAGAACATATCATTTTCGTTTCTAAGGCTTTCTCAATTTCATTAGTTATTCGATAGACCTGGTCAATTGTTGAATGTTTGACCCTAAAGCCGAATTGGTGATCCGGAATCAATCGCCTTTCTTCAATTATTGGTTGCAGTCGTTTGAGCACAAGTTTCTCGAAGACTTTAGATATAATCGGCAGAAGTGAAATCGGTCTATAAGATTTTTTGTCGTTCGGGCATTTCCCTGGTTTCGGAACCATTTTTACCTCTGCGACTTTCCATTGCCGTGGAACGTAAGAAATTCTCATTGATGCGTTTATGATGCAGAGAGGCTTGACTAACGCTCTTTTCGGTAGCTCCTTCAAAATTTCCCCAGTAATTAGGTCGTAGCCTGGAGCTTTGTTATTCTTCAAATTTCGGATTGTTTGACGAAGTTCAGACAGTGTCACGGTGTTTATTCGATAATTGTCTAGTTCCGCATTGCGATATAGATCGTCAACCAACGGCTCCCCGTCAAACGCTTTGAATGTTTCTTCTAGATGTTCTGCAAATACATCTGCTTTCTCTTTGTCGCCTTTTACCCATTCACCGTTATCTTTTCTTATTCTCGCCGAGTGTAATATGGGCTTTTTAATGGACTTCACGGCTTTCCAAAGTGAATAGTTTGACCCTCTATCGGCAGTCAAGTTTTCGAGGTAGTTGATAATCTCGCGACTTTTCTTGAAGTAAGTGCGTTAAAGAAGTGCGATAAAGAAGTCGACAAGGTCAGGTACTTTGTTTCTGTCGGTTGGCCAATACGTTGGCTTTCCCGTCGAAAGGAAAACCACGCCACGTTTCATGCTAGCTTTGAAGAGTACTCTACATCTTGTTGAATTGCACCGTGATCCCCAAAAGGTGTTTTTCGCATTAAAGTCCCCGCCGATGATAAAATTCGACCCAAGTAAGTCAAAGAGGAGAGTAAGATCGTCGTCTGCTAGCCTATACTGTGAAGGAAAATAACTCGAGGCAATATTATGATCTAAGTGACCTATTTTAACCGATACTGAAGTTATTTGCATAGAGTCAAGCTCAATTTCTTCGTTTTTGTAATGCTTAATGCAGTCTTTGATGTAGAGAGAGGGTCCGCCTCTCGAATTTTCTGATGGATGATGCGCGTGGTAGTCGACGTAACCTCTAATTTTGGGTCCGGATCCCTTCTTAAAGTGTGTTTCCGAAATCAGGCATAGGTCAATATTTTTCTTCCGTAGAAAACTTCTAGTTCGTCGATTTTCTTTAAAAAACCTTTTGCATTCCATGTAAGTATGTTAATAAGCTTCATATTCATGATTTGTTATTCGTTTTGCGAGGCTTAAACTCTAGCTCTAGATCTCCCGATCAATCAACCGTCAACCAGATTGACCATATTGCTATCGACGCAAGGCACTCCTCCAGTATCATGGATGTCCGAACTTTCCGAGGGGCCAACATTGACTCGGATCACTACCTTGTTGTAGCCAAGGTACGGCTGCGGATATCCCGACCAGCGCCAAGTAATGGAAATACTGTAAGGAAGTTTGACGTCGGCCGACTACAATCGCAAGAGATCGCCAGGTCCTTCTCCAACCGAGTCTCTCGAAAATCTTCTACGAAATCCCATGCAGCCAGCATCAAGTATTGATAGCCAGTGGCAACATTGCCAAAATGCCATCAGAGACGCCGCCTCTGAAGTGCTGGGTTTAACACGGCCACCACAACGAAACCCCTGGTTTGACGATGAATGCCGGCAAGCACATGCAGCTAAACAGGAAGCATAAAAAAGCGGCGCTGCACAGAAGGACTTGAGCTGCTCGCAAGCTCTACGAGCAGACGAGGAAAGAGGAACACCGGCTTCTCCGAAGGAAAAAGAGAAAGCACGAGAAGCGCGCGGTTGAAGAGATAGAGAGATGTTACAACAGGAATGAGGTTAGAAAGTTTTACCAAAGGATCAAAAGGTCCTGCCAAGGGTATAAACTTCGAACTGAAGCCTGTAAGGACCATCAAGGGAACATCGTTGTAGAATCGCAGTCTGTGCTGAGGATTTGGAAAGACCACTTCTGCAGACTGTATAACGGCGAGGACGAACTAAATACCGCTGTCAGGCAGAACGAACCATTCAACCCGGGCGAAGACGTTACCGACGAAGCATACCAACGATACCGCCCACCCGACCTGGAGGAGGTGAAAGTAGCTGTGTCTAAGCTCAAGTGCAACAAAGCAGCCGGAGCAGACGGCCTAGCTGCCGAACTTTTTAAATCCGCTGGCGATGAGCTGGTTAGGAGCATGCACCAGCTCATCTGCAAGATATGGTCGGAAGAAAGCATGCCCGACGAATGGAACCTCAACATTGTTTGCCCGATCCTGAAGAAAGGAGACCCTCTGAGTTGTGCCAACTACAGAGGCATCGCATACAAGATCTTTTCTGCTGTACTGTGTGAACGCCTGAAGCCGTTTGTTAACAATCTGATAGGCAAATATCAGTGTGGCTTTAGGCCAGGAAAGTCCACCATCGATCAAATATATACACTGCGGCAGATCTTGGAGAAAACCCAAGAATTCCAAATCGATACACACCACCTCTTCATCGATTTCAAGGCCGCGTATGACAGCATCTATAGAGACGATCCTCAGTCTGTGCAGGATGACGAAGGAAAACTCACGCTGTTCCGTCAAGGTCGGCAAAAGACCTCACCGACCCCTTTGATGTCAAAAAAGGATTAAGACAAGGCGACGCGCTGTCATGTGATTTCTTTAACATCATACTTGAGAGAATTGTGCAGAACTCTCGCGCCAACACCAAAGGTACAATCTTTCAAAAGTCCGTTCAACTACTCGCATACGCAGACGACATTGACATAATCGGTAGAACAAAGCGTGATGTCAGTGAAGCCTTCGTGAGTATTGGGACGGAAGCGGCGAATATGGGTTTAGCAGTCAATGAGGGCAAAACCAAGTATATGCTGTCATCAAGAAAAGACACCCAACACCGACGTCTTGGACAAAACATCACCATCGACAGCTATAATTTTGAGGTAGTTAGGGACTTTGTCTACCTGTGTTCCGCTATCAATTCAGACAATGAAACCAGCGCTGGAATCAAACAAAGGATAACTCTTGCCAATCGCTGTTTCTTTGGGATAAGGAGGCAATTGAGTAGCAAAGCCCTCTCTCGAGCAACTAAATTGTCCATGTATAAGACCCTCATCATCCCAGTCCTGCTTTACGGTGCAGAAGCATGGACCCTGTCAAAGGCGGATGAAAACACTTTAGGCTGCTTCGAGAGGAAAATTCTTCGGACGATTTACGGTCCCGTCTGCATAGACGGAGAGTGGAGGAGGAGATATAACATCGAACTGTACGGGCTGTACAGCGATACCGACCTAGCCAAAAGAGTCAAAACACAACGTCTACGATGGCTGGGTCATCTAGAGCGGATGGACACCAACGCCCCAGCCCGGAAAATCTTCGAATCCATACCGCAGGGACGGCGCGGTGGAGGAGCACCGAGACTCAGGTGGCGCACGCAAGTGGAAGGGGACCTCAGCCAACTTCGCGTGCGAAACTGCAGACGGCTAGCTAGAGACAGAGCTGGCTGGCGAAGCTTGTTGGCTGAGGCCCAGGTCCACCCCGGACTGTAGCGCCAACCTAAGAAGAAGAAGAAACTCTAGCTCGCTCAGTTTGTCAAATATTACTTGATTAACTTTAGTTTGTTGCTCAAGCTTTTTCAATATCATAAATAATATTTGAGATACCGAATCTGTTGTGGTAGGTTCTGGAGGTTTGCTTTTGTGTGACGCGACTTCAGCGTACGATCTTGGGCCGATGAGTGATGGTTTTCCCTTTGTACTTGGACCGGCGACGTTTTCTTGCGGAGTTTGTATTTTTTTCCTTGTCAATCTCGTATTTCTGACCGATTTTGGAGTTTTCGGCTTGTCAGCTCTAGAACGTTTTGGGGTTGTGGCCCTATCTATAATATGTTGCTTAACAGTTTCGTGACGTTTTTGTAGCACTATTGCGATTTCGCAACCTCGGTAGCTCGCCGGGTGACTTCCATTACAATTTGCGCAAGTCGCTGGGGCCTGACTTCCTACGTTGCAATCTTTTGAAAGATGTCCACCGGCGCATTTGACACATCGCGGTTCTTTTTGGCAGTACGCCTGAGTATGTCGGAAGCCTTGGCATCGCTTACATTGAGGTACTAATCTGTTGCCCTTTCGCTTGGGCTCAATTTTTACCCTGATATTTAGGATTGTTTTTATTTTATATATTTCGTTTATGTTTACAATCCTATCGAACGTCAGCATGAAAATAAGAAGGCCGCGCTTGACCACGGTGTCTTTTTCTCCTTCCGTACGTTGTTTTTCTTTCTTAAGTATGTTCACGGCACCAAGAATTTTAAGGACTTGGAATTGAACATCTTCAACAATTTCTTCCTTCGGGCAGGTTGGGTGAAGTCCCCCAGCGAAAACCCGAAGCGGCTTCTCGAATTTGTTTTCGGAAGTATACCATTGTACATTCTCGGTATTTAATTTTTGCGAAAGTGCGCGATGGGCATCAGAGTCATCAACATTGACTTTCCATACATTATTTCGAAGAGAAATTAAATTATACTTCGTCCCCAGAGTATTTTTTAAGATATTTCGCAGCTTTCCGTAGTGTGCGACCCCAACGACATTTATTGCAGGCGGTTGGCGAATTTTTTCTTCAATTTTCGCAGTCGCTTTTTTTGACACGATTGGTTTTTTATCGTGTTTATATACGGCCTCAACTACTGGCGAAGACCCAATTTTTCGTTTTTTGGTAGATCTTTTCTTAAGAGCCGGATTAAAGTTTGTAACATAGAGAAATAATCACCGTAGACCCCCAAGACCTTAAGGGCATATGATCGAGACCAAATTGTAAGTCGAATGAGCCATGTGCGTCCGTCCGTCCGTGTGTCGTTAGTTTTTAAGCCTTAAATTTTGAGTTAGGAACTTGAAACTTGATATCTGTTCTTCCTAGGTCCCGAAGCAGTACAAGTGTAAAAATTTTTGAAATCTGTTTGAAAAAAAAAAACGAAAACCGCCCGCTGATGGTAGGCGTGGTCATATTCCATATGCATTCTAATAAACGGTTTTTATTTGATATATTTGCTTGAAATCCAAAAAAACTTGCACTATAAAATGTTCAGATATGTGCCTAAGCTTTCAACTCAAATTAATTATTTTTTGCCACGCCCACCTTTGGAGGCGTTTTTAAGTAATAAATCAATTTTTTCATGTAAAACTGCGATCAACACGTGTATACAACATCTGATAAAAAATATGATAAAACAAGTGAGTAAGTGCAAGAGTTGTGGGGTGCCGTGACTTAGTGGTTAGTGTGTGTGCCTAAACGCCGGAGGTCTGGGTTCAAATCTTACCATCTTCACCTGAAAAATAAAGACTCATTCTTTTTCACTGCCCCCACCTCCGCGAGGGCCTGACAAACCCTCCGAGAATAACAATTGTCTTTAAAAAACTTCAAAAAATTGTAGGTTCCTTTGTATGTGAAGAAATTAACAAACACAGAGCATACATTGTTGCGAAGTTGGCCCTGGTTCACCTCGAGCTGTTGCGCCACTCTAATTATTTATTTATAAAGTGCAAGAGTTCGTCTGCGACAAACTTCTATATACCCGACCCTTTATACGGTGTAACACCAAATCTTAAATTTTTTTTGTCCCGAGTTCATATATTATTTGTATAGGCCACACCCCCAAAAGTGGGTCTGGGCTAAGAATTAAAATCAATTAATTGTAATTTCGTTAGAATCATGACAAAATTCGCTGAACACGAAAATTATTGCAAAAAAAAAAAAAACGTTTTTTCCTAAACACGCCCCTTAAAAGGGGGCGGAGCTCAAAACTTTGTATGGAGCAAACCTAGTAAAAAGTAATATCTTGAATATGTGTTATAATTTTTTTTTTCAATTTGAAGTAAACTTTCCGAGAAATCGGGTTTTTCCGAGAATCGGGTGGGCATGGTCGATATTGTGGGCCATTATTGCTCTATACCAAAATTTGAGCTTTGTCTTAAGGTTGTCTTATGTCTTGAGGTTGTCTTATATTGAAGACAGTAGTGGGCGTGGCCGTCGGCGAATTTAATCAATTTTTACACTTTGTCTGTACAAAATAAGAGCCTAGATATACTCCAAGTTTGAGCGTGCTGGCTCAATTTTAAGGACCTGAAAACTTCACACATACGGACAAACGGACGGACGGATGGACGGACGGACGGACATGGCTTTATCGACTCACCTGTCGGTCTCGATCATATCTCTAAAAGGTCTAAGGGGTGATTATGTCACTGTGGTGATTATGTCACTGTGTTAAAAACTATGCATTAAAATTAATATACCCTCGGTCGGGTATAAAAATTATGTTATTGAAAAGAGGTTAATGCCATGCCCCTTTTTTTAAAAAGAAGATTCTTGACTGACAAATTCTCAACACAATTAAAGTTAATTGAAACTGAAATTTAACGACCAAGATTTTTGACGCATTTTGGAGCTTGACTGTGGTCAATTGGGATGGGGTATCTAACGATTCGCCTAGGCGAATTGTAAAGTTTTTTTTCGTTCTGTTTAAGTGTTGCAGGCAATATTTTATTTATATAGTAAGAAAAAGGCACACATAATATTTCAGCCGTGTGCGTCGGTAAACAATTCTCATGAAGCAGAGAAGAATTTGTTCGAAAATTACCCAGTAAATATACCTATAAGCCCTCAAGAACGAGTCTTAGGCGGTCTTGCTCCTCTCGGGTTGCGGGGTCCCCAATTGGGCGCCTTCCTAGGTGGCGGATAGGGGAGCGCTCAAGATATGGTGGGTACAGGTATGGAAAACATCCGGAGAGCACTTCGACCAGCAAAAAACAAAGAATACAGGAGCGTCAGGCTCAAAATGATCGGCTTCCTGGTTGGCGTTTGTTATCCAGGTAAGGGTCGCCCGAAACTTAAACACCTTTTTTTCTTCCAACATCCACATAGAATGGACAACAATTAGATCCCAGATGTTTTTATGAAATACTCTATTGATTATATAATTGCTTTTCTCCGTTAGGGCATAACACTTGCGAGAGTAAGCTTTGGTGTTTCTGTGCAGGGTTATCGTGTTCCACACTATCTGATCAGTGTTTATGTTCGTGAAAAAGGTTCCAAGAAGTTGAAACTATGTATGTAAGTAGCACGCAAAGCCAAAAATATTACATTGAAAAAGAAAAAGAAATCTAAAACCCCTGTGGACGTGGCTGTCTTAAAAAAACCCAGCAATGAAATCATTAATGCTACCACAAAAGTCAAGTTATGTTTTTTAAGTGTGTTTTTGGTAGGAGTTGCAAAATGAAGGTCACAGGGCAGCACTTGAACATAATTCACCCCTGGCGTTATAGAAATGCTTTAAAGCTTAAACAATACTTCATCAACATCGAGGCAGAAAACATCAAAAAAAGTTTTTCTTGAGCTGAATGTTTTAGTTAAAATGCTCAACAAACAAAATTCTAAACAGAATTTTGATTTCTTCAAGAACTTTGACAGTCTTCTTGACAACCATTTTAGCAGTTGAAAATATATTATTCGTAATTTATTTATTTAAATTATCAATAACAAATTTAGTTTTATGGTCCCCATTATAGTCATATGGGGTTCTTCTTGCCTGACAATCATTTTTACATATCTGTGAAATACTCTGCAATCTGCATTAGAAAATTAATAGCTTATAGAGCTCCCGAACTATGGAGTTAGTCTACCTGGTTCACAATGTATAGCCTTCCATCTTCTGCGATCCTGGGCATGCTGCTTCCAAAAATCGTTCATACCGGTCTTCGGTCTTTTTGTTCATATCAGGTCTTAGGGTTTGGACTCTAAGCCCCCTTGGCTGGAGCGTTGTTGTCCATTTGCTCGATGTGATACAGCCAATGTTGTCTTCATGTTTGTGCTTTTTGAACTATGGATGACTACAAGGTGTGGAATCAAGTGTATTTTTCTCCTCTATTCCCCCTTCTCGAACAAAGGACAAGATAACTTCTCTACTCAGTGCCAGTGCCATAAAGCAAAAGTGACAGAATAAAGGTTTTGAAGAGCCTACACTTTGTCTTTCGTGAGAGGAGTTTTGAACTCATTTGTTTTGCCAAACCGATATAGCACCGGTTTCCTAGGGTTAGTTTTTGACGAATTTCTACTGAGGCGTCGCGTCGTTTGTAGAGTTGATGTCAACAAACACTTCTCAACTACCTTTAGCTTCTTTAGAGATCTCAATTTTCGAACAGACAATCTCGTTACCTTTTCAGCGAGTTTTCGATTTTGTTTTCAACTAGAAACCCTCAGACCTAAGATTCAGTCAATTTGATTCCGGATATGAGTTTATCACTACTTTGATTCTTGATGCCCTAATTAGTTCTGTGTACCCTACACAGCAAGCTTATCATATGTTTTGATGTCAGATCAATTCACCCTGATTTCATGGCTAACTGCTCTGGAACTCTTGATGTCTACCATCTTTTTTGCAGAACTGTAGGAATGTAGAGTATCCGACCCGGCTTAAACCGGTCTTACCAACCTCTTTGACTGTATTGCATATATACATAACTCCCTCAGGCAAGAACTTCTTGAAATAACTGCCCGGGTACAAGTTTCTTCAGACAATTACTGCGATAATTTCAAATTGGCTGTGTTCATATATTTTGTATACTATTTGTCTTAAGTTGAAAAGCTTTTATTCTTCTGTTACCATCACAACCATGGCTCTGTTATATCGATATGTTATGAGTTGTGACAATTCAAAAAAAGTGAAGTTTTGCAAGTAAAATAAATATGAGATAATGCCACTAACTGAGGCGCCAATCGACAATATTGAAAGTTCTCCAGAGACTTCACACTCAGGAGAAGCACCCGGTAATCCTGATGTTCCAGTGCCTCACTTGAATCAAAATCCAAATGTAGAACACATCTTCCTGCGTCGTTCGTTGAGCAACATCTCGTTGGACATAGACGAAATTGAGGAAGACGACCATTATCCAGCTCGAGCATATCTCCTTCCTGTTGTGTTGCCCAATCCTACAGAGCCAACATTAGATGAGCTTTTGGTAGAATTATCTTTAAGCAACTATATTAAAAAAAAAAATCTTTTTTAAACTTAGTATAACCTACTTTTCAGCGGCGCGTCACTGGACGACACGACATTCACAATGTTGACTCTGTTAAACTTCGTGTGATATCCTATATGGTCAGCCTTTGTAGGTTGTCGCTTTTCATGCCACGACTTGTCCATTTAGATCTGAGCGGGAGCGTTTTAAATTCACTTCGAGACCTCGGGTGCGGTTTGATGCATTTGACACACTTGAATGTCAGCAATTGTGGCTTGAGTAGCTTTGATGGCACTAGTGGCATACCAACAATTGAGGTTCTAATCGCTGATGGCAATATGGTACAGCTGGTGGGTCCTTTAGCCAATCTGCCTTTACTAAAGAAGCTGAGCATGAAAAACAACCGAATCAGGGACCTGGGAATGCTGACATTTTTGGGAATGTGCCCAAATTTGATTGATGTTGAACTGCAGGGCAATCCTGTTACAAATTTCATAATGTATCGCAGGACAATGCAAAGGAATGTTACTTCTTTGGAACTTTTGGACGGTCAGCCATTTAATGAGGAGAACCTTATGGGAGATGATGTTCCAATGACATGTGGTGATGACACAACAGATGCCGAATCCTCTCTGTCCGATGAGGTGTATTCTGAAACTGACCACAATAGCCTTGTTAGCATTGCATCGGCTTCGCTAGACGAACGGCCAGCAACTAGTGGGGGACTATGCAACGTTTCCATTGTGGGCTTTAATCGACGTCCAGTGTCAGGTAAACTATTTTTGTCTCTTTATTGACTGCCTCAGAAAAATTTTCTGTGCAGGCTCGGCTGCTGTTGAAGGCAGCTCTCTTCAAGACAATTTTGTTGTTGGATCCGCCTTGGGTCTTGCACGAATTCGTAAAAGAGGTCAGAATTCAGCTTGGGGTTCATCTAGCAATACAACATCGTCATCGTCGAGTAGTGTAGACCTAAGTAGAGAGTTTCCAAGGCGATTACCGCAAGTGAACTTACCCATGCTGCCCCCAATACCAGGAAATATTCAGCACAGAAGTTTCGAAGATACCTTAACCTCCGGTCCTGAGAGAAACAATTCAACTCTACACGATATCCCGCGTATTTGGCAACCGGAGGCACACCACCAAAGTAGTAGTCTCCAAGAGACAGAAGACAGTTCTCAAATATGACGAGAGTAAATTTGTCTATTTGTTGCTATTCACATATTTTATATTTATATCTGTTTGCTTATTAAATAAAGTATTGGTTTGTTTTAGTCCACCATTTTTGTTCAAAACATTTTAAATTGGAAAAACTTAGAAAAAAACTGAACAATTTTTTTCAAACAATGCATGTAAATTTAACGTCCCACGTGTGCTAATTAACAAGCTAATAAAGCCTTCAAATAAGTAAAATAAGCCAGTCCCGGTAAGGGATTACAGAAACATTATTCGAATTTCCAGGACACACAAAGATTAAGTACCTTTGTGCATGCAATGCATGATAGTCACAAGCTTTCACTAACCTTGAACCTTGTTAAAAACGATTGCAAATTTTAGCGCAAATACTCACAATAATAATATGAGAAAATTTAATAATTTACAATTTTGTGCTTATCTCTGAGCATATTACCACACTACAATTGTTGCAATAACTTTGTGTTCCTTTCAATTATACGACAACCAGTTCGAGTCGTGTCCCTCTTTTGACACCCGGCCGTCGGGTCCGTCCGTTCAGCACATAATCTAAAAAATCAACTCCAGGCTAATTACAATGTAAACATTAAGCACACCATGCGAGTTGACCACAAATCATAAGTCATAGAAGTATAAGCCAATACAATGTCCTGTGGGTGTCCCTGTCACCCTATATACGCCTCACATGCAGATATCATTTATTTTTCACTGTTGGCTTTGGGTAATCATTTCGTAATAATTCGTATTCAGTTTTTCGTTAGCCAACGCTCGGTACGGTACTGCAGCTCGGACGAGGTTTTCGGGTCATACAAGACGTACCACCGTCAAGCATTAAGCTTTGGATTATGAACCGTTTTAAATTGAAGTTAAAATTAAAATTTCCAAGCGAATCTAAAAAGCGTTAAAGTCGGGAAATTCACAACAAAAAAAAAACAACAAAATAAAATGGCCGCAGGTTTTGAACTTATTCTGTCGGCCGTACTTTGCGTAGCGTGCAATGGAACCAATGAAACTTCGACTCCAATTTCAGCACCGACAATGGATACGGCGGTTGCGAATTTTTCGCCTGAATTGAGCTATGCTGTCACGGATTCTAAAGTTTACAAAACCAAAAAAGAAAATATGGAAAAATTGCGGCGTTATGTAAATGGCATGCATTTTCGGATAGCCACATTGGAGGATTACCCCTTAAGCTATACCGAAAAACTGGCAAATGGTACAATTTTGGGAAAAGGTGTCTCGTTCGAGGTGATCGATTTTCTAGCGGAAAAATTCAATTTTACTTATGAAGTGATCGTTCCTGCGGGCAACATAATCGGGTCGTCAGATGATTATGAAAGCAGTTTGATAGAAATTCTTAACAATACGGTAGGAAATTGTTAAAGCCCACTTAGAATTTCTGTGATTTTATTTCTTTCAATATTAGTCTTGTTATTTAGAAAAATACCTCGTCAAAATTAATTTGTCACACAAAATATAATACATCATTGTTGCTCGACCTCGGCACCGAACACAGATTAAATATTTCCACTTTGTTGAGCCTTAAGAAAGAATAGTCTCCAAGCGAAATAGTTTTTTTTTTATAGGAGTGCAGAAAATAAGGTTTTGCGTTGGAAGTATTCGCATTTGAGAATTTAAGGGAGAAGGCAGTTGCAAAAATGGTCAAAAATTGGCAGTTTTTCAATTTAAACTAGTGGGAGGGTTACAATCCACTTAAGCGAATCGTTGGTTACCCCATCCCAATTGACCACTGTCAAGCTCCGAATTGCGTCAGGAATCTTGGTTGTTAAATTTCAGTTTCTATAAGCTTTAATTCTATTTAGAATTAAGAAGACAGTTAAGAATATTCTTTGGCATAAACTCCTTTTCAATGACATCGCTTTTTTGTTCATATTTTTATCAGAATTTCAAAATTTTACATTATAAACTTGGTTTGTATGTACTTAAAAACGACCAAAAGGTGGGCGTGGCAAAAATTTATTCATTTCAATTGATAGCTTACGCACATATCAGAACATTTTATAGTGCAAGTTTTTTGGATTCAAAGAAAATATATCGAATAAACCCGTTTATTAGAATGCAAATTAAATATGACCACGCCGACATAGGGGTGGTATAATTAAATATTCGTAAAAGCTTTGTCTACAAGTAGAAATTGATGAATTTACCCATACTCTGACATTTGCTTAGGAATGTGAGTAAATTTCTCAATTCGTGCGCTCTATGCAATTTCGTTTTGGTGTTTTTACATCAGCTGATCGCGTAAAGTAAATTGTTGTTGCATCTACTCACACGTATTTACCGACAAGGAAATTAAAAGTTTTATAAAAGCTTTGAAGCCTTAAAAAAAACGTAAACAAATGGATGTTGGAGGGCAAGAGTTACTCAGTCATTTATGGAAGATACTCGGTATTTGTGACACGCAATCAATTTTTACATGCAACTTAAACCGAAAACCTAGCTGCCAGCAAAAAAAAGGGCAGCTAGCGGGAATGCATTATTTCCAGCAGGTAACTTTGCTTTCGAAATGGAAGTGGTGAATGAAGTTGTTTGGTAAAATAGGAAATTGTAGGTTCACAGTAAAAACTTGAGTTTTTTTCACAGCTTCCAGTGTTACTTGTGCGATAGTTTGAAATACGAAAAAGGTGGTAGATACCACCAAAGCAGAGGGTGGTAGGTTCCTGAAAACTGTAAAAGGTGGTAGAAATACCACCTAAGTGGTAGAAGTCCCAACACTGGTCACAATACACTTAAGCGAGGATAACGCATACCGAATTACAGCTTCCTAAGGCAACTTTGATTTTTCTTGCTGATAAGTAAAGTGGGCGTGTGAGTTGGCGGATTTCAAAAATGTTTACACTTGTATGTACTGCTGCGGGACCTAGAAAGAAAATATATTAAATTTCAAGTTGATAGCTCAAAATTTAAGGCCTAAAAACTACCAACACACGGGCGGACGGATCGACGGACGGACGGTGATGTTACAAACTATGAATCAAATTTAATAATTTATACCTCCTATCATATGGGATGGGGTATAAAAATAGTCCGAAACGTCCGGAATTCCAGAGTCTTATTCCTTGAAGCCTAGACAAAAACAAACTTGAATGAGCTTAAAACCTTCAGCCGAATGAATCCGTTGCGTCCGTCAAGTCAAATTATACAACTGACAACTCAGTAAAATACACACGTTCTTATGAGAAGCGACGTATGTCACACACTTCTTCTGTGGGTTGCTTCCCATCAGGACGTGTGTTTTTTGACGGGCGCTACGCATTTATTGCGCTGAAGGCTTGTGTCGAATTTCACAAATGTCCCATTACACGTCAATCGTATTTCATGAGTTGGAAACAATATAATTTTGCTCGATTTCGTTAACTTCTGTTGGCTTATGTTAGTCCCAACCAAGTGAAATTTGACAGATGGTGAAAAACACACAAATCTTAGACGATTTTCTTAAGTTTACTTAAGTCAATTCTGGGCAACCGCAAGCGTTTGAGAGAACTTAAGTGGGATTTTTGTTGTGTTTTGACATTGATCCAGCTGATATCATTATCTGGATCATCTGGATTATCTGGATCATATCTTATTATCCAGGCGATAGACCCTACTAGCAGGGAATCGTGTCAAAGGAACATTTTAAAAGAAGTCAATAACTAGGGTTCTGCCAAATGTAATGCCCATATTTTGATTCTTTAATATAATATCAGAAAAAAAAAACAGCAAGGATCTATCTCAAATGTGGGCATCATATGCCACATTTGTAAATACTAATACTACTAATACTAATACATACACCTATTTTGGTCTACTTTAACGCATAACAAACACAAATATCTTTGCTAAAAGATATTAACAACAGACGCTCAATCTAGAACTTTAATTCTAATAGGAATAGTACATACCTTCTTCCTTTAACTATGGGTGTTAATAAGATTTATGTCCTTTTTCACCATCCAGATATGCATATTTATTTTTAAGCCAGCTCCTTTTCCCTGGCTCAGAATATTTTTGTCTTTTAAAGTGTTCTTTTGGCAGGCATCTCCTGCATTAGGTCGGTACCGTTTCTAAATAGTATTTTGTAACTATTTAAAGGGGAAATATTTGGAATAACCACGTCACTATTTATTTATTTCGCTATAAGTAGTAGCCTCCCCTCGATTGGAAGTTGGCCTTTTGCAGGAAGTATGAGTGAATTCGCTTCTCAACTGTTCCTAGAAAAATGTGGACCCTTGTCGCAATCGCAAGTGAGGCGTGTAAAGCTGAGCTTTGCCTGGCCAGCTTATCAGCGCGTTCGTTTTAACCGTCAATCGTCTCTTGGGATCTCTAATTGGTTTAGCGGTCTCAGCCTCGCTCGAGAGTCGAGACTGCGAGAGTCGTAGAGGATCCATCTGCCAAACTCTTCAATTTCCAACCGAAACCCGTACTCGCGGAAAGACAAAGAGAGACACGCGGTCGTGCCCCTATTGCAGACAAGTAGGTTGGTAGTTAAAAAAAGAGCTACTGTGTGCCTTGCGTTGGCGTCACGTCACAGTCCGTTAGACCAACAGTTCACTTAGTTAGACCAACAGTTGGGTCCATTATGTCCATTTTAGAACTTTTTTAACACCTAAAACATAAACAGAAAAAAACCGCTGTTAGAAACCCAAAGGGTCGCTTCCTTGGACCCATCCGGATTTGTACAAATACAAATCTTAGGTAATTCAGATCCACGATATTTAGATCTTCGAGCTCATTGAAGAAGTAACTTACTTGTTGTTTACTTACTTACTTACTTAAGGTGGCGCTACAGTCCCCTTCCACTTGCGTGCGCCAGCTGAGTCTCTATACAGCTTCTATACAGCTTCTCTACAGCGCCGACCCTGCGGGGTGGATTCGAAAATTTTCCGGGCCGGGGCGTTGGTGTCCATCCGCTCTAGATGACCCAACCATCGTGTGTTGTATTTTGACTCTTCTGGTAAGGTCTGTGTCGCTGTAAACCCAGTACAGTTCGATGCTATATCTTCTCCTCCACTCCCCGTCTATGCAGACGGGATCAAAAATCGTCCGAAGAATTATTTCTCGAAGCAGCCCAAAGTGTTTTTATCCGCCTTTGACAGGTTCAATGCTTTTACCCCGTTAAGAAGGACGGGAATGATGAGGGTCTTATAAATGGACACTTCAGTTGCTCGAAAGAGAGCTTTGCTCCTTAATTTTATATTCTTAGCCCAAAGAAACAGCAATTGGCAAGAGTTATTTTTTGTTTGATTTCAGCGCTGGTGTCATTATCTGAATTTATAGCGAAACCCAGGTAGACAAAGTTCCTGACTATAAGTTAATCAAACTATGGTTATGTTTTGTCCAAGGCATAGGTGTTGGGTGATGACAGCATTATACTTGGTTTTGCCCTCTTTGGCTGCATAAAGATGTTAAAAAAGGACATTTCTATTATTTTTTGGCAAAAACCTAAAAAATTGTAGAAATTTTTGAAATTTCCAAAGTCAGGTCCGTGGGAAGTTCTGATGGGACTGGACTAATATTTATGATCGGGCTATTCCGATCATAAATAGTGATTTTTTTTTGTTTACCGCCCCGCCGGCGGGGGGCTTTTTTTGTGTGCCTGCACGCCATATCAAGTTCTGTCCATTCAAATTGCTTTCATGCCCGACCAAGATATCGCAAGCTTGTCCAGTGTTAAATCGTCTGAGCTAAAATTGAAACATATAAATCCATTAAAATGTTTCTTAGCGTCTGTACATGTTCTAGGATTATCTGTGGTCTGTCGCTTGTAAAACATAGTTTGTATTCTTTGTCTCGAAACCCCTTTATGGACAAGCCTCTCAGCAAGGGCTCCACGAAAATGCCGATGTACATGTTCTTATCCCTTAGGCATAGATTACACTTGTAAGTATTACGACTTACGTAAGTCTAACAGAAGTATCTTACGTGCCTGTTAACACTATAGATAAACTTACGATGAGAAACACTTACGTAAATAAAGGGTAAGCTGAACTTCCGTAAACACTTACAAACCCATTGACACTTAATAATTTTTTCATATTATGGTGCGTGTAAGTAAGTTAGTAGTGACAATGGTTTTGCGCCGACAGCAAGTATGATTGTTGTAGAAGTGGATCACAGAATTATATAAATAAAGTGGGGATAAATTAGACGTGGTCTGACGCCGCACCGGGAGGTTTTAAGATTTCACATAACTTTTAGCACTGCATCAAGGTGAATATAGGCTTAACAGGGTTGGGGTCATAATTCTGAATAGACCAAAATTCTGCATGCAAAATTCTGTATTTCAAAATTTTGTTTTTTTTTTATTTTGTTTTTCCAAAATTCTGTTTTTATACCCGACCCAGGATATATTTTAGTTTGTAACACAGCGAAATAATCATCGTAGACCTTTTAGAGATATGATCGAGACCGATAGGTGAATCGATTATGCCATGTCCGTCCGTCCGTCCGTCTGTATGTGTGAAGATTTTAGGTCTTCATAATCAAGCTATGGAGCAACTCAGCAGTACACGATTCGGTTCTTCTGTTGCACAGACAAGGTGTGAAAATCGGCTTAACCCGTCAGACGGCTACTACTACTGGCTTCAATGCGAGATGACCTATTTCACATTTTATTTCAAAATGCCTTTGGGTCAAATTAGACAAGGCGTAGAAGCTCAAATTTTTGTACTGAGCAATATTGGCCCAAGACCTTAAAAAAGGCAAAAATCGGACCACCCACAATATTGACCATGTCCACTTTTGTTGGATCCTTGAAAAGGCGATATCTCGGAAAGTTCACACCAAATCGAAAAAAAAATTTATGAGAAATATTGAAGATATTACTATTTGCTAAAGTAAGTTAAGACTGTATGCCAAGTGGTCTTATAAACACTGAAATATGACTCAAATTTTAATCATGAGCGCATTTGACCGGCTATAAGAGTCAGATGTATTCGACTACACGGCGTATATCACCAAAACGTTTATATGCTCTCCTCTGGGAGTACGGGTGATATACTTTTCATCTATCTAGTTACTAAAGTTATTACACTGTATGCCACTGTTATACTTAAATCACTCACAAAAACTTGAAGATTTCACGCCACTTGACGAAACACAAACATAAAAAAGGATTCTTTCGAGCGACAAGATAATTTACAAATTGCTTTGATATTTTCTAGAAAAATTTCAAATCTAAAAATATTATGTGACATTTATGCATGAACTGAAAACAAATTATCATTTTTTGATAAGGCCAAATATTCTATAGTGAAAATATCTAGAATGGCATATGGTCGTATTGGGCTTATGGCGGAATATTATGTTTGTGTTCCTATTACACAGTGTGCCCTAAAGGTCATATTTATCTGTCAAAACGAATATGGTCATACCGGATAATATTAACATATGGTGACACGAAATTATGAGGATTACACTATATGACGACAAGTGACCGAGATATCTGTTAAAAAGGAATATATATGGCCAAATGGCATACAGTCTAATTTTACCTTAAGTTTGCTCCATACAAAATTTCAAGGCGCATTTTTGGGAAAAAATATTATTTTGTCCTATTTTCTAATGATTCGAACGCAATTACAATTAATTGATATTAATTTTTAATTTTTAGCCCATGCCCACTTTTCGGGGCGTGCATATACGAATAATATTCCGGCCAAAAAACTTTAAGATTTGGAGTTAGACGGTATATAGAGTCGGGTATATAGAAGTTTGTCACAGACGAACTTTGGCACTAACTCACTTGTTTTTTTTTTAAATTTTGTTTTCTAAAATTATGGGAATGAAAAATTCTGTGAATAATTTACAAATTTAATAATGTTTTTTAATTCTATAATTTATGCCCAGGCTTTTGTACTTCCAGAACTTGATTTACAAGGAATTGATACGGATGCCTAAGGCTACCCATACATACTATTACTGTGATTACTTTCCCGCGATTACCCAGCCTCCAAAGTAAAAGCTTTGCAGAATCTCATTTAAGAAGAGAGGGAATCTTTTATTCAGCAAAAAATGTTTTCAAGAATTTGGAAAATATAATTTTGGAAAAGTAGCATTATGGAGCACAGAATTTTGGAAAATCAGAATATTGGTCAAGCAGAATTTTCAATACTTCCAGAATTTTGTAATTAAAGAATAATGGAAAATAGAAAAAAGCCCCCCTCGTGATTGCCCAGCGTCTTTCATTACCATATATTGAATTGAACAAAAAAAATTAAAAAACTGACCATAGAAAATGTTTACAATGCTCGTACCACACACATGCTCAAATTACACTTCTCGTGTCGTAAGTAGAAAACGTATAGCTGCCGGCTCTGTAAGCTTTGAGAACTCCGTAAGTGACTATGAGCGCGTTTACACCTGCACCGTTTCAATTTTTTGTCAACTTACAGCTTACGTAAGTTTATAAAATCTCATGTAAGTTGCTTACAGAGCCGTTTAGATTGGTAATTTTTAGTAAATAGCTTACGTACTTTACTTACGTAAGTAAAACTTAGAAGTGTTATCCAGTATCCAGGCCATCCAACCAGGTATCCAACCTTCCAGGCCAGATTATTGGAGGCACAACTTCGAGAGCGTCGGATTGATCTGTATGTCTTTCAGCGTTAATAGTTTGTACAGTTATCTTGTCGATTTGGATTTGGTGAACGGAATATCTTAAGCTTGGCATGCCTTATGCCAAACCTAGGCTTGCGAAATGATTATAGATTCAGCCGTTATGCTAATGTTTTATAGAATTGTAAATTGTTGTAATTTTTCACTTTTTATCTTTAACATTTGTTATGTAACGATTTGAAGCGAGTTTTCAGATAAATCAAGTTTTGCATTTCACATGCTAAGTGATGCTCGAGGGTGAGGGCGGTCCAATTCTCGTCTAGTTAATGTTTTCCGGTTACTCCTCTCAAGCTCTCTACCTCAAATTTTAAAAACCTAGAAACTTCACACCTAATGGACGGACGGCTCTATCAATTCATCCGTTGAACTCGATCATATCTCAAAAAGGGCTTACGGGTCCACGGTGATTATTTCAGTGTGATACAACTATGCACTCAAATTAGTGAAGGTACCATGGGTAGGGAATAAACAGCATGTTTTACTGATTTCTCAGAAATCTATGCTCACAGAGTTGCTTGGTGGTTCGAGACTACAAATATTAAAGCAAAGTCTTACAGCAGAAAATTCCGCGTAAATTAACTGCTTTTATTATAAAATTTTTACAGATTTGTGTTTATAGTTTTTAGAGTGTTGGTTTCGGTTTTGCTGCAACATCAGTATGCGTTTACGTGGGAGGAACTCAAACCTCCTTCTACCTATAATTGCTTTTTGTTGGAATTTGCCTTATATATTTTTTTTTTCTAAATCTGGAAATGTGCTTTTTAAAACAATATTAGCCAATACCTGTTCAAATAACGCATAGAATCGAAACTGGCTGACTTTATTTTCTATTTTCAGAAAGCCCATTTAGCTGCAGCTTTCATTCCCCTTCTAGCCGATCCGCGCAATTTCATTTTCTACTCCAGCACCATTCTTGACGAAGGCGAATGGATAATGGTCATGCAACGTCCGAAGGAATCTGCTACTGGTTCCGGTCTTTTAGCACCCTTTGAGTTCTGGGTATGGATTCTAATATTTATCTCTCTTGTTGCTGTCGGACCAATTATCTACGCCCTCATCATATTTCGAAACAAACTCACCGGTGACGATTCGCAAGCACCTTATTCACTGGGTCATTGTGCCTGGTTTGTTTATGGTGCTCTTATGAAACAGGGAAGCACACTGTCGCCAATCGCAGGTAATTCATACTCAAATTAAAAATTAATATTTGTACCTATAAAAGTGAACCAAAATTAAAAGAAAATTCGCAGAAAAGGCAAATTTTTCACATAGGATCCATTTAATTTGGAAGAATCGTACTACTCATTTCAGATTCCACGCGACTACTCTTCGCAACTTGGTGGATTTTTATTATCATCCTTACATCGTTCTATACGGCAAATTTAACGGCTTTTCTCACGCTATCCAAGTTCACGCTGCCCTTCAACACGGTCGACGATATACTCTATAAGCAGAAGCATTTTGTAACCCCACGTGGCGGTGGTGTTGAGTACGCCATAAAAAATGTGAGTATTGCGGGGGCTGCTATGGGTGTAGCTAAATCCAGATTACAAAAGCAAAAAATAAAAAACTTCTGTATAACTTTTAATACCGAAGTAAACCAGGCCCGCAATAGAGACTTTTATTTCGTTCAATTGGTTTAAGATAATTTGTATATAGTCAATCAAATCAAATATGGGAATGATTTTGGTAAAAGATGAGAGGTGTATTTCTGTCCTGCGTCGTGCCGTAAGCAATGGTGGGAGTCATATTGTTACACGGGTTTAGTTTTAAAATAAGTTAAATTATCTCAAGACTATACAAACGTGACATAAGTACTATTTTCCCGTTTTAAAACTAAATCTTCATACATCCCCCCAAAACTTCATCTTCCTTAAAGTGGATAACAAGAAGCTTAATAGTTAACCAAAAGTATCCTGGATTCCTGAATGCACAGGAATTTAATAAGTAGGTACCTAACTAACCTGTTGCAAGCTTTAACCTTTCAGGGCCAGTTTTTCAGTGCGAGATCATCCGAGTTTCCGAGTTAAACTAAGATAAACCCCATGAATGAGTTTTTCAGTGAACATTCATCCAGGATTAGTCTTGGCTTAACTCGCCAAATTTGAGGGGAAGAATCCCAGATCACCTCTGGTGAACAGAATGAACTTCTTTGAATGTTTATTTTTTGTGTGAAATTAAAGTGGCTTTGCGTGTTTCTGTAAAAAATAACACCTGAAAATGACTTGAACTTCTTTCCTGTGTTTTTTATGTGAAGTGGGGAATCAATAATTTCGAGAGTCGATAATTTTGACAACATTTCTGACGGAGTTTTCTCTGTACTGGAAAGTTGTTTGCCAGGCTAACTCCAGATTCTTTTTGTTCCGGTATTAACAGATCTTGGCTTAAGAAGATTGGTTAAAACAGGTTTCTCTTAACAAAAGAAGGCGTAAAATAAAAAACACTCCTTCTTTAAGTCAAAATAAAACAAATTATGCTTTGCTTTTCTGGCTAAAATGAAATAAATCCAATTTTAGAAGGACCTTTTTAGAAAAAACCCTTTTTTTATTGACCCCTTTTTGCGACAGTTTTTGTCCTTTTAAATGCCTTGAAATGCATTTGAACCTTAAGCATAAAAGCGCTTTGTACCTTTTTAAAACTGCAAGGGGGCTTAGCAGCTTTTTTAAAATTTGCATCTAATGTTGCTGCGTCTATCTGAATCGTCTCGTTAGTGTAAACGTTGTCTGGTAACTGCATCCTGATGTCTCATAATCTGCTGTATCCTATTGACTACTAAGCCCCAAAGCCTTTTGAATGACAGGTTAACTGTTTCAATGCCTTGATCAGTTTTAAATTTCATTAATTTAATCTACCTATATATAAAAATGGGCGCGACTTTTTATGAACGAAATTTAAAATGAAGTCCGATTGCGAGCGTGCCTGTTAACACTCTCGCACACACAAACTCTCAATAGTCTAGCTTTAAAAACTCTCCTTTCTTATTTCTTCCGTAGACGAATGAATCTCTATCCATGCTTAATAAAATGGCTCAAAACAATCGCGCTTTCTTTACACCCAACCAAAATGATTCTCTAACACTAACTACTTATGTCGAAAAACAAGGATACGTGTTTGTCCGGGATCGTCCTGCCATAAATCATCTGCTTTACCTTGACTATCGTTATCGTAAGTTGATTAGTTTCGACAACGAAAAAATTCACTGTCCCTTCGCAATGGCAAAGGAGCCATTCTTAAAGAAGAAGCGTGCCTTCGCCTATCCAATGGGCTCGAATTTAAGTGAGATCTTTGACCCAGAGTACGAAAATATAACCCAGGGCTAAGGAATAATTTTTACAAACTTCTATTTTTGTTCTTACAGGCTACTAAACTTAGTTGAATCGGGTATAATCAAACACCTGGCAGCTAAGGATCTGCCCAATGCTGAGATCTGTCCCCAGGACTTAGGAGGTACCGAGCGTCAACTACAGAATGGGGATCTTATGATGACTTACTATATCATGATAACTGGCTTTGTTACATCGATTGTTGTTTTCACCACGGAGATTCTATTTAGATACATTAATGAGCGCCAAGCTGGAAAGAACATGATAATCGGTTCGAATGATATACTCCGCTCGACTAACATGCAGGGATGGGGCGGAAGTAAGAATCGCGCTAACCTAGGACGGCGCATAAACGAAGGCAGTGTGCTTATGAATGTGACACCTCCACCAGAATATGCCAGTATATTCAGTCAGAATAAAAACGCAGTAATAAATATGAACAAGTGGAAGCAAGCAGTTGAGTTGCAACAAGACGATTCTAGAGGAGTGAGGAGGCTTATCAATGGTCGCGATTACATGGTGTTCCGTAATACAAACGGTGTCAATCAGCTCGTTCCAGTTCGAGCGCCATCGGCTGCACTATTTCAGTACACATACACTGAATAAAGTTGCACAAAAGTTTTATTTGTTCTTTTGAATTTGGTATGAATGTACAGTTGTTGTTGTTTTTTTTTTTTCATTAATAAAATCTATTTTGTGAAAAGGCTATACGTATAGATACCTACTGAAATTGAGACACGATAATGATCGAATTAAGCCTTCAGCCCAATGAATCCGTTGCATCCGTTGCGTCGAAGTACACAACTCAAGATTAGCGGGAGACGATTAAAATAAATCCCAAAGTGGCTCCATCGGACAAATATAGGATTAATTTGACAAGAAAACTCTGTTTCTGTCATGTTGGTTCTCAAAAGAGAGTGGCGATGTCATTTCCAAGAAGCAAAGACAATTTCCTCAGTAAAAAATCACAATAGAAAAAGTACTTGTGAAACATTTTTCGTACAGGGACAGTTTCAGTTTCCTTTTTTGATTCTCAAACTGTTACAAAGCTGCAGAAAATAGGTTTGTGAATATCGTGAATAGGATTTATGATAGGATTTATTTTTAATCGCTTGCCGAGAGGATTTGAATTAGGATGGTAAATCGCATGATTTGTAGAGGATTTAATAAAAATTTATATTATTCGACGATTAGTGCTCGGTGGAGACATGGTATAACATTAACCATGTATTCTATTCCCAATTTTCCTTAGTAGGGTTTGTCAGGCCCTCGCGGAGATGGGGACCGTGAAAAAGAACGAGTCTTTTGTACAAATGACAGAGGTGGATTTCAAACTAAGCACGCCACTTATATTTCTATCCAAGGCATATCACAGCACTCTAAGCGACATCAATTCTGTGTCATTTCAACGTAGGTTATTATTTATGCTCAGAAACCGAATACCTACAGGAAGCTCGTTAATTTCCGTGATATTTTATTCATAAGTTAGGATTGAAATATAAAAACATTCAAATTCATACGGTGAAGTGAAAGTTGTAAGAAACCCAATCTTGATATTATTTCAGATTTCAAAGACTAGAACATGCTCAATATTGCCCATTTCAACATTCGTAGAGCCCGGATGGTTTTATAAGAATGTCATGTTACTGCTTTTTTCCGTTAAGTCATAACACTATCCAGGCTAAGCTTTGGCGTTTTTTTATCCTTCTATCCTTCCTACTGTACTTATTACTTGGAGTGAGACAATGTAATGGCGACTAAATGTGATCATTTGTGTTTATGCATTGTGTTCGGGCCCCCAGGCAAGAAAAGACCTACAAAGGTCAATGAACTCATCTATTATACTGTTAAATCACTTGTACTGGCATTCCAATATCAAAACACTGACATGAACTAATATGTGCTAGACTAGGCTGTCGAAGCACTGCAATTGCAGTATTTGTACTGCTTTTTGAAACTCCATACTGCCGTACTGCCAAAAGAGCCAAAGTACTGCTTTTTCCTGCTTTTACGGTACTTCAACTCAACGACTTAGGCTCCAATTATAGAAAAATATATAACATGTGTAGCCTTCAGAAATATTTCTTCAGTCGGTATAGACTGAAAGCTCACAATTTAAGCCTAATTTGAGCTGGATCTAGCCCCGATTTTAGAATCACCATTTTACATACCATTAAGTACTTGCCTCAGCTTAAAAGAAAACAGAAGGAAGTCGAGTTTGCTTTACATGCTCGACTTCCAAACTATGCAGTGGACTCTTAAATCTATCTATGGGGCTAAGACCTGTCATAGTAGCAAGATATAACTTAACTGTCATGTTTTTTATAAAGCACGTCAAACATTTCAGTCAAAGCGATTCAGTTTTCAAGCTATTTTTGAAAAATTTACAAAAGCTTTTGAGCAGCACGACTTACACTATATTTGGGTTGGATTTAAAAGTACTTTAAAACAGGCCAGAACCAGTTTGCACAACGGAAGTGTAATGGCTAGAATCTGGTGAAATAGCGATAGCTTCCTAAATTGTTGTTATAGTCTTACTTGGCCGTCAACCGTCAATATAAATAGATTCATAAAAGTATTATCTAAATACGGAATGACCCAGTCACTTGTGCTGAGATTTAGGAATCGCGTCCTTGACTTCGGACTTCGGAATCTTTAATATGCAAGAAATTTCTGACATGCCAAAAAAAAAAATTAAACTTTATGTAAAAAAAAATATTTTACTCCCGTACTGCAGCGTACTGCAATTTTTTTCTTATAGTAGTGCTTTTTCAAAATATGAAACGACAGCCCTGGTGCTAGAAGCTAGAATGTTCCGAAAATGAGAGTCCCTCCAATGGAAAATTTATATGCGGCACTGATAGAAGCAGTAAATTTTAAGTGGCTTAAATCGCTATATACATATATAGGAAAAAGCGTTGAAAGACAAGGGGCAATTCTAATTATGAGAAAGAAGAGCTGCTGAACTATTGTGATTTGAACTTAATCTTAGATATTGCTTGAGGTACATAAGTCAGTTTCAGTTTCTGTCTACTAACTCCAGGCACAAATGTTACAGTATTCTGGCTACAATGGTTATCATTTCACTGGAGCGAAACTATCTAGCTTACAGGATATTATGTAGGGTTAATGTAGTCTTGGCCGTCTTTATCCATCGCAATCGCTACATGCACTTGCTTTAAGTTCACAAAATTCCATACAATGAACTTTGGCTTTCGTACTCAAAAACAATTTCACAGCATCTCAGAGCTAGGAGTGTTTTAGCAGAAAGGTGCATGAATCCCTCCCTACCCGTTATGTAAACATCCATATTTTCCATTTCTTATCTTTCAGATCTGGACATTAAGCTCGAATTCCGGGACTTGACTGGACACTTGAAATATCACAGCTTTTGCAAAACGAAGTCGATATTAGTTAGTTAGTTAGTTAGTTAGATAGACTTTATTTACTTCATACAATTTGGTATTGTTTACAATCTTACAGTTGATGCTCAGTCCTTTATGGTTTGGCTCAAGGCCGTCTACCAGATTGGCAATCACGTTTTGTAAAATCAATAAAATAAAAAAAAGATAAAACGAAGAAGACCAAATGTATTCAAAATTCGCCTTCCAAAATGCGGGTTCTATAGCTGGTTGCTGTAACAGCGTACCTAGTTGTACAGGACCTCCCATCCAAGGCTACCATTCAGTATGATGAGTATCTCGTCTAAGTCCAGTGAAGTTGCGCCGAAGTATGTCACGCGGAACTCTCCTAAAATGGGGCATCTTCCTAAAAAAAATGGTCCTCACTTAGGAAGATGCCCCACTCAAATACGTCCTCTTATAAGACCAAAGGAACATGTTAAACGTCAAATTCGAGTCAGGATGAGGAAACCAAACAAGTGCAGAAAAACGGTGTAGAAAGGAGTCAGAGAATACTGAAAAACGGTGTTAGCAATTTTTCAATCAAGGAACAGCACTTAACATAAAATTGACTCACAATTAATAATTAAATTTGACACCAAATTGACATGATATATAGAGTATGGAGACTTCATTTTGGATTTTTTCGCAGTGTATTAAATTTTTAAATTTTTGTTTTGAAAAATGTTTGTTTTGTTTTTTTGCAAATGGTTAAAAATTTGAAAAAAAAAGTATCTAACAGCATTTGGAAAATGTCAAAAATCCAGGAACGCCTCTAGGAGCGGCTTTTACATTTACTTTAGCGGTCTCTACATTTACTTTATCGGACATAATAAAAAGTAAACGCGCTTCATAAGAGTTTTAAGATTTTTATTTTTGAAATTTTCTAAATGGTTTTTTCCGATTTTTTTTTTTAAACAATTGAGTTCTTAGAATAAATATTCTTTTTTTTATAAAACTTAAATAAAAATAAAGCGCAAAAAAAAAATAAAACAAATAATTAAAACAAAAATGATTCTTATTCAGTATTATCACGAACTAAGACGATTTAGCGGCAAATTACATTGCGTCAAAGTGGAATCTATGGGCTTCTTGCAATTTTTCTTGCTTGTCTTCCTTCTTTTCTTTGATGTAGAGTACTAGTATAATGAGAACGATGACCAAGCATGTTCCTCCCAGCGCTACCACGCTCATCCATATTAGTTTACTAGGAGTGACGAAAAGCTGTGCCTTCCAGCGTTGAGGCTCCTCGATTGGCTTGGGCACAACTATTATTTGTGAATTAGGAATAAGTTGGGTCCATGTACGCGATTTGTTTGCCAAACCAACAGTTAATGAATCAACAAAATTTGGCGTCCTTCCCAGACCAAATATCGTGTATGGCAATTGTAGTGCAAAATACGCTGACTGCGGAAGTTGGACGCTAGAGCCTCGCTGGATATCTCCCTCTTGTGTTGTTGTGAAGTACTCGATTCGTGGTCCTGGTAAATTAGTTCCATAGGTACGCTTTTTACGGCCCAGAGGAGTCTTCTCGGTAGGGTTTTTCTTATTGATAAGGCCGGTCAGAACGATTACTTTCACGAAATTAGCATCATAATCCAAAGTGTTTCGAAATGCCAGAGGCCGATATCCGTTTTCTTTCTTTTCCATAAGGATTACATCGAGGACACCTTAAAAAGAAAAAAAATAAAAATGCTTGTCAATTGAAAACTTCATCCAACTACACTCACCATCCTGATAGAAATCATAAAAAGTCCCAGCTACAGTATTATTGCCCATAGGTGAAAGCGCGTTCCATTTGACCTCAAATGTCCTTTTGAGTGGTCGATTGCACACCGTACATGGAACATTCTCCAACAAGAACGTTTGCATTCTCTTCGGACCTGTGATGGCTTTTAATGTTACCAGCAAATCCGGATATCCGTCCATGTTATAGTCCCCACCTCTAGCGGTAATGGTCTTTAAGTACACATCATCTTCAACTGGCTCCACGAAACCCCATTGCACACCTTGCGGATCCTTGAAATTTACATGAATATCTCTAAAGCTTCGACCGTCGTGCACAAGTATTGTTGAATTGGCGCACTCATCTCTAAAGCACATTGGCAAAATCTGATTTTGCACGCCTTCCAATTCAATATCAAGGAAAATGCTTTGGCCTATGTGAGTCTTTGGGGCCCCAACAATGGACAAGTCGACCTTATGATTGAACAGGAATCCATCTTTATCTTCTTCAGTTTCACCATACCAGACTTCATAAAATTTCTCTGTTTGCACAAACAAATCGGCTGTAAAGTCATGGTTAAGATCCAAATACGCGTTTGCGTGTGGAATCTGTATAGAAGCGCCAACATTTTGGTTATTTGGTGCAGGCGACTGTCGCTTTTTCTGGGGAGGTAGTCGGTTTTTCTGGAATATCCAGAATGCTCGTTGTCCTCCGTAGTCGACGCCAAACAGATCAATGATCATGTCACGATTGTAGTCGATTGCCAGTGGTTCGCCAGTGGTCGATATGATTGATTCATTGGCACATGTTAACGAATCGGATCCACCCCAGTTTATGTAAACATCTACTACTTTGTCACTTTTTTTCGACCGAGTTGTAACTAAAACATCCATCAAAGCATCACCGTCGAAATCTCCTGGCACGACGCTTGTAATAATTTTGTTGCTGAACGCGCAGTAAGGACCGGGACGGAGGAGTGGTTCTGTCTCAGCGCCTAGAATAAAGGGAAACTAATTTAGCTTATGTGACTTTGTTTGACTTTTTAAGATTGTGAGAAATTTTTAACTCAGTACCATTTGTTGTGTTACGGTTGCAGTTGTTAACGCAAAATGTAATTTTTTATTATAAGATGGTGAAAAGTTTCAAGTATACCCAGTTCTGCGATTCAATATTCCGATGAAACGCGCAGGTATCTATATTCTTTTCCCCAAAACCAAACTCAAGTGATTAATGAAACCGCACGAAAGAAGCTCTAAAGCCAAACTATGTCCTTTTTACAAATATGTGCCATAATGCATTTTTCCGTCTGAGTACACCCAGCAGAGTCGTTTGACGCATAACGTACTATGTTAGGAACCCAGTCTTGCACGGATGTGCCCAATGCTTCCTGTTAAAATAACATGACAAAGCGCTTATTCTTCTAGCTGGCAAGACACCTAATTCTAAAAGACAGAGCACTGCACCTGCATTTGGCCCACATTGAATGATATCGAAGTCTTGCTTCATGTGTAATGAAGCTCTAAAACTTTCGGCTATACATCGTTTTTGTTCCTGTGCATTCTAATTTAGGTCTGTCTTTTGGTGCAAGGTCATCCGGTTAATAGTTTACGAAGCGCCTGTTTTACCAGGATGGAGTAATTTTTAACCGCCTGGGTTTACATTATTATTATCACATTTTCTTAAGCACTTGTCTTTTATACGGGATTGCTCTACGGATTTTGTTATTGGTCCAACCATCCCACTGTGGCCTATATCCGGGCATTGTTTTGGACAAAGTCTAAATTCTTAAAGTCTGCTGGGCTCCAATTGCAAAGGAATAATTACTTTACAAAACTTACCCAATAAGATCTGGAGCGTTGTAAAATCATTGCGAATAACAAAAACATCGGTCAACTCATCCGAGTTGAAATCACCAAATGCTGCTACAACTCCGTCCCGAATACTACCAAAAACTTTATCGGTTATATCGTTCGTTAGGCAAAGATTTATACCACCCACGGACAAAAGAAATAAAACTTGATACATCAACTTCATTGTTTTCGATTGTTTTTAACGATTTATTGAAACGATATATTGGAAATTTAATTTACAAACAGATTCACTTGTTCATTTTGTTTTGATAAAGCACTCGATCGATAAGTTTGCAGTTGTAGTATTCGACGACTGTGATAAACAGTTTTTAATAATTTTAACTGGCAAACAGGTATCCTTTGACGAAATTAAAAAACAACAATTCGAAAGTTTATTAAAATTTTCACTTCTTTTCTTATAAAAAAGTTTGAGAAAAATCACGACAAATGACTCAGAAAATGAAATGTTTTGTGTTGACGTAGCTGTCAATGTCACTGATCGAAGCGAAGTTGGTTGTAGTAAAATTTAACATTTTTTCAGAGTAAACGCACAGAGTAAGAGCACAAGAGTCACAATTTATGTAGTTTTTTTTTTTGGTATCGGGTAAATTAAAAACCAAGTTTTATTTATTCGTGGTTGAATCAAACAAAAAATTAAATTAAATTGAGATTTTTTGTGATAGTATAGGTGGGAATAGGTGAGACCTGCCCACAAATTACTTAATAACTAGATATTCAACTAAAGCGTCCTTTTCCCCCCAAAACCCATTTGTTTATTTGTTGTTGTTGTTTTGAGTTCCGTGTCGGTGAATACGTGTGAGAAAAGTAAACAAAAATTTGAGAGCCCGCCAAAATAGCGAGGTGAATTTCACACTGACATTTGAAAAATTTAAATACATATCTTAAAAAAGTCATAAAAGATAACACACAAGTCATTAAAGTCAAAATGACAATTCTGTTTTAATTTTGCCCACACTTGGGGTGAGCCTACATTGAGACTACAAAATCGTAAAATTTAGTTCATTTGAATGTGCCTGGAAATACTGGAATGCTTATGACGTAATTGGATATTTTTACGAATTTGGTCTGTTTTTCAATATAGTTCGGGTCACAAATTACTTAATAACTAAATATTCAACTTGTGCGTCCCCTTTCCCCCAAAACCTATTTGTTTATTTGTTGTTTATGCTTTTAATACATAAATACATAATGTATAACTGGAATACAATAAAGATAAAAATGATTTTAAGGTCTCTAGCAAAACAACATTAATGTAGCACGACCCATTATGTGGCGACTTCCAGATATTGGAATTCGTTACAATTTTTGTCCGGTAGACGGAGCAAAAAGCTGATTCCGCCATGTTTTCGTGGTGAATCACTTGAACTTCGTGGTGAATCTCTTCAAGTGTGGAATACATTGACAAAATGTGAGAGTATGCGTAGTTTTCCAGGTATATCCATGGCAACAGCTTTTAGGCCCCTCGGTTTTCCAGTCTAGTTGAATATCTAATTCATTAAGTAATTTGTGGACCTGCCATAACTTAGTTTTGTTTGAAGGGTGGGAAGGCCAATACAATTGTACTGGGTCGGGCTAAGCAAAAAAGTACAATCGGAGTAAAAGTACAATGTTTTGTAAAAACTATGTTTTCTTCAAGGTAAAATACTAATTTACTTAACCATAATGTTTTTATTTCAGCAATATGTTGACGGCACTATGCAACAATAACCATAAGTGACTGTTTTAAAAACAAAAACAATGACAATGCGGCGTTAGCGTAAATAAATCGTTACGCATAAGTTAGCGCAACAAAAAGAGAGACTTCGAAATACTAGACGAAATACTCTGTTAACGAACGTTTAAAATAGTACTTTGTAGGTGTTTCGATAAAGAACTTCTTATGCTTTAATTAAAGTTGCTGCCGTTTTACTACGAAATTATGACAAATATTTTTTTTTTGCTCAATGTGATATATTTACGAGAAAAGAGCTGAATGTCTTGAAATTCATTTTCAAGATGAAAAAGAGGTTCAAAACATTCAAGGTTTCAAAAAATTCATTGAAGATGTCTATATAACATACCAACCTAGCTTGAAATACACTTTTTACTTTAGCGAAAATTCAAGCTTTATTCTGCTTAGGAATTGAAAGTGCTTCTGGATTGCACTCATTTTGCTCAAATTAGCGATAATTCGAGATTTTATTTTTGTAAAAATGCAGAGCTATACGAGTATTACCCATTAAAAGCTTTTATTCTAATTGGCAAATTATTTTTTTCAACGCAAAGTTAATCTGAGTACATTGGCTCCGTTTTAGTATTGATGGAAAAAATTGTTTTCCATCTCTACTTTGTTAGGTACCAACTAGAAAATTTTTTCCCATCCCTAGTTTGTGTACATTTTGCTGTGGCTTTGTTGCGGGAAATTTTCTATTCTTTTTTGTGACTAAACTAGAAACAAAATAAACCATTGTTATGTTTTTACCACAAATTACTTAATGAATTAGATATTCAACTAGACTGGAAAGCCGGGCAGCCTACAAGCTGTTGCCATGGATATACCTGGAAAACTACCCATTCTCTCACATTTTGTCAATGTATTCCATACTTGAAGAGATTCACCCCGAAGTTCAAGTGATCCACCACGAACTTCAAGTGATTCACCACGAAAACATGGCGGAATCAGCTTTTTGCTCCGTCTATCGGGCAAAACTGGCAGCGCATTCCAATATCTGGAAGTCGCATTGTGGGGTCGTGTTACATTGATGTTGCTTCGCTTGAGAACATAAAATAATTTTTACCGAAATCGGATTCGAGTTTTATGTACATAAAATCTTTTATTAATACAAACGAAATATAAAAGGGTCAAAGGCGGATGAAAACACTTTAGGCTGCTTCGAGAGGAAAATTCTTTGGACGATTTACGGTCCCGTCTGCATAGACGGAGAGTGGAGGAGGAGATATAACATCGAACTGTACGGGCTGTACAGCGATACCGACCTAGCCAAAAGAGTCAAAACACAACGTCTACGATGGCTGGGTCATCTAGAGCGGATGGACACCAACGCCCCGGCCCGGAAAATCTTTGAATCCATACCCCAGGGACGGCGCGGTAGAGGAGCACCCAGACTCTGGTGGCGCACGCAAGTGGAAGGGGACCTCAGCCAACTTCGCGTGCGAAACTGGAGATGGCTAGCTAGAGACAGAGCTGGCTGGCGAAGCTTGTTGGCTGAGGCCCAGGTCCACCCCGGACTGTAGCGCCACCTTAAGAAGAAGAAGAAACTCTAGCTCGCTCAGTTTGTCAAAATATTACTTGATTTACTTTAGTTTGTTGCTCAAGCTTTTCCAATATCATAAATAATATTTGAGATACCGAATCTGTTGTAGTAGGTTCTGGAGGTTTGCTTTTGTGTGACGCGACTTCAGCGTACGATCTTGGGCCGATGAGTGATGGTTTTCCCTTTGTACTTGGACCGGTAACGTTTTCTTGCGGAGTTTGTATTTTTTTCCTTGTCAATCTCGTATTTCTGACCGATTTTTTAGTTTTCGGCTTGTCAGCTCTAGAACGTTTTGGGGTTGTGGCCCTATCTACAATATGTTGCTTAACAGTTTCGTGACGTTTTTGTAGCACTATTGCGATTTCGCAACCTCGGTAGCTCGCCGGGTGACTTCCATTACAATTGACGCAAGTCGCTGGGGCCTGACTGCCTACGTTGCAATCTTTTGAAAGATGTCCACCGGCGCATTTGACACATCGCGGTTCTTTTTGGCAGTACGCTTGAGTATGTCGGAGGCCTTGGCATCGCTTACATTGAGGTACTAGTCTATTGCCCTTTCGCTTGGGCTCAATTTTTACCCTGATATTTAGGATTGTTTTTATTTTATATATTTCGTTTATGTTTACAATCCTATCGAACGTCAGCATGAAAATAGGAAGGCCGCGCTTGACAACGGTGTCTTTATCTCCTTCCGTACGTTGTTTTTCTTTCTTAATTATGTTCACGGCATCAAGAATTTTAAGGCCTTGGGCTTGAACATCTTCAACAATTTCTTCCTTCGTGCAGGTTGGGTGAAGCCCCCTAGCGAAAATCCGAAGCGGCTTCTCGAATTTGTTTTCGTAAGTACCATTGTACATTCTCGGTATTTAATTTTTGTGAAAGTGCGCGATAGGCATCAGAGTCATCGACATTGACTTTCCATACATTATTTCGAAGAGAAATTAAATTGTACTTCGTCCCCAGAGTATTTTTTAAGATATTTCGCAGCTTTCCGTAGTGTGCGACCCCAACGACATTTATTGCAGGCGAATTTTTTCTTCAATTTTCGCAGTCGCTTTTTTTGACACGATTGGTTTTTCATCGTGTTAATATACGGCCTCAACTACTGGCGAAGACCCAATTTTTCGTTTTTTGGTAGATCTTTTCTTAAGAGCCGGATTAAAGTTTGTAACATAGAGAAATAATCACCGTAGACCCCCAAGACCTTAAGGGCATATGATCGAGACCAAATTGTAAGTCGAATGAGCCATGTGCGTCCGTCCGTCCGTGTGTCGTTAGTTTTTAGGCCTTAAATTTTGAGTTAGGAACTTGAAACTTGATATCTGTTCATCCTAGGTCCCGAAGCAGTACAAGTGTAAAAATTTTTAAAATTCGCCTAGTGACACGCCCACTTTACTTAGTAGCATGAAAAAACAAAGTTATCGTAGGAAGCTGTAATTTGGTATGCGATATCCTTGCTTAAGTGCTTTGTGATTGGCGTTCAAAAAAACGAAAACCGCCCACTGATGGTAGGCGTGGTCATATTTAACATGCATTCTAATAAACGGTTTTTTTTGGATATATTTGCTTGAAATCTAAAAAAACTTGCACTATAAAATGTTCAGATATGTACGTAATCTATCAACTCAAATTAATTAGTTTTTGCCACGCCCACCTTCTTGCTACAAGCGTATTTAACCAAATTGCTACTAGGCACTGAGCAAGCGTATGTGGATGTCGTGTTTACGAAATTGGTACGAGCGGTAACTCAATCTATCTGGAACGAGAATTCATACACAAACAGTTTATCATCCTCAACAAAAGATGCACACGAAAGTTAAAGAAGCGACTGTTTGATGTCTCATGGAACTGGGAAATGAAGTCAAAGCGAACTATTTAAAGAACATAGAAATATGTATGTATGTATGTATAATAGACACTTGGTACTAGATAAGTGACTATAGGTTTTTTCGACGTCTCTTCAAAGATAATAAAATAATACCTTAATATTTACGTTTTGTTTTTATTTTCTCCTAAAGCAAATAGTAAATTATATTTGGTTAAAAGCAGTGTCAGCTAAGGCAACTGTCACCTCGGTAGCACTTGTGGCACAGTAGTTTTGTGTTATCAAGGAGACTTTACATGTCGTGATTCCTAATGCACAGGACTGATAATCCGAAGCTACCTTTGGGAGAGGGACGACGTTATCCTTGGGACCTGCGGGCCAGCTCGGCTTTCTCTGCTCTGGCGCATTGTTCCGAGCACTTCATGAAATTCAAATACACAATACTCGTTCGTAAACTGTGAAGTATCTAGTCAGAGATACAATCTTTGAAGAAAATTTCGTCCACATCATAAAGAAAGATTATAGCTACTGAGTAACTTTTGAATCCATCTTTAAGTCACAGTACTCTAGCTTAAAATACACATTTTGACTTCAATTAGCTTGTGTTATTGTTTTACTTGGCTTACTTCGATGTCCGAGGATTAAATTTTGCTCTTCTGTAGCCCTGCAAAGAACTGCATTGCCCGTCCCAGACAACGGATTCGGGTAGGAGAGATTAAAGTCCTCACTCCAAGCTTGTGAACTTGTGAGCGATTTTTTCGCTCATTAACATATCTGAACTGGGGGCAGAAGGTACCCAAGTGTTCTCCTCCTCCTCTTCGAATGGCTTGGGCTTTTTTCAAATTTTCTCCTTTTCTTGCTGTTTGAGGGCATTCTCCGATATGAAGCCACTCTAATTTGGCGAGTTAGAGTTCAATGAAAACGTTTAAAGCTGCACAATCAAAGAGATTTTGGGGCATTAAGACCATCGTATCACGTCATAACTGAAATTATAAAAAAAGAACGCATTAACAAAGATTGATTCTTGAAATTTTCCTAGAAAACAAAATTGAAATGTCAGGGTAAAACTCACCTCGTTGTTTTGGCGAGCTTTCAAAAACTGACTGTTTCACAAAATTTTTTTTTTGGTGCGTCTCACACGTATTCACCGACAGGAAGCTCAAAAACAAATACAACAAATAAACAAATGGGTTTTGGGGGGAAGGCGATGCTCAAGTTGAATATCTAGTTATTAAAAAATTTGTGGTTTTTACATTCAAAAACCTCAACTTTATTATTTGCTACTACATTTGTGCACCAACTCGCTTATAACATACGCATTTCGAAGCCTGCTTGCTTTAGTTTAACATCCGGCAAAGTCGTGGGTGCTTCTTCACCTAAAAATATACGAATACCGCGACCTGTGACTGTCGAAGAACATGATTAGGATGAATACAGTTTTTCCATTTCAAGCCCATGTTGAAATTAAAGTTTTTGCACTAGTCAATTCAATACAAACATTTTATAAAACAAAACAAAATTATTTCTGCAGAAAGACCAACCCGTCCCAAATTTACACGAAGTAAACAAGCGAACTGTCTGTTGGTATTGGTAAATCTGAAAATGAATCTTGCTAAAATCGAGATTTTATTCTGCGATTTCAGATTCGAGAAATGTCAGTTTTCCCCTTAATTTCCCCTCATTTTTGCCACCAAAGAAACGTTTTCAAATTTAGATCTGTCAGTTTTGACATACCCATACCCACTTCAAATTTTTTTTGACTCCAAACGAAGCGCACATTGTATAGCACAAGCACATGCGTTCTTGTCGCAAAAGCCACTACGTTTTCATTAGAGCCGGAATGAGCTCATTATGAAATTCGGGAAAAAGGTGTTTTCATTAATGGCCTTTTCGGTTGGTCGTCCGGGAGCGTCCGGGAGACTTCTGGACTCTCCTGAAACTGTTTTCTTGGACTCGTTTGACAGTTCTTCTTCTGGATAGAAGAGAAATTTGCTTCTGGTTTTGAATTCAGAATCAAAACCAGAAGCACGCATACAATCATACATGTGTCAATGTCAAGTTGGATAAATGTCACTTGTCCCCTGAAGAATAGCTTTTGCTTCACAAATACAATCCTAGACAAACTTCAAAATCAAGAAAAAGGTGTTTGGCTGTTCGGACTCGGAGAGAAGCCCCAATCTGGGAGAAGAACGCCCTGATCCGGGATCGCCAACCGAAAAGGCCAATAATTTTCGTAATTTGGCAGCTGTTCCAGGGACGGAGCTGAACTCTTACTGCAAAAAAAAAACTCGATGGGGCGCCCATTTTAATTTCATGATTTATTTATATATTTATTTTACCAAAGTGTAAAATGAAAGTGCAACGCAGGATAATGATTAGGGGAAAAAGCGTTTGAATCAATTTGGAATTGATTAATGAATTAACCACAAAAAACCATGTAAATTAACAAAAATAAAAATAAAAATTGAAAAGCATCGCACAGGCACTTTCGTAAAAACGTGCAACCAGCTTTCAAACGTTCGATGCATGCATAGTAAACAAATTGCAAAACATGAAATTACACCAAATCTGGATAACTGTCCTTTTACAGCCCACAAATGTCACTTGTATTTAAAAGACACGGATTCGTCATCAGTAATTTGTTCGTTTCTGTATTTCTCAAAATCTGAGGAAACGGGCGTTTTTGTTTTGTACCTTTAAATTAACATAAAAACCCATCACTGTAAATGGCTTTTTTATTAATAAAAAAAGGACTTAGTGAAGAGCCTGCATAAAACAGATGTGTGTCACTTGTTTTTAAAAAATCTGCACACATCTTTATGTTTTTATGTTTAATGTTATCATAATCTATACGTTGAACGGGCCCTCTGAGTTCGGAACTCACAGTGCCGTAGGCCCTGCGAACCATCAGTATCGCCACTGGCTTTTTCAGTTGTCAAACCAAAAAACGTCGCTCAAAGCGATGAACTAAGTTTTGTTTGTTTTGAATTTTCCTCATAAGCAGCCGAATTAAATGCTAATGTGATGATAATGAGGTCATTTCATAATGTGAATCAGTATGGGAAATTGAGGTCGTATTTGGAAATATTTTGCTCATAGTGCTCATAGTTGCTCACATTAGCTCTTGTGAAAACAAAGTATAACACTTTTGGCCTTTGGTGATCCCGGATCAGGGCGTTCTTTTCCCGGATTGGGACTTCTCTCCGAACAGCCAAACAGCCGTTTTTCTTGATTTTGAAGTTTGTCTATTGGTGTATTTGGTAATCAAAAGCTATGCAAGGGACGAATGACATTTATCCAACTTGCCATTGACACATGTATGATTGTGTGTGTGCTTCTGATTTTGATTCTGGATTCAAAACCAGAAGCAAATTTCTCTTCTATGCAGAAGAGGAACTGTCAAACGAGTCCAAGAAAACAGTTTCAGTAGAGTCCAGAAGTCTCCCGGACGCTCCCGGGCGACCAACCGAAAAGGCGATTTGTCTCCGCATTTGACAGAACAGATGCTTACATGTTTTAAGCCTTCAGCCCAATTAATCCGTTGCGTCCGTCACGTCTAAGTACACAACTGACAACTGAGTTACATATAGGTACACATTCTTATGAAAAGCGGCCCATAGAAGAAAACGTGTGTATTTCACTGAGTTGTCAGTTGTGTACATGTACAATACACACGTTCTTGTGGGAAGCGACGTACGTCACGAAGTTCTTCCGTCGGATTCATTGGGCTGAAGGCATATATAAGGTAAAGTGAGTTCAGATCAAATCTCCCAAAGTCAGGGGAGCACATCTTTCGTGTTGAGAATTGATCTGAAATTGTTATTTTTTAAATGAAACATGAAAAATGGAAAATGATCAAATCTTTTGACAGAAAGAGTAAATCTTTTGTTCAATGAAAAACGCTATTATTCTTTTCACCTCAATTACATTCTCATACAAAGCCCCAGGTATGTTTAGTTACACCTACTGAAAAAAAAAGTTTTTCATACCATTATTTTTTTAAGACATTAATTTAATGTTTCCGGCCTGGAAGCAAATAAGCAAAAAAAAATCGACTTACCCCTCTTCGTTTGTTTTAAGGCCGCAATGTTTTGTACTTTGCTATTGCAAAGTCCTCGATCAAAATCGTAACACCTTGGGGCCTTAAATTTTTCAAGGTTTTCAGAAATCTTTTCAGAATCATTTTTGCGAAATCTTTAACCAAACTACTATATTTTTGAATGTTAAAAGCATCTGAGTTTTAAGATTATAATTTTAGAAACAGCAGCCCGCTCTTTGATGCAATCGGATTGATTTGATGGTCTTAATTGTTTTAAAAAAATTTGAGCTCATTGATCCAAATGGAGAATACAGAAACTAACCACAAATATATTCTCCAAATATAGCAACAAAAATGTACGCCAATCTTGTTTTCAACACTTTATTCCAACGATTTGATTTAGCCACCACTCTTCGAGTACCGCTTCCAGAACTTCTTTACATCATCATGACCATTTTTAGTTACCACCATAGTTCGATTGCGCTCACTCTGCCAAACGAGAACATTTATCGATTGGGCATAATCACGAAGTGTGATGAAATCGGCCTGCGACAAGAATTGATTGTAGACTACACCCTCAGTGTATACGAAACGGTTCCTTTCGTTCTCCCATAATTTAATTTGGTCTACAACGGTAGGTGGCAGGGCGGATCTAGAGCTTATCGCAGACTCTGTAGTTCGCATGTTGTAATGAGCATACTGCTCCAGATAGCTAACAATTTGATCAGCAGTGATTCCCCCACGTAGAGCTTGTCGCACAGAGTTTCTTGTAAGCACACCTACAACCAGATTAGGAAATCGATAGAGCAGTTCTGTGAAAAGGCCAAGAAGAGCCACTTGAAGGTTAGAATCAGTGTAGGCATATACACGATAGTTTGTTTCCACGACAATGTAGCCGGGGTCCTGGCTTTTATCCTCTTCATTTGTCACGGTGGGCACTGGGCCATTTTTATTTGTCACGTTCAGAGCCAAACGAGTCGGGTAGAAACGACCTTCCTTTCTTTTTCGTTGATAGACTAAACCGAACTCGCGCAAATGCTGTAGGAACGTCAGCATTTTAGGACTGAGTCCATCAGAACTATAGTCACGTCCTAGAGTAGAAAAACTAAGCTGAAAGAGCATGGACAAACATTCAGGTAGGTTGAGTCCACGCTCCTGACACGTGTCTAAATACTGAAGCATAAAATGCCAAACCTGCACAAAATTTAAAGCTTGCTTAAGAACAGGAGCCATTGGTATATGGAGAACTTACCTGAGACCGAGTGTCAAGCAGCAGAAATTGAAACCCTTGTCGTGTAATACTTGGTGTACCGTCACGTTCATCGCGCTTCATCAAGTTGGCATGAAGCAATATTCGCACAGCGTCGGGGCTTATACCTTCACTGTCTTGTCCTTTGCTTGTAGTTCCACCCCCAACCATATAATGCAGAACACACCGCCAGCGTGCCATTGCATAGTTATCTAGGAATGCAACATCTCGCGGTTTGGCATCTTTGTCCATTAGATGAGATAAGGACCATGGCTTTCCTCCACCAAGTAAAGCAATCTTGAGATTTTTTTTGAAAGTCGGGCATAGCTCCCATGCGGAAAGGCCGCCGGGAATAGCAGTTACTCGCCACACATTAAGTTCTGTTAGACAAGCCGAAGATGCTGCCTGCTCCCTAGAATTAATTCAAAACCAAGAAGTTATCTGCAGAACGACATGTGTACCTTGTACGGTTTGTTTACTTAGCATAATGCTGGGAGCCCCATGATGCGACAACAGCCTGGGGCACTGGCTGTTCCACAAATAGTATACGGATAACGAACTGTCGGGCGATTTCTGGCAGCTCACTAGAAATGTTAAATTTAAGCTAATGCCAAACAAGGAGCGGATAATCGAACTACCGGTAAACAGCTAGACAAATTGTCGGATAGTTGTACAACTTCTCCAGCACATCATGTGAACGAGTTTTTAGATAGTCCTGAAGGTTTTTGCACTCAAGGTTTGCCGGCTTCGGAATAAGGGAATTCGTTTTACCTGATTTAGGCTCAGACATTTTTGTAATAAATTTCTTTAATATTTTTCATTTATTGGAAATATCTGCTCGGCGATACAAAAGATGCCTCTTTCGATTTTTTTGACATTACAAATTATTTTTTTTTGATACCTTCAATAAAAGCCATGGGTGTGTTCGAGTGTGGTGGCAAAGAAAGCCATAAAAACAGGGAAATATAATACAGTAACAGCGGGTTTTTATTTTCAAAGTCAAAAATCAAGCTGTATTTAAAAACGGTTTCAACTAGGTACTGTCAAAGTTTTAGTTTTTTAATACAAGTAATTTTTTTTAAATTTTTACTCAGAACCGTTACTCAATTACTGAAAATCTGACCTCATTTACATTTTTCGAATCAGAGATGCCAAGATGCTTTCCGTGTTGGTGGACAGGTTTTGCAGGGCAGAAGTTGAATACCTATTTATTCAGTAATTTATAGCCAAAGTAAATTATTCAGTAATGTTTGAAAATCAAAAAATAGGAAACTGAAGCTGTGACAGATCTGTCACCAATACTTTTCCTATACATGTTTTCAATATTATATTTTTCTATACATGTATTTAAAAGTGTGATTTGAAAGGATGGTATGCCCAACCTCCTTTTAGTGTGCACTTTTTGCTGTGCACAGCTGCATAGGTGGTGGGCCAGGTTCGCCCCGAACCAAAGCAAGTGAAAATCTCTATATAATATTAGGGGTCTGTCGTTATTATTCTCTATGATATATATTCGCATATGTCAACCTTTTTAGTACTCTATGTGCCTGTTTTCATTTGGTGGATCCTTACCACAAATTACTTAATGAATTAGATATTCAACTAGACTGGAAAGCCGAGGGGCCTACAAGCTTTTGCCATGGATATACCTGCAAAACTACGCATACTCTCACACTTTGTCAATGTATTCCACACTTGAAGAGATTCACCACGAAGTTCAAGTGATTCACCACGAAAACATGGCGGAATCAGCTTTTTGCTCCGTCTACCGGACAAAAATTGTAACGAATTCCAATATCTGGAAGTCGCCACATAATGGGTCGTGCTACATTAATGTTGTTTTGCTAGAGACCTTAAAATCATTTCTATCTTAATTGTATTCCAGTTATACATTATGTTTTTCAAATGCCTTCTAAATATTTTCATATATAGTTAAACACAAAAAGCGCAAATGAAACTAATTCTTTACTGCCTAAATGCCTGTGCCTCTGATAAGTTTGTGTTTTATGTTACCGGATTAAAGCTTTAAAAAGCAAAATTTACGGTTAAGTACCAATAAAATGTTTTCTACATGTTTTAAATCAATCGTTAGTATATTAAAAAGGAAAAGTCATTAGAAAGATTCAAAGGCACTTTTATTATTTTTATTATAGCTATAATTTGAATTCATTATTCGAACAAATCAATATTATGATATAATTGTCATCCTTATCCTTCCAAGTCGATATTATTGCATGCATTTGAGATTACAGTTGAACACTAAAAGTCAAATTGGCAACTGAGAACAGAAGAATAATGCACTTTTGAGTGAACCCATTTCGTAAAAAAAATCAGTAGCACATTGAAATTGATTTCTGTCAGTGAAATAGCAAAGTAGTCGAAAGAAAAATGTTTATGTATATTTTTGTAGGTAACAATAGAGATTGACACCAAAAGAAGCATTCATTAAACAAACAAATTTAATCACAAGTAAAAAAAATTTTCAGTGATGCAATCCAATGAAAGCTATATTTAGTGCTTCTAAACTTCTTCATTTTTCTTAAATTTGGGAACGCTTAATATTTCACGCAAGTAAAAATCATAAGCCTTTTCCTAAAATGGAAGTTTTCTCGATTGTTTCCTAACTGTTGCTCTTGTTTTGCTGAATAACTAATATTTTCTGCATTCCTACATAATTAAAAACTGAACATCAATAACACATGAACGATTCTGGAGAAAAAAAAGCCCAACTGCGTAATTATAGTAATAAGCGTCTCACACGCATTCACCGTCACAAAACCGAAAAGCATAAACAACAAATAAACAAATAGGTTTTGGGGGAAAGGGGACGCACAAGTTGAATATTTAGTTATTAAGTAATTTGTAACCCGAACTATTGAAAAATAGACCAAATTCGTAAAAATATCCAATTACGTCATAAACATTCCAGTATTTCCAGGCACATTCAAATGAACTAAATTTTACGATTTTGTAGTCTCAATGTAGGCTCACCCCAAGTGTGGGCAAAATTAAAACAGAATTGTCATATTGACTTTAATGACTTGTGTGTTATCTTTTATGACTTTTTTAAGATATGTATTTAAATTTTTCAAATGTGAGTGTGAAATTCACCTCGCTATTTTGGCGGGCTCTCAAAGTTTTGTTTACTTTTCTCACACGAATTCACCGACACGGAACTCAAAACAATAACAACAAATAAACAAATGGGTTTTGGGGGGAAGAGGACGCTTAAGTTAAATATCTAGTTATTAAGTAATTTGTGATCCTAACCTAACCCAAATTTTATTTCTCAAAATAAAACTGAGGTTGAACGGTGGCCACCACACTGGCGCTTCCCCTCAGCTTAGTAGTTCTGACCAGGGTTGCGTAAATGTCAGATTTCTGGAGTTTTTTTACATTTTACCGTAAAAAAGTGTATAAAAATGTATAAAGGCGTATAAAAGTGTAAAAAAGTGTATAAAACGGTATAAAAATGTATTAAACTGTATAAAAGTGTATAAAAGTTTATATGTATTGGCGCATATTCCCTTTTTCAGCAAGAGAAACAGACCAGAAAACACAGCGACAGCATGCGCCTGCCTGCGCCTGGCTAGCCTAACCGTAAAATACCGTAATTTTTCTGGAAAAACTTCACTTTTTTGCTAACTTTTTTTGGGCAACTTTTGTCCTCCGAAGAAAGGTTGAGAGTCAATGAAAACCTCATTTCCATACTTTCTGCAAAAGCAATGGATTCGATTTTTGCTTATGATATCAAAACGGAAATATTTTCTTTGCTATGTCAAAAGCTTGAGGACGGCGACTACAAAGTAGCCACATATTGGCATTTCGCTAAAAGGCATCATACGGAGCTTGCCGAATATGCCCAAAAACTTTTAAGCATTCCAGCTTCTTCGGCACAGTTGGAAAGGGTGTTTTCCAATTGGTCAATGATACACAGCGATTTAAGAAACCGTTTGGAATTCAACAATTCAAAAATGTTGCTTAACATTTATTATTCTCTTAAAATAAAAGACTCAAATAAATCAGAGCTATATTAAAAAGCAAATTTATGTTTTTTTATTCAACTTTAAAATTTTCTTACAGTTTTATACCTTTTCAATACTTTTATACACTTTTATACCTTTTTATACACCAGCTAAATTTTTCAGAAGTATAATACACACTTTTATACACGTAAAAAAGTGTGTATAATACGCCGACTTTTATACGTCAACAACCCTGGTTCTGACACATCAGGTTAGGATAAACCAAATGAAAACAGGCACTATTTCTGTGGAATAAAGTATGTACTTCTAAATAAGACGGACATTTGGTGCTAAAATTGTAACAATTGATAAATTATTGTGTGCATTATTTTTATCTAAAAAAACAGAAAATATTTTGTCAATTTTTTTCTCTTGATTTATATACACATTCTGGCGAAAATAACCAAAATATGTGATAAACGCCTTTTACATCATGAAACATGCCTGATCATCCTGGAAAGCTTTCCCAGTATTACTTTATTTACCTCCCCCGTTTTTCACTAATCCGCTAAACACACCTGTAGCACAGCTGTTTCCTATTTGACATTTGTAAGCACTGTCATGTTGAACGGCTGTCACTTGCCTTGTTTTTCCGTCTTCTGCGGTTTTGTTTATTTGATTTTTATATAGGGTGTGTTGTGCTGTGGTTCATCTTGGTGGTAATCAAAATTAAGAAAACACAAATCCGTATAAAATAAAGTTCAGGCCCAGTCTCATTGTAAAATTAGTGTAAAAGTGATATCAAAAATTGTCTATGAAATCGTATACCCAGCGAAATGTTAACAAAACCCAAATTTTTACTCTGTCACTACGCATGTACACAAAACACTTTTTCGTCCTAGTTATGACATTCTCTTGATTTTCCTTTATCACGGTTCACAAGGAAGGAAGACGGTCAAATTTTACACTTTTTACTTCACAAATTCCAAACGAATACCCAAATTCCTGTTTGATAAATATCGTGTTTTCAAAGCGTTTTCTTTGCAATGGCTTCGTTTCATCAACGTTGTGGCCGACGAATTACTTTGACGAACAACAATCGGACAGCTATGCGAAGCATAAGGGACTTTAGCCACGCTCTAGTTTTTTCAGCCGAACCTCTTCAGGATGATATACTTTTTGAAGTGGTCATAGAGGAAAAGGTTGGTACATAAAACAAAATTCCTATCCTACAGTTTTCATGCTGGCTGTATTTCTCCAGAATCATTCATGGGGTGGCAGCATTGAAATAGGAGTCACATCGGAAAGTCCTGACAAACTGGAGCTACCGTCGTGTGCGGCAGCAATGCGTAATGGGACGTGGATTATGTCCGGCATTGATATTCGTCATGACGGAATATGTCTCGTAGAGTTCTATGGCACCGACCTAGAAACTCTGAACGAAGGAGATCGCGTTGGTGTACTAAGAACTTCTCAAGACGAACTAGTGTTCTACATCAACGGAGAATCGCAGGGTGTGGCGGCAACCAATTTGCCAAAAGTTGTATACGCATTGGTTGACCTCTATGGGCGATGTGTTCAGGTGTCAATATGTCCAACGGAATCATTAGTAAGTTTACTTTTTCTATGCAATATATACGACAGTATTAAAACTTTTTTATTCTGAAGGATTTTGGGCCAGACTCCACACAATTGGTGCAAAATATCGATGTACCAATGTGTGTAGATGTTACTGTGAGCTCTAATGGAGCTGGCAGTGTTACTTCCATACAACCATTGGCGAATATTGGCGATTACTTTGACATGAACGATCGTTTGCGATTCCACACCCGGTGCGGATCATTGGTTAAGCTTTCCCCCAACTGCCGATCGGCCGAGCGACGTCGTCCCTTAGATGAATTCAACAACGGTGTCGTTATGACTCACAGGCCGTTAAAAGACAATGAACTCTTTGAAATACGCATCGATAAGCTCGTCGACAAGTGGTCTGGGTCCATAGAGGTCGGGGTAACGACACACAATCCGGCGGCTCTGCATTTTCCGGCAACTATGACTAATATGCGAAGTGGAACAATTATGATGTCTGGATGTGGCATACTTACTAACGGAAAAGGAACAAGGCGCCAATACGGAGAGTTCAACTTAGATGAGCTGCGTGAAGGGGATCGCGTTGGTATGATGAGAAAGACCAATGGCAATCTTCATTATTTTATCAACGGCCAAGATCAGGGTGTTGCGGCTAATAGGGTCGCTCAAACCCTCTGGGGTGTGATCGACTTATATGGCATGACTATCAAAGTCACCATCGTAGACCGCGATGAGCGTGAGCAGCAAAATCTGGTAACGAGGCGGAACAATTTGATGTCAATTCAGTCGAGCACCAGTTCCAGTTGTGGTGGTGGACAAGGAGGGAACCAGGAACTATCTTCTGCACTTAGCCCCGAAATTGAATCTGTCAGCGGTGTAGGGAAGAACGACGATCGCCTAACCTTTCATCCGATGTGTGGATCACAGGCAACGGTCACGCACAGTGGGCGCACCGCTTTAAGACCAAAGTTTGTACTTTTCAAACCTTTAATCTTTCATTTTAGTGACATTTTGCGTCTTCTTTAGTGCGTCAGATGACTTTAATAATGGAGTGGTTTTAACAAAAAGACCTCTTCGACCCAATGAATTGTTCCAGGTCCGTTTGGAGCGAGTTGTTACAAAATGGGCTGGATCCGTTGAGATGGGTGTAACTACGCACAGTGCTGATGAATTGGACTTTCCCTTTACTATGACGAATGTGCGGTAAGTGGAGAAGTTGAAAGGCATATGTGAACTTTGGAAGCTTGTTAAGTTTAAGGAAGAAAACAAAGTTTTTTTCTAGGGTCAACCCTAGAGCTATATAAAATTTACATATTTACATAAATATATATATTTGTATATTTGTGTAAAAACATATTTACATAATTATACATACATAATTTACATAAATATATTTTAAATTTACAGCTCTGGAACGTGGATGATGACTGGCAATGGTGTAATGCACAATGGGATAACGGTAATCGAGCAGTACGGACAAAATCTCGATCGTCTGCAAGTGGGAGATCGTGTCGGCGTTGTTCGCAAAGACGATGGAACGCTACACTTTTGGGTGAATGGTGTCGACCAGGGTGCAGCCGCCGTAAACGTTCCCGAAAGGGTTTATGGCGTAATAGATCTCTACGGCCAAGCGGCGCAAGCCAGCATTGTCGACACCTCTGAGTGCGGTAGCCCAGATACTGGAAATTCGACTATTTCTAATACTACCCTCTACAGTGAGCCACCTCTACGATTTCATTCAATTCATGGGAAGAATGCAGGTGTCTCAAATGGCGGCTTAACAGCTAGTCGCCCAAATTCTCTGGCTGAATTCAATGACGCAATCGTTTTCAGCAACAGGCCATTAAGACAGCGAGAACTATTTGAAGTTGTGCTTGAGACTATGGTTCGTCACTGGTCGGGGAATATAGAGATCGGCATTACTGGCAGTCGCCCCGATGAAGTAACTCTAACAGCGAATGCAACGGATTTGGAGGGCGACACAATTATACTGTGTGGCTCTATGGTCTTTCAAAACCGTAAAACGATTCGCAGTAACATTCCTTTTGACCTGGACACGCTTACTGCCGGTACACGAGTTGGTGTGATGAGAAATGGTGACTTTATTCACTTTTTCATTGATGGAATTGACCAGGGTCCAGCATGCGAATGTCGTATGTCAAATGTATGGGCCGTTATTGATCTTTACGGGCAGTGTGCACAAGTTAGTCTGACACTGTCTCAGCCAGATATGCGTGCTCCCTATGCCACCAGTGAAAACTCACAAAGTTTCCAAGCAACCTCAGTTATTCAGCCACCAATGGAGACAAAGCACAGGTGGACATGTATTTCAGGAAATGTTACTCTCTCACAGAATTGGACAGTCGCATCGAGAGTTACTGGAGCTTCGGCGGCACTATCGCGATGTTTGGTCTTCTCAGAGCACCCTCTGTCTGTAGGATCTCCGTTCGAAGTAAAGATTGTTTCACACAACCCACTGTTTGCGGGTAAGTCAAGGGTACAAAGACAAGGGTAGATTAATTCAAAAACAAAATCCATATATTTTTTTAAGGCTGTCTCAACATTGGCATCACCGATTTGAATCTCTCCGATGAGTATGTGCGTAAAAACATACCGAGCAGCATGAAACGCATTCCAGCCAACGTGTGGTACGTTTCAGGCAATGAAGTTCGGCATAATTCAATGTTGCTGCAGAGATCTATGGCTTCGCTAGAGTGGTTACGGGTCGGTGATCGCATAGCACTTGAAATGACTCAGACTCGAACTCTGAGAATCCTGCTGAATTCCGAGGATATGAACATAAATTTTCAAAATGTTTCAACCGTGAGTAACAATTGATTTTTTAATGAATTTCTTTCGTTTCTTTTGTTTAGTAAGTCACAGTTTAGCGTTTATCATCCAATCAAAAATTGTTTGTTTCACTTTTTATCGATTTTATGTGTGTATTTCAAGACCCATTGGACCGGAGAATCTTTCAAACCCTCAAAAGTAACTAACCAATTACTCGGGACTCGATTTATTCTTTGAGATTCTTTTGAATGTATTTTCCATTTGCACCATGTTTGAAGTTAAATAGAGCACTTTATTTGTAGAGCCTTTTATAGTTTTTAAAAGAAGTTATTTTGCCTCTTTTTTTGTTAGATATTCATCTTTTTGACGATATATTGTGCTTTAGGTCTGTATTGATTTTAACGAAAAGAGATTTGCGTAAGGACCCACTGGCAGCAAATCTGCGAATGCTAGGGCAGGTGCTTGAAAGAGGCTTTTAGTAGATTTGAAATTTTAAAAATTGTGAAAAAATTTAAGAAAAAACATTTTTTTCTCTCCTTCTATCTGCCAAACGGCAATAAGTATAATCTTAAAATAAACAAGTAAGTATGTTCAAGAGTTCATCCGTAACGAGCTTCTTAACACCGCACTCTATTTATCCAGTAACGCCAAATCTAAAAGATTTTTGGATTGAATTCATACACTGTAAACCAATTATTTTTATGTATGGACAACGCCCCAAGAAATGGGCGTGAGCTAAGAAAAAATCCTTCAATATCATTTCGTTACCATGAGAAAAGGTGTTAAGAGCGGAAACTCTTTATGCAGTGAATTGTCAGAGAAATTAAGTTTTTAAATATTTAACACCATTAAATCATGCATGGTCGCCGGTGTGGGAGGTCCAATTTCGTTGAGCTAATTTTTTTAGCCATAATTTCTATACATCAAAATTTTAAGTTATGCGCCTTGTTTAACTTGGCCAAAAGGTATTGTGAAATAAAATGCGAATGAAAGATTATTTTAAATTTAAACCAATAATGGGCGTGGCCGATAATTTCATTTTTTTTTGAAATTATCCTTTTCAACCAAAGTTTCTCTGAGCCGTAAGAAAAAAGCATATTTAACCGTTTTATATGAAACATGTTTTCACAGAATTTACGACATATTGAAAAGAAAAATACTAAAAGCATTTGGAAAAAAATTGAAATAGTCGTTTTATGGATTTCAAATTAAATAGGTTCAAAAAGTTAAAGAAAACTTATGCCCAGAGCCCAGCCACCCTCTCTATCTCTCAAACGGTTAAAGGTATACTTTTGAAACAAATAACGAACACAGTCCGTACGGAGTGGCAAACTATTTTTTATTGATATATTTTTTCAAATAGTAAAAAAGTGTTATAAGAGTTTTTTGTTTCTAAAATCTTAACTTAATTTGGCTCGTTATTAAAAGATTGTCTGTTCTTGTAATGTGTAATTGTAATGAAATGTAAGATTGATTGATGGGATAATGCAATACCTTTTTTAACCGTTTTTACACATTTTTTAAATATTTTTTTTTTACCAAAAACGCAGTTTCTAAACTCAGAAAAAGTGGCTTAGTTTTTTTTTTTAAGCTGTCTTGCCCATGTTAAATTTTTGCGTAGAGTGCTACGGGGCGATACCATACACAGAAACAGAACAAAAAATTTTTGGGAGAGTGAAAACTAGTCCCAAATAATGTTTTTGAAGGCTATTTTTGATAAAGTCTGGAGCTATATTTTAGTTTCAAATTAGGGTGATTTTCTTTGCAAAAAATACGAATTTTAGTTTCTGTTTACAAGCCTTTTTCTGGCCACTTAACTTTAACAGTGTATTTAACCTGAGTTATTACCATTATAAAAATAATACAAACTACTAAAAGTTGTTAACGGGTCTTGGAAATAAAATATGTTGTATCTAGAAGAGTGAAGAGTGAACTACATTAATATGCAATCATATTGGCGGTATTTTCCTTGATGTCGACTAAGCTCCTGAAGTTATTAAGTTTTGCATTCGCATAAAACACACAATAGAAGGAATTTTCAGGGTTTCCACTAACCCTCGTATGTGAGAAGTGCTTTGACATGAAACACTTTTTAATAATGCTGCAAAAATGACTTAACAAAACACGAACGGCTTTCCAATCGTTAATGGCGGATATGAGATAACATCGTTCACAATAATTTTTCCCATCGAGCTGTTTCTAAACGTTTAAAGTTTTTTTATTAAATTTTTTTTTTTTTCAATGCAAGTTTTGTTCAGAACTCGGGGCAGTCTAAGCAGATACTTATCTGCTTATGACTTTTTACTTACCTACACACAAGGTAAGAGCTTTTATAATCCATAATTCAGCTTCATGCCCTAAGTATGTAATTCTGACTAACTTTCTAGCATGAAAGCACTATTGTACGTTCATAGCGTCACAACTCTTTTTTTGTCTTGCCAAACTCATTTGTATTTACTTTAGTCCAAAATATTTCACTTTGATAGGTACCAGTTCATTAAACCTTACAAACTGATGAGGCTAGCTCTGACAATATAAAAATAAAATAAAATATAAAACAAACGTATTTGCTCTTATCCGTTATAATTTTCTTCTTAGGACGTTTATGTTGTTGTGGAACTGCAGGGTTCAACCATGGCTGTTCAAGTGATATCATCGCAAGGCCCTACATCGCCGTTGCGTCCTTGCAGCCTACGACTGCAGGACTCTCTGGAATTCGGTGTTGATCCGCTGAATAAACAAGACTCAATGCTTGAATCCATAGATTCAGAATCACAAACCTTTGAGTTTAGTGAGTTCCACGGAAAAAATATTCGACTTGCTGACGAGCACCGTAGTGCTATTCGAACGCAATCATTTAACCAGGCGCTTGTGTATATAACCAAACCGCTATGTAAGGGTCATAGTGTTAGTGTAAGTGAAGCTATTTATCCACAGCAAAAGCAAATGGCGCAATAGCTGTATCTTCCCTTTCAGATAAAAATTGATGCAATTAACACAAAGTGGAAGGGTACAATTGGCGTTGGAGCTCTTGGCGTTTGTCCACAATTGGCAAACGTTCAGCTACCAACATCAATTGTACTCTGTAAACGCCCTTGTTGGGTGGCCACTCATGATTATATCAATATAAACGGCAGTCGAATAGCCTCCAAATACGGCGAAGCACTGGAGCAGATTCAACCTGGTACAGTGATAACGATGTCTCTCTCCCATGCTGGAGCATTAAGTAAACATGATTGTTATGCACCATGTTTTTTTTAATTTCTATTTTGTTCTTAAAGCAATTATGGTCGGACAGCATAATTTAGAGGACTTGGCTGCTGGTCTGCCTAATCATGTCTATCCCGTGTTTGACCTATATGGAAAGTGTGAGAAGATCTCTATAATCAATGGTGAACTGAGAAATGGTACACCAATAGTTGAAGAGGTCCTGCTTGAGCACGACCAATTGGCCGAAGCTGACGGAAGTGTGCCTCAGTGTGAAAAAGCTGATCTAGAGGTGCATGAAAAGGAAACGGAAGGAGCGAGTACTTCAAACACGTAGGGACATTGTAAGATTTTATAAGCGATAATACTTAGGGTTATTCATTTTTTTTGTCAGCGCTCGAACGGTAATGCAGAATTTTACAGGCAACCTTCTCATAAACCTTTCAATTAAGTACCGATCGAAAGAGGGCAGAAATGACACTAGTCCGTCTTCATCGTCCTGGTAAGAAATATTAAAAAAGTAGTTTGACTCTGAAAATTTCATACGAGTCCTCTTAGCTGCCTCCGAGAATCCCTACAGCTGCAGCACAACACGAACTTGAATATCCAACGCAGTCAAAGCACTCAACGTTTCACCAACAATCCCTCCACGTCCACAAGTAGCAACACAGACACCAACCGAGAGCAAGCGGAGCCGCCGTGTGATGATGTTGTACAACCGGTAATGACAAATTCTAAAGAAAACGTCCTTGAATACAACGACGAAAGTAATGCTGCAATTCAACAAAATCTTCAACAGCAACAATTTCTTGACACCAATCAAGTGCCGGACGCGGCGCAAATCGCGGATGATGCAGACGAAGATGATGGACCACCAATACCGGCGGCTAGCGACCCAATTCCAGCTGACACACAATTTGACTCCATTCAATCGCTGCCTATACTCGACTCCACGAAAGACTGTGAATACCTTAAGCTCGTACGCGGATTTAAAACTTCGGTTGTGTTGCCGCACACATTTTTCCAGCCCAACAGCCAACCAATCTGCTTTTGCCAACATTGTCACGCGGCAAACTCGGAAAAGTTGAGTGGTTGGGTGTATTTTAAGCTGAATCAACAAACCGTAAACCCATCTGGAATTGTCCAGAGTTTCGATTCGGGGGACTGGGTGCCACTGTACTATATGACTCGCGTCGATAAAATCAGAGCTATTCTAGACTATGGTCAACCACTTCCGATCGAGCAGATCCACGAAACTCATTCTGGTGCAAATCAAAAGGACGAACCCGGCACACATTTGGAACTCCATTTTTCACCAAATTCGCCCACAATTCAAATGACAAACTCCCATCACAAGTATTTGGCGGCTATGCAAAGCTATACCATTGGTACTGCTTTCGAAGTATATGTGAGGCGGCAATCGCTGTGTGCCACACAGCAAAAAACCTCAGAGGAACAGGTGGAACGAGACTCCGACGACCAGCAATCCCAACAGCAATCACAGCCTGGACCATCGTCAACTCCACAGACCTTATTAAAAGATATGTCGTGGTTTACCAAAGAAACTGGTGCTTGTGTGCTGACGGCATTAATACTGAAACTCGAACCAGTGGACAGTCAAATTGCGACAAGCTAAGCTAAGTAACAACAAATTCTTATTCCTAAGATTAGCGACTGTAATTTTGCTTAAAAAGCATACCGAATCTATGCATAGTATTTCACATAGTATTGTCAGCCTTTTGGTTTCGTGCGGAATCGTTTGCTGTCCTAAGATTTATTAAAATAACCTTTAAGTAGATACACGTTTTCTAATGAAATCACAAAAATAAACTTGGTATTGTACAGAATCTTGGTTGCTTTTCAACAGGAAACTATGCCTGGAATGAAGGGATCTTGAAGGAAGACTCAAAGAAAAGTAAAATATGCTAGAAGTAAAAATATGCAATTTTCGTTACTAATTCGTACATGCTTTTTTTATTTAGCACAAGCCATAAATGAACAACCCTTCCAAAGTCCACATAAAGGGCCACTTTTTTACGCAGGGTAATTTTGTTAAATTTTTTTTACTTGTTAAGGAAGCTCTTTGCGAAAGATTTTAGTTGGTATAGCTTAAAATTGGAATAATCTGTCTACATGTCAGGAATTATACTCACATAAATTTAAGCCTGAAGAGCCTTTCTCCAAAGATTCTTAAATGCTTGCTGTCCCAAGATTCTTCAAGTGTAGCAGCTTCAAAGGAGTCAGTGATATTTTTCTTACACGTTGAATTGTATTACTGTATGTCATCAACAAGACACACCCGAACTTATTTCAATATAGTTGTTGTTTTTCCACCCTTATCTAGAATTCTAGGCGGTCCTTGCTGTGCTGTTTGGTAGAACGGTAGTAGTAACAGTTTCGGGCACCACCCTTCTCTATGTGCAAAGGCATATTCAACTTTTTATCCACTTTCTCAGGCATAAGATCACCTGTTGCCTTCAATTATCTTAGCTTTTATTTGGGCACACTACTTGAGGGGATAACTGAAGCGTTTTTACTGACCCGGAAAAAAACTTGCACCCCTATTATTTTTTACTATCGAACAATAGAAGTGGAGTCCTTTACCTGACGAAACGAACCGATTAGTTATTAACACACTTATTTTTGAAATCTCGGTGTGTACTCTCATTTTTATTACTCTTACATCAAATCAGTATAAAATAAAACAACTTTCTTTACAAAAACTTTAGATAAAGAAGATAAAAAAGGTTTTACAATTAAAGATAAGAAAAATAAAAACAAAACAGAAAACATAAGACAGTACCCTCATTTAGACGAAACAAGCTAGGACCATTGGCCCCCTTACATTCAATACATAATTGGCCTTTGGGGCATGCACAAGTTATAGTATGATTTCTTATCCCAAAAGTCTGTTCCCTTCCACCCGCACCATCCCTTAGTTTGAACAGTTTGCAAATCATCCGTTCCCGTATAATGGGGATCCAAAATGAGAAACTTTATCTGGCCTGTCTGGCTGTTGTAATCGATTCCGATAATTGTGTGCGCCAGCACACCGCCCCCAATCATTATGGGAGTGCCTTGTGATTGGAAATGCATTGCTAAGTCAGATCCGATAGTACCAAGGTCGGCACCGGATGAACAATGTACAATCCGGGAGTCCACGTTAAGGAACCCCTGTAGGCACATCGAAACCTCGGTCGATCCAATCCACTGAGTAGATCCAATAAACGATTGTGGCTTGTCTCCAATTCGGACCAAATAATGTTGTATTTCAGCGTGAGTGGGAATGCTCCGCTCGGTGTATCCCTGCCATCGAAACCAGGAACAAACAGTTTGCAGCGAGCGGTAAGCACAACCCCAGCCTTTGTCTTGCATTCCCTGTTGGAGGTAGTGATAGTAACTGTAGTTGCCTTGGACGAGGTACTGACGGCCGTCATTAACGCCACTTGCACGCAAACCAACATGTGTGTTCAGTAGGGGCTCTCCCGATCCTAACTCATCGCGGAAGGCAAAGCAGTTTGCTCTACGAAAATATGGACGGGATATCGGCAGCCCAAAGTGATGGTGAAGTTTTTTTCTTTTCTGCTGCATTGTTGTTTCGTCTTCCGAGATTCCCTCAGGATACACACATGTAAGAAAATGACCAAACTCTGATGGTAAAAAGTGAAAACTCCGAGGAATAACCGGTGATTGGCCCTCTTCCAGCCTCTCTGTGATAGCGTACTCAAACAAGCGCAAGGATCTGCATATACTCTCGATTAGAATGTCATACAACCTGGCCACCTTCGTTTTCTTATAGAGGATAGCCATTGCTTCAACGTTAAGGGGAATAGATATCTTCTTCTCGTCGCGATTCAAGTACATTGAGACAGCAGCAGGTGACGGTGCGTTCTTTTCAGATCTTTCTCTCGTTTTGTTCTTAAGTACATCTATTGTGATGATACCAAAGTCTGTGGGTACGCTTTCCTTGAGGGGTTTCTTAGGTTTTTCATCGCCACCGCCTGCGATTGAGTTTTGTGAGACCATCTGAATAATCGACGATATACTCGACTCTGTGGTGATGTCTTCGGCGGGACAATTGCCGGCTCCTGTGAGATATACTTTTGTGTGTCTTACGTGGAACGCTGTGCTTCCCCCGGCTACATTCTTTCGTAGCGTGTGCATGTTTTTCTTGACGGCCTCTTCAGTTGTTTCTGTGTACAAGACCAAGTTGCACTTAATGCGACTAAAACAAAAATCACTGTACAACTCATCCGCTTCCATCACCTCATACGGTATTTGCTCTAGTTTTTCGTGCATAAAAATTGAAGCCCTAAGCCCAACAAGGGTGCCCAGCTCGAGCTGCAAAAGTATTGGATTATCAGTGATGTCAACATCTTTCAAAATCTCACTGATATGCGCCTCAGCATCAGTACAGTCACCAAACTTAACCAGACCGCAAAGATCTAATTCAGCGGGAAATTTGTACTGAATATGTTTGTAATTTAACTGGCCAATAGTGGACTCAACATTTAAGCCCAGAAGAACGAGAGTGCCCTCCCCGTAAAGGACTCCAAATAAACAGCCGCTGCATTGTTGCTTGATACGTTCCAGGCGCTGTTTGCAAAGATTTTTTTATACTTTAGGGAGAAAAGACAACAAATAACATACCTTAAGAAGAAAACAGGAGATTTTTAGTTTGGGATGCATTTTTAAGTATGAAATTGTAGAAAACTAACGCGTTGGCAAAACAAGAAATGGGTAGAATCTAGTTTTTTGTCTTTTCTTTTAACTTCAAAATGACATTTCGTTTTGACTTTTCTTTGACGTAAAAAAGTGTTCCGAAAATGTCGAGAGCCCAACAAGTTTTTTAAGTAGTGCTCACGGGATAGTTTTTCTCATGAACATAATAGCAAAAATAGATATTCAATTTGCGTCCCTCTGTGAATACGTGTAAGAAGATACAACAACAATTTACCTTGCGCGATCAGCTGATATAAGTGCATGAAGCATAAATTACTGAATAACTAGATATTCAACTTCGGACATGTAAAAGCTTTGCCCACAAGCTGAAATTGATGAATTTACCTATTCTCCGACATTTGTTTACAAAGGTTAGCAAATTCATGAATTCGTCATTTCCATGCAATTTCGTTTTGCAGCTTTCTACATCAGCTGATCGCATCAGGTATCTTCTTACACGTATTCACCGACACGGAAATTTAAGGCTTTAAAAAAGCTTTAAAGGCTTTATAAAAAAACGTAAACAAATGGGTGTTGGAGGGGAAAGCCGCGTTGTCATAAGGAACAGATCACATCAGCTGATCGGGTAAGGTAAATTGTTGTTGTATCTTCTTACACGTATTCACCGACACGGAAATTTAATGCTTTAAAAAAACTTTAAAGGCTTTATAAAAAAACGTAAACAAATGGGTGTTGGAGGGTAAAGCCGCGTTGTCACAAGGAATAGAAACAGAAACAGAATTTCATACATTAGCAACGCAAAAAGCATTCAGCGAATTTAGGTTTCAGTTGCTTATGTATGAGATGATGTTTCTGTTCCTGTTTTACGTTGCTTATGACAACGAGAGACGAGAGACGAGAGACTTAAGAGGGACGCAAGTTGAATATCTAGTTATTCAGTAATGCTGGAATCGCAATGTTGCGTTGCTGCGTGCGTACGTTAATGGCCTTTGCCATGCGTTGCCAAAACTTTACGATACTTTACGTCAAACTACGCACGCAGCAAATTTGCAAACCGAAATTCCGCTTTGCGTTTTGGGGTAGGAGATTGTAAAGTAAATCACCTCAAACACATTCAATTTCTGTTGAAAGATATTTGCAAAAGAACGAGCAGAAAAGATGCTTTTTAAAGACGAACCAATTTGCCTAGCAAAGAAAATAAAATAATTTCCGTTTATTCCATCACAAATATATCCAAAGTGGTGCATTCGTGTCTTTGTGCATACTAAAAACCAAAAACTTGCGAGTTATCGCAAACCTGTTTTTTTTTTATTCTGACAAGAAACAGAAACAACCCTTCTTCGTCCCCACAACCTACTGACGACAAGAGAACTATACTCACTCACCACACAATGAATGAGCATGAGATTGTTCAACGGACCTTGAACAATCTCAGTTGCGTTGTAAATGCGTCTACGATATTTACGGTCAAACGTGGGGTGAAGTTTTGAAGTAATATTTCGTTTTGCCCCATATGCGCCCATTGTTTCTACTATGCTTGTCATCGAACGCACGCAGCAACGCAACATTGCGTTTTGGACTTAATTTGTGACTGAAGGTAGTAAAAAAAACCGAATCTGTGCAGCGTAAAGGAGCAAAAGAATCAGTATGAATTTTTGGCCTTTTCTGTTGGTCGTCCGGGTCTAGGAAGCATTCTGGACTCTCCTGAAACTGTTTTCTTGGCACGTTTGATTGATAGTTCCTGAATCAAAACCAAAAGCACGCAGACAATACAACGCATGTGTTAAGTTGGGCGTTCGTCCCGTGTAGAATAGAATTTGCTTCACAAATAAAACGCCAGACAAACTTAAAAATTAAAAAAAATCGTGTTTGACTGTTCGGATATACAGCCCCAATCCGGAGGGGGCTGCATATCTCAATCGCCAATTATCTCACTCTCCGAAGAGTTTGGCGTTCTTGTTTATAAAAAACTTTATTCCCAAAACTAGTTAGTTAGTTTTACTTAGTAGACTCTTAATTTTCTTACGAAAAAAATATTTCACAAAAGCAGCAGTAGAATTTTATTCCCAAAACTATGTATACTCCAGCCCATTAGGGCTAAATTTTCAGTGTGAAATCATCCGAGTTTTCGACCAAGTTGAACTGAGATTAACCCCAGAGATCGAGTTTCTCAGTGAATTTAGATCTGGGGTTAATCTCGGCTTAACTCGCCAAATATGAGCATGTTTAACATGACAAAAAAGCTCGTTTGTGGAGAGTTATTTATTTGAGTTAGAAACAAGTCGAAACGGTTTCAGAAACTTCTCACTTCACATTGAAAAGCACAGGTAAAGAAGTTCGAGTTGTTCTTAGATGTCGTTTTTCACTGAAGCACGCAAGGCCAGTTCAGTGGCCAGTTCAGTGGCAGGAACACCATGATGAACGCTCTTTATACTTCATCCAGCAGTTCGTCGCGTTTAGCAGACTCCAGTTCTGATGAAAAGAGAATATTGTTATGTGGCGACAAGAAATAAAACAACTCGCAGGAGTCCCTGAATGCACCCATCGATTCGCTCTACAGACGCACCCGCTCGATTCACTAAACGAACATACCCAACTGTCATTCCAGTCATCTGACAGCAGCTGTCATATTCGAAGTTCGAATTTCGATTTCCCCTCCTTGGAATTCAGCGGAGGAGTACCAGTGGAAAATTACCAAAGGGGTTATGGAACGTACTAGAAGGTGCTTAATTTTGTATAAATACACGGGTGGCAGGCTCGTACGAGACAGTTATATTTTAAACGTGGACTTGTGAAAATCGGTAATAAAGTAAAAAGTGATTGAGTTGAAATAAAGTGTTGAATTCTAAATAGTAAAGTTGAATAACAGTGTGATCTGAGTTTAAATAAGTTTGTTTGATAAATAAAGTGTTTCATTGTGTGATTATAAAAGTGAAATTGAGTTTTATTTGACGAACCCCAGGCCGAAAAGATTACATTGGTGTCAGAAATTGGGGATAAAACTCATAATTGTGCGGGTAAATTCTACAGTGGAATTTTCCGGAACAGTGTTAGTGTGTCAAACACTAGAAAAAGTGCGCGTAAATAGCGTCGGTGACTAAAACGATTTATTTGTGCAGTGGAATTTTCCAGAGATATCGTGTGTGTAAACAGTGTCGGTGACTCATACAAATTTGATTGTGGAATATTCCGGATACATTGAAGCTGATTGTGCGATAAAGCTATAAATAACTAAGTTATAAAAACGGTTTCAGTGATTTGTTTATTCGCGAGTGAATTTTCTGGAACAGATATAAGACATAAACTGATTGTGTTGTGAAAATTGTGTGAAGACAACTCAAAATGGGTCGAAAAATTGAACAATTGACAACAGCTGAGTTAAAAGCGGAATTGGGTAAAAGAAACCTCCAGACTTCGGGGCTCAAAAGGGAATTGTTGCTCCGACTCCAGGACGCTATTACCGAGAAAGGTGGACATCCAGACACGATGCTGTTCGAAGTTCAAGAAGAACAGCAACAAAGCACAGTAAGTACTGCCGATGAAATGCCCGCTTACATGAAGTTGCTTCTGGAGAAATTCGAAAAGATGGAGAGTAGCCAAAAAAATGCTCTCGAAGAACAAAAGAACGCTTCGAAGAACAAAAGAACGCTCTCGAAGACAAATTCGAGAAGCTGAAGAGCGGCCAAAAAGAACAAAAGAATGCTTTCGAAGAACAAAAGAACGCTCTCGAAGAACAAAAGAACGCTCTCGAAGACAAATTCGAGAAGCTGGAGAGCGGCCAAAAAGAACAAATGAACGCTCTCGATGAAAAGCTAGATACTAAGTTCGATGAGCAGAAGAAAGCTCTAGAAAGCAAACTTGATTCCCAGAATGCGTTTTTTGAGGAGAAGTTCCAGGCAGTAGATCAAAGAATTGAAAGCGTGGAGGAAAAATTCACTGAAGTCAAATCGGAAGTAGAACAATTGGCTAAGGAGCTGGAGTTGGTTAAGAAACAGAAAGTGCGAGAATATTTGCCCGACGGTCCACTACGCAAAGAAATGCAGCCGCCTGTCTTCGATGGCCAAACATCGTGGCCGATTTATAGGAGACAATTCGAAGCTGCAGCGTTGACAAACAACTGGGACAACGAAGATAAATCAATTGCTCTCACGCTTGCGCTCAGAGGAACAGCTGCCGAACTGCTGCAGATTATCCCTGAAGAAAAACAAAAAGATTATGATGCCATGGTGAAGGCCATCGAGATGAGGTTTGGCGACGACCACATGCAACAAGTTTACCGGGTCCAGTTGCGCCGAAGAGTTCAGACAAGGGGTGAGACGCTTCAACAGTTGCAAGCCGACATCGAGCGATTAGCGAATTTGTCTTATCCCAACACCAGCAGGGAGATAATAAACGAGTTGGCAACCGATGCGTTTACCAATGGCATTGCGGATGGAAAGCTACAAATGGCTGTAAGAATGGCAGGTAAGAAGGCTCTCGCTGAAGCACTAGCATTCGCCCTGACAATGGAAGCTGCAGACCAAGCTTCGCAAGGTTGCCATCGCATAAGGGAAATGGCTGCTCTAGAGTGCTCACGTCAACGCATCGACATCGAAAGGCAAAACACGAACACCACTCGGGGACAAATGAGATGCTGGAACTGTAACAAACTGGGACACCTGCAGCGACAGTGCCGAGCCTCAGTTAGACAAGCGGGTTGCCCACATTGCGCTAGAAGGAGACAGAATGAAGAAGCATCTGGCAGGATGTCGGGGCAGAAGTTGGTGGAATCGACGCCCCCAGGACCATCATCCAAGTCTCGCAAACAAAACGCTGCAACAAGAGTCTGACAGTAGAGGCAATCATCGCCAACAGAAGATGCGTGGCCACTATTGACACAGGTGCCACGGCCTCCATCATCCGAAGAGACCTTGTTCAGACGTCATGGCTACATAACACCAGCTGCTACAGTCTGAAGACAGCTACAGGAGAATCGGCGAAAGTATACGGGGAGGTGCAGCTACAGATAACTAGAGGGATTGACCTTCTCACATGCATTCTTGGTAGCCTACATATGCGACGAATGCATCATTGGAGTGGACTTCATGAAGGCACACGAGATAATTCTTGACCTTCGAATGCAGGTGCTAAGGTATCGAACCGTCGAGATCCCTATGGTATACGGAAACGACAACGCTGTGAATCTTCGAGCAATACTGGGAGGCGATGAAGTTCTGCGGCCCTCTTCAGAGACAGTTCTTTGGACACGTTTGGAGGGTGATCCTGGGAACCACCGATTCTATCTCATCGAGCCAGATAACAAAAGTGAATTTAAAAGTTACGTCGTGGGAAAAATTCTTGCAGAGCCCAGGGATAACATGGTGCCGGTGAGACTGATGAACCCAAATAAGCGCACCGTTAAGCTCAGACAAGGAGAGGTGATCGGAAGCTGTGTGCCCGTTGCAGCTATTTCGACAATAGCTGAGAGTGAACCTGCAAGTCCTGTCTCTCCATCAAAATTGGCCGAGGTATGTGAGACTATACTCGGAGACTGTGAGCTAAATCAGGAGCAGCAAACCATAGCGGAAAATCTAATTGGCGAGTTTGCTGATATATTTGCCTCACAGGATGGAGACTATGGTCGAACACACTTAGTACAACACCGCATAGACACCGGAGATGCTAGACCAATCCGCCAACATGCCAGACGACTTCCGTTGGCTAAACAGGACGAGGCCGCCGAGATGATATCGACCATGGAAAGAGAAGGTTTGATCGAAAGCTCGAAAAGTCCGTGGGCGTCGCCTGTTGTACTGGTGAAAAAGAAGGACGGCAGTACTCGATTCTGCGTGGATTACCGGAGGCTTAATGATGTCACAAAGAAGGACAGCTACCCTTTACCTCGAATAGATGACACATTGGACACACTCTCTGGAGCAAAATGGTTTTCCACTCTCTACCTCAAAAGTGGCTACTGGCAGGTACAGATCCATCCAGAAGACAAAGAGAAGACCGCTTTCACAACTGGCAATGGGCTTTGGCAGTTTACAGTAATGCCATTTGGTCTGTGTAACGCTCCGGCCACCTTTGAGCGTCTTATGGAACGTGTCTTACATGGTCTGACGTGGAAAACCTGCCTGGTATATTTGGATGACGTCATCGTTTTGGGAAAGACATTTGCAGAACATCGCGACAACTTGAGGGAGGTCTTCTCACGACTTCGAGCAGCACACTTAAAGCTCAATCCAAAGAAGTGTGCGCTTTTCAGAGCAGAAGTTAAGTATCTGGGGCATGTGATATCGACGGATGGCGTGAAGACGGATCCAGAGAAAATCGAAGCTGTGAGAAGTTGGCCAGTTCCCAAGGACAAACACCAGCTAAGGAGCTTTCTCGGTCTTGCTACGTACTACAGGAGGTTCGTCAAAGATTTCGCCGGGATTGCAAAGTGTCTGCACCAGCTCACTGAGAAAGGAAGACAATTTAAATGGTCAGGTGAGTGCGAAAGAAGCTTTCAGCATCTGAAGCAGCGACTTTGCGAAGCACCGGTACTAGCTTACCCCATCCCCGGCAAGACATTTATTGTGGACGCAGACGCTAGCAATGTGGGTGTTGGCGCAGTATTGTCGCAGTTACACGATGGGCAGGAGAAAGTCGTAGCATACTTCAGCAAAGTGCTTACCCGACCAGAGAGAAATTATTGTGTTACCAGGCGAGAACTCCTTGCTTTAATACTGGCGACGAAACATTTCCAGAAGTACCTGAGCGGCCAGAAGTTCATCTTGCGTACCGACCACGCCGCGCTCAAATGGTTACTGCAGTTTAAAAATCCTGAGGGCCAAGTCGCAAGATGGATCGAGCGATTGCAGGCTTATGACTTCGAGATACAACATCGCAAAGGAAGACTGCACTGCAACGCGGACGCATTATCCCGGAGACCATGTGAGCCCAATTGTAAGCATTGCGTGCGACAGGAGGAAAAGGACGAATGTACTGTCCAGCGAGTAAAAGCCGAACCTGCAGAAGGCTGGAGTACTGAGGAACTTCGCAACGCACAGCAAGAAGACCCTGACATTGAGCCAATCCTTGCATGGAAGGAATCTATGGAGAAACCGAGCGCAAGGGATATATCCGACAGAAGTCCCACATTAAAGGCATATTGGGCGCAGTGGGACTCTCTCCATGTACAAGATGGCGTTCTGCGAAGAAAATGGGAAATGCCGGATGGAAAATCCTTTAAGATGCAGCTTGTGGTTCCACGGTCGAAAGTCCAGGAGATTCTACGGGAAATGCACGATGGAGTGTCTGGTGGGCACTTGGGCATCAACAAAACCCTGGAAAAAGTACGGGAACGTTTTTATTGGCTGAGTGCAAGAAGCGACGTTGAGAGTTGGTGTCGGAAGTGTTCTACTTGTGCTGCTAGTAAGGGACCCAAAGTCGAAACCAGGGGTAAAATGAACCAGTACAATGTGGGTGCTCCCTTTGAAAGGATCGCCGTCGACATCGCAGGACCGTTTCCGGAAACTGAAAGCGGTAATCGTTATATCCTGGTTATTGCCGATTACTTCAGCAAGTGGCCCGAGGCATTTGCGATCCCAAATCAAGAAGCGAAAACCGTTGTCGACCAGATAGTGGACCACTGGGTGTGCAGGTTCGGAGTGCCAATGGAATTACATTCCGACCAAGGAAGAAACTTCGAGTCGAAGATATTCCAGGAAGTATGCGCGGCAATCGGACTACAGAAGACACGGACCACACCCCTTCATCCACAATCAGATGGAATGGTGGAACGCTTCAACAAGACACTAAAAGAACATCTGTCCAAAGTAGTGGACGAGAATCAACGGGATTGGGATCGGCGAATACCTTTATTCCTCATGGCCTACCGAAACGCTATTCACAGTACAACTGGGTACACTCCATCTGAAGTTTTATTTGGACGAACTGCCAGGCTACCCAGTGAGCTTAAATTCGGATTTCCCACTGAAGACCCATCATGCGAGGAGGACTACGTGGTTGACCTTAGAGAAAGGATTAATGACATCCACCAGAGAACCAGAAGCAATATAAAAGTTGCAAGCGACCGCATGAAGACGAGATACGATGCGCGAGCAACGGCACCCGAGTTCAACGAGGGAGATCTGGTATGGCTCTACAACCCACATCGTAAAAAGGGAAGATCGCCAAAGCTTCAGAAGGACTGGGAAGGTCCCTACCAAGTTGTAACGCGAATTAATGATGTCGTATTCCGAATCCAAAGAGGACCAAGAGCGAAGATGAAAGTTGTCCATGTTGATCGCCTACATCGCTACCACGGAAGCAATGATGACGTACTTGTTCGGGACGAACAAAACTAAGAGGGGGGCAATGTTATGTGGCGATAAGAAATAAAACAACTCGCAGGAGTCCCTGAATGCATCCATCGATTCACTCTACAAACGCACCCGCTCGATTCACTAAACGAACATACCCAACTGTCATTCCAGTCATCTGACAGCAGCTGTCATATTCGAAGTTCGAATTTCGATTTCCCCTCCAGGAATTCAGCGGAGGAGTACCAGTGGAAAATTACCAAAGGGGGTATGGAACGTACTAGAAGGTGTTTAATTTTGTATAAATACACGGGTGGCAGGCTCGTACGAAACAGTTATATTTTAAACGTTGACTTGTGAAAATCGGTTATAAAGTGAAAAGTGATTGAATTGAATTAAAGTGTTGAATTCTAAGTAGTAAAGTTGAATAACAGTGTGATTTGAATTTAAATAAGTTTTGTTTGATAAATAAAGTGTTTCATTGTGAAATCATAAAAGTGAAGTTGAGTTTTATTCGACGAACCCCAGGCCGAAAATATTACAATATTTTAAACGTGGACTTGTGAAAATCGGTAATAAAGTAATAAGTGATTGAGTTGAAATAAGGTGTTGAATTCTAAATAGTAAAGTTGAATAACAGTGTGATCTGAGTTTAAATAAGTTTGTTTGATAAATAAAGTGTTTCATTGTGTGATTATAAAAGTGAAATTGAGTTTTATTTGACGAACCCCAGGCCGAAAAGATTACAATATTGTCCTTCCCGTTTGGAAAAGACAAAATATAAAATAAAGTAAAATAAGAGTCAACGAATCAATTTTTAGGTTCCCTATTTAAAACATGTTTGTATCCTGGATTCGTGTAATGAAATCAAGTGAGAACTTGATGAGAATATCTGTATCACATCACTCACAAGTTAATTTCTAAAGCTCAAAACAGATGAGAAGCAGGTCTGCACGTATCACTGCTAGCAGTTCTGCCTCTAAAACATATGTGCACCCTTTTTGACATTAACGATGCCAAGTTTTATACAAGGTCAAACGGTTTTGATATACTTGTCAACTGGGTGAAAAAGTAAACAAAAACTGACCAATAAAACTAAGGCGGGAAAACGACTTCGTTCTGTATTGAATTTCTTGTCAGTCAACAAACAGTCAAAACTTTCAGATCTGACGGTATCAGTGATGCCAGATATTTTATATTTAAAAATATTTTTGTTTTCATTGTGGCTGCAATGAAACTAGGCACCAAATTTAGAAATAAGCTCAAAACAGATGAGCAGCGGGTCTGCATGTATCACTGCTAGCAGTTCTGCCTCTAAAACAGATGTGCACCCTTTTTGACATTAACGATGCCAAGTATTATACAAGTTTGTCAAACGGTTTTGATATACTTGTCAACTGGGTGAAAAAGTAAACAAAAACTGACCAATAAAACTAAGGCGGGAAAACGCACTTGTTCTGTATTGAATTTCTTGTCAGTGATGCCAGATATTTTATATTTAAAAACATTTTTGTTTTCTTTGTGGCTGCAATGAAACTAGGCACCAAATTTAGAAATAGAGACATCGTGCAGTCACTGCAACCCCTGCAGTAGTTGGGTTCGCCTGCCCCATAAGAGCCTGTGTAATTTATTTTTGCTGCACGAAAATTTCTGCACATCTGTTTTGAGCTTAGAGACATCGTGCAGTCACTGCAACCCCTGCAGTAGTTGGCAAGCAACGTAAAACAGGAACAGAAACAGAATCTCATACATTAGCAACTGAAACCTAAATTCGCTGAATGCTTTTTGCGTTGCTAATGTATGAAATTCTGTTTCTGTTCCTTGTGATATCGCGGCTTTACCTGTGGAGGGAAGTAATTATAAATGGAAAATCAAAACAAAAATCCATCTGTTTCAAAAAACCCATCTCTGGTTGGGTGGATTGGCAATAATCTTTGGACAAACACTAGTAATTTGCCAGAGGTCAGTCTTTGCTTTGATCATCGGCGGAGGTAAGGGAGTTGATGGTGATTCCTTAAGATTTTCCGCTCTCGCGGATGAATCAACCTAGTTGTTGGATGCTTGCTTGCTGCTAGAAATGACTTACTTTATTATTGCAAGAAAACAGTTTTTACCAGAAAGTTTTATACGAAAATTCATTTCTGTCACAATGTCAGCTGTTTTTCACGTCAAAGAAACTCACCCCTGTCAAAATTTTCGTTTGCTGTCATCGCTCACCTCACACGTATTCACGAACAGGACTCAAAGAGAGATCCCGTTGTTTCTTTTTTTTCCGGGTGTTTGAGGGTAGGGGGTTGCAAAGTTGGCTATCTCCTTATAATCTGATCAGTGTCAGTGGTTCCTGCTTCCTTTCTTACACACATACGCAAACACGAATACTCATCGAATACACATCTGCACTCTTAACAAAGTCCCGAGTACATTTATCTGAAACCTATATGACTTGTTTCCAACTTATCTCTCTCAAGAAATTTTTACTGTTCAATATGCTCGCACCCACATTCCCATACATAATTGCCACGAAAGCTCATCGCTGTCCATCGGCATAAATTACTGAATAACTAGATATTTAACTTCGGACATGTAAAAGCTTTGCCCACAAGCTAAAATTGATGAATTTACCCATACTCTGACATTTGTTTACAAATGTGAGTAAATTCATGAATTCGTCATTTCCATGCAATTTCGTTTTGGAGCTTTTACATCAGCTGATCGCTTAGGTAAATTGTTGTTGTATCTTCTTACACGTATTCACCGAAATGGAAATTTAAGGCTTTATAAAAACTTTAAAGGCTTAATTAAAAACGTATACAAATGGGTGTTGGAGGGTAAGAGGGACGCAAGTTGAATATCTATTATTCAGTAATTTGTGCCATCGGTCATCGCAGATCATCTACGCATTAATTTTTACCTAGGATTTTATTTTCGGTTGTTTTCAGACTTTTTGAATCGTTGGATAATCAACCCAGAGTGTAATTTAGTGTTTGTTTGAGTTCTATGGTTCTTGCGATTCAAAATGAAGTAGATGTAATGTTTTACTTTAAATCGCATGTAATGCATGTATCCGCTCTCGCGGATGAATCAACATAGTTGTTGGATGCTTGCTTGCTGCTAGAAATGACTTACTTTATTATTGCAAGAAAACAGTTTTTGCCAGAAAGTTTTATACGAACCTTCATTTCTGTCACAATGTCAGCTGTTTTTGACGTCAAAGAAACTCACCCCTGTCAAAATTTTCGTTTGCTGTCATCGCTCACCTCACACGTATTCACGAACAGGACTCAAAGAGAGATCCCGTATTTCGTTTTTTCCGGGTGTTTGAGGGCAGGGGGTTGCAAAGTTGGCTATCTCTTTATAATCTGATCAGTGTCAGTGTCAGTGGTTCCTGCTTCCTTTCTTACACACATACGCAAACACGAATACTCATCGAATACACACCTGCACTCTTAACAAAGTTCCGAGTACATTTATCTGAAACCTATTTGACTTGTTTCCAACTTATCTCTCTCAAGAAATTTTTACTGTTCAATATGCTCGCACCCACATTCCCATACATAGTTGCCACGAAAACTCATCGCTGTCCATCGGCATAAATTACTGAATAACTAGATATTCAACTTCGGACATGTAAAAGCTTTGCCCACAAGCTAAAATTGATGAATTTACCCATGCTCTGACATTTGTTTACAAATGTGAGTAAATTCATGAATTCGTCATTTCCATGCAATTTCGTTTTGGAGCTTTTACATCAGCTGATCGCTTAGGTAAATTGTTGTTGTATCTTCTTACACGTATTCACCGAAATGGAAATTTAAGGCTTTATAAAAACTTTAAAGGCTTTATAAAAAACGTAAACAAATGGGTGTTGAAGGGTAAGAGGGACGCAAGTTGAATATCTAGTTATTCAGTAATTTGTGCCATCGGTCATCGCAGATCATCTACGCATTAATTTTTACCTAGGATTTTATTTTCGGTTGTTTTCAGACTTTTTGAATCGTTGGATGATCAACCCAGAGTGTAATTAAGTGTTTGTTTGAGTTCTACGGTTCTTGCGATTCAAAATGAAGTAGATATAGTGTTTTACTTTGAATCGCATGTATGTGATATACAGAATACAGTATACACGGTATACAGTATAGAGTTCAGAATATTTTTTATGTGCAGTAGCATTGCAGATTCGAGAATAGCCAATCAAAAAAATAAAAAACTTAGGATTTCAGAAAACAAAGTCAATCCGGAGTTATAAATTTAAGACCGACCAAACTAACACCAAAAAACTGTCAAAATTGAAACAAATTAATGAAACGAAACGAACACCAAAAAAAATTGTGTAAAAATGGAACCAGAGTTTTGCAATCAAATGGGTACCGAATTCAATCATTTCTGCGACTCACCATTCAAAAGCTACAAGATCGCACAGACGGACAACACAGCGATATCAGATTGATAAAAATGGCCCTTTTTCCATTTTTGAGTTCTGAGAAAATGTATTTGGAGTTCTGAGAAAATGTATATAAAAAAGTGACTTTTTATCTTTTCTTTTTTATAATTTTTCTTGGAGGGTGAGTAAAGGTGATACAATACCCAAAGCTGGCGATTGCGTTTCCCAGTGCTGATTCAAATCTGATCAAATCAAATCAAATTCAAAGGAGTTTGAATTGTGCAGCTACCAATGGTAATATAAACTACCGTTTAATGTTGAAACAGACGTTGTGATAAAAGGAAAATTAATTTTCGTTCAAAAACTTTGTATCACATCACGTTGCCTTGAAAATTTAAAATTAAATAAATATACGAAGTGGCCTTCAAAAAATAATAAACTGAATCTGGGTTCTCGATCAACTTTCACTGAAAAACGCGCAACGGTTTACGTACATACTGAGTTTAAATTTGAACTGAGATTAAAGTGAAAATTTAACTTAATCCAAGTTAAAAGTTAAATTTTTTGTAATAGCGTGAGATTTTTTCTTTCCATTTCTTACATAAAAACAGTTATTCATTTTTTATACAGTTTTTTTTTAATTCAAATTTACATTATTTCGGAGAATAAAGAAAAAAATTAAAACATGGGTAATCTACTTCATTAAAATGAAAACAAATTAATATTATTTTTTTATTGTTTCACGCGTATGGATAGTTTATTTGAATGAAACACAACGTATTGCAGGCATTTTGTGCCCCTTAAAATATGATCTATGAAAAAATGAGACTTGAATCCTAATTTCAAACATAGTCCAATTTCAGAAAACAATTTAAATTTTCCTTCCGGCTTTGTTTTTCTTTTAAAATAAATAAATAAAAGCTTTTGCATGGTTTCGTTTCCGTATTATTTGCTTGTTTTTTCATTGAGTTATAGAGAGAAAATTAAATTGAACGATAGAGAGATTGACAAGCGAATGAAGGGCCCAAATAGAGGTGTGACAATTATTAACTTTTTTTTTGTTAACATTATGCGTTTACATATGTTTTTTTATGTTTATTATATTTAATAACTAGAATGTTTGAAAACATCTGATTTACATAACTCATTTCCCTCCTGAGCGACCAATCTTCATCACCTTTTCAAGCTTGATTTGTGAGAGATTATGTCTCACCCTTGCCACTGTCATCGCCATCGGCGTAGTCTGACTCCTCTCCGTCATCATCATCGTCGTCATCGTCTGTTTGCTGATCATCTTCAGTTTCTAAATCAAAGTCATCATCATAGAAATTTGTCATGTCCAACATTGGCTCTTGGGGATTCTTTCGGGTGGGCTTTAGGCAGTAGTCCTCGAGTGTTGTTGGTACTGTAATACCCTCCTTTCTGGCCTCAGCGTTAGCAGCGAGAGCTTGTTTTCGTATAATATTTGGGTATTCGTTGTCTTTACCCTGGTTAATAAATAGATTGAGCAATGTTGATTAAAGTTAAGATTAAGGCTAATATACAAATATATTCCATTTATTTTGAAATCCTAGCACTATAATTGACTTGTAAGTTCATAAATCGAGACTAAAACTTCCATCTAATTACAAAAAAATCTGGGGTGATTCGGAGTCAAAACTGACTTGCACTTAATATTTACATAAACATAGCGAAAAACTAGTGGGCAATTACTCCCGGCAACTAGGTGGAAGCTTCAAATAACCTTTATTAAAACTTTGTACGAAGTTAGGTACTCTGGAAAGCATTTGTAGATAGTTTATATTTTCCATTGATCTTTGTTTTAAGACTTATCGTTTCAACTTGTTTTAAAGCAATGCAATTGAACTCAAGAGAGAATTGATGAGCATTACTTCTAGCGTAATATTTAAACTTTCTTTTAAAACTAAAAATACAGTGTTTCAAAATCTGTCTAGGTTTTTAGGGCGATACGCCATCATACCTCTTCCCCTCAAATAAACAAAACGCGCAATAAGAGATAAGTAAGACTCAAAAGTTATGTTCTTTGCTTCTACCTTCATTTGGTTATTGAATTATCTGCCTAACCACTATCATACTGGTTATTCTTTTTTAGTTTATAAAAGCACGTACCTGAGAGTCCCTCCATCGTCTGTACATCACTGATGCATCCACATTCGCCGGCGAATATGTATTCGGTTCGTTGAGCAACGAAATCACTGATAGCAAGATCGTTCGTACGTTCTGTGTTGGATTCCATCGTTCGCACGGAAGCTCACCACTTTGTGGATCATCCACAGGTGGATGTAGGATTGAAATGCACAAATCCCCATTCTCGTATACATTTGGGTGCCAGACTTTTGTGAGAAAACGAATTGATGGCGGCGAATACGGATAGTCTGGGGGGAATTTCATGTGTGCCTTGAAGTAGCCACCCTGGTAAAGGGTGTCTGGCGGACCGAAAATTGCCACTTCCCATTCGAAGAGATTGTCTTCGTTGAGAAGCTTTACGCGGAATCCCTCGACAGGTTCTTCCTGCAGTGATTTGTATTCGAGTGCGAGGGCACGAACAGCTGAGCTGCTTGGTGTCGACATTAGGCGATGCGTCTTGATATTGTGTTCTTTCTTTCCTTTGTTAAAATGGACACAGCTGCTAGAGTGACGAGTTTTCGTAGCTAAACAAGGTAACGGAAGAAACAATGCATTTGCGTTCGTAATAACTATTGTTATATGAGTATGGCTTACCTGGGGCTTTTATTAATTTAGTAGATGTATACAAAAATTTCAATAATCATAAGTGGACGGGGTGCACCGTGCAAAGAAAATGAGAGCGAGCGAGAAGACACAAAGAAAAACACACAGAGAGGAAAAATAATGAATAGGTAGAGATGAGTTTGTGTTTAATTTTTTTTCCTTTTACGTGTTTAATTTGATGAAAAAACCTTTGAAATTTATCGGAAATTGTGTCTTCGGATTTAGAATACGTTTTGAAACTACTTAAAGACAGATTGGCATTAAATAAGCTTATTAATTTTACCACAATTATTAAAATAAATTCCACTCAATAGCAGCAAAAACTGATCACAAAATGTCAATGTCAGATAAATGCTGTGAAGTTGGTCGCACTTAAAAAATCTCCAAATGTCTGGCTTTTTTATCAGAGGCAAGAACCAAAAGGTCGCGTTTTAGGAATTAAAGCATAAAGTTGCATACGCAATTTAGCTGGCATACAAAAAATACTTAAGAGCCCAGCAAACAAAAGTCTTGGAAAGGGTGAATTTCTCACCGTACAATACTCGGGCATGCGCGGAATTGTAGACTTTTTAATACGGAAAAGGCTCCACTGGCGTTAGCAGAGTAATACCATGTCTCCACCAACAATTAAAAGAAGATTACCGGGAGACGATTAAAAATAAATCCTAAAATGGCTCCATCGGACAAATATAGGATTAATTAGAAAACGTACTTGTGACAGATTTGTCGCACAGGGACACTTTCAGTTTCCTTTTTTGATTCTCAAACTGTTACAAAGGTGCAGAAAATAGGTTTGTCAATATGGTGAACGAGATTTATGAGAGGATTTATTTTTAATCGCTTGCCGAGAGGATTTATATTTGTTTGATAAATCGCGTGATTTTTAGAGGACTAAATAAAGATTTATATTAATCGAGGATTAGTGCTCGGTGGAGACATGGTATAAACAACTGCTTGAGTGTGTGATTGCGCAAAGAAAGGAGCAAAGAACAAAGGGTTATTTTTTGCTGCAGTTTACTTAGCTCTCCGACCACAAATATTGCTATATGAAACAGACGATGAATTGCGTGCTGATAATTCAATCATTCCCTCTATATTTCCAGAGCAAGCAGAAAACAGTATCATATCTTAAATCGGGCAGATACGGATTTACAACTCACGTAGTAGCTGCAAAAATAAATTTAAAGAATACCGAAATTTGAACAGACTTTGAATTTTTAAACTTTATTGTTTATAAAGGTTTTGCATACTCGTTACTGAATCTATTATTGGCGACGAGAATTTATTTAACTATTTGCGTCTCACTCAGCTGCATAATGCAAAAGATGGTTTTCAAAATTAAAATCATGGATCTTTTGACCCAGAAGAGGCTTTAGCCAGCCCTTACACACCCCTCGGATAATCTGAAAACTTACTCCATGCCACATCTCTTGACCCGTAATCAAAACACACTTTTTTATTTGGCTCAATTTAAATTTATTATAATACTGTTATGTGGCGACAAGAAATAAAACAACTCGCAGGAGTTCCTGAATGCACCCATCGATTCACTCTACAAACGCACCCGCTCGATTCACTAAATGAACATACCCAAATGTCATTCCAGTCATCTGACAGCAGCTGTCATATTCAAAGTTCGAATTTCGATTTCCCCTCCTTGGAATTCAGCGGAGGAGTACCAATGGAAAATTACCAAAGGGGGTATGGAACGTACTAGAAGGTGCTTAATTTTGTATAAATACACGGGTGACAGGCTCGTACAGACAGTTATATTTTAAACGTGGACTTGTGAAAATCGGTAATAAAGTAAAAAGTGATTGAGTTGAAATAAAGTGTAAATAGTAAAGTTGAATAACAGTGTGATCTGAGTTTAAATAAGTTTGTTTGATAAATAAAGTGTTTCATTGTGTGATTTCAAAAGTGAAATTGAGTTTTATTCGACGAACCCCAGGCCGAAAATATTACATTGGTGTCAGAAATTGGGGATAAAACTCATAATTGTGCGGGTTAATTCTACAGTGGAATTTTCCGGAACAGTTGGAATTTTCCAGAGATATCGTGTGTGTAAACAGTGTCGGTGACTCATACGAATTTGATTGTGGAATATTCCGGATACATTGAAGCTGATTGTGCGATAAAGCTATAATTAACTAAGTTATAAAAACGGTTTCAGTGATTTGTTTATTCGCGAGTGAATTTTCTGGAACCGATATAAGACATAAACTGATTGTGTTGTGAAAATTGTGTGAAGACAATTCAAAATGGGTCGAAAAATTGAACAATTGACAACAGCTGAGTTAAAAGCGGAATTGGGTAAAAGAAACCTCCAGACTTCGGGGCTCAAAAGGGAATTGTTGCTCCGACTCCAGGACGCTATTACCGAGGAAGGTGGACATCCAGACACGATGCTGTTCGAAGTTCAAGAAGAACAGCAACAAAGCACAGTAAGTACTGCCGATGAAATGCCCGCTTTCATGAAGTTGCTTCTGGAGAAATTCGAAAAGATGGAGAGTAGCCAAAAGAATGCTCTCGAAGAACAAAAGAACGCTCTCGAAGAACAAAAGAACGCTCTCGAAGACAAATTCGAGAAGCTGGAGAGCGGCCAAAAAGAACAAAAGAATGCTTTCGAAGAACAAAAGAACGCTCTCGATGAAAAGCTAGATACTAAGTTCGATGAGCAGAAGAAAACTCTAGAAAGCAAACTTGATTCCCAGAATGCGTTTTTTTAGGAGAAGTTCCAGGCAGTAGATCAAAGAATTGAAAGCGTGGAGGAAAAATTCACTGAAGTCAAATCAGAAGTAAAGTATCTGGGGCATGTGATATCGACGGATGGCGTGAAGACGGATCCAGAGAAAATCGAAGCTGTGAGAAGTTGGCCAGTTCCCAAAGACAAACACCAGCTAAGGAGCTTTCTCGGTCTTGCTACGTACTACAGGAGGTTCGTCAAAGATTTCGCCGGGATTGCAAAGTGTCTGCACCAGCTCACTGAGAAAGAAAGACAATTTAAATGGCCAGGTGAGTGCGAAAGAAGCTTTCAGCATCTGAAGCAGCGACTTTGCGAAGCACCGGTACTAGCTTACCCCATCCCCGGCAAGACATTTATTGTGGACGCAGACGCTAGCAATGTGGGTGTTGGCGCAGTATTGTCGCAGTTACACGATGAACAGGAGAAAGTCGTAGCATACTTCAGCAAAGTGCTTACCCGACCAGAGAGAAATTATTGTGTTACCAGGCGAGAACTCCTTGCTTTAATACTGGCGACGAAACATTTCCAGAAGTACCTGAGCGGCCAGAAGTTCATCTTGCGTACCGACCACGCCGCGCTCAAATGGTTACTGCAGTTTAAAAATCCTGAGGGCCAAGTCGCAAGATGGATCGAGCGATTGCAGGCTTACGACTTCGAGATACAACATCGCAAAAAAAGACTGCACTGCAACGCGGACGCATTATCCCGGAGACCATGTGAGCCCAATTGTAAGCATTGCGTGCGACAGGAGGAAAAGAACGAATGTACTGTCCAGCGAGTAAGAGCCGAACCTGCAGAAGGCTGGAGTACTGAGGAACTTCGCAACGCACAACAAGAAGACCCTGACATTGAGCCAATCCTTGCATGGAAGGAATCTATGGAGAAACCGAGCGCAAGGGATATATCCGACAGAAGTCCCACATTAAAGGCATATTGGGCGCAGTGGGACTCTCTCCATGTACAAGATGGCGTTCTGCGAAGAAAATGGGAAATGCCGGATGGAAAATCCTTTAAGATGCAGCTTGTGGTTCCACGGTTGAAAGTCCAGGAGATTCTACGGGAAATGCACGATGGAGTGTCTGGTGGGCACTTGGGCATCAACAAAACCCTGGAAAAAGTACGGGAACGTTTTTATTGGCTGAGTGCAAGAAGCGACGTTGAGAGTTGGTGTCGGAAGTGTTCTACTTGTGCTGCTAGTAAGGGACCCAAAGTCAAAACCAGGGGTAAAATGCACCAGTACAATGTGGGTGCTCCCTTTGAAAGGATCGCCGTCGACATCGCAGGACCGTTTCCGGAAACTGAAAGCGGTAATCGTTACATCCTGGTTATTGCCGATTACTTCAGCAAGTGGTCCGAGGCATTTGCGATCCCAAATCGAGAAGCGAAAACCGTTGTCGATCAGATAGTGGACCACTGGGTGTGCAGGTTTGGAGTGCCAATGGAATTACATTCCGACCAGGGAAGAAACTTCGAGTCGAAGATATTCCAGGAAGTATGCGCAGCAATCGGACTACAGAAGACACGGACCACACCTCTTCACCCACAATCAGATGGAATGGTGGAACGCTTCAACAAGACGCTGAAGGAACATCTCTCTAAAGTCGTTGACGAGAATCAACGGGATTGGGATCCGCGAATACCTTTATTCCTTTTGGCCTACCGGAATGCTATTCACAGTACAACTGGATAATACTCCATCTGAAGTTTTATTTGGCCGAACTGCCAGGCTACCCAGTGAGCTTAGATTCGGATTTCCCACTGAAGAACCAACATGCGAGGAGGACTACGTGGTTGACTTGAGAGAAAGGATTAATGACATCCACCAGAGAACCAGAAGCAATATAAAAGTTGCAAGCGACCGCATGAAGACGAGATACGATGCGCGAGCAACGGCACCCGAGTTCAACGAGGGAGATCTGGTATGGCTCTACAACCCACATCGTAAAAAGGGAAGATCGCCAAAGCTTCAGAAGGACTGGGAAGGTCCCTACCAAGTTGTAACGCGAATTAATGATGTCGTATTCCGAATCCAAAGAGGACCAAGAGCGAAGATGAAAGTTGTCCATGTTGATCGTCTACATCGCTACCACGGAAGCAATGATGACGTACTTGTTCGGGACGAACAAAATTAAGAGGGGGGCAATCTTATGTGGCGACAAGAAATAAAACAACTCGCAGGAGTCCCTGAATGCACGCATCGATTCACTCTACAAACGCACCCGCTCGATTCACTAAATGAACATACCCAACTGTCATTCCAGTCATCTGACAGCAGCTGTCATATTCGAAGTTCGAATTTCGATTTCCCCTCCTTGGAATTCAGCGGAGGAGTACCAATGGAAAATTACCAAAGGGGGTATGGAACGTACTTGGAAGGAACGTACTTGCTTAATTTTGTATAAATACACGGGTGACAGGCTCGTACAGACAGTTATATTTGAAACGTGGACTTGTAAAAATCGGTTGAGTTTTATTCGACGAACCCCAGGCCGAAAATATTACAATACTATGATACGATTTAAAATAAATCGCAGAGTGGCACCACTGGCCAAATATAGGATTAATTTGATACGAGCACTCTTTTTCCGTCATTTTGACTCTCAAAAGAGAGTGGCGATGTCATTTCCTAGGAGCGAAAAAAGATTTCCGTTCCGAAAATTTCAATGGAAAACGTATTTGTGACAGATTTGTCGTACAGGGACAGTTTTAGATTCCTTTTTTGATTCTCAAACTGTCACAAAGGGGCAGAAAATAGCTTTGTGAATAGGGTGAATGGGTGAATAGGGTGAATCTCTCCATGAGCGCCCGTTCAAAGCCCACGTATCGTCCGAAGTTGAATATCTAGTTATTCAGTAATGGTGCGTTGAGCCAACGTTGATTTGACAACTTAAATTCAAAACATCAAACTCAATGGGAGCTACCACAACGTTGCTTTACCATTCTTCGTTACGTTTCTCACTCAAACTTGGTTTTTAATCTTTTTTTTTTTTGAATGGTATATTTTCAACGCACTTGTAAAGCGGCTTTGTCACAAGCAACGTAAAACAGTAACAGAAACAGAATCCCATACATTAGGAACTGAAACCTAAATTCGCTGAATGCTTTTTGCGTTGCTAATGTATGAAATTCTGTTTCTGTTCCTGTTCCTTGTGACAACGCGGCTTAAAGCAACAAAAACGTAACGGGGCCAAGCAAACAACAATTCCAGCTTCACAGAAAGGGCAAAACGGACGCAAAAATTCATCGTTTTGAATTTTTCTGCTTTTTCAAAACTGTCTTACGTAAAAAAACGTAAAGATGAATGGCCGAAGCAACGTTGTGCTAGCTCCCATTGAACTTAATATATTTGAATTTAAGTTGTCAAATCAGCATTGACGCAACGCTTTGTGACATAGCCTTTACCGACACCTTGACTATGTCACAAAGCTGCGTTGCGCCAAAGTTGATTTGACAACTTAAAATCAAATACATTAAATTCAATGGGAGCTACCAGACTGTTACTTCGATCATCCGTCGATTTTTTACGTAAGAATATTTTGAGAAAGCAGAGAAATTCAACACCATTAATTTTTGCGTTCGTTTTGACGTTTCTGTGAACCTGGAATTGTTTTCTTTCGTCACAAATTATTGAATAACTAGATATTAAACTTGCGTTCCTCTTACCCTCCAACACCCATTTGTTTACGTTTTTTATAAAGCCTTTAAAGCTTTTTTAAAGCCTTAAATTTCCGTGTCGGTGAATACGTGTAAGAAGTCAAAAATGAGGGGAAATTAAGAGGAAAACTGCCATTTCTCGAATCTGAAATCGCAGAATAGAATCTCGTTTTTTAGCAAGATTCATTTTCAGATTTACCAATACCAACAGACTGTGTTGACAGTTCGTTCGCTTACATCGTGTAAATTTGGAACGGGTTGGCCTTTCTACAGAAATAATTTTGTTTTGTTTCATAAAATGTTTGCATTTAATTGACTACTGCAAAAACTTTAATTTCAACATGGGCTTGAAATGGAAAAACTGTATTCATCCTAATCATGTTCTTCGACAGTCACAGGACGTGGTATTCGTATATTTTCAGGCGAAGAAGCACCCACGACTGCCGAATGTTAAATCAAATCAAGCAGGCTTCGAATTGCGTCTATTATAAGGGACTTGGTGCACACATATTGTAATATTTTCGGCCTGGGGTTCGTTGAATAAAACTCAATTTCACTTTTATAATCACACAATGAAACACTTTATTTATCAAACAAACTTATTTAAACTCAGATCACACTGTTATTCAACTTTACTATTTAGAATTCAACACTTTATTTCAACTCAATCACTTTTTACTTTATTACCGATTTTCACAAGTCCACGTTTAAATTATAACTGTCTCGTACGAGCCTGCCACCCGTGTATTTATACAAAATTAAGCACCTTCTAGTACGTTCCATACCCCCTTTAGTAATTTTCCACTGGTACTCCTCCGCTGAATTCCAAGGAGGGGAAATCGAAATTCGAACTTCGAATATGACAGCTGCTGTCAGATGACTGGAATGACAGTTGGGTATGTTCGTTTAGTGAATCGAGCGGGTGCGTCTGTAGAGCGAATCGATGGGTGCATTCAGGGACTCCTGCGAGTTGTTTTATTTCTTGTCGCCACATAACATTGCCCCCCTCTTAGTTTTGTTCGTCCCGAACAAGTACGTCATCATTGCTTCCGTGGTAGCGATGTAGGCGATCAACATGGACAACTTTCATTTTCGCTCTTGGTCCTCTTTGGATTCGGAATACGACATCATTAATTCGCGTTACAACTTGGTAGGGACCTTCCCAATCCTTCTGAAGCTTTGGCGATCTTCCCTTTTTACGATGTGGGTTGTAGAGTCATACCAGATCTCCCTCGTTGAACTCGGGTGCCGTTGCTCGCGCATCGTATCTCGTCTTCATGCGGTCGCTTGCAACTTTTATATTGCTTCTGGTTCTCTGGTGGATGTCATTAATCCTTTCTCTAAGGTCAACCACGTAGTCCTCCTCGGATGTGGGTTCTTCAGTGGGAAATCCGAATTTAAGCTCACTGGGTAGCCTGGCAGTTCGGCCAAATAAAACTTCAGATGGAGTATATCCAGTTGTACTGTGAATAGCATTCCGGTAGGCCATAAGGAATAAAGGTATTCGCCGATCCCAATCCCGTTGATTCTCGTCCACGACTTTAGAGAGATGTTCCTTCAGCGTCTTGTTGAAGCGTTCCACCATTCCATCTGATTGTGGGTGAAGAGGTGTGGTCCGTGTCTTCTGTAGTCCGATTGCTGCGCATACCTCCTGGAATATCTTCGACTCGAAGTTTCTTCCCTGGTCGGAATGTAATTCCATTGGCACTCCGAACCTGCACACCCAGTGGTCCACTATCTGATCGACAACGGTTTTCGCTTCTTGATTTGGGATCGCAAATGCCTCGGACCACTTGCTGAAGTAATCGGCAATAACCAGGATGTAACGATTACCGCTTTCAGTTTCCGGAAACGGTCCTGCGATGTCGACGGCGATCCTTTCAAAGGGAGCACCCACATTGTACTGGTTCATTTTACCCCTGGTTTTGACTTTGGGTCCCTTACTAGCAGCACAAGTAGAACACTTCCGACACCAACTCTCAACGTCCCTTCTTGCACTCAGCCAATAAAAACGTTCCCGTACTTTTTCCAGGGTTTTGTTGATGCCCAAGTGCCCACCAGACACTCCATCGTGCATTTCCCGTAGAATCTCCTGGACTTTCGACCGTGGAACCACAAGCTGCATCTTAAAGGATTTTCCATCCGGCATTTCCCATTTTCTTCGCAGAACGCCATCTTGTACATGGAGAGAGTCCCACTGCGCCCAATATGCCTTTAATGTGGGACTTCTGTCGGATATATCCCTTGCGCTCGGTTTCTCCATAGATTCCTTCCATGCAAGGATTGGCTCAATGTCAGGGTCTTCTTGTTGTGCGTTGCGAAGTTCCTCAGTACTCCAGCCTTCTGCAGGTTCGGCTCTTACTCGCTGGACAGTACATTCGTCCTTTTCCTCCTGTCGCACGCAATGCTTACAATTGGGCTCACATGGTCTCCGGGATAATGCGTCCGCGTTGCAGTGCAGTCTTCCTTTGCGATGTTGTATCTCGAAGTCATTGGCCTGCAATCGCTCGATCCACCTTGCGACTTGGCCCTCAGGATTTTTGAACTGCAGTAACCATTTGAGCGCGGCGTGGTCGGTACGCAAGATGAACTTCTGGCCGCTCAGGTACTTCTGGAAATGTTTCGTCGCCAGTATTAAAGCAAGGAGTTCTCGCCTGGTAACACAATAATTTCTCTCTGGTCGGGTAAGCACTTTGCTGAAGTATGCTACGACTTTCTCCTGCCCATCGTGTAACTGCGACAATACTGCGCCAACACCCACATTGCTAGCGTCTGCGTCCACAATAAATGTCTTGCCGGGGATGGGGTAAGCTAGTACCGGTGCTTCGCAAAGTCGCTGCTTCAGATGCTGAAAGCTTCTTTCGCACTCACCTGACCATTTAAATTGTCTTCCTTTCTCAGTGAGCTGGTGCAGACACTTTGCAATCCCGGCGAAATCTTTGACGAACCTCCTGTAGTACGTAGCTAGACCGAGAAAGCTCCTTAGCTGGTGTTTGTCCTTGGGAACTGGCCAACTTCTCACAGCTTCGATTTTCTCTGGATCCGTCTTCACGCCATCCGTCGATATCACATGCCCCAGATACTTTACTTCTGCTCTGAAGAGCGCACACTTCTTTGGATTGAGCTTTAAGTGTGCTGCTCGAAGTCGTGAGAAGACCTCCCTCAAGTTGTCGCGATGTTCTGCAAACGTCTTTCCCAAAACGATGACGTCATCCAAATATACCAGGCAGGTTTTCCACGTCAGACCATGTAAGACACGTTCCATAAGACGCTCAAAGGTGGCCGGAGCGTTACACAGACCAAATGGCATTACTGTAAACTGCCAAAGCCCATTGCCAGTTGTGAAAGCGGTCTTCTCTTTGTCTTCTGGATGGATCTGTACCTGCCAGTAGCCACTTTTCAGGTCGAGAGTGGAAAACCATTTTGCTCCAGAGAGTGTGTCCAATGTGTCATCTATTCGAGGTAAAGGGTAGCTGTCCTTCTTTGTGACATCATTAAGCCTCCGGTAATCCACGCAGAATCGAGTACTGCCGTCCTTCTTTTTCACCAGTACAACAGGCGACGCCCACGGACTTTTCGAGCTTTCGATCAAACCTTCTCTTTCCATGGTCGATATCATCTCGGCGGCCTCGTCCTGTTTAGCCAACGGAAGTCGTCTGGCAGGTTGGCGGATTGGTCTAGCATCTCCGGTGTCTATGCGGTGTTGTACTAAGTGTGTTCGACCATAGTCTCCATCCTGTGAGGCAAATATATCAGCAAACTCGCCAATTAGATTTTCCGCTATGGTTTGCTGCTCCTGATTTAGCTCACAGTCTCCGAGTATAGTCTTACATACCTCGGACAATTTTGATGGAGAGACAGGACTTGCAGGCTCACTCTCAGCTATTGTCGAAATGGCTGCAACGGGCACACATCTTCCGATCACCTCTCCTTTTCTGAGCTTAACGGTGCGCTTATTTGGGTTCATCAGTCTTACCGGCACCATGTTATCCCTGGGCTCTGCAAGAATTTTTCCCACGACGTAACTTTTAAATTCACTTTTGTTATCTGGCTCGATGAGATAGAATCGGTGGTTCCCAGGATCACCCTCCAAACGTGTCCAAAGAACTGTCTCTGAAGAGGGCCGCAGAACTTCATCGCCTCCCAGTATTGCTCGAAGTTTCACAGCGTTGTCGTTTCCGTATACCATAGGGATCTCGACGGTTCGATACCTTAGCACCTGCATTCGAAGGTCAAGAATTACCTCGTGTGCCTTCATGAAGTCCACTCCAATGATGCATTCGTCGCATATGTCGGCTACCAAGAATGCATGTGAGAAGGTCAATCCCTCTAGTTGTATCTGTAGCTGCACCTCCCCGTATACTTTCGCCGCTTCTCCTGTAGCTGTCTTCAGACTGTAGCAGCTGGTGTTATGTAGCCATAACGTCTGAACAAGGTCTCTTCGGATGATGGAGGCCGTGGCACCTGTGTCGATAGTGGCCACACATTTTCTGTTGCCAATAAGTGCCTTCACTGTAAGACTCCTGTTGCAGCGTTTTGTTTGCGAGACTTGGATGATGGTCCTGGGGGCGTCGATTCCATCAACCAACTTCTGCCCCGCGAAGTTGGTTCTTAGGCGTTTCCCGACTGCTGTTGCTCCGAAACTTGTCCAGCAGGTTGAACGTTGTCCCTGCCAGATGCTTCTTCATTTTGCCTTCTTCTAGCGCAATGTGGGCAGCTTGTTTGTCTAGGTGGAGCTCTGCACTGTCGCTGTAGGTGTCCCAAATTGTTGCAATTTCAGCACCTTATTTGTCCTCGACCGCTATTCGTGTTTTGTCTCTCCATTTCCACGCGCTGACATGAGCATTCTAGCGTAGCCATTTCCCTTATGCGATGGCTACCTTGCGAAGCTTGGTCTGCAGCTTCCATTGTCAGGGCGAATGCTAGTGCTTCAGCGAGAGTCTTCTTACCTGCCATTCTTACAGCCATTTGTAGCTTTCCATCCGCAATGGCATTGGTAAACGCATCGGTTGCCAACTCGTTTATTATCTCCCTGCTGGTGTTGGGATAAGACAAATTCGCTAATCGCTCGATGTCGGCTTGCAACTGTTGAAGCGTCTCACCCCTTGTCTGAACTCTTCGGCGCAACTGGACCCGGTAAACTGGTTGCATGTGGTCGTCGCCAAACCTCATCTCGATGGCCTTCACCATGGCATCATAATCTTTTTGTTTTTCTTCAGGGATGGTCTGCAGCAGTTCGGCAGCTGTTCCTCTGAGCGCAAGCGTGAGAGCAATTGATTTATCTTCGTTGTCCCAGTTGTTTGTCAACGCTGCAGCTTCGAATTGTCTCCTATATCGCCCACGATGTTTGGCCATCGAAGACAGGCGGCTGCATTTCTTTGCGTCGTGGACCGTCGGGCAAATATTCTCGCACTTTCTGCTTCTTAACTAGCTCCAGCTCCTTAGCCAGTTGTTCAACTTCCGATTTGACTTCAGTGAATTTTTCCTCCACGCTTTCAATTCTTTGATCTACTGCCTGGAACTTTTCCTCAAAAAACGCATTCTGGGAATCAAGTTTGCTTTCTAGAGCTTTCTTCTGCTCATCGAACTTAGTATCTAGCTTTTCATCGAGAGCGTTCTTTTGTTCTTCGAGAGCGTTCTTTTGTTCTTCGAAAGCATTCTTTTGTTCTTTTTGGCCGCTCTCCAGCTTCTCGAATTTGTCTTCGAGAGCGTTCTTTTGTTCTTCGAGAGCATTCTTTTGGCTACTCTCCATCTTTTCGAATTTCTCCAGAAGCAACTTCATGAAAGCGGGCATTTCATCGGCAGTACTTACTGTGCTTTGTTGCTGTTCTTCTTGAACTTCGAACAGCATCGTGTCTGGATGTCCACCTTCCTCGGTAATAGCGTCCTGGAGTCGGAGCAACAATTCCCTTTTGAGCCCCGAAGTCTGGAGGTTTCTTTTACCCAATTCCGCTTTTAACTCAGCTGTTGTCAATTGTTCAATTTTTCAACCCATTTTGAATTGTCTTCACACAATTTTCACAACACAATCAGTTTATGTCTTATATCGGTTCCAGAAAATTCACTCGCGAATAAACAAATCACTGAAACCGTTTTTATAACTTAGTTAATTATAGCTTTATCGCACAATCAGCTTCAATGTATCCGGAATATTCCACAATCAAATTTGTGTGAGTCACCGACACTGTTTACACACACGATATCTCTGGAAAATTCCACTGCACAAATAAATCGTTTTAGTCACCGACGCTATTTACGCGCACTTTTTCTAGAAATCTCCACTTAAAACGGTTTGACACACTAACACTGTTCCGGAAAATTCCACTGTAGAATTTACCCGCACAATTATGAGTTTTATCCCCAATTTCTGACACCAATGTAATATTTTCGGCCTGGGGTTCGTTGAATAAAACTCAATTTCACTTTTATAATCACACAATGAAACACTTTATTTATCAAACAAACTTATTTAAACTCAGATCACACTGTTATTCAACTTTACTATTTAGAATTCAACACTTTATTTCAACTCAATCACTTTTTACTTTATTACCGATTTTCACAAGTCCACGTTTAAATTATAACTGTCTCGTACGAGCCTGCCACCCGTGTATTTATACAAAATTAAGCACCTTCTAGTACGTTCCATACCCCCTTTGGTAATTTTCCACTGGTACTCCTCCGCTGAATTCCAAGGAGGGGAAATCGAAATTCGAACTTCGAATATGACAGCTGCTGTCAGATGACTGGAATGACAGTTGGGTATGTTCGTTTAGTGAATCGAGCGGGTGCGTCTGTAGAGCGAATCGATGGGTGCATTCAGGGACTCCTGCGAGTTGTTTTATTTCTTGTCGCCACATAACAATATAATAGCAAAGAATAAAGTTAAGGTTTTTTAATGTAAAAACATAACAATGGCTTATTTTGTTTCTAGTTTCGTCACAAACAAGAACAGAAAATTTCCCGCAATTAAGCCACAGAAAAATGTAAACAAACTAGGGATGGGAAACAATTTTTTCAGTTGGTACCTAACAAAGTAGGGATGGAAAACAATTTTTTCAATTAGTACTAAAACGGAGCCAATGTACTCAGATTAATTTGCGTTAAAAAAAATAATTTGCCAATTAAAATAAAAGGTTTTTAATGGGAAATATACATAGCACTTCAATTCCTAAGCAGAATATAGCTTGAATTTTCGGTAAAGTAAAAAGTGTATTTTAAGCTAGGCTGGTATGGTATGGTATATAGACATCTTCAATGAATTTTTTGAAACCTTGAATGTTTTGAACCTCATTTTCATCTTGAAAATGAATTTCAAGACATTCAGCTCTTTTCTCGTAAATATATAAAGTTGAGCAAAAAAAATATTTGTCATAATTTCGTAGTAAAACGCCAGCAACTTTAATTAAAGCATAAGAAAATCTTTATCGAAACGCCTACAAAGTACCATTTTAAACGTTCGTTAACAGAATTTGCTTACGCTAACGCCGCGTTGTAATTGTTTTTTTTTTTTTTTTTTAAACTGTCACTTATGGTTTTTAATGCATAGTAATAAAAAAATAAAAATATTATGGTTAAGTAAATTACCATTTTACCTTGAAGAAGACATAGATTTTAAAAAACATTGTACTTTTTTCTTAACCCGACCCACTACAACTGTATTGGCCTTCCCACCATTCAAACAAAACTAACATATGGCAGGTCTCACCTCTTCCCACCTAACTATAACAAAATATCTCAATTTAATTTTTGGTTTGATTCAACCACGAAAAAATAAAACTTGGTTTTTAATTTATCCGATACCAAAAATAAAACCACATTATATACCAAACAAATTTTGTTTACATACTCTTTTTGCCATTGTTAAAAGGGAAATTTATTTAATCCATTTTTTGACAAAATGAGCTTATTAATTAAAAGTGGCAAAAATCCGAAATACTCATCTTTAGACAAAGTTTATACAATACCAAGAAACATAGATTTTACGGAGGTTTGTCGCACCTGCCTTCGGAAAACTACAGGTCAAATCAATATTACCAACGAACATCTGCATGAAATGGTAGCAGTATCATCAGGATTGGCGGTAGCTTTAATTTAACACAAAATCGAAACTCTTTAAAATTTTGAAATTTACTTTAGATAACAGACACGGATAATCTCCCTCAGCAAATCTGCGACCAGTGCTTTGAAGCAATAAAACGTGCATACGTTTTTCGACAGGAATGCCAAAGAGTGGATGCACTTTTAAAAGAGTACTTAAATAAGCAGGCCGTAAATGATGAAACCGAGCTTCTTTTAGTCGTCGAAAGTGACGAAGAGATCGAATTATTTGAGAAGTATCAAATTCTAAATAAGGACGTAATATATGAAATAACTCCTGCTAAAGACAATGATCCTATCGTGCACGATAAGCGTTGCGAAAAAGAATACGAGCAGACATTTGAGCAAAATCAATGCATACTAGTTGAAGATGATTTTAACGAAGAAGCTGATGAACTAACATCGCATGAAAAAGGGCCAGTACAAGCGGGGGATAGTATTGCTCAAATCTTTTGTTGCATCGTCTGCAATCATGTATGTACATAAAAGAAGTTAATGAATCTAATTAATGAACATAACAAATATCACAGGATACAGATCTGTTCAGCGACCTTCTCGACCACTACATCTTGAAACATGCAACAGGGGATGCGCCCTTTAAGTGCTACTACTGCAAGCAAATATTACTTAATACGGATATCTTACGCGTACATTTAGGAACTCACTATCACAAGTTCCAGCGACCATCATCAGGAAGCTCTAGCAAAATACCATATACCTGTATCCATTGCTCTAAGTCTTTTACGAAATTCTCCTATCTTAACGAGCACCTTGATATGCATCATAGGCGAAAAAGTTATCAGTGCGACCAATGCCGTAAAGAGTTTTCTTCGTCGTACGGTTTCAAGATACATTGTAACAGCCACAGGCAGATAAAGGAGTTGCAATGTCAACGATGTCGTAGGCAATTTTCAACTAGATCTTATTTGCTTAAACACGGCATGAAAAAATGTGCCTCAAAACCATTACTTAATCTTAACCCTTTATACAGGTCAATTAACTAAGGGTGTGTTTCACGTACAGAACGCGGGTGAAATAAATTTCTTGGCGGGAGATAGTTCTGGACATCGAATTAATTCTACCACTGTCCTGGGCATCACATTTGATCCGACTCCGAGTGGGAAATTGAGTCTAATAATACGTTTACACTAGCACTGAAATTCATAATTCTAGTCAAAATCAGTATATCCGTCGAAATGTTCATTTCGTCCTACAATTTCCATTTGACGAAGCATCAACTTGTTGTATCAAATTGTTGAATTTCGCCACTGCGTTTAGATGTTTTTAAGATTAAAGATTGAACAAACCACAATTTTGAATCTTACAACCCATCTTATAACGGAATGTTAAGATGAATTTTCAAGTCGATAACAAGAGAACACCAACTAGCTGCCAAAATATATGTTCATACGTTTGTAATATGTTTAAAATTGAGGCAAATGTCCCAAAAAGTACCTTAAAATATGAATTTGAAGTCGGGTGCTCATGGCATGAACAATAACAACCAATTTACGTTACGTTTGATGTTTGAGAGTTTTGAGTCTTGGGTTTGAGTTTGGTGAAATTTAGTAATTTCAATGTGGGCAACGGTATTGCGGCATAGCTAGCATTTGAATTCGACATAGGATCAAATCAGTGGAAATTTGTCTTCCATCTTCTGTCGTCAGTTGCAGTAGTCATTAAAAATTATTGGCGTCAATCAGCCTACCTGCAACTATTCCAGGCATTTGAGGCTCGAGTTAATCATTGAAAGCCAAACTGAAAACCGTGAAAAAGAAGAAATGAGAATAATTTTTCGTTGAACGAATTGCTCCAAAAACAACAACATAATTCAGTGTTGGAATGGCAAAAACAGCAAAAAAAATCTATAAGTGAAAAGCTTCATTTTGGATTCAATAAAAGCTGACTCAATAAAGAAAGAAATTGAAATTTTGAAAAAAAAAACATTAATTGTTGGTAGTCTTTATACTAGTGCTTGGTATTGCAGTTAAACACTACCAAAAATCAATGTTTTTTGCTCATGAGAAAAAAACATTGATTTCCTGAGAACCTGAATTGATATTTGTATAAGTAAATATAAGCTTAAGAATAAACAAGATCGACAATTTTTATAGTTAAAATAAATTTGTTCAAACTATTTGGTTTTGCCTAATAAGTTAACCAAGTTACTGATATAAGAGTAGCAAAAATTTATAATGTAATATTTTTGAATGGAGTTCGTCCGATAAAACTTAATATCACTTTTTTAAATTACACAACAAATTACTTTATTTTTGAGGCGCAACTTTCTAAAGTTCACATTAAAATTAGCCTTTATTCTTCAACACTTTGGACATTACCTGAACTCAACACTTTTTTTTTAGCTTTTTGAGGTTTATATTTCAAACACTAAAAAATAACTGTAGGGGGCTAGAGCCACATTTGAATAAATAAGAAGATAGGGTAAACAATTAGACAAAGCTTTCACAATTTACCTTTTTGGTAATTTTCCATTGGAGAAACTGAATATAAAATTCGAGTGTCGAATGCCAGTGATCTGTTAGCTAAACGGAACGACTGCTCACTTAATCCTGCATGGTTTTTTTCATCTTAAACTGGAAACACAATGCATCCTCTAAAAATCGGTTCATGACACGAAGACCCCAATAGATTTTGATTTATCAGGATTTTTAGGTACCAAGTTAAAATAAATTAAACTTGCTTTTCCTGCAAAAATGCCAAAGAACCGGCGCACTGTGTAAAGGATTCTCAAAAGACCATACAGTTAAAACGCAGACGAATCAATCGAATATTGAAAGTGAAAAAAAAAGGAAAATTATTGCAAACGTATGAAATTGTAAACCAGGACTAAGAAAACCAGGTGTAAGAATTAAATTAAATCAAATAAATTTAAAAAAAATATATAGGATCATTCTGAAACTGGGTGACTGCACTGAAAGAATGACGTCTGTATACCCTTGAACCTAATTCCGGTTTAAATGTGTATGCATTGCCTTATTTGATAACCCGAGCAATACTTCAATACATTTCTCAACAGTTTAAAACTAAAATGTACCAGGTCCTCTAATCTCTCCCCTCTTCTTATCCTTTTATTCGCGTTATGTTAACTAGGTTTAAGTCTAGCCAGTTCGTTTTGAACTGGATTCATACACTGTCAAATGTCTGAAAGAAAAAAAAAATCAGCCTTATAAAAAAGCAATGGAAAAGGATAATATGTTGTTCGAAAAGCTTTTCAAACATTTTTGCAACTCTTTAATTTGTACTATTGATAGAAACAAACAAGCTTTTTAAATTGGGGTAGGGTTAGTTTAATCCAACGATAACTTTTAATCCATTAACAAAGAAAACTATGAAGTAAAAATAATAACTTAATAACCTATTAAATAACCTATTAATTTTAAACAACTTGGTTATTTTTCAAATAGTTTACAATAGTTAAAGTTTCGAGAGAACTTAAAACAAAATGTCCTTATGATTGTTTGCATAGACCAGTATAAGAGCATTATAGTGTTTGGAATGGGGTTTCCGGTCGTTGTTTTTTTAATTAAAAAATGTATGTTATTTTATTCCTGTAAAAGCTATTATTTTTAATAGAACAAATTATCAAACACTTACAATGTTAGTGGAATATAAGAAAATAATTACAATTCATTTAAGTATTTTGACATTTAATTGAATGACATAAAATATGTCATTTATTATATTATTCAATTAAATCTCATTTTAATTGAATTAATAAACAATACCCCTGAGGAAGTCGACAAATAATCGACGAAGCAATAAAAATTCTTTCTTTTTTCGCATTAAAAAAAAACAACGACCGGAAAGCCCATTTCAAACACTACAAAATGACCTTAACTTAACTCTTTGCTGCAAGAGTCACATTATTTATTGCATGTTTTGTGCATCCGTAAGTGTGTTTTTGCTGCAAACTGTTCGAAGAAGACGAAAGCCACATTTATTGGATGTTTTATGTCTTTGCAAATGACTTTTGGCTGAAAATTGTTTATTGCAGATGGTACACTGTAATTCCTTAATGACCTGATGCGATTTCAGGTGCATAAAGAGTCCATTATTGGAGAAGAATTTTTTTCCACAAGTTTGACACTTAAACGGTTTATCCGAAGAATGAGTGATCTTGTGGGCGTTCAACGCGGCTCGTTGCTTATAGTTCTGAGAGCAAATTGTGCATTTGAAAGGCCGTTCGCCAGTATGTGTCCGTAAGTGAACTATTAGATCCCGACGATCTGGGTACACTTTTGGGCAATACCGGCACTTAAATTCAACCTTAATGTGTGTCTTTAAATGAGCGCGCAGGTCCCGTCTTTGCACAAACGTTAAACCACACAAAAGACACGTGTTCGATGAGCTTCCAACGCAATGCTGCAGCATAATATGGTTACTAATATCCCGATACAAAATACATTCCTGTAAAAAAAGAAAAAAAACAAATGTTTAAGCAAATTATCACAAAAATACAAAAGTAGGACATACAAAAGCACATCCTGGAACTGGACATTTAGAAATGTTATCAGAGTCGGCCAACTGTTCTCCGAATATGGTATTTTGTTTTAACTGGTCATCATCACTAACTGGTTCATTGATGACCTCACAATCAACTTCAGTTTCATCTTGTTTCTCCTCTTTTATGGTTAGATCAAAAGTTTTATCGGCGATAGTATCACGTTGTAGCAATGAGTAGGGTCCACTGGTCGATGGTAAATCAGAGGCTACTTGTTCAGATTTTATTCGATCTTTCTGGTCAACATCATCAATGAATTCGATACTGAACACACTTTTCTGAGGCAAACCCTCTATTTGAAACAAAGTTATACCAGGTTCGTCCTTAACAGTTTCTTTACAATTCGAAATGTCCGATACTTTTTCTGCACCTAGAGGTTCCTTCGGTTGGTATTCCTTTGATTTAGAATCATTTTTACATCCATTCTTGTGCGCCTGCACATGGTTGGCAAGATTTCTTTGAGTGACAAATTTTTCCTCGCACAAGTTGCATGACAAACCATCCTGGAACGAATGCATATTTATATGCCTTCGCAAAGCCCGACCTGAAGGGTAACTTTTTGAGCAAAGTGGGCAGGTGAAGGGTTTTTCGCCGTTGTGATGTCGCAAGTGTCCTTCCAAGTTGTGTGATTGATTAAATGTCCTAATGCAGTAAGGACAGTTACTCTCTTTGGAGTGTTCTCTTGCGATATGTTTGAAGAAATCTTCTTCTAACTCACATTCCTAAAAAAAGTATTTTTTATTATAAAAAGTTATACACCCAATCGTGCGAAAATCGAATACCTATGTGCGTTTCGTTTATGCTGTCTTAACTTTTATACAGTTCGTACATAGCTTTATACCTTAAAATGAAGCTACTGTCGGACGGTCCTGACATATTCGGCTCACAATTCGGTCTGAATCATATGCCCTTAAGGTTTTGTGGGTTTATTGTTAATATTTCTCTATATTGGATTTTGACGTCTGTATCAAACTTAATATACTTTTATTCTATGACTATTCCTCTTAAAAAGGATAAAATAAAGGCAGTCCGAGGCGAAGCCAAAGCTAGCTTACTTGTGAATCCACCTTAAACCATTCCAAAATAACTATCATCTTATTTTTAAATACCTACTATCATCTTATTGGAGCAGAATTAAGCCCTTTCTACACTTTCTTTATAAAGCCTGTTACTAAAATACACATTTAAGCTTTTTCAAGTGTCATAATATAATAGTTTCTCTTTCTTTCAAAAATATATTGTACTGAAACCGCCACTTTGAAGCTACTAAGATTGACTTTTAAACAAAAAACTTATTAAAAACGATGCTAAAAGCGATGAATTCCATGCTAAACTTATAGTTTGAAAATACGCACACCTTCAAAAACTCTCCGAATTCAAATATTTTGTTGTTCGTTTATGTGAAAAGGGAACAAGTAAGCTGTTTGCAGTGATCATACTTGCCAGTGAAGCACACACGGGTTATTTTTTTAACATTTCGTCGGCTTGTATTTCAACTTCACTATAAAAATATTTTGTTTGCAAATTTTTCGCTTTAAAGGCTTCTTAAATAAAGAATAGATATATCATAAAAGTTCCGACTTCGAGGTGCATATGAGGACATTTTTTCAATATTGAACACTTTTTCAATCCACGGTACATTTTCAAATTATTAAGACATATTTTAAATCGAATATTTCCATATAACAAAACTATTCATAATGCAAGCGAGAGCTTCTGATATGAAATAAATTTGATGATAGATTTACAATCTTCTAACGAGATGCCAGGATTCGGAGCTCTTTCTAGGTTTGCTCCCCGTCTAAGACTTTTGCCTTTGCCGCCGTACGAGAGGCACACAGACTCCCCAAGTGTCGTTGCAGCCGAGGTTTCGATGGAAATTGTCTTTTGCAGTAGCAACACCGCAACTCCTCAATATTCTCGTGAGACTTTGAGTGCAAATACAATCCATTGTAAGAAAAGAATTTTTTATCGCAAATCTGGCACGGGAATTGTTTACCAGAATGAGTAATTTCATGCGCTCGGTGTGCGGCCGCTTGCTTAAAGGCTTGAGAACAAATTGTACATTTAAAAGGTCGTTCGCCTGTATGCGTTCGGTGATGTCTTATCAAATCACGACAAGAGTCATAGGTTTTTGGACAATACTGACAATTGTATTCAACCAGTATGTGTGCTTTTAGATGAGAACGAAGATCTCGTCTGAAAGCGAACGTTCTGGGGCAAAGAGGACACCAGGCGGAATTCGGTCCACGTCTATGTGTCAACATGATGTGGTTGGTTATGTCTCGGTATCTATTGTATTTCTGTAAAAAGATGAAATTGTTTGAAAATAACGTGTTTTTTTTTCTTAATTAGCAAAACATACGAAATCGCATCCAGGAATTGCACATGTTAGAGGTTCGACATTTAATGGTGCTTTGTCAGGATCCGAACTTTTTTCCAACATGTCATCATCACTAACCGGTTCGTTGGCTATTTCATGAACCGTTTGACATTCATCTGGCTTTTCTTGTTTTATTTTTATCTCAAGGCCGCTAGAATTGTGTTGTTCGATTGCACTGCTTGGTTCAAGTCTGTCAACTTCTTGTGTCAAATTGTACTTGGCACTAATTGATGGCAAACTTGTGGTTTTATAGTCATCTAACAGAGTTTTTTGATCGGTATCAATACGTTTGATAGCAAATATGGCTTTTTCGTCCGAGTCTTCAAGCAATAGAGCACTGGGTTTGGGTTCAACTTTGATTGATGGATGCACCGCAATCAAACTTCCTTGCTTCTCGTTAGGTTGTTCCATATCTTCATCAATATGCTTTATACTGAAGATAGCAGTTTCAACCAAAGAGTCTTTCATTTGAAAAGCACGTTCACTTGGTTCCGTTTTTAAAACTTCTTTAAACAGATCTGGGCTCTTTAACTGTTTTATTTGCGCCTTTGATAGACTCTCATCTGCAATACTTTTACAAGTATTTTTGTATTCCTTCATGTGGGCTATAAGATCTATGTGTGAAACATACACATTTCCGCAAGTGCCGCAAGAACAAGACTCTCGTTCGGCGTGCAATTTTATATGATTGCGCAGAGATCGACTAGACGAAAATCCTTTTAAGCAAAGTGGACACACGAAGGATTTTTCGCCATTGTGATGCCGCAAATGAGCTTCTAGATATAGTGCTTGATTAAAGAATCTATTGCAGTGGGGGCAAATCTTTTCCTCGTAATGTGTTTTTATGATGTGGCCGCAAAAGTCAGCTTCTAATTCGAATTGCTAAAATAATAGAAACTAGTTATGGCGTTATTCACGCAGTTTGGATGTCTTTAAGTCTAATGAAAGTAAATAAATAAATAAATAGAGTGGCGCAACAGCTCGAGGTGAACCAGGGCCAACTTCTCAACAATGTATGCTGGTGTGTTAATTTCTTTACATACAATGAAAGTAGTTTTTGTTTATTTATGTTTTGGGACTTTGAGTCAAGTTTTTTGATGTTTTTTTAATTTGAAACATGCATGTGCATTTCAAGTAATGAACTTTTGCAGTTGGATTAACGACTGTTTTCGGCCGAACATCTATAGATTACAAGATTTTCGAGGCAGAGTAATGGAAAATTGTACAATTTGAATGCACGGCACTTGAAGAAAACGCGACGAAAATGTGAACTGTTATATATTTCACACAACATCGCATCAATAGGTTTTTCAAACCAATAACATATTCCAATAATATCTGACACATACTTTTTTTTAAATTTAAAGAGGGTTGACCTTGTATATATCTTATGCACGATAAATTGCTCATTTTGCACTTCGACTTATTGAAAGTTAACAAAAACAAGATGTGTTCGTTTCGACTTGATTCATATTCGAAGCCACTTAAATGATGCTATGTACGATGACTTTGCCCTATCTCCTTCGTTTAAATCATTCAACCCATTAAGTATTTTCTTTTTTTATTAATAATAATCTTCCATTGTAGTTTTTTTTAATATAAAATATTCAAACCGAGCTACAATTTTCGTTCTTTCGTTCATAATAAAACTAAGATAAAAGTAAAGGGTGCTTGGTTTTTTATGCGACTTTTCTTTCATTTTTTTTTTTTTGTTTTCAAATTAATTCCTACTGCTGCACGCGTTCTGCAGTTACGATTTTTTCCAAGTTAGAATAAATGGATTTTTAGGCCCAGTCAATTCCTTTCAAGACCCTATGCCAGTTACACGGGTTTTTGAAAGTTTTCCTTGGAATACATTACATATCAGCGCCCTACTAAATGATAAATTGCTCTTCTTCTAGGATTTGTCTCTTAAAATCAAAATAACATTTTAAAATTTTCATTTTAATCGACTGGACTACAAATTTTGATAGCACATATGTATTTGATTATGTTGTTTTATGTTTAAAAAATAACTTACCTCATTACAAAAAGCACATGTAAATCCTTTGATCTCCACCATTACATTGTCTTTCGTTAAAGGTTCATCAATGGGGTAAATTACAACTCTTGGTGGAGCTTTCATTGATACGATTGACACTTTTGGATTTAAAGAACAAGTTTTTTTATGCAATCTATAATTAGCAGGACGTGCAAATGTTCTACTGCATACTTCACATTTATATTCTTTAGCTCGAAGGTGATAAGATTCCAAATGGTAATGTAAGCCATTGCGATACTTGTATTCCTTAAAACATTTTCCACATTTGTATACGTGCTTCTGTGAGCCATCATGCTTTACTTTGTGCTGGTCGAGATCTCTTTTCTCAGGAAAATACTAAAAATGAATCAATACATCAATAGTGTTACTTAAATGTGTTAAGCATTGTTATACCAAATGACATATATTACATTCGAAGGCAAATAAATCTAAGTCTTTGTCATCTTTTGTTTGCTCATCGATGGTTTTATCTTCGGACATTTGAGACGATGTATCGTCCGAAGCGTCTTCATCTTCTTCATTTCTTTTTTGTTCGGGATAGACTTGCGTAAGGTAACCTTTGAATAATCGATCGATTCTTTGGCTATTAACACGGAATTTATATGCCGCTTGAATTTGCTTCTTGCAATCATTGCAAATATTCTTGGGTAATTGGTCGCTAGGGTTTATCTGGAAAGAAATAACTATTTACTACATAATATTTTACTTGTGAACCGGACTTACCTCTAAACCGGTTAAGGTTTCCATCATTTGCTTAATTTTAACCTTAGATTCAACATTGTCAATAGACTGTACAATCTCACTATCAATAGTATTATCAGTTGTTTCACAAAGACATGTTCTGCATATTTTTTGAAATGTTTCTCCAATTTTTGTTAATCGATCTGTATTACTGTTATTTTCCAAACACTCAACAAGGCTTGCTATTGCCGTTTTTGTCTTTGTTTCCTTATCTAGAATGCAATCAAATATAAAGTACTATTAACGTTAATGAAAATTAAAAAAAAATATATATAAAAATGTTGTAATCATATCAAAGATATTATGACCTTTGGTCCCCCTGAGTGGGTTATAAGCCAACAAACTAACAGTGAACTTATAACCCATCCAAGTGTAAGCAGCAACTCGAGCAACTAAAGTGTTCATGTATAAGACTCTCATCATCCCAGTCCTGCTTTACTGTGCAGAAGCATGGACCCTGTCAAAGGCGAATGAAAACACTTTAGGCTGCTACTTGAGGAAAATTCTTCGGACAATTTACGGTCCCGTCTGCATAGACGGAGAGTGGAGGAGGAGATATAACATCGAACTGTACGGGCTGTGCAGCGATACCGACCTAGCCAAAAGAGTCAAAACATAACGTCTACGATGGCTGGGTCATCTAGAGCGGATGGACACCAACGCCCCGGCTCAGAAAATCTTCGAATCCACACCGCAGAGACGGCGCGGTAGAGGAGCACCCAGACTCAGGTGGCGCACGCAAGTGGAAGGAGCCCTCAGCCAACTTCGCGTGCGAAACTGGAGAGGGCTAGCTAGAGACAGAGCTGGCTGGCGAAGCTTGTTGGCTGAGGCCCAGGTCCACCCCGGACTGTAGTGCCACCTTAAGTAAGTAAGTAAGTGTAAACAGTAATCGTAAAAAAGAAACAGGCAAGGCAGAGTGGTGACACGCTTACTTAAATAATTTATTGAGTCGCTCTGTAAAATTGAGAGCAGAATTGTATAAAGTTTCGAGCCCAACTTAAAAGACTCGAAAAGCTCTTCTGAAAAATAGGAAACACCAGTGGGTGTTTTTCTCAGGACCACAAAAACAGGAGAGGCGTTGTGAGCCATAAGATCACAATGGACGCGACGCGACAGGTCAATAGTTCACAGAAATATCGTATGAACTTTGGCCCCCTTGGATGACCAAAGTGAGCTGTAAATGAACAAACAAATTATGATCTTAAAACCCAGCTAAGTGGGGAAAAGTCTGTTATAGACTATTGGCCTGTGGAGTTATGATGACCCTGCGCCAGCAAAAAGGCTCTTGACTTTTTAAGGATTCCTTCTCAAAAGTACATTTGTCGAAATTGGTGCTTGTCACCTGCTATGTAGCCGACTAAAAACGGACTAAACGAGCTTTACAACAAAATTAGTCTAGTAAAAAACTAGAGATTCTAGAGATTTTTCTGGAGCATAAGGGACCAGCTTTTATTTGGCAACGGGAGATAAATGCAGTATTCGTTCGGATAGTAACGTTGGATAGAATACGTTGCTTCACTTTAATATTTTAGAACATTGTTACAATCTCTTTCAAGAAGTTGCGATTTTCAAGTGAATTAAAAAGATCACTTTGCATTTAAAATGAAATTGTTAGGGACTTGAACGACGGGACATTCTATGCTGATGAGGACCATGTTGCTAGTTTTTGCAACAGAAAGGATTCAAATTAAGCCGAGAGATGGGCTCTAGAACTAAGTAATAAACAGGTAAAAGCTTAAACAATGAAAACAATGGTTTTTTTCAGGGAATTTTTTTTTCTTGGCGGAGGTACATAGTTATAATCGATAAGAACTTGAAACTTATGGGTTTTTTTTTTGTTGAATTCACAATGTTTAGTAGGTATTTGGTTTCCAATTTTCATGCCTTCCTAGTCGAAATGAAAATCGCATAGGAAATATTATACTTGCCAGAGTTTGTTGATAATTTGGGTTGAAACATTTGCAGTTTTTTCTTATATTCACGGATTCGACGGGAATTTGCTTTCATTACCCTGGAGTAATAGCGCTTTGGTTTTATCCGAATCGCGCTACTTTTTTCCGTTTTTATATTATTTTCAGCAGGTAGCATCATTTTAACAACTATTTTTAATATTTCCCTGTAAAATTGTATATGTTTACAATTGTTTTTCTTTACTAAAAAGGCCTTTAAAATTTTTTTTTTATCAGATACAAAGCAGAAGCAAAGCAAGCAGCAACCGCAAGACAGATGACATTTAGTGGAAAAGTGCTGCCACTTTATCAGAAAAAGCAAAATGGTCTCAAGAGGCCCTTTTGATGAGTGAGGTCTGTGGTCGAATTGCGGTACGGTCCTCCGTACAGGACACAAATTACTGAATAACTAGATATTCAACTTGCGTCCCTCTTAGCCTCCAACAGCCATTTGTTTACGGAGAAATGGGTTAATGTCGGAGAATGGGTAAATTCATCAATTTCAGCTTGTAGGCAAAGCTTTTACATGTCCGAAGTTGAATATCTAGTTATTCAGTAATTTATGGTTAAAGACATAAATTACCCATTCTCCGACATTTGTTTACAAATGTGAGTAAATTCATGAATTCGTCACTTCCATGCAATTTCGTTTTGCAGCTTTTACATCAGCTGATCGCGTAAGGTAAATTGTTGTTGTATCTTCTTACACGTACTCACCGACACGGAAATTTAAAGCTTTAAAAAAGCTTTAAAGGCTTTATGAAAAACGTAAAGAAATGGGTGTTGGAGGGTAAGAGGGACGCAAGTTGAATATCTAGTTATTCAGTAATTTGTGGTACAGGATTTACATTAACCGATGGAGTGTTTCGTGTAACTATCTTCCTTACACTATGTTTCTAGCGGCTATAAAACGATTATTAGCGGGAGACGATTAGTAATAAATCCTAAGAAGGGTCCACCAGACAAATTTTTTTTTTTTACCCCTGCAAGGTCGGGGTTAGAATAGCCTTGAGGTAAGGTATGCCTGTCGTAAGAGCCGACTAAAATCCACCGGAAGAAATATTCTTTAATGTTTGAACGGATGCTGTCGATGCTGCTCCATTTCGGGCAACTTTTGGCAGTAAGGTTGTTAGGAGGTCAGTTTCTGATCTGAGAGTCGTCGCTGGCATGCAGGTAGCCATCCTAAGCTCGTCGGAGGCGTGGGTCCTTTGACTCGTTGACCCCACTAGCAAAACCATGCCAGTCTTATGCGCCGAAGATGTTATGGCGCGCGAGAAAATTTTTCTTAACCCTCCCTACCGTTTGATTGCCGGCCTCGCCACGACAATCCCTTAAGTTGCCATCCCCTACTTCCTCATCCTTCCTTTAGCCATCCGCACTCATCCCATATCGCCCCTGTGTTATTAACAACCCATCATTTTTTTTTCCTCATCACAGATAACAGATTTTATTTAAGAGCATAATTAATTATAATAAATTGATAGATATCAGAGCAAAATTAAAATGTATCTCAGAATTTACAACGCAAAAGAAACAAAAAAACAGTAAATAAATAAAAAACTACGATCGGCTTAACGCCACAACTCAAGTTGTTTGAAATTAAATAAATTTTGTGACTAAACGTATTAAAAGTGTAATAAAACTAATAAGATTAACCCTAATATTCCTTACTGGTAGACACTGGTATATATGTGTGTGTGAATCAATTTATTCAATATAATTTATCAGCAATCAGTTGAACGTTATAGGTAACTATAAACCAATAGAAAGCTCAAACTAGTGCGACAACTAGTATGAAAAGCTTTTCGCGGCAAAGGCTTCAGCAATTACCCTGACTTCTCAAGAAACATACAATATATAATCGATATAAAGCAACTACTAAAAAGATCTAAGAATGGTCTCAAAAATGACTCACCGCTTTTTTTTCCTTAATATTTTATCGGTATGTTTTTATACCTGTGTATGTTCAGCAACTCCAGATCAGTGGCCACAGCTCCTGGTTGCGGTTTTTGGCTTTCTTTTAAGATGAACCTACACCACTATTTTCACGCAAAAAGATTCAAATTAGTATTTGTTTATATCGATTTATATATGTATGTATGTAATTGATTTTTTTCTTACCTTCAATTTGCTGATTGATTCACACACCTATATATAAGTCCTACCTTACAGAATCGATAAAAAAAAATATATATATATAAAAAAAAACAGCCTAATCTGGGTCTCAAACACTGCCTCCTCTCGCCAATAGTTTGCTGGTTCAGCGCATTAAACCGTTGCGCCACCGCTCGATTTAAAATTCTTTGTCCAGATGCAACTATAATTTTTTGGCCGGCTTTTAATTGATTAAAAAAAAAAAAAAAAATCTCTGTCGCTGCTGCTTAACGTGCCTCGAACCTGCACAAAATTCTTCCAAAGGTCGCTAAGGTTCACGCCGCTGCTACTTAAGCCACCGGTCGCCTTGTAGTTGGCCTGACCAGGCTAAGACAAAGGGACCAAGATTTCGGATTTCAAGGTACCCGGTATATTTAACGGCAGCCTAACTGAGTTGCTGCCACCGATGACCGCTATACACCGATTCTGGTTGCTGGATGAAACAAATTTGGATAAAATCACGATAATTGCATAATTTCACCTGGTACCTTTTATCTGGCTTTGTAGTCGGCTCCTTTTCTTTTGAATAATTCCTGGAGATTTTATTCCAATAAGGTTTTATCCTTAGGTCAATTAAAAACTTCCCTAACAAAGGGGTCTTTAACCCAGACAACAAAAGAAAACTATATGTTGTGAGAAGGCAGCGGCTTCCTTACGCCCGCTTTGATCGATCTCCTTTGGACTTATGAAAATCTCTTTCCACATTATAAGCCAAGGAACTACCAAACTATGGAGCGGTAGCTGGAAAGATACCACCCGGCAAACGGAAAGACTATATCGCCTCTCTTGACTTTTCCCCTTCCTACGATCAACCCCCCACATTTGTATGGTACAAGTTCAGGGTCTAACTTTAGGATTAGGTTGCTAACTAAAGGTTGTTGTCTCGGCTAATGTATACCACTTTCGGCTAAATGCATTCCACTGATTGGATAAGAGGCTTGAGCCTCGGTTAAAAAATGGTTTGACACCTGAATGCTCTTTGTGGAACAAAGGTTTGAATCTTGTTATATACCTTTAGAATAAAAATCGAAAATACAGTCAAATCCTAACACAGGGCTTTTCGCTTTGTTTGCCATTAGCCAAACAAATTGAAAAAAAAGAATACCCACGCATTTGCTAGTCGGGTTTCTTGTTAAAAGATACTATTTAAATACGTAGAGTACGTCTAAAACGTGGGAGCCGAACCCACTTAAACCTTAGTTAAACTTAAATGAAGAGCGTGTTTAAGCCAATTTAACTGGAACAGAAATGGATGCATTATGGTTATAATTTGAATAATAACGGTTTTCGTTCTGTTAATAGCCGGTATCATTGTCGAATGTCTTTCGCGTGAAAAACTCCAATCAGCTTCCCAGCTAGATTCTCCAATTCATACATACAAGTACCTACCACACGTCGAACTCTTGCCTTAACGAATTTGGGAAGTAGCTTCGCATTTTGACCCTTTGCAAAATTACTCTGGGCAAAATTGCGGTGAAACACCTCCTGCCCTACCCTATACGTTATTGGCCTTGATCGAGTGTTGTAGGTATTTGCCGATCTTACATGCGCCTTCAGCAGGTTCCTGGACAACTTTTGACGTGCGATCTCCATCGTCGTCTCGCGTGGTGTGACCAATATATCTGGATCCCCAAGTGCTTTCAAGCTTCGAAGTATTGTGTACGATGATCCATGGTTGATCATATTTTGGCCGAATAGGGCGTAATAGGGCTGACAACCAATGGAACCATGGGTGTCGGCACGTAAAGCGCACGCTATACTGGACAAATGGGTGTCCCACGTATTTTGTTCATCGTCCACGAATACACGAAGCTTGTTGAGGATGCTAGTGTTGACTCTCTCAGATACATTGGCCTGTGGAGAGTAGAATGCCGTTCGAATATGCCGAACGCCATAGCTGTCCACGAACCTTTTGAATTCTGAAGAAACCAACTGTTTGCCATTATCCGAATGGACAAACTCAGGAGTCCCAAAGGCATGAAAAATATCGGTTTCCATGAATGAGATTATCCTTGACGTTGTTGCCTTAGAAAGCGCCTTGAGGAAGACATATTTAGAGAAATGGTCAATGGCGATAAAGATGAAGATATTTCCACGCTTGGTGCGAGGGTATGGGCCAAGCAAATCAATGTACAACCTCTGCATGGGTCGCTCTGAGAGAATCTGGTTTATCATCGGAGGACGAAGAATTTGATTTGACGACTTTGTGGTTTTACACACCTCGCACTGGCTCACAAACGTTTTAATTTCAGAAGCCATTTTCGGCCAGTAGTACTTTTCCTTTATGCGGTTATAAGTTTTAAGAAAACCACCGTGGCAACTTAACTTGGTGTTGTGGTTCATTCCTATAAGCGTTTGTGTCAAGGTGTGCGGCACCCAAAGCCGCCAAAGTGAATCCTCGTTTTCAAGATCCCCACTTCTGAACCTCACTCTTTTGTATATAAACTTTTCGGATACAACGAGATCCGGAAGTGAGGCTTGATTCTTCTCAATGTCCTCTCGAAGTCTACCATACTCCTCAGAGTCAAACTCAGCAGAAGACAAATCTATATCCTCACCTACCATCGTGACCGAAATCTCTTCCATATGTCCTCTCGACAAGGCATCCGGCACTACATTGAGGGATCCCTTGCGATGTTCGATCTCGAACGTAAACCGTTGGAGCTCGAGACTCCAACGTGCCAGTCTTCCGCCCAAATCTTTAAGTGACATAAGCCACTTAAGACTGGAGTGATCAGTTATGACTCGAAATGGTAAACCATCAATGTAGGCACGAAACTTTCTAACACTTAACAACACCGCCAGACACTCAAGCTCAGTCACCGTAAAATTTTTCTGGGCTTTAGTAAGTTTTTTTGACATAAAAGCTATAGGCTTCTCGTTTCCATCTTCGTCTTGTTGGCAAAGCACCCCGCCTACCGCTTCAGAAGAAGCGTCACTCTGAATAATGAATTCCTTCTTGAAGTCGGGCTGTGATAAGACTGGGGCGCATGTAAGTGCCTCCTTCAACTTCTTAACCGCCTCTTCTGCCGCAGATGTCAACTCGAAGCCCTTTCGCTTTTTAAGGCAATCGGTTAGTGGAGCTGAAAGATCGGAGTAATTCTTGATGAATCGCCTATACCACCCAGTCATGCCTACAAACCTCCGCACCTGTCTCACGGTCTTAGGAATTGGAAATTCTACCATCGCGGCAACCTTTTCGGGATCGGTCTTGAGGTTACCCTGACCAACGATGTAACCAAGAAACTTAATCTCCCGCATGCAGAACTTGCTCTTGTTTACGTTGATTGTTAAGTTCGCCCTACGCAGGCAGGAAGCCACTTCTGCCAAAACTTGGATATGGGTGTCGAAATCCGGTGTACAAATCAGAAGATCATCGATGTATTTGATTACGTGTTTGCGCAAGCGGGGAGGTAGAACGCTCATTACTCGGTCCATCAGCCGACACATTCTTTGGGCAGCATTGCATAACCCGAACGGCATTACAACAAACTGGTATAATGGCCGTCCTGGTACTGCAAATGCTGTCTTCTCTCTGGACTCTTTCTCAAGAGGTATTTGCGAAAAGGCATCCTTGAGATCAAGCCCAGAGATAAAGAATGTGTCCTCCAAGTTACCGAGTAATCCGTCTATAAGTGGCTGCGGATATGCATCCGGCTTTGTCACCTTGTTCAACTTCCTGCTATCCAAGCAGAGGCGTACTTTGCCTGGCTTCCTGACTAGAACTATCGGGGAACACCAAGCAGAGTTGCTTTCTTCAATCACACCAAGTTCTAGCATACGGTCGAGTTCCTTGTAAACCTCTTCCTGCCGAACCGGAGACAGGGGGTAGTGCCTAGATTTAATGGGCACTGCTCCGCCAACATCGATTACATGGGTTTCGAGATGAGTACGACCGAGACCCTTGTCTGCGAAATTTGGAAATTGCTTCTTCACCGACTCTAGCTTAGTTTGCTGCTCTGGTGTAAGTACCATGAAACTAGGGTCCCCTTGTGAATCCACATTTTCCTCCTCTCTAAGTGTAGGCTCGTCCAGTGCAGAGACCTGTGGCATCAGTTCAAACTCCTTCCAAAAATCCATGCCGAGATAAACTTTTTGTGTCAGGTTTGGAATAACATAGAAAGTAATGGTCTTAGTCACTTTGTTCAGCGTAGCCGGGATTTGACAAAAGCCGACAATTTTATGTGAGCCTCCATCTGCGGTCTTCACCACATTATTGTATGGCCTCATCTGAATCCCATTCCTTTCTATGAATTCCAACCCTGACTCTCCCAAAACAGAGATGGATGCACCACTATCCAACAGTCCAAGGACTTGTTCATCCTTGAGACGAACACTAGCGTACATCCGACCGTCTATTTCGGAAGCTAAGATTGTCTCGACAATGAGTTTTCGAAAGTGTTTCCGCTTTCGAAACCGCTCCCTACACTTAGACAGTGATCCGGTCTTACCCATTCCTCCACCCATAATCTTAGCGCGCAACTCATAATATTTCTGCTTCCTTTCATGAAGCGTCTTTAGAGCAAACTTGTTTGCAGGATGACTGGATGGAATTGGTTCCTGGTTTCGCTGAAGAATCTTAACCGCTGGACTATTCGACACCTGACTCCTACATCCAGACCCGTTTAAAGGTTCTACTTCTGCCTTTCGGGGAAGTTGCTGGAACGACTGTCCCCGACTGTCCTGTCGTTCCTCTGAAGGTTTCCCGGGTGTTTTGAGCACTCCGGTGTCGTAACCCCCTTTTCACCGCAGAGGAAGCAAAACAAGTTCCTTTCTTTCGACGGGCATTTGTAGAACGAATGACCTTTAACGTCACAGTTCCAGCAAACAAGAGAGTTTGATGGCCGATTTCCCTCAGGCCTACTCATCGCTGCTACTTCACCAGCTACTAGTTCCTCATCCTCCTCTTCCGGCAGATGGAGCTCTTGAACAGAGCGCTGACTAAAGTTTCGCCTTGCCAGAAACCGTTCTGCTTCTCTGCCTTTATGGCGTAACTGCTCCAAGTCGCATATGCTGGAAGACAGTAATATCTCTCCCAGTTTATCTCTTGAATTATTTCTAATAACTTCGACTAACTTTTTGGCGTCGAATGGATCGTTCAGGCGGTCGTTCAGACCTACGATGGAGCCATAAAAGTCGTCGAAGCTCTCCTTAAATCCTTGCCTGCGGGTGAGCAATCTCATGTATACGTCGACATCGTTTTCCTTTCGCCCAAACTCCCTCTTCATAGCAGTTTTGATCTCTCCAAGCCTTGTATGAGGGTTTTTTCGCAAAAATGACCAGTACCAGTCATTAGCCTTTCCACCCAAAAGACTGTGGAAGTTTGCTGTGACCTGTTCATCCGTGTAGGACGACAAGGCTTGGAGCCTATCAACTTTAAACAGGAAGTCTACGACGTTTTCTTGTCCCTCAAATTTTACATTCCACCTGTCCAACCGCACAATCTCCGACGCCATGGAGTTGGCTACGCTTTGCGTTTCTCTTGGAGGAGGTCTTGCTGGGTTAAAATCAGATGGGAGGAAATAAGCGCCGGAATGTCTACCATTGGCATCACTCACAGGCTGGACGCTACTACTATTGCTGGGATAAGATCCTTGTGGACTTGGGCGAACAACTGACAAAGCATTGACTTTCTCCAACATACCATTCATAAAGGTTTCCATCTGCTGGAAGAGATGGATTTGATTGACCGTTAAGGTCTGCTCAATTTTCGAAGCTAAAGCTTCCACTGGCGAAATATTATTTATTCCCTGATCAGTGGGATTTTCATCTGACGGATTTTCGTCAACCATTTTTGCACTGCTCGCGGCTGAACTCGCGGAGTTGTCAAAACTAAAATTGTTGATTGACTTGCAAAAACGATCGAACTCTTGCTCAGTGGTTACTTTGGTTAATATATTGGTTCCAGGATTAGACGGCCGACTCATAATCTGGTACGCGGTAACCCGAGGAACTATAGCGTATCGTATGAATCAAAAAAATGTTTTTTTTGTCTCCTCACAGAGCAAAAATCATCCCACTTTTAACCCCAACTACGAGAGATGGCAACGAACAAGAAAGAAGTTAGGAACGAATACGAATAAAAACAAACTAAACACGAATTTCAAAGCCAGCGAAAGAGCAACAATATAAACTAACTGAATAACCAAATAAAACCAAAATCCAGCAAAATAAAACAAAATACCTAAACTCAGTTAATCTAGTCTTAAGTCCTGAATTGCCCTGAATTTTAACTCCACCGTCAACCTAACTGACGGTCTTCCAGATATAGTGACCACCACCACCAGGGCTTGCCTTTCAAAACCAAAGAAAACTAAAAGACACAACAAAAAAAATGAATATATTACCAAACAAAACCAATGAAATTCTAAGCTAAACCTACAAGCTAAATCACCAATCTTATCACTGACCTTACTTAAAATGAGAGTAGGAAATCACAGGGATTAGAGAAAAAAAAAACTTAAAATCTGCGAAACAGTTGAGCAGGTGATGTAAATCTTATAAAACTAACTACATATAGGTATTAAATATGACGCAAACAAAATCGCAATTAAAATAAATATTAAAATCCTAATACAGCTCTGAATAAAACGAATAACTTAGCAGTAAGCATTAACAACAAAGCAATAGAATCACCAATAAATCTGCCCTCAAACCTAGATTAATCCTTCTTGACTCAAATCCATAGAAATCGCACGAACTAACAATAAAGTGCAATCAGATGCCACGATCAAATCAAAAATGTAAGTCAAATCACCTTGACCCAAACCAAGTCTAAGTAAAACTCGGAAACTTACGACGAAAAACCAAATAAACACTTTAAACCACAAACAAAGCAGTTTCTCTTAAAAATACTCATTCATATTTTGGGCTGGGATGAGTATTTGCGGCGCAGAAGGGATGATACTAGGAAGAAAGAGATGGCAAAGTTCTACGAGCCGATATTCAAAGGTAAAATAAACTATTTGTTGAACTGTTTACAGGAAAAAATTAAAACTGAATCTAATAGATACGCACTTGTTTTAGGACAGGTACAAACAAGAGTCCTCATCTGCACCAGACTCAAAAACGTAAAAAAAAACAAACAGCTGTGTCTTCCTGAATAACCTGACGGATCTTATCAAACTCACTTCAACGAGTAGTTTGAGTCTCTTCAGGTTGAGAAACTCTCTAAAGCAGAAAAATACAATGAATTCTGTGACCGGACTTCAAAGTTGTCTTTGACAAACATCAGGACTCGGCTACTGAAATTCATTCAAAAAAAGAAAAAGAAAATAATGATAATTGATCTGGCTTCTTTTATCGCAACGCGATACCAGGAATAACCCAGTCACCGGGACTTATAAAGGAAAACCAAATTCAAGTAAAAGCAAAAACGAATTAAAATTTTGATAACTAAAATGTTAAATTTCTAAATGAAAACAAATGAAAGGCTCTTTCAAAAGTATTCGATAAAATTCCTGCCATAAGGCAGGCCTCACGTTGTGGGCGCCATTGTTAGGAGGTCAGTTTCTGATCTGAGAGTCGTCGCTGGCATGCAGGTAGCCATCCTAAGCTCGTCGGAGGCGTGGGTCCTTTGACTCGTTGACCCCACTAGCAAAACCATGCCAGTCTTATGCGCCGAAGATGTTATGGCGCGCGAGAAAATTTTTCTTAACCCTCCCTACCGTTTGATTGCCGGCCTCGCCACGACAATCCCTTAAGTTGCCATCCCCTACTTCCTCATCCTTCCTTTAGCCATCCGCACTCATCCCATATCGCCCCTGTGTTATTAACAACCCATCATTTTTTTTTCCTCATCACAGATAACAGATTTTATTTAAGAGCATAATTAATTATAATAAATTGATAGATATCAGAGCAAAATTAAAATGTATCTCAGAATTTACAACGCAAAAGAAACAAAAAAACAGTAAATAAATAAAAAACTACGATCGGCTTAACGCCACAACTCAAGTTGTTTGAAATTAAATAAATTTTGTGACTAAACGTATTAAAAGTGTAATAAAACTAATAAGATTAACCCTAATATTCCTTACTGGTAGACACTGGTATATATGTGTGTGTGAATCAATTTATTCAATATAATTTATCAGCAATCAGTTGAACGTTATAGGTAACTATAAACCAATAGAAAGCTCAAACTAGTGCGACAACTAGTATGAAAAGCTTTTCGCGGCAAAGGCTTCAGCAATTACCCTGACTTCTCAAGAAACATACAATATATAATCGATATAAAGCAACTACTAAAAAGATCTAAGAATGGTCTCAAAAATGACTCACCGCTTTTTTTTTCCTTAATATTTTATCGGTATGTTTTTATACCTGTGTATGTTCAGCAACTCCAGATCAGTGGCCACAGCTCCTGGTTGCGGTTTTTGGCTTTCTTTTAAGATGAGCCTACACCACTATTTTCACGCAAAAAGATTCAAATTAGTATTTGTTTATATCGATTTATATATGTATGTATGTAATTGATTTTTTTCTTACCTTCAATTTGCTGATTGATTCACACACCTATATATAAGTCCTACCTTACAGAATCGATAAAAAAAATATATATATATAAAAAAAAACAGCCTAATCTGGGTCTCGAACACTGCCTCCTCTCGCCAATAGTTTGCTGGTTCAGCGCATTAAACCGTTGCGCCACCGCTCGATTTAAAATTCTTTGTCCAGATGCAACTATAATTTTTTGGCCGGCTTTTAATTGATTAAAAAAAAAAAAAAAAATCTCTGTCGCTGCTGCTTAACGTGCCTCGAACCTGCACAAAATTCTTCCAAAGGTCGCTAAGGTTCACGCCGCTGCTACTTAAGCCACCGGTCGCCTTGTAGTTGGCCTGACCAGGCTAAGACAAAGGGACCAAGATTTCGGATTTCAAGGTACCCGGTATATTTAACGGCAGCCTAACTGAGTTGCTGCCACCGATGACCGCTATACACCGATTCTGGTTGCTGGATGAAACAAATTTGGATAAAATCACGATAATTGCATAATTTCACCTGGTACCTTTTATCTGGCTTTGTAGTCGGCTCCTTTTCTTTTGAATAATTCCTGGAGATTTTATTCCAATAAGGTTTTATCCTTAGGTCAATTAAAAACTTCCCTAACAAAGGGGTCTTTAACCCAGACAACAAAAGAAAACTATATGTTGTGAGAAGGCAGCGGCTTCCTTACGCCCGCTTTGATCGATCTCCTTTGGACTTATGAAAATCTCTTTCCACATTATAAGCCAAGGAACTACCAAACTATGGAGCGGTAGCTGGAAAGATACCACCCGGCAAACGGAAAGACTATATCGCCTCTCTTGACTTTTCCCCTTCCTACGATCAACCCCCCACATTTGTATGGTACAAGTTCAGGGTCTAACTTTAGGATTAGGTTGCTAACTAAAGGTTGTTGTCTCGGCTAATGTATACCACTTTCGGCTAAATGCATTCCACTGATTGGATAAGAGGCTTGAGCCTCGGTTAAAAAATGGTTTGACACCTGAATGCTCTTTGTGGAACAAAGGTTTGAATCTTGTTATATACCTTTAGAATAAAAATCGAAAATACAGTCAAATCCTAACAAGGTTTTAACTTATAGATGAATCTGAAGGTTAAATTAAAATCCAGAAGCGTCTGTCACACATTGTGCGGCTCACTGGTCGGCGTCTGTCTCCAAAGGAGCGGCTGTATTTAAAAATGAAAATAGAATTGACTTACCTATTTCTCATAAAAACGACAAGTTAAAAAAAAAGGCAATGAACAAAACGACAGATTTGATTACCCCAGGTGGCAGCCCAGCTATGCTGGAAAATCCATCCTCTTCGGAGGCAGGCTCTACGGATTCTGGGGAGAGCCTTTTATTGCTTATAAATCCTTTTGAGAAAAGGACAAAACTAAATCGATCACCACCACCTAGATCGAACATATCCGGAAAAAGCAGTCCACCGGTAAACCAGGACTCTGTGAAAATTAAGAGCGTAGAAAAGGAGAATAATGAACTCCGAGCTAAGCTTATTGAAATGGAGCGACTCTTCCAAGATCTAAAAATGGAAGTTGACTCTCTGCGAAAAGAAAACGAGGATATTAAAAATACTCGTTTAACGAAAGACTGTGACGTAACGAAAGAGTGTGTAACACCGAACCGACCAGCAGTCGAATACTTCACGGACGAGGACGAACTTGCACTTGAGACCGAAGTCTTAAGGAAAAGGTCTAGCAAGAAGCGAAAGGCGAATTCCTCTCCCGAAGTAATACAAAAAGAAGATAAGCCCTCTGGCTCAAACAAGGCTAAACCAGAAGCGAAAATTCGTCCACCTCCCGCAATAAACATCGTCGGGATAGCAGACTTTGGGAGATTGCGCAAGCTTCTTGCAAACACGGTGAGAACAGAAAACTATAAGCTTACCTCGCACCGAAATAACGTGTGGAAAGTAAATGTTGACAACGCCGATTCCTATCGCGCACTGTCTCTTAGACTGAATGCAGAAAGAATCGAGTGGTATACTTATCAAAATAAGTACGAGAAACCACTGCGAGTCATTGTAAGGGGGCTCCACCCATCATGCACAAAAGAAGACGTTGTAAAAGACGTAAAAAATAAAGGTCTTAAAATTATTGATGCCGTCAATATCATTAAAAAGGAAAAGCAACGCACGGAAGGAGAAAGAGACACTGTGATCAGACGCGGCCTTCCAATTTTTATGCTCTCCTTTGAAAGAACTGAGAGCATAAACGATATTTATAAAATAAAAATGATACTTAACATCAGGGTTAAAATCGAACCCATGCGAAAGGGCACTATACTGATACCACAGTGTAAGCGATGCCAAGAATTCAGGCACACAAGTGCCTACTGCCAAAAAGAACCACGTTGCGTGAAATGTGCCGGAAAACACCTGTCAACAGAGTGCAAAGTTGACATAAAGGCTCCAGCAGTTTGCGCCAATTGCCACGGAAACCACCCCGCGAACTATCGAGGATGCGAAGTAGCCATAGAGCTGCAAAAGGAACGAGAACCTCTTAAGGAAAATACTAGAGGTCAGAATCAAAGCCTAGGACGCCCAAAACCTGCTGAAACTCCTAAGCCAAAGACTCCAAAGACGCCAAAGCCGATCAAAAGTGGAAGATTGGCAAAGGAGGCTTTGACAAAAGGCGTAAAAGCTCCACAAAAGAGCGGCGCCAGTTCAAGTGCAGCGGAGAAACCACCACTGGTCGCACCGAAATCATACGCACAGGTTGCGGCAAACGAAAGCAAGGCAAGATCGCCCACAACAGATGCAGTGTCTCAGATCCTCGCTGTAATCTTGGAGAAACTTGAGGATCAGACTAAAATCAACAAAGTTATATTTGACAAACTAAGCAAGCTCGAGTTTAAGCCTCGAAAAAATTACAAGAGAACATGAATATGAAACAGTTATTTAAAATACTAACATGGAATGCAAACGGCCTTCTGAATAAAATAGACGAACTAGAAGTATTTCTACGGAAAAAAAAATATTGATATTTGCATGATTACGGAAACTCACCTTAAAAACGGGTCTACACCCAAACTTAAAGGTTACAATGACTATCACGCACATCACCCTTCGCAAAATTCGAGAGGAGGATCCTCCCTCTACATTAAGAACTGCATAAAGCACTTCAAGAACACAGAAGTTGAGCTAGACTCTATGCAGATCAGTTCAGTTTCTGTAAAAATTGACTGCTTAGATTATAACATTGCATCTTGTTATTTCCCGCCAGGATATAGACTGGTGGAGACGATCTTGATCGTATGTATGACTTCATTGGGTCCAATTTTATCATTGGGGGTGACTTTAACGCGAAGCATACTTTTTGGGGCTCACGATGCAATTCAACAAGAGGCAGATTACTGTACAAAAATAGTATGAAGCGTGGGGTGGACTTTTTCTCCACGGGTAAGCCAACATATTGGCCAACCGATAGGAATAAAAAGCCTGACCTTGTCGATTTTTTCATCGCTAAAGGGTACCCCAAATACCTTACGCGAATTGAAGAGTGTTATGATCTTTGCTCAGACCACTCAGGAGTTATCTTGAAGATGGGTGGAAGACTGGCGAAAATAGAAAGAGCTCCTAGATTAGCTAGCAAAAACATGAACTAGGACGCTTTCAGAAAGGACTGTAAGGAGGGTGTTGGCTTGAATGTGCCATTGAAAACTCCTTTCGAGTTAGAAACCGCAGTTGACAAATTCATTGAAGCAATTCAGAGCGCTGCTTGGTTGCACCGACGGGCATGTACGTAAAACATATCCGCTCGAAATCGAAGAATTGATTCGTGAAAAGAGAAGAGCGCGTAGGAGATGGCAAGGCACGAGGCCCCCCCCAGACAAAACCCTATTGAACCACCTCTCTAACAAACTGAAAGGAATGTTGCAAGATCTTAAAAATCGTGAGACCACTGAATACCTTGAAGGCTTGTCGGCGGATAGGAGCTCAAACTACTCGCTGTGGAAAGCAGTTAAGTATATCAAGAAACCTATAATCCACTCGGCACCAATAAAAAAAGCTAACGGCGAATGGGCAAGAGAAGACAAAGAGAAAGCGAATTTGTTTGCTGAACATTTAGAAGAAACATTCAAGCCTTTCGACGGTCCGCCGTTGGCTGACGTTCTAAACAACAACGTTTTGTTGAAGACAATGTTCCAAGACAATGGAAAGTTGCTGAAGTCAATATGGTTCCTAAACCGGGGAAATGCGCAAATGATAAAAAATCTTATTGGCCCATATCGCTTCTGCCGATAATATCGAAAGTATTCGAGAAACTTCTGCTGAAGCGATTACAACCAATAATTGCAGAAAGACGCTTGATCCCGGATCATCAATTCGGTTTCAGACCTAACCATTCCACAATAGATCAAGTCTACAGAATAACGCATGAAATTGAAAAAGCCTTAGAAGGGAAAAAAATATGTTCAAGTGCTTTCCTCGACGTATCGCAAGCCTTCGACAAGGTATGGCACGAGGGCTTGAAATATAAGCTACGGCAAAACTTGCCGGAAGACATGTTTAAAATATTGGAAAATTATCTTGAAAGCAGACTCTTTCGTGTTAGGTGTAGTAGTGAATACTCGAGTTTCAAGCAAATTCGGGCTGGCGTACCCCAGGGAAGCGTCCTCGGTCCGACCCTGTTCCTGCTCTACACAAGAGACGTACCTCTAGATGACGACAGAAGGGTTAACAATTTGCCTCTGTTCATAAATTCTGTACAAATACCTTATGCAAATGAAGCGAAGTATCTAGGGATGACACTGGACGCTAAACTAAGGTGGAAACCACACGTAAAAAAGAAGCGTGACGAGCTCGAGATTAGGCTCAGGGAAATGTATTGGCTTATCGGAAGATTTTCGAAATTAAGCACATATAACAAACTGCTCTTGTACAGGCAGGTGTTAAAGCCATCCTGGACATACGGTATACAACTTTGGGGTTGTACCAAGCCGAGCAACATGTCCATGTTGCAGACTTTCCAAAACAAAACACTAAGAGCAATTGTGAATGCTCCATGGTATATTAGGAATAGCGATATTCACAGAGATTTAGGAATAGCTACCGTGGGCGAAGAAGTAACAAACTTCGCTCGAAAGCTAAATGCTCGCCTTCATGTTCATTGCAACAATGAAATGATCCGTACTCTAAACGAGACTCTTAACGATGTTAACAACGAGCGACGACTACAAAGAACAAGACCCTTCGATCTAGCGACGTAGGGTGAAGCCGCATGAATGAACGGCTTAGTAGGTGCATTCACTGGAAAGCAACCTATCCAATGCGATCAACACTATGGAAGCGTAAACTACTTGTTAAGTTAACTTAGTTGTAGTCAAGAAGTATTATGAGAGAGCGAAAATTTACTACTATGAAGTGCGTTCTGGCAGTTTCATAGTGTCTCTCATAAATGGGTGGTTTTTTAGCACGTGGAAATCGGGCATAACCAATATCGGCTACTTCGGTATTATGTACCTGCTATAGTGGGCGTATTGGTATCTTTGAAAGATTTTGGAGTTTTAGTCTCCGTCCATCGTAGTATTCAAAAAAAAAAGTGTGAAAACAATGAAATCGTTGCAAAGTGTAGGCCTGTTCGCGAACGAGATAAACAAATTTGTTTTCATACCAATAGAGGCAAAGTGAAAGTGACATTTTGGCGAAAAGCTCTATAGACCTCTTAGCACGACAGTCGAAACCTGACGTTTTTAACATTTTTCGACCGCAGGATGCCTAGCAAATTGCGTTTTTATATGAAAAAATTCAATAGTTTCTGTAGAAGTCCGAATTATTAATAAACTATTCATAAATAGTTAAGGAAATAAGTTGTTGTGGTTCTTTGAATTGACTCGAAAATAAGTGGAAGGTACGGAAAAAGTGTTTCGAAGATGTTCCTTGAATCCGTGCATCCTTTTGTAGTCGTATGCACTATTTTTACAACAGAAACAACACTTTTTTAATCCTTTCCGTGTTTTATTATTAAAATATTTACACTAACTTAGAAAGGCAGATTAAGTCTACAACTTCCTCGTTCATCGAAACACACGGGTGCATTTTTTAAATAGTTTTTTATGTGTATGTGCAATTTTTGCTCGTACTTTTTTTCATATAAAATGGAACTTTGATTGGCATCTCGCACTGAAAACACAAGTGGACGTCAGAATATTAAAAGGTCTATAGAAATCGTAATTCTGACACATCTGTCATTGTGGGCAGTTTCAGTGTCCTTTTTCGATTCCCAAACTGGTAAAAAAGTGTCTGAAAGTTTTCGTGAAGAGAATGAATGAGATTTATGAGGGAATTTATTTTTAATCGCTTTCCAAAAGAATTTAAATTTGTATGGCTTATCGCGTTATTATTAAAGTATTCTTTTAAGATTTATATTGATCGCGACTAGTTCCCGGTGAAAACATGGGCATAAATCTTTCTGGTTCCTGCTTTTGAGCGTGAAAACCATTAGGTATTGTAATGTTTTCGCCTGGGGTTCGTCGAATAAAACTCAATTTCACTTTTTTTAATTTCACAGTGAAACACTTTATTTATCAAACAAACTTATTTAAATTCAAATCACACTGTTATTCAACTTTACTACTCAGCATTCAACACTTTATTTCGCTTCAATTACTTTTTACTTTATTACCGATTTTCACAAGTCAACGTTTAAAATATAACTGTTGTCTACGAGGCTGTCACCCGTGTATTTATACAAAATTAAGGACCTTCTAGTACGTTCCATACTTCCCTTTTGGTAATTTTCCATTGGTACTCCTCCGAAATTCGAACTTCGAATATGACAGCTGCTGTCAGATGACTGGAATTCAGTTGGGTATGTTCGTTTTATGAATCGATGGGTACATTCAGCGACTCCTGCGTGTTGTTTTATTTCTTGTCGCCACATAACATTGCCCCCCGCTTAGTTTTGTTCATCCCGAACAAGTACGTCATCATTGCTTCCGTGGTAGCGATGTAGGCGATCAACGTGGACAACTTTAATCTTCGCTCTTGGTCCTCTTTGGATTCGGAATACGACATCATTGATTCGCGTTACAACTTGGTAGGGACCTTCCCAATCCTAAGCTTTGGCGATCTTCCCTTTTACGATGTGGGTTATAGAGCCTTACCAGATCTCCCTCGTTGAACTCGGGTGCCGTTGCTCGCGCATCGTATACGAGATACGATGCGCGAGCAACGGCACGGTCGCTTGCAACTTTTATGCGGTCGCTTGCAACTTTTATATTGCTTCTGGTTCTCTGGATGTCATTAATCCTTTCTCTAAGGTCAACCACATATTTCTCCCCGCATGTTGGGTCTTCAGTGGGAAATCCGAATTTAAGCTCACTGGGTAGCCTGGTAGTTCGTCCAAATAAAACTTCAGATGGAGTATATCCAGTTGTACTGTGAATAGCATTTCGATAGGCCATGAGGAATAAAGGTATTCGCCGATCCCAATCCCGTTGATCCTCGTCCACGACTTTAGAGAGATTTTCCTTCAGTGTCTTGTTGAAGCGTTCCACCATTCCATCTGATTGTGGGTGAAGAGGTGTGGTTCGTGTCTTCTGTAGTCCGATTGCTGCGCATACTTCCTGGAATATCTTCGACTCGAAGTTTCTTCCCTGGTCGGAATGTAATTCCATTGGCACTCCGAACCTGCACACCCAGTGGTCCACTATCTGGTCGACAACGGTTTTCGCTTCTTGATTTGGGATCGCAAATGCCTCGGGCCACTTGCTGAAGTAATCGGCAATAACCAGGATGTAACGATTACCGCTTTCAGTTTCCGGAAACGGTCCTGCGATGTCGACGGCGATCCTTTCAAAGGGAGCACACACATTGTACTGGTGCATTTTACGCCTGGTTTTGACTTTGGGTCTCTTACAAGCAGCACAAGTAGAACACTTCCGACACCAGCTCTCAACGTCGCTTCTTGCACTCAGCCAATAAAAACGTTCCCGTACTTTTTCCAGGGTTTTGTTGATGCCCAAGTGCCCACCAGACACTCCATCGTGCATTTCCCGTAGAATCTCCTGGACTTTCGACCGTGGAACCACAAGCTGCATTTTAAAGGATTTTCCATCCGGCATTTCCCATTTTCTTCGCAGAACGCCATCTTGTACATGGAGAGAGTCCCACTCCGCCGAATATGCCTTTAATGTGGGACTTCTGTCGGATATATCCCTTGCGCTCGGTTTCTCCATAGATTCCTTCCATGCAAGGATTGGCTCAATGTCAGGGTCTTCTCGTTGTGCGTTGCGAAGTTCCTCAGTACTCCAGCCTTCTGCAGGTTCGGCTCTTACTCTCTGGACAGTACATTCGTCCTTTTCCTCCTGTCGCACGCAATGCTTACAATTGGGCTCACATGGTCTCCGGGATAATGCGTCCGCGTTGCAGTGCAGTCTTCCTTTGCGATGTTGTATCTCGAAGTCATAAGCCTGCAATCGCTCGATCCATCTTGCGACTTGGCCCTCAGGATTTTTAAACTGCAGTAACCATTTGAGCGCGGCGTGGTCGGTACGCAAGAAGAACTTGTGGCCGCTCAGTTACTTCTGGAAATGTTTCGTCGCTAGTATTAAAGCAAGGAGTTCTCGCCTGGTAACACAATAATTTCTCTCTGGTCGGGTAAGAACTTTACTGAAGTATGCTACGACTTTCTCCTGCCCATCGTCTGGATGGATCTGTACCTGCCAGTAGCCACTTTTCAGGTCAAGGGTGGAAAACCATTTCGCTCCAGAGAGTGTGTCCAGTGTGTCATCGATTCGAGGTAAAGGGTAGCTGTCCTTCTTTGTGACATCGTTAAGCCTCCGGTAATCCACGCAGAATCGAGTACTGCCGTCCTTCTTTTTCACCAGTACAACAGGCGACGCCATGGACTTTTCGAGCTTTCGATCAAACCTTCCCTTTCCATGGTCGATATCATCTCGGCGGCCTCGTCCTGTTTAGCCAACGGAAGTCGTCTGGCAGGTTGGCGGATTGGTCTAGCATCTCCGGTGTCTATGCGGTGTTGTACTAAGTGTGTTCGACCATAGTCTCCATCCTGTGAGGCAAATATATCAGCAAACTCGCCAATGAGATTTTCCGCTATGGTTTGCTGCTCCTGATTTAGCTCAAAGTCTCCGAGTATAGTCTTACATACCTCGGCTAATTTTGATGGAGAGCAGGACTTGCAGGCTCACTCTCAGCTATTGTCGAAATGGCTGCAACGGGCACATATCTTCCGATCACCTCTCCTTGTCTGAGCTTAACGGTGCGCTTATTTGGGTTCATCAGTATTACCGGCACTATGTTGTTCTTGGGCTCTGCAAGAATTTTTCCCACGACGTAACTTTTAAATTCACTTTTGTTATCTGGCTCGATGAGATAGAATCGGTGGTTCCCAGGATCACCCTCCAAACGTGTCCAAAGAACTGTCTCTGAAGAGGGCCGCAGAACTTCATCGCCTCCCAGTATTGCTCGAAGATTCACAGCGTTGTCGTTTCCGTATACCATAGGGATCTCGACGGTTCGATACCTTAGCACCTGCATTCGAAGGTCAAGAATTACCTCGTGTGCCTTCATGAAGTCCACTCCAATTATGCATTCGTCGCATATGTCGGCTACCAAGAATGCATGTGAGAAGGTCAATCCCTCTAGTTGTATCTGTAGCTGCACCTCCCTCTATACTTTGGCCGCTTCTCCTGTAGCTGTCTTCAGACTGTAGCAGCTGGTGTTATGTAGCCAGGACGTCTGAACAAGGTCTCTTCGGATGATGGAGGCCGTGGCACCTGTGTCAATAGTGGCCACGCATTTTCTGTTGGCGATGATTGCCTCTACTGTCAGACTCTTGTTGCAGCGTTTTGTTTGCGAGACTTGGATGATGGTCCTGGGAGCGTCGATTCCATCAACCAACTTCTGTCCCGACATCCTGCCAGATGCTTCTTCATTCTGTCTCCTTCTAGCGTAATGTGGACAGCCCGCTTGTCTAGCTGAGGCTCGGCACTGTCGCTGCAGGTGTCCCAGTTTGTTACAATTCCAGCATCTCATTTGTCCCCGAGTGGTGTTCGTGTTTTGCCTTTCGATGTCGATGCGTTGACGTGAGCACTCTAGAGCAGCCATTTCCCTTATGCGATGGAAACCTTGCGAAGCTTGGTCGGCTGCTTCCATTGTCAGGGCAAATGCTAGTGCTTCAGCGAGAGTCTTCTTACCTGCCATTCTTACAGCCATTTGTAGCTTTCCATCCGCAATGGCATTTGTAAACGCATCGGTTGTCAACTCGTTTATTATCTCCCTGCTAGTGTTGGGATAGGACAAATTCGCTAATCGCTCGATGTCGGCTTGCAACTGTTGAAGCGTCTCACCCCTTGTCTGAACTGTTCGGCGCAACTGGACCCGGTAAACTTGCTGCATGTGGTCGTCGCCAAACCTCATCTCGATGGCCTTCACCATGGCATCATAATCTTTTTGTTTTTCTTCAGGGATGGTCTGCAGCAACTCGGCAGCTGTTCCCCTGAGCGCAAGCGTAAGAGCAATCGACTTATCTCCGCTGTCCCAGTTGTTCGTCAACGCTGCGGCTTCGAACTGTCTCTTGTAAATCGGCCAGGATGCTTGACCGTCAAACACAGGCGGCTGCATTTCTTTGCGTCGTGGGCTGTCGTTGGAATATTCCCGAACTTTCTGCTTCTTGACGTAGTCGAGCTCTTTAGCTAGCTGTTCGTACTGCTGCTCAGCTGCACAGCTTTTCCACTTGAGATTCTACTTTAGCGAATCGCTTCGAACTTTTGATCTATTGGGGCATTGATTTAACTTTGGGCATTAAGCTTCGTTTCGAGTTTAGCGTCCAGACTTTCGAGTTGCTACTCTAGAGCATTCTTTTGTTCATCAAATTTGCTTTCGAGAACGTTCTTTTGTTCCTCAAAAGCGTTTCTTTGTTCTTTTTGGCTGAAAAATTCCACTGCACAAATAAACCGTTTTAGTCACCGACGCTATTTACGCGTACTTTCTCTAGAAATCTCCAATTAAAACTGTTTATCACACTAACGCTGTTCCGGAAAATTCCGCTGTAGAATTTACCGGCACAATTATGAGTTTTATCCCCTATTTCTGACACCAATGTAATGTTTTCGCCTGGGGTTCGTCGAATAAAACTCAATTTCACTTTTTTGAATCCTTACTTTTTTCACTTTAAATCTTTAAACTTTAGCACCGATTTTCACAAGTCAACGTTTAAAATATAACTGTTGTCTACGAGGCTGTCACCCGTGTATTTATACAAAATTAAGCACATTCTAGTACGTTCCATACTTCCCCTCTAGTAATTTTCCATTGGTACTCCTCCGCTGAATTCCAAGGAGGGGAAATCGAAATTCGTCAGACTCTTGTTGCAGCGTTTTGTTTGCGAGACTTGGATGATGGTCCTGGGAGCGTCGATTCCATCAACCAACTTCTGTCCCGACATCCTGCCAGATGCTTCTTCATTCTGTCTCCTTCTAGCGTAATGTGGACAGCCCGCTTGTCTAGCTGAGGCTCGGCACTGTCGCTGCAGGTGTCCCAGTTTGTTACAATTCCAGCATCTCATTTGTCCCCGAGTGGTGTTCGTGTTTTCCCTTTCGATGTCGATGCGTTGACGTGAGCACTCTAGAGCAGCCATTTCCCTTATGCGATGGCAACCTTGCGAAGCTTGGTCGGCTGCTTCCATTGTCAGGGCAAATGCTAGTGCTTCAGCGAGAGTCTTCTTACCTGCCATTCTTACAGCCATTTGTAGCTTTCCATCCGCAATGGCATTTGTAAACGCATCGGTTGTCAACTCGTTTATTATCTCCCTGCTGGTGTTGGGATAGGACAAATTCGCTAATCGCTCGATGTCGGCTTGCAACTGTTGAAGCGTCTCACCCCTTGTCTGAACTCTTCGGCGCAACTGGACCCGGTAAACTTGCTGCATGTGGTCGTCGCCAAACCTCATCTCGATGGCCTTCACCATGGCATCATAATCTTTTTGTTTTTCTTCAGGGATGGTCTGCAGCAACTCGGCAGCTGTTCCCCTGAGCGCAAGCGTAAGAGCAATCGACTTATCACCGCTGTCCCAGTTGTTCGTAAACGCTGCGGCTTCGAACTGTCTCTTGTAAATCGGCCAGGATGTTTGACCGTCAAACACAGGCGGCTGCGTTTCTTTGCGTCGTGGGCTGTCGTTGGAATATTCCCGAACTTTCTGCTTCTTGATGTAGTCGAGCTCTTTAGCTAGCTGTTCGTACTGCTGCTCAGCTGCTCAGCTTTTCCACTTGAGATTCTACTTTCGCGAATCGCTTCGAACTTTTGATCTATTGGGGCATTGATTTAACTTTGGGCATTAAGCTTCGTTTCGAGTTTAGCGTCCAGACTTTCGAGTTGCTACTCTAGAGCATTCTTTTGTTCATCAAATTTGCTTTCGAGAACGTTCTTTTGTTCCTCAAAAGCGTTTCTTTGTTCTTTTTGGCTGAAAAATTCCACTGCACAAATAAACCGTTTTAGTCACCGACGCTATTTACGCGTACTTTCTCTAGAAATCTCCAATTAAAACTGTTTGACACACTAACGCTGTTCCGGAAAATTCCACTGTAGAATTTACCCGCACAATTATGAGTTTTATCCCCTATTTCTGACACCAATGTAATGTTTTCGCCTGGGGTTCGTCGAATAAAACTCAATTTCACTTTTTTGAATCCTTACTTTTTTCACTTTAAATCCTTAAACTTTAGCACCGATTTTCACAAGTCAACGTTTAAAATATAACTGTTGTCTACGAGGCTGTCACCCGTGTATTTATACAAAATTAAGCACATTCTAGTACGTTCCATACTTCCCCTCTGGTAATTTTCCATTGGTACTCCTCCGCTGAATTCCAAGGAGGGGAAATCGAAATTCGAACTTCGAATATCACAGCTGCTGTCAGATGACTGGAATGACAGTTGGGTATGTTCGTTTTGTGAATCGATGGGTGCATTCAGCGACTCCTGCGTGTTGTTTTATTTCTTGTCGCCACATAAGAGTATGAAAGCAAACCAGATTAAGAATGGTGAAGTTATAGCTTTTAGCACAAATTTTTTGTTAAATTCAGCCTAAGTTCTATCGTCTTAGTTGCAACAATATTTTTTCATAATCAAAGATTGTACTTTTTACAACACAAAAGTTTAAAATTTATAATAAAAATGGAGTGGCAAATTGTGTAAAAATAGTTTCATCTCGGCGGCCTCGTCCTGTTTAGCCAACGGAAGTCGTCTGGCAGGTTGGCGGATTGGTCTAGCATCTCCGGTGTCTATGCGGTGTTGTACTAAGTGTGTTCGACCATAGTCTCCATCCTGTGAGGCAAATATATCAGCAAACTCGCCAATGAGATTTTCCGCTATGGTTTGCTGCTCCTGATTTAGCTCAAAGTCTCCGAGTATAGTCTTACATACCTCGGCTAATTTTGATGGAGAGCAGGACTTGCAGGCTCACTCTCAGCTATTGTCGAAATGGCTGCAACGGGCACACATCTTCCGATCACCTCTCCTTGTCTGAGCTTAACGGTGCGCTTATTTGGGTTCATCAGTATTACCGGCACTATGTTGTTCTTGGGCTCTGCAAGAATTTTTCCCACGACGTAACTTTTAAATTCACTTTTGTTATCTGGCTCGATGAGATAGAATCGGTGTTTCCCAGGATCACCCTCCAAACGTGTCCAAAGAACTGTCTCTGAAGAGGGCCGCAGAACTTCATCGCCTCCCAGTATTGCTCGAAGATTCACAGCGTTGTCGTTTCCGTATACCATAGGGATCTCGACGGTTCGATACCTTAGCACCTGCATTCGAAGGTCAAGAATTACCTCGTGTGCCTTCATGAAGTCCACTCCAATTATGCATTCGTCGCATATGTCGGCTACCAAGAATGCATGTGAGAAGGTCAATCCCTCTAGTTGTATCTGTAGCTGCACCTCCCTGTATACTTTGGCCGCTTCTCCTGTAGCTGTCTTCAGACTGTAGCAGCTGGTGTTATGTAGCCAGGACGTCTGAACAAGGTCTCTTCGGATGATGGAGGCCGTGGCACCTGTGTCAATAGTGGCCACGCATTTTCTGTTGGCGATGATTGCCTCTACTGTCAGACTCTTGTTGCAGCGTTTTGTTTGCGAGACTTGGATGATGGTCCTGGGAGCGTCGATTCCATCAACCAACTTCTGTCCCGACATCCTGCCAGATGCTTCTTCATTCTGTCTCCTTCTGGCGCAATGTGGACAGCCCGCTTGTCTAGCTGAGGCTCGGCACTGTCGCTGCAGGTGTTCCAGTTTGTTACAATTCCAGCATCTCATTTGTCCCCGAGTGGTGTTCGTGTTTTGCCTTTCGATGTCGATGCGTTGACGTGAGCACTCTAGAGCAGCCATTTCCCTTATGCGATGGCAACCTTGCGAAGCTTGGTCGGCTGCTTCCATTGTCAGGGCAAATGCTATTGCTTCAGCGAGAGTCTTCTTACCTGCCATTCTTACAGCCATTTGTAGCTTTCCATCTGCAATGGCATTTGTAAACGCATCGGTTGTCAACTCGTTTATTATCTCCCTGCTGGTGTTGGGATAGGACAAATTCGCTAATCGCTCGATGTCGGCTTGCAACTGTTGAAGCGTCTCACCCCTTGTCTGAACTCTTTGGCGCAACTGCACCCGGTAAACTTGCTGCATGTGGTCGTCGCCAAACCTCATCTCGATGGCCTTCACCATGGCATCATAATCTTTTTGTTTTTCTTCAGGGATGGTCTGCAGCAACAACTTTGTTCTTTTTGGCTGAAAAATTCCACTGCACAAATAAACCGTTTTAGTCACCGACGCTATTTACGCGTACTTTCTCTAGAAATCTCCAATTAAAACTGTTTGACACACTAACGCTGTTCCGGAAAATTCCACTGTAGAATTTACCCGCACAATTATGAGTTTTATCCCCTATTTCTGACACCAATGTAATGTTTTCGCCTGGGGTTCGTCGAATAAAACTCAATTTCACTTTTTTGAATCCTTTTTTCACTTTAAATCTTTAAACTTTAGTACCGATTTTCACAAGTCAACGTTTAAAATATAACTATTGTCTACGAGGCTGTCACCCGTGTATTTATACAAAATTAAGCACCTTCTAGTACGTTCCATACTTCCCCTCTGGTAATTTTCCATTGGTACTCCTCCGCTGAATTCCAAGGAGGGGAAATCGAAATTCGGACTTCGAATATCACAGCTGCTGTCAGATGACTGGAATGACAATTGGGTATGTTCGTTTTGTGAATCGATGGGTGCATTCAGCGACTCCTGCGTGTTGTTTTATTTCTTGTCGCCACATAAGAGTATGAAAGCAAACCAGATTAAGAATGGTGAAGTTATAGCTCTTAGCACATATTTTTGTTAAATTCAGCCTAAGTTCTATCGTCTTAGTTGCAACAATATTTTTTCATAATCAAAGATTGTATTTTTCACAACACAAAAGTTTAACATTTATAATAAAAATGGAGTGGCAAATTGTGTAAAAATAGTTTAAAAAATTCATCTCGCAGTGAAACTCTTTGGCCACTAATTTGTTCAGTAAACAATTAACTTTTGCACGCTGAAAAAATTACTCTAAATTACACAAGTTTTGCTGAAAGCTTAAATAAAGTGACAATAAAAGTTTTAACCCAAAAGTATTAAGTAAATAAAAATGCTAACATTTTGCAGAATTAGATGCAATTATACAAAGATTTAAGTGCAGGCGTTCTGCTCCATATCATTGAAAATCTGCAAACTTTTACCAGTGACGACATAGCAGAAGAAGCCTCTCATGCAGCAGAATGTTGACGTTCCTGCTTTAAGTGATTTAGCAGTCAAAAAAAAAAACAAGAAAAAAGAAAAAAAGTAGTCCTTTGACACTGACATTCAAGCAAAGTGCTCCGGTCAGGTAAGGTTGCCTTGATCCAACCTACACGCTCTAACTTTTTGTCACACCTTATCTGAACCATCCTGTGAATACTTATTTCTATATCTGGATATGAAAACCTTCCTTAGAGTGGCCGATCTACTGCTATTTTCGTCGTTGAATGATTGTGTATATAGCCTCTCATGACCTGTTTTTATACCCGACCCAGGGTATTGTTATGTGGCGACAAGAAATAAAACAACTCGCAGGAGTCCCTGAATGCACCCATCGATTCACTCTACAAACGCACCCGCTCGATTCACTAAACGAACATACCCAACTGCCATTCCAGTCATCTGACAGCAGCTGTCATATTCGAAGTTCGAATTTCGATTTCCCCTCCTTGGAATTCAGCGGAAGAGTACCAATGGAAAATTACCAAAGGGGGTATGGAACGTACTAGAAGGTGCTTAATTTTGTATAAATACACGGGTGGCAGGCTCGTACGAGACAGACAGTTATATTTTAAACGTGGACTTGTGAAAATCGGAAATAAAGTAAAAAGTGATTGAGTTGAAATAAAGTGTTGAATTCTAAATAGTAAAGTTGAATAACAGTGTGATCTGAGTTTAAATAAGTTTGTTTGATAAATAAAGTGTTTCATTGTGTGATTACAAAAGTGAAATTGAGTTTTATTCGACGAACCCCAGGCCGAAAAGATTACATTGGTGTCAGAAATTGGGGATAAAACTCATAATTGTGCGGGTAAATTCTACAGTGGAATTTTCCCGAATAGTGTTAGTGTGTCAAACAGTTTTAAGTGGAGATTTCTAGAAAAAGTGCGCGTAAATAGCGTCGGTGACTAAAACGATTTATTTTTGCAGTGAAATTTTCCAGAGATATCGTATAAGTAAACAGTGTCTGTGACTCATACAAATTTGAGTGTGGAATATTCCGGATATATTGAAGCTGATTGTGCGATAAAGCTATAATTAACTAAGTTATAAAAACGGTGTCAGTGATTTGTTTATTCGCAAGTGAATTTTCTGGAACAGATATAAAACATAAACTGATTGTGTTGTGAAAATTGTGTGAAGACAATTAAAAATGGGTCGAAAAATTGAGCAATTGACAACAGCGGAGTTAAAAGCAGAATTGGGTAAAAGAAACCTCCAGACTTCGGGGCTTAAAAGGGAATTGTTGCTCCGACTCCAGGACGCTATTACCGAGGAAGGTGGATACCCAGACACGATGCTGTTCGAAGTTCAAGAAGAACAGCAACAAAGCACAGTAAGTACTGCCGATGAAATGCCCGCTTTCATGAAGTTGCTTCTGGAGAAATTCGAAAAGATGGAGAGTAGCCAAAGGAATGCTCTCGAAGAACAAAAGAACGCTCTCGAAGACAAATTCGAGAAGCTGGAGAGCGGCCAAAAAGAACAAAAGAACGCTCTCGATGAAAAGCTAGATACTAAGTTCGATGAGCAGAAGAAAGCTCTAGAAAGCAAACTTGATTCCCAGAATGCGTTTTTTGAGGAAAAGTTGCAGGCAGTAGATCAAAGAATTGAAAGCGTGGAGGAAAAATTCTCTGAAGTCAAATCGGAAGTAGAACAACTGGCTAAGGAGCTGGAGTTGGTTAAGAAACAGAAAGTGCGAGAATATTTGCCCGACGGTCCACGACGCAAAGAAATGCAGCCGCCTGTCTTCGATGGCCAAACATCGTGGCCGATTTATAAGAGACAGTTCGAAGCTGCAGCGTTGACAAACAACTGGGACAACGAAGATAAATCAATTGCTCTCACGCTGGCGCTCAGAGGAACAGCTGCCGAATTGCTGCAGACCATCCCTGAAGAAAAACAAAAAGATTATGATGCCATGGTGAAGGCCATCGAGATGAGGTTTGGCGACGACCACATGCAGCAAGTTTACCGGGTTCAGTTGCGCCGAAGAGTTCAGACAAGGGGTGAGACGCTTCAACAGTTGCAAGCCGACATCGAGCGATTAGCGAATTTGTCCTATCCCAACACCAGCAGGGAGATAATAAACGAGTTGACAACCGATGCGTTTACTAATGCCATTGCGGATGGAAAGCTACAAATGGCTGTAAGAATGGCAGGTAAGAAGACTCTCGCTGACGCACTAGCATTCGCCCTGACAATGGAAGCTGCAGACCAAGCTTCGCAAGGTAGCTATCGCATAAGGGAAATGGCTACGCTAGAATGCTCATGTCAGCGCGTGGAAATGGAGAGACAAAACACGAACAACAGTCGAGGACAAATAAGGTGCTGGAATTGCAACAAGTTGGGACACCTGCAGCGACAGTGCCGAGCCTCAGTTAGACAAGCGGGTTGCCCACATTGCGCTAGAAGGAGACAGAATGGAGAAGCATCTGGCAGGATGTCGGGACAGAAGTTGGTTGATGGAATCGACGCCCCCAGGACCATCATCCAAGTCTCGCAAACAAAACGCTGCAACAAGAGTCTGACAGTAGAGGCAATCATCGCCAACAGAAAATGCGTGGCCACTATTGACACAGGTGCCACGGCCTCCATCATCCGAAAAGACCTTGTTCAGACGTCCTGGCTACATAATACCAGCTGCTACAGTCTGAAGACAGCTACAGGAGAAGCGGCCAAAGTATACAGGGAGGTGCAGCTACAGATACAACTAGAGGGATTGACCTTCTCACATGCATTCTTGGTAGCCGACATATGCGACGAATGCATCATTGGAGTGGACTTCATGAAGGCACACGAGGTGATTCTTGACCTTCGAATGCAGGTGCTAAGGTATCGAACCGTCGAGATCCCTATGGTATACGGAAACGACAACGCTGTGAATCTTCGAGCAATACTGGGAGGCGATGAAGTTCTGCGGCCCTCTTCAGAGACATTTCTTTGGACACGTTTGGAGGGTGATCCTGGGAACCACCGATTCTATCTCATCGAGCCAGACTACAAAAGTGAATTTAATAGTTACGTCGTGGGAAAAATTCTTGCAGAGCCCAGGGATAACATGGTGCCGGTAAGACTGATGAACCCAAATAAGCGCACCGTTAAGCTCAGAAAAGGAGAGGTGATCGGAAGATGTGTGCCCGTTGCAGCTATTTCGACAATAGCTGAGAGTGAGCCTGCAAGTCCTGTCTCTCCATCTAAATTGGCCGAGGTATGTAAGACTATACTCGGAGACTGTGAGCTAAATCAGGAGCAGCAAACCATAGCGGAAAATCTCATTGGCGAGTTTGCTGATATATTTGCCTCACAGGATGGAGACTATGGTCGAACACACTTAGTACAACACCGCATAGACACCGGAGATGCTAGACCAATCCGCCAACCTGCCGGACGACTTCCGTTGGCTAAACAGGACGAGGCCGCCGAGATGATATCGACCATGGAAAGAGAAGGTTTGATCGATAGCTCGAAAAGTCCGTGGGCGTCGCCTGTTGTACTGGTGAAAAAGAAGGACGGCAGTACTCGATTCTGCGTGGATTACCGGAGGCTTAATGATGTCACAAAGAAGGACAGCTATCCTTTACCTCGAATAGATGACACATTGGACACACTCTCTGGAGCAAAATGGTTTTCCACTCTCGACCTGAAAAGTGGCTACTGGCAGGTACAGATCCATCCAGAAGACAAAGAGAAGACCGCTTTCACAACTGGCAATGGGCTTTGGCAGTTTACAGTAATGCCATTTGGTCTGTGTAACGCTCCGGCCACCTTTGAGCGTCTTATGGAACGTGTCTTACATGGTCTGACGTGGAAAACCTGTCTGGTATATTTGGATGACGTCATTGTTTTGGAAAAGACGTTTGCAGAACATCGCGACAACTTGAGGGACGTCGTCACGACTTCGAGCAGCGCACTTAAAGCTCAATCCAAAGAAGTGTGCGCTCTTCAGAGCAGAAGTAAAGTATCTGGGGCATGTGATATCGACGGATGGCGTGATCAGAGACCAGAGAAAATCGAAGCTGTGAGAAGTTGGCCAGTTCCCAAGGACAAACACCAGCTAAGGAGCTTTCTCGGTCTTGCTACGTACTACAGGAGGTTCGTCAAGGATTTCGCCGGCATCGCAAAGTGTCTGCACCAGCTCACTGAGAAAGGAAGACAATTTAAATGGTCAGGTGAGTGCGAAAGAAGCTTTCAACACCTGAAGCAGCGACTTTGCGAAGCACCGATACTAGCTTACCCCATTCCTGGCAAGACGTTTATTGTGGACGCAGACGCTAGCAATGTGGGTGTTGGTGCAGTATTGTCGCAATTGCACGATGGGCATGAGAAAGTGGTTGCATACTTCAGCAAAGTTTTAACCCGACCAGAGAGAAATTACTGCGTTACCAGGCGAGAACTCCTTGCTCTAATATTGGCAACGAAACATTTCCAGAAGTACCTGAGTGGCCAAAAGTTCATCTTGCGTACAGACCACGCCGCTCTCAAATGGTTACTTCAGTTCAAAAATCCTGAGGGACAAGTCGCAAGATGGATCGAGCGATTACAGGCTTTTGACTTCGAGATACAACATCGCAAAGGAAGACTGCACTGCAACGCGGACGCTTTATCCCGGAGACCATGTGAGCCCAATTGTAAGCATTGTGTGCGACAAGAGGAAAAGGACGAAGGTGTTTCTATCCAGAGAATAAGAGCCGAACCTGCAGAAGGCTGGAGTACTGAGGAACTTCGCAACGCACAACAAGAAGACCCTGACATTGAGCCAATCCTTGCATGGAAGGAATCTATGGAAAAACCGAGCGCAAGGGATATATCCGACAGAAGTCCCACGTTAAAGGCATATTGGGCGCAGTGGGACTCTTTCCATGTACAAGATGGCGTTCTGCGAAGAAAATGGGAAATGCCGGATGGAAAGTCCTTTAAAATGCAGCTTGTGGTTCCACGGTCCAAAGTGCAGGAAATTTTGCGGGAAATGCACGATGGAGTATCTGGTGGGCACTTGGGCATCAACAAAACCCTGGAAAAGGTACGGGAACGTTTTTATTGGCTGAGTGCAAGAAGCGACGTTGAGAGCTGGTGTCGAAAGTATATTACTTGTGCTGCTAGTAAGGGACCCAAAGTCAAAACCAGGGGTAAAATGCACCAGTATAATGTGAGTGCTCCCTTTGAAAGGATCGCCGTCGACATCGCAGGACCGTTTCCGGAAACTGAAAGCGGTAATCGTTATATCCTGGTTATTGCCGATTACTTCAGCAAGTGGCCCGAGGCATTTGCGATCCCAAATCAAGAAGCGAAAACCGTTGTCGATCAGAAAGTGGACCACTGGGTGTGCAGGTTCGGAGTGCCAATGGAATTACATTCCGACCAGGGAAGAAACTTCGAGTCGAAGATATTCCAGGAGGTATGCGCAGCAATCGGACTACAGAAGACACGGACCACACCTCTTCACCCACAATCAGATGGAATGGTGGAACGCTTCAACAAGAAGCTGAAGGAACATCTCTCTAAAGTCGTGGACGAGAATCAACGGGATTGGGATCGGCCTTATGACCTACCGGAATGCTATTCACAGTACAACTGGATATACTCCATCTGAAGTTTTATTTGGCCGAACTGCCAGGCTACCCAGTGAGCTTAAATTCGGATTTCCCACTGAAGAACCCACATGCGAGGAGGACTACGTGGTTGACCTTAGAGAAAGGATTAATGACATCCACCAGAGAACCAGAAGCAATATAAAAGTTGCAAGCGACCGCATGAAGACGAGATACGATGCGCGAGCAACGGCACCCGAGTTCAACGAGGGAGATCTGGTATGGCTCTACAACCCACATCGTAAAAAGGGAAGATCGCCAAAGCTTCAGAAGGACTGGGAAGGTCCCTACCAAGTTGTAACGCGAATTAATGATGTCGTATTCCGAATCCAAAGAGGATCAAGAGCGAAGATGAAAGTTGTCCATGTTGATCGCCTACATCGCTACCACGGAAGCAATGATGACTTACTTGTTCGGGACGAACAAAACTAAGAGGGGGGCAATGTTATGTGGCGACAAGAAATAAAACAACTCGCAGGAGTCCCTGAATGCACCCATCGATTCACTCTACAAACGCACCCGCTCGATTCACTAAACGAACATACCCAACTGCCATTCCAGTCATCTGACAGCAGCTGTCATATTCGAAGTTCGAATTTCGATTTCCCCTCCTTGGAATTCAGCGGAGGAGTACCAATGGAAAATTACCAAAGGGGGTATGGAACGTACTAGAAGGTGCTTAATTTTGTATAAATACACGGGTGGCAGGCTCGTACGAGACAGTCATATTTTAAACGTGGACTTGTGAAAATCGGAAATAAAGTAAAAAGTGATTGAGTTGAAATAAAGTGTTGAATTCTAAATAGTAAAGTTGAATAACAGTGTGATCTGAGTTTAAATAAGTTTGTTTGATAAATAAAGTGTTTCATTGTGTGATTACAAAAGTGAAATTGAGTTTTATTCGACGAACCCCAGGCCGAAAAGATTACAGTATATTAATTTTAATGCATAGTTTGTAACACAGTGAAATAATCACCGTAGACACCTAAGACTTTTTAGAGATATTATTGAGACCGACAGCTGAATCGATTAAGCCATGTCCGTCCGTCAGTCTGTCCGTATGTGCGAAGTTTTTCGGTCCTTAAATGTATCTTGGTTTTTTTTTTGTGAAGACAAAGTGTGAAAATTAAATCCGCCAACGGCCAAGCCCACCACAGGCGTCAATGTAACACAACCTCTATTTCAAATTTTCTTTCAAAATGCCTTTGGGTCAAGTTAGACAAGCCGTAGGAGCTCAAATTTTTGTTTAGAGCAATAATGGCCCAAAGTGGGGTGCCGTGGCGTAGTGGTTAGTGTGTGTGCTTACTACGCCGGAGGTCTGGGTATTAGGTCTGGAAAAAGTCTTGTTCTTTTTCACGGTCCCCACCTCCGCGAAGGTTTGACAAGCCCTCCGAGAGTATCAATTGTCTTGAAAAACTTCTCAAACTGCCGTTCGGATTCGGCAAAACATTGTAGGTCCCCTTGTATGTGAAGAAATCAACACACACAACATACATTGTTGAGAAGTTGGCCCTGGTTCACATCGAGCTGTTGCGCCACTCTATTTATTTTTAATTATTTTTAATTATGGCCCAAAACCTTTGCGAAGGCAAAAATTGGACCGCCAACAATATCGACAATGTCAGCTTTTAACAAGTTAGATATTTAGAAACCGATTTCTCGGAAAGTTCATTCGAAAAAAAAATTATATGAGAAATATTAAAGATATTACTATTTGCTGATTTTGGTCCATAGAAAGTTAAGGGGGCGTTCTTACGAAAAAATGTTTGTTTCCGAAAAATTTTCGGTTTTAACGCATTTTGCCATGATTCTAACAAAATTACATTTAATTGATTTGAGTTTTTAGCCCAGGCCTTTTGGCGTGCCTATATATATAATATATGAATTCGGGACAAAAAGCTTTAAGATTTGGTGTTAAAAGGTATATAGAGTTATACCCGACCCTATATACCTTGTAAAGAAAGACTAGAAGTTTGTCACAGTCGAACTCTTGCACTTACTCACTTGTTTTACATAGAGTTCACTCAGCTACTGCATCCATGTACAGTTGTACACTCTCGATATTCTAAGCTGATTAGGTAGTTACGTGGACAAAATACCGAACGCCGACTCGGTTTTGCAAATCCACCGTCAGAAGATACCATGCACTCATAGAAGATACTAGAACATTAATTTTGCAAAAAATCACCTTTAACAGATTAATTTGTAATAAAAAAAAAACAAATACATTTTTGGCTTTGCAAAAAGGTATGTATATCACAGCATTGTGAGTGCTACCGGTATGTTTCGATTTTTTTTCTGTTTCTAGTAATTTTCTTAGAAAATTGCCTCTCCCAGCTTAACGGAAGGCGTAGACCCCCGTTCCAAATAATTCCAACCAGCACTCTTAAGCTTTTTGTAACATATTGTCTGAATTACCCTGCATATTTAAAGTAAAATTATAGACCAAATAAATTTTTTTTTTAATATTTTATTTATAAATAATATAAAACAAAAAAAAAAACAAATTGGTAAACTTTCTTTTATGTGTAACTAGCTATTCCAGTTTGAATTATTAAAATCCTTTTTAATAATTTAATTTTATTAATTCAATTATTTTAATTCAATTAATAATTAATTGATTATTAATTTAATCAATAATTAATTAAATTTAAAACTTAAATTAATTTTAGCAAAATCCAGAGGTCAAAACTCCTAGGCACTCCACTAATATCATAAGACATTCGATTCGATACAAAAATTCGACAAATATAAAAAACCAGTGAGCTACAGTTTGAAGGCAGAAGTAACAGTCCGTTAAACGGACCGTTGAATACCCCATCCTATCCCACATTGTAAATTGCTGCTATTGGTCAAACCGACGTTTTAACAAATTATCAATATTAGCATAGATATCTCCAAGTTTCGCATAAATGCACGAAAAATGTAATTTTTGGCCTTGAAGGAGGCTTAGCTAAAAATGTTGCAGGAGAGAATTCCAGAATGGAGTCTCGTTTCCTAAAATGCTTATATTAATTTGTTATTCTTTCATAAATTAAGCTTAGGACCTGTCGAAATTGCGTTTTTATTGAAAACTTAGAATTTTTCTTCAATGTGGAGCGTAACCCACAATCTTCTATGAACAAAATGTAGAAATAAGTGTTTTCTACATAATACATTACATATAATTTTCTCAATAAATGTACTGTTTAAATCGATGCCACTCCTACTAGGGGAGTTTTAGTGGTTTTATTTAACTTCTGTATACCTTAGAATCACCGGGAGATGCTAAATGCTAATATAAAGATAAAGACGTCTTACAGTTTTGAAAGCTCTCGAAGTAGTTGCACATTTACACCGGTTGTGGGCCTGTCTGTGGGCGGATCAGAAAAATAATAGCACTTGTACTGCTTCGAATAACAATTGACGTACTTAAACTATAGAAATATGTGTTAAAAACAAATCCGCACGATGTAGGGTAAGTTTGATTCCAAAATCGTACAAGAAATGCGAAACGGCGAAAAATGACGCGATTTATAAGAAAAATCTAAAATCTCGACATTTACAGAGGATTTATTTTTTCTCGATTTGTTTTTCATTGGGGACATTTACGAACTTATAACTTTTCAGCACAAGATTAAAAATAACCCTCGACTTTTAAAAGTCGGCCTATTTAGCCCTCGTAGCTAGTGATTTTTTTTAATATAAATAAAAATAAATAGAGTGGCGCAACAGCTCAAGTTGAACCAGGGCCAACTTCTCAACAATGTATGCTGGTGTGTTAATTTCTTTTTACATACAAAGGGACCTACAATTTTTTGCCGAATCCGAACGGCACTTTGAGAAGTTTTTCAAGACAAATGATACTCTCGGAGGGCTTGTCAGACCCTCGAGGAGGTGGGGACCGTGAAAAAGAACAAGTCTTTTTTTTTCAGGTGACGATGGCAGGATTCGAACCCAGGCCTCCGGCGTAGTAAGCACACACGCTAACCACTACGCCACGGCACCCCACATTTTTTTTTAATATTTTGATGTAATTCGATTACCTACCATACCAACAAAGTTTAATGTAGAGCCTGTGTAAGCATAGTTTTGCTGCGTAAACTTCTGCTTGCATTTTGAACTTACAACATACTAGATATTTATAACGCACCACAACCCCTGATCTAACTAAAAATTTTATTGAAATAACAATAAGTACGAAGTTGGTACCTACTCTTTATTATACGCCAATTTACTTTATCGCAATTCAATCACTTTCTTATTATAACTTTTGATGTATGTACGCATTTCAAGGTCCTGAGAGCAACTGATGCGCCAATGCCAACAACTAAGCGTCCACCGTCTTAAAGGACTTCTTGGTACTTTTGCCGATCATTCTATGTGAAAATCTAGTTGAAAATTGTCAGTTTGTATCAGCCTAGTGGATGGAAAGGGCATCAGAGTAGTATCAGTACAGTATCAGTCGGTCAGGCAATTCAGTGTTATAGGGTGAGTTAAAATCTTTTCTAGTCAAAATCCCCAAAAACACTGCATGTAATTAAAAAACAACTTCCACTGCTTCTGTACATTATGTATTGGTGGATAGTGGATATCGTTCTGCGCTTATTCAATTCTGCAACTTCAAATAGATGCAGATAGTTACAGGCAGGATCAGCGGTGATTGCTTAATGCATTATATTTAGACTTGACATTTCTCAAAACTTTACTGTATAGGTAGCACTATAAACTTTCAAGTTTGTAGCACGGTTGTAAGGACCTCGCAGTACGACATCATAATATTCGAAATTAATAAAAATAAAGTAGTTAAAAAAGTTTTCGGTTTCTGTTTCTTTTATTCGTTGAATCACATAAATAGATATAAAACAACCGCACATATCCTAACATGACAAAGTATATACCTACTGCAGTTCCTACAAAAACATCTAAAACATAAGGTCATATTCAACTAACTTAAAAATAACAGTTTTAATTCAGCGCATATTCCTTGTGCATAATAAAATCCCACGTATCTTTCCATCGCAACTGCGATACCTGATTTGCCGTTAGCTTTTCAATTCCATAGGTTATTGGGAGCAGGCGTTTGTAAACATAAAAAACTCCAAGGACCCATGTGACCACAAACAAACGATATGCTCGAACGTACCAGGGGTTTGTCGTAAACCGTCTCAGCAAGTAGTCAACATGCTCTATTATATAGCAGAGAAGCAGCATTTTGAACAACAATGATGGCAGGTAATTATGCAAAAAGAGTGTTCGTTCCACAAAGAAATAAGGCAAGTAGTGAAACAAATATCCTCCCACGAAGATATCGCCAGCTTCCTGAAAGTGTTGCCATTCTCTTGGGGGTAAATCAAACACAAGTCGTCTTCGTCGTATCAAATAGAAGAAGAACAGCCCAAGGTACACAAAAATCGCCAACGTTCCACTGTACCAAATAGCTATATTGCCAAGAAGATGTATCTGGCCGTTGGATTTCTTGTCAACCCAATATGCTATACCTTTGTCCAAAAGCGGCCATTCCAGGGGCTCGGAACTGTACATATGCGAAGCTATGTCACTCTTTGATCCCCAAATCATTTTCGACTGAAGCTCAAAAAATTTGTCCCAAAACGACAATTTAGTCCTGCGCGTTGGTATCATTTCGGCGTTAAGAAGCTGACGTTCGCGCTCACGCTGATCCTGAGCTGAAAGAAAATAATTTTCAGTTTGGTTATTGAATAAATAAGCTATGTATCAATACTTTTAGTGTAACGGTGTTCTTCAACGTTCCAAATTGCATCCTTGTTGTTTATGTTTCTATCTCCAACGACTTCATGTTGATTGAAGCCCCAGTCGGGTAGCTGCTTGCCACTGAAACGAAGTGCTACTTCAGTTGTTACATGCACAAGTCGAACCTGAGATTTGATTGCGTGCCAAACAGGACCTTCCTGGAAAACCAGACAAACTATGTTAATGAGTCTGCTTAAGACAATATATTGCAACTCACCGTTTCTTTGTTTAAAATTTCCACCTTCCAGAGTAACTGTCCTTCCATTTTAATTTCATAGTCAATGTAGCAAGTAACCTCCTGGCTTGCAGGGGTCATTGGAGCAGCAACATCGTGGCTGTTTAAGGCACGACTTGTTATGCCGTGAACAAGCTGTATTATATCACCATCTCTAATAGCATCCAACTCGTCCCCAACAACTAGCTCTTCCTTTGTAGGTCTTTTCACAATCCACCAGTTGTTGACATCCTTAAAGCTATAGCACGTTACTTGTTGCTGATGTGATGAGCCTCGTTTATCAGGGTACCGCACAGGATAGACATGGGCGTGTGAATGAAGCCAACACGCTCGTCCATGTGTGTGTCTTAAAGTTATCTGTGAACCATGGACTATCTGGAGGGGTTGCCCTTTTGTTATCGATGCCAAACCACCTTCGAGGGACGCCTGAAAGGCACTCGTCATCACATTGTCATGGGGTCCAGCTTTGGTAAGAATGTTCAAGTGCAGGTAAAAAACACCGATGTAAATTCCAATAGGGATAATGCTAAAGATGACTGCTCGGCTAAAAGCCTGAAGAATTATCTGAAAGTCTTAAAATTTTCAAAGCAATTTAACAGTCGAATTCTAGAGTGATGCATGAAAAGTGTTACCTGTCACTGAAGAGTCGTAGAGCATATTCCACAGATACCGGCACATCAAATAAAAAGCCAAACACCCTGAATAGAATCCTACATATTTAACACTTAACGCAAAAGCGAAAAACGAAGCAGAAGCCAATCCAGAGATGATCCAGCGAGGACTTGCAAAGTTACTCTTTTGAAAACGAAGCAAATGTAAAAGGCCCAAAGTGCAGAAAAGCAGAAGCATCGATTCCATAAGAATGAATCGGGACTGCGTCAGAAGGGAGTTATCTTAAATTGAATATGTAAACTGATAGTAAGTTTTCTAAGGCTGACAATTCTCACCTAATATTATCAATAGACCACCCAACAGAGAGGTCCATCGATTCAATGGAATTTCCAGTAAAAGCTTATAAACTACTGGCGGCAGAAGGCTACCGCATAAAGCTGGTAAAAATCTCAGCCAAAAGACAGGTACGTTTGGAGTATATGACGAGCCAATTCGTGGGAATGTGTAATTGCCATCGTAGCCGGCGAAGTTGGACACAGCGGCTATAAGTTGCTTTCCCAAAGGTGGATGTTGATCAAAGAAGAAAATGTTTCTGATGTACAGGGATATGTATTTCCCATAATGTAATTCGTCGAATCTGGAATAAAAAAAAATGTTAATAATAAAATTTAAAAAAAGGAACAAATTTTAGACTGCTAGAGATAAACGATCGGATTCGATTGGATCCGCGATTACGCCTAGGCTCCGCTGATTTTTTTATGCCTCAAACACAGCTATCGTTATTCTTTTCTAAGGCTTCTTTGGGCTTATTTTTTTTTTAGCCCCAGGAAGATATCTTTTAATCTTAAATAGTGCATATAGATCTTTGTAGACGAGGGAATCATGTGCCACTACGTTGTCCCTTGGGTAGCTTAAGGCAAGCTTTTGGAGAAGCCGCAGACTAGCTTTCATTTTATTTAATATAATTATACCTATACAGTGCCTTTGTTCTCTAAAGAGAAAACCAAGCTGCAATAAAGGCCTTGCAATCCCCAACAAAACGATCGAAGTCAGCTAGATGATGGTGCTAGTAAGAATAATCTCAACAATTAAGCAGAACCGTCAGCACTTAATTTACTCCCAATAATATTTCACCTGTAAGCTGATGCCATCGTGCCTAAACAAAACCTGCCTACAGAACCTGCCTATTTTAGGACCGAAAAGACTCGTTCCCATCACCAGGTTGAGTTTAAGGGAGATATATTAAAGAGCCAATGCCGTGAGGAGTTTTTGCTCCCTTTAGGGTTGGGGTCGAAATACTGTAGAGTCAAAATTCTGTTTTCAAAATGCTGTATTTCAAAATTCTGTATAAACAAAATTCTGTATCAGCATAAGTCTGTATTTCACAATTCTGTATAATCGAAATTCTGTATGGTCAAAATGCTGTTTTTAAAATTCTGTATTTAAATAAGCCAGCCAACTTCGCGTGCGAAACTGGAGACGGCTAGCTAGAGACAGAGCTGGCTGGCGAAGCTTGTTGGCTGAGGCCCAGGTCCACCCCGGACTGTAGCGCCACCTTAAGTAAGTAAGTAAGTAAGTAAGTATTTAAATAATGGTTTTGATAATGTTAAAAAATGCGCACTTTTTTCAAAACCATTTTTTGTAATGTTGATAATGTAATGTAATGTAAAATAATGGTAATTTAATGTAATGATAATGTAAAAAAGTGCGCACTTTTTTACATTATCAAAACCATTTTTTAAATACAGAATATACGGAATTTGTATAGAGAAAACAACATTTTATATTTAAAAGAACAAAAGTGCACACTTTATTACATTATCAAGACATTAATGTTTATGAATTCAGATTAAAACAAAGGGCAAGGAAAAGAATACCTGAAGATTTTTGCTGTTATCAAACCTTTACTGCTAGTGGTTTCCTAAAAAACAAAAACATATGGGCACTGCACTTCAAACAAATATTCTTTATCTTTGTATCAATTCAATTTAGCATTGATCAATAAGGTGTAGGTACATCAATAAATAAACAAGTAAAGAAAGGTAAAGAAGGTACACGCAAGAATAAAGAAGCTAGCTCGAAGAAAAGAACCTGTGTTTCTGAGAACCCAAACAGCATTTACCCTTGGCAACGCCAATTTAAAGACTTGGTTAGAAAGAGAAAACGCCGGGCCTAAGCTAAACGAAATTTCAGTAAAAGCACAGGTAGACTCAAAATTATGACATTTAAAAATAAGAGAAAATCAGTTCTTCATTTCTTTGTTTTTGTTTTTATACCCCATCCCATAGGATAGGAGGTATATTAAGTTTGTCACATAGCTTGTAACACGGTGAAATAATAATGGTAGACTCCCAAGACCTTAAGGGCATATGATCGAGACCGAATTCTGAATCGAATGAGCCATGTCCGTCCGTCAGTCCGTCCGTCTGTATGTCATATGTTTTTAGGCCTTGAATTTTGAGCTAGGGTGCTGAAACTTCGTACGTCAGATGCACGTCATGCGAAGCAGTACAAGTGTAAACATTTTTGAAATCCGCCCAAAGACACGCCCACAATCGGTCTAAATATGCAACTACCTCCAGATTTTTCAAAACTGTAAGACGCTCTAAAAGGCTGAAATTTGACATTTAGCATCTCTTAGTGAATATAAGACACAGAAAAGACAAATTTAATTGGTAAACCTCCATTAGTGGGCGTGGCATCTATTTTAAGGGTAAATTTAAAAATGCAGTTTACTCAGTATTTTTGCTCGAAATTGAAAAAAATTTGTTCATACAAGACTTTGGGTCCCGCCAACATTTGGAGGCAGAATTGAAGAAAAACCTAAAATTTTCCAGAAAAACTTAATTTCGACTGCACTTGAGCCTAATTTAGGAAAGCATGAAACAAAAAAAGTAGTAGGTTAGGTAAACAATACTTCCGTCCAGATTTCGTTCATATAAAGTTTTTAGCCACGCCCCCTTTTAGGGGTCGATTTTTCAAAAATATTGAATTTGAACCAAAAAATTGCATTTTTACGTACAATTAGGTGTAACTTGGAAATATCTGTGGAAATATCTTATAATGAATAGTTTGTAATTAGGGGCGGTTAGACCGCGCCTCTTATCGAAGTTTGCATTACCTATAAAATGTCAAAAAATAACTATGCCATCAGCATTTTACAATGTGGGATAGGATGGGGTATTCAACGGTCCGTTTTACGGCTTATTATTCTGTAGGATTTAGTTTTTTATCTTTATGGATTGTTTATGCATACCTTGTTAAAAGTATTAAGTTTTCGCTTATTCTTTGTTAAAATAAGTTGTAAATGTTTTTTTCATTTGTTTTACACATATTTGCTTAAGATAAGTTCTTAAAATCCAACCAATGGTTCAAATTCTTTTTTCATATCTTGAATTGCAGCGTAAGAATCATACTGGAAAGCTATATTTTCCACTTAGAGCATTTTGTCTATACAGTATTTTGCACATACAGAATTTTGAAAAGCAGAATTCTGAAATACAGAATTTTGTTCATACAGTATTTTCAAGAAAAAAAAAAATATACAGTATAGACGAACCATACAGAATTTTGAAATCCCGAATTATGACCGCTTCCCTCCCTTTAGCGATTTCAGTAGTCGTTTTAGAGACGAGGAGGAGGCAAAAACCATGGTCAATATTCTGTGCATACCTGCCCCGCCCTGTCACCAGCCCTAGGAAGAAAAACCATAGGCGAAAACCTATTTGAAGATTTACTAAATGATACCCTCGCCCTCCTTATCCGACTCGCGAATAACTGTGTAGATCACCCGTCTATTTTGGTGGTAAGGGCGGTAACAAGATCCGATCCTGAGATTTTCTCTATTCAAAAAGAACTTTCAAAATTCAGAAATTTTATTCTGTATTTTCATACCACTGTCTCAGTGGTAGGAAAATATAAATCCAATGGTCTAAGTGTGTCCCTGCAGAGTGGAGACATCCACATAAAATAATCTAGCCCATACCAATTTAGCTTTATTAAAAACGGTGTGTTGGATTCTAAACCTTCAGAACAATTCAGAGCTTCAATCCCAGTCGGCCATTATACCGAGTTAAATGCTTTTTTTGGTTTAACCAAAGACAGCTGGAGTTTAACGAGAGAAAAATGACAGCACTTTGGAGGCACAACTTTCAAAATAGATACCAAATTTACACATAAAAGAAAAAAAAGAACAGTCTAGTTAATCTAACAAAAAAAAAGCTTGGAAATTCATGAGCGGTCGAACCACCCACCTTATGGTCCATAGTTCACCATAACCACTCTAATCATGGTAGTGTGGTATAAACAGTTACAGTTAATGTCGCCTGTTAATAAAAATCTTTAAGTATAAGGGTCAAGTTTACAGAAACTTAGTACCTACTACACCTGTTTTCAATTCACCGTCAAAAAGTTGCAACGCTTATAAAAATATTGAAGATAACGAGCGTATAGCAATTCATCTTTCAAGTTTTACCAAAGCTTCCTCATTTTATCACTAGAGATATTTCGTACCGATGCTATGCCTAGCCTTACGCACATTGCATAAATTACTAGACCGGTTTTTATGTCGTTAAAAAATTATTGCCGGCATAAATGCCATCCATCACTGTCAGAAGATAGAAATTGAAACTGTACACCTCGCATGAGATCTGCCTATTTTCAGATTTAGGCTGTTATAAAGTTCTAGCAAATAGCAACATTTAGGTTCAATATTAAACGCTTGGCTGCTCTATTCAAGTAAATATTTATGAGTCTTAATCCCAGCTGCAAATGAACGTTTAAGGTGTTGCCTTAATCATGTTAACAGCTGACCCATAACGTCTCAAAATTGAAAGCGATGCTTTTAACTCGGCTTATGGATTCAATGAATTCATTTTGTTTGAAAAAAAAAAACTTTTGACGGCCTCTTTTATTTTGCCTAAATTTTTCTAACATAAGGCGAAGTTATGTGACATATTAGTTATAATATCTATAATGTGATTGAATGAAATCAAGTTTAAATTTCGTCAAAGCGTAGTTTGCTTACCTATTTGTATATTCAATTTTAATGGATTGCTAATTTGAAGTCATTAAATTGAACTATCAATTAGGAAATAGAAACCAATGAAACGCACCCTCGCTAGCTGATTTCTTTTTTATTCATAATCGTTAAATGAATTTAAAAAAAAGTTTTGGTTGATAAACAGAAAAAAAAATCTTAACTACCGCAGAGAAAGGTCAACAGAAAAACAATTAAGGAATTATTCAAGACGGCCGCGTGAAACTTTTGTCGCTTTAAGGTACTAAAAATACTTGGAAAGCTGATCTTTTTTTAAATCTGTAACCCTTAGGTTAGCCAGCAAAGTATGCCAACAAATTGTGTGGATTTGACAATTTTGTAGTAGGACTGCGTTATTTACTCAAATAAATTAAATTGTTATTAGAATTATTATTATAAACTAAGCAACAACCCATTTGTATTATTTAGGGCTGCCATCCGTATTTCTAAGGATTTGTTCTTTTTTTAACCTAATCGCCAAACTCATCTTATCACCTTTCGGAAGGAGACAACTTTTATTATAACAGTATCTTAGCAGAGTAGGCTTTAAGCCGGGTGTTATACTTAGCAAAAGTCACATGAATTGACATAAAGAAGGGACAGCATTTCTCTGTTTTGCAGAAAAAAATTAAGGGTCTTGATCGAATGGTTGCCCACTAAATCTTCTAGTACATGTTTCCGAGAGCAAAAAAAAAAAAAAAAAAAACAATAGCTTACCGTCTCTTCTACAGAATTATGGGTAGGGAGGCCGAGTATAAGGTTTGCTTAGACACAGGGTTTTACGGAAGTTTTTTTTCGAATTGATGGTAGGACATAATGACTAGTTTTATTACTGCGATTACAAATGTTTTAAATAAGGGAAGCATTGGAAACCGTTGTAACAAATTTCCTGGGTTGAACCATAAAACGATAGGAAATTTAACGAAATAATTTAACGAAATAAGATATTTAAACGATTAAAAAATTTTTGGTCTTTACCCCAGTACATAGCGTACGGTGCATATAAAAATATGCAGAAAACCAAAAATTGGCTTTTCAAGGATGCGTTCTTAAAATTTTGTATATAATAAATTGGCAAACAAAACATAAATTGTACTCCGTTGCCTGCTAAACAAACGCCTTACAATACAAATCGTAAAAAGATTGAATAACAGTAGGGCTTTCAGAAACGTAAAAATTAAGAGGACAAAGAAATGTAAACGTAGTTATTTGTAGAACTCATACAATTCTAGATCATAATAAATTTTTAGGGGAATATTTCTTAGAAAATTTAGTGGAAGTAGAGACGGCACAAACTTCAAAGGCCTTCTTGGCTATTACAGGGAAATTGGCTGTTTCCCCAGGGAGAATGTTGAGGTTGTTTTGCCTTTTGAATGTTAAGTAGCTTAATGTTCAACTGTTTCCCCAGAGGTCGCGATGGGTCAGTTTTGGCCTAGTATCTGTGTAGCCTTTTTCTGCAGGACACATTTTTACTAGAAAAAAAAAACATTGGCTTGAGCAAGTAACTATTGATCCTAAGACCCTTTGATTGTCCGTCTGACGTCCTACCATCTGAACCAAAGTCCATACTTTCATCTTGGAAATCTAAAAACCTACATGTTCTCTCTCTGTTTACTTAATTCTGAAAAAAGGAACAACATCTAACACTATTTTAAGAAGGCAAGCATTTAAGACTGTACACATAGAGAATTTCAGTACAAGTAAAGAAGGATTATATCGTAAGAGGTGATGCGCACTGCCTGTGTTCAAGAAATTACTAAGCCTTCTTTATACCAGATAAGGTAGTGGCTTACCTTCTGAAAATTAACCTTAAATTAACCTGCCAAAGGAAATGAGTCGCCTTGATTTCCTACAGTCCAGAGGTCTACAACCTGGTCAGGTTTATTAAGGAGAGGGCTACGTGTTGAGGACGTTGTTTTATCAATTGTTTGCCATTGTGATGGTTTCGGTGAAACTTTATTGATTTATTCTGACCGACCGTGTTGGAATCCTGGTCTTTTATTTAAGGGGAGAACTTAGCCTGAATTAACAGGAATGGTTTTGCCTATTCTAACCCCCTTACCCTAAGTGCTGCTTTTTTGTTAGCTGAAGGATGTGAAGCATTGTTTCCTAGCAGCACTGTAGGGCTTGTTCTAAAATCTAGAAAAAATGACAAGAACGATAAAAATCTCGAAGCAAAAATTTCGAACACAAAAAAAGTCTAAAAAAAAAGTCTTGCATGATTCTCAATCCTGATTATTCTCTCAATTGTGCTTAGGTTAATAGCGAATTCTGGTTCCACCTCAAATTTTTTAGTGCAAAATCATCCAAATTATTATGGTTAAAAACCGAGTAAAATAAAATTCAAATTTAAAAAATTCATATTGAACATTTATTATTAAAACTTTGCATTTTCATGGATACTTTTTTTTGTTATTCTGGCAGTGGTGTTCTGTTCGTCATTATTTGATTCTAGCCATAGCGAAAACCACTTAAATGATAATATGTTATTACCTACCTATTAACTACTGCATTTAAGTAAGTTAATTATGAATTTAAACTTATAATCTTAACTCATAAACAGATAAGAAAGATGTGCGTATCTGTGGGCCAAACTCAGTCAGTTTAAGTCATGCACTTGCCTTGCCTAGAAAACTTAATAAATATAAATTTTGAAGATAGCTTAAAGTTTTCCCTTAAAAAAATCTAACAACGCAGAAGGACGCGATCTGACAACACTCAATCGCGATCGTAACTAGGTATCCGCTCAATAGGTTTGGCGCCACCTTATCATTAACATTTTGCTACGCTCAATCGATACCTATGAATGAAAATAGATTCACTACCAATCCCTAGGTTGCTAGGTACAGGTAAATAATTTCCTTTTAATGGGACGGAGCATGAAATAACGATTTTCCTTAATTCAGGGATCTCGATCTATTATCTGAGGCTAATTTTGTATATTTAAAACAATTTAAATGAAAACAAAGACATACAATTAGGTATAGTGTTTGACAAAAAATTTGTTTAAAAACTAAAAATATAATAAGTTGGCATTCAATAGAAGTTGTCTCGTGCTCGTCGCTATGGCTAGCCCGATAGTGGAGATTCTAACCGGTTATTAACACCCATCAAATGTAAACTAAAAACTGAAAATGGCACAAGCTACGTTTTAACACGTTTCCGTCTAAAAGCTAGGTAAGGTATGTAGGTAAGACTTCAAATGAGATAATCAGGCAAACTCAACACGCCCAATGATAAATCTCTTAATTTAATCGCAACGTTAGATATGTCGTACACAACCTATCACTATGCCAAGCAGAAGCTTAGTAGGTCACGTATCTAAAGGAGACGTTAACCCGTTGATTGACGAGTCACTCCACCTCAGACCCAATCCACTGCGTATTGGAAACCGAAGACATCACTTTGCTTCGTTTATCTCGCGAAGATTAGAAAACTTAGAACACGAATTGATTTCTGAAATTGTTTTAACTTACACAACATTGTTCGGCGTCGATAGCTTGTAGAATCGAGTACAAAACGCTACCACAAACAGTAGCAAAGCGACCAAGTCAAACCTCAGGCTAATTGTAAAGTTCTCAGGCTCCTCGTGTTGCCGCTGCCGTGCATCCAGCGAGTACCGCAGTGCCTCCGCTGCCGCTGCTCCCTCCGAGCAACAGCAACACGTACATTCCCCTTCACGATCGCTGGTAAATGCTCGCGCCACGCTTGTTCGCGACAGCTTCTCATTGTCGGTGGTATTCTGCAAATTGGCCAAAATCCCATTGCAACATGATTCGTGAAATGAAGCGTTCGTCGAGACCGACGGAGAACGATCGGACGAGCTCTTTTCCAGTTTCTCACTGGATCGGGATCCACCACCACCTCGACTGCTGTACCTTTGAAGTCTTTCGTTTGCTGCTGGAGGCATATTATGGCTTGACGTTGGCGCTGAGGAATTTTCTGTGCTTTGATGTTTAGTTGGCTTTTTTGTTGTTGTTGCTGTACGTCGCCTTAGTATTGTACTCGTTAGAGTAGCCATTGTTTTGTTTTTACTCTGTTCTCACACACACGCCAAGAAAGATCAGAGACACATTTTAAAGTTTAATTAACACTCGGATCGACTCGCAAGTCTGACACTTTCTCCGGGTTCACTTCGGTCGGAGACTTTTCCTGTTTCAGTCAGATGAAAGTTTACCGCGACTCTTCGACCGTGGAATTAACGTTAATTAGCCACTCCGGCAAGTTAGCACCGTCGCCACGTAACACCGAACACAGACTAAGGAAATTTTGAGCCTGAAAACATATTGAAGCAAAAAGCTGGTGAAAACCAACATCAGGCACAGCAGACAGCACTCTTTTCAATCTCTTTGAACTGAATGGCACCGTCATCGAGTTCTAGAGAAACTAAACACAGTACAAACCAAATCTGATTCCCCAGCCCACCCGACGACGCGATTGCCCAGTTAAGTCTACTGAATATTTTGTTTGTATCTCTTTTGTGGATCTACCACTATTCTTACCTGATTTTACCATTGATTGTGTGGAATTTTCGTGCTCTCCGCTTTGATGGTTTCTTTCTACTCACCTACTCAGGTTGGCAGAAAGATTGTAAACAATGAGTAACTGTGCGGTGTAATAAGATCCGAGAACCACGAAGAACTGTTAAGTGCGGTGCTTTCATTCAGTTTCCCTCGGCGAATAACACAGGTGAGTTACATGTCTAGAAGAGTATGATGCAGGTGTTTCTCTTAATTAAGAAGTGGAATTCTCGGTTTTGTGCCACTGGTGGCTTCAAATCGCATATTGCACTTGAGTGACCAAACAGGTATCTGGATTTGCGATTACGTGCTGGTAATGTTAATTAATTTACATTTTCTGATATTTTTAGCTTTCAAGAATTGTTTTGTGTTTTCTAAAAAAGTTAAATGTGAGCAATTTAATAGTGCTGATGGTCTTCATAAAGGTTAGAACTATTTGAACCTACAATTTTTCGCTGATTAACACGGCGGGCGTAATGAAAAGCTTTAACATTATTTTTTCTCATTCGGGTTCATAAGTCCTTTGCGAATGTGGAGCTTTGAAAAAATATCCTAATTATCTTTTTTCCTGATTATCAATTTTGGAAATTGAACCCAGTATTTATGCGAACACTTTGTCACTACAACGAAAATTCGCTAAGGAATAGTTTTTTTATCCCTTAAAAACATATTAGGTATACCATGCAGCATGCAGTCGCTGATGCAGAATGCCCAGTACGGCTTTATTAATCAAAGGGGAATGTAGTAAGATAACGTTTAAGGCCAACTAGCTCTGTGGTGGCTCAAAGGATAGACATGTGCACTCAAAAGAATAAAAAAAACATCCACAGGCTTTGTAAACAAAACTTTGTCTATCAACTCCTAATCTCACCTTCCCTCTCAACCTCCCCCGTTGGAAGGTTGTTGGGGGGAGTAGCGGACGAGAGAGAGGAGGGGGCATGTTTCCATCAAAGGCACTCTACTTGCATCCAGGCGGCAGCGGAGGAATTCCCCAGATGGCGTTACCAGTTTCAGTCAGGCCGAACTAAGTGAACAGGCTACATGGGCTACTACCACGTATTCGGAGCTCAGGTCTCTAAAGAGAGGGTTATGCATCTTTTCCCCTTTAGGTTTAAAGAAAGATCTTGTCCTTCAGGTTGGCGGTCGTGCCGTGGTGGTGACTTTCTGGTCACGTAAAGAAAAACGAACCAGAAACAAGCCTCGGTTTCGGACTGTTGTGAAACCAATGATTAATTAATTTAATAAAGTCAGTATTTTGGTATAATATTTATTTAACAGCTATTAATGTTGTTCGATAGAGAGAAAAATAGAGACTGAAAATTATTTTTCTATTTTTTCAGCTAGTCAAAATAATAATAAAACTAAGGTTCTTAGATACGTAAAACAAAAAAATTAGTACAGTAGAAGCTGGTTACAGTAGTTAATTCAGAGTGTATGTCTGATGATCTTCAACACTCCTCCTTAACCAGCTTCAGTCTCAGATCTTGAAATATCTTCTTGCTTAAAGCTTTTGTAAAAATATCAGCTACTTGTTGTTTAGTATTAATATAAACTAGATTCACTGTCTTGCCAATAGGTTGATTAACAAATTTCCGACGGATTTCGATATGTTTCTTTCCTTTCGTCACCTTTCCTTCTTCAGTATTTTCAAGCATGTGAATAGCTGCTTTGTTGTCGATAAATAAATCCGTTGGATCTCTTATAGAAATTCCTAGCTCATTCATTATTCTTCGAATCCAGCAAACTTCTTGTATCCCACTGACTGCTGCACGATATTCAGCTTCCGCTGATGAAATAGAAATTACTGCTTGTTTTTGAGCCATCCACACTATAGGTCCTCCATAATCAACAAGAATTTCAATAGTTGAAATCATATCTGGTGCTGTTCCACTGTAGTTTGAGTCCGTGTAAGCCTTCAGCTTTGCTTCGCCACCAAAAAATATTCCATAATTACTTGTACCTTTTAGATATCTAAGGACACGTTCAATCATCTTCCTAGTTACTGTGGCATCTTCTAGGGTTACTGACTTGTCGACTCAGGTAATTTATAGTAAAGCTTATGTCCGGTCTTGATATAGTTGATAAATAAAGTAAACTTCCGATAATTTCACGATAAGGCTTGTTCTTCAAAGGTTCGTCATTTATATGTTTTTCAGTCATCATTCCTGGCTCAATAGGTGTTGTGACAGCATATGCATCTTCAAATCCATACCGCGTTATGACTTTTCGTGTATATTTCTGCTGCGTTATTAAAAATCCATGTTCCTTAAGATGTATTTCCATTCCGAGATAAAATAACATTCCTTGTTTTGGTTCTGTTGATTTCATTTTGAAGTCATTTGCTAGCTCTGACAGAATAAATTGTATCATTTCTTTATTATGGCTGATAACAATACCATCATCTACAAATATTCCAAGTATTACAGTCCTATCTTCATTATAGAAAATGCAGCGATCATCATCAGTGTCTGTTAATTTCAGTTTTTTTAAGGTTTTGGTTAGTGTCTTATTCCAGTCCTTTGGAGCTTGCTTAAGCCCATAAAGGCTTTTCTTTAGACGACACACTCTCCCAGAACTATCATCAAATCCTTCCGGTTGTAGCATGTATATTTCTTCCGTCAATATTCCATTTAAAAAAGCTGTATTTATATCAAATGTCTGAACTTCAAGTCTTTTGTTAGCAGCATGACTTAAAAGTAAACGAATACTTGCATATCTTGCAACGGGTGCAAAGGTTTCTTTGTAGTCTAATCCTTGAATTTGATCAAAGCCTCTTGCAACTACTCGTGCCTTCAAACGTCCATCTGCCTTCTCTCGTAAGACCCATTTACACGTTAATGGCTTACGATGCTCCGGTAAATTCACAAGTTCCCACACTTCCATTTGATTTAGCGCTTCAATTTCATCTTGCATCACTCTTCTCCATCCAGGATCTTTTAGTGCATCTTTAACAGAAATATCTTCAACGTCACTGTACTTTGGATGTGGCTTGATGTTTTGTCGATTTCGTAGATTATGAACTGGAATAACGTTTTAATTGGTTTCTTGGTATGACTGTGTTTGAATATTTTCAAAGCTTTTAAAATTCTCCTCCTGATATTGTGGCTGTACTTCTTCAGAGTAATTTTCATTTGTTTGTTGACTGGACTCTTGCTGATCATTTTCATTTACTTCCTGTGATTTTTGTTCCGGCCCTTCAATCAAAAAATTCGTAAGGGACGCATCTAAACTTTCTTTTTTGAAATCTCCTTGAATTAAATTATCCGTCTGACTTAATCTTTCATCAAAGATTACATTACACGAGACTTCAACATGTCGCTCAGCAGGAAGATAAATTCGATACCCATGTTCTTTAATATCATATCCGACAAATTTTCCTTTCTTGTTCTTCTTATCGAATTTCTTACGTTGATTATTTTGAATTAGAATGTAACAGTCACAGCCAAAAGGCTTCATCGACTTGAGACTTACTTTTCGACCAAACCATAATTCAGCAGGTGTTTTCCCAGCAACGTTACTCTTCCCTGTTTGGTTAATAGTAAATACCGAATAGTTGAATGCTTCTGCCCATAAAGCTGTTCCAAATTCCTTGATATAAATTTCTGCTCGTGCGGCTTCAACTATCGTTCGCATTTCTCTTTCAATTCTGCCATTTTGTTGAGGAGTATAAGTAGTCGATCGTTCATGGAATATTCCAAGCTCTTCAAAAATTTTCTTGCTTCTGACATTTCTGATTTCTCTTCCATTGTCTGACATAATAACTTTCACTTTTCTTTCAAATTGATTTTCCACTAAATTCAAAAAAATGTTTAGCTTGTCTACTGCTTCCGACTTATGTTTCATGAAATAAACTGTTCGAAATCTACTAAAGTCATCTTTTAATAACAAGAAATATTTAGCACCTCCAAGAGATCGAGCAATCATTTCACCAAGATCGACATGAATTCTATCAAGTGGACTTCTCGCAACTTCGTGATTCTTTGGATGCGACACTTTGTGCTGTTTTCCATATGCACATCCTTTGCATACATTGTTTCCCCAGTCATCAATATAACGAATCTTCTGATGTGCCATCCTCTCATGCCAAAGTTTCAAACTTACCGCTGACAAATTTAATTCCTCAGTTTGTTGGAATAACATTTGAAACAAACCTCCAGACCTTTTAGCTACCAATACGACCTGATTACCTTCCATGATAAAAGATTTTTCTGCTGTAGCTTGTTGAGTATATCCTTGGTCAAGAACGGTTGTCTCAGAAAATAGATTGAAAGTAAGTTTAGGAACGAACAAGACATCTTTCAATACAATTGGATACCATTTCTGGCCATTATAAGCTCTCAGATATACATCACCAAAAGAAAAACTTTCTAATTTGGTAGAATCTCCAATTTCCACTTGAACAGGAACATCCAATGATCGAAGATTTGTCAAACATTTTAGATTTCCAGTTAGATGATGAGTAGCACCGCTGTCTTTAATCCATAATTCTCGTTTATTTGGCAAATTTTTAAGAGAGCTGATGACAAAGCCACAGTAATAAAAGATTTCGCTCTAATCTTTTCATTATTTGACTTCTTTGGACATTCATTTGAAAAATGTCCTTTCTTTTGACAATTATGACAGTTGTAATTTTTCTTGCAATATTCAAAATATTCGGAGCATGGTTTGTTAGAGCACTCACGCTTCATGTGCCCAAACTCACCACATTTAAAACATTTCTTTTCAAACTGACCTGACTGTGTTTGGTGATAAGACTTCTTGGACACCTGAGTTCTTCTATGCTGATCCTTCTTATATTTGTCATGCTTTGATAAGTACATTGCTAAAAACTTCAGACTCACGACCTTGAAGTCTTATTTCTTCTTGTTGAAGACGATCGCGTAATTTTTGAAGAGTTTTCTCAGTTTCTGCAACTGATTCCCAAGCTGCATGAAAGTAATCGAATTTTGCCGGTAGTGAATTCATAATTCGCGACTCAATCCAACTATCCTTAACTTGTTCACCATTCGCTCGTAGTTCTTGTGCAAGAACATCTATTTGCAGACAATTTTCAGCAACCGACTTCGTTTCATCATACTTAAAACTGAAAAATTGTTGCTGTAGCATTGCCGTTGATTTCTGACTTTTCTGACCATAGAGTTGTTCTAACCGTCCAATCATTTGTGCAGCAGAATTACATGTTGTAATTTTGAGTGCAATTTTCGCATCCACATTTAGCCCAATAATTGTTTGTGCCTCTATGTCCTTCTTTATCCAATTTGATTCTGCGACAGCTTCCGTTGGCTTTTGCGTTTCTCCTGTTACAATTTTTAACAAATTCTTCATACGTAACAGATTTAGCTTAAACCTCCAGGATACGTAGTTCGACCTTCCATTGCCATCTTCAGACTCGGCCAACTTTTCCAGACTTAGTTTGTTATCCATTTGATTACCAACAAATGTTCCTTTTCAAAAAAAAAAATACTGAATTAATTAATCTTTAGCTTATGATTGGTTACTGGGCCCATAACCTGTTGTGAAACCAATGATTAATTAATTTAATAAAGTCAGTATTTTGGTATAATATTTATTTAACAGCTATTAATGTTGCTCGATAGAGAGAAAAATGGAGACTGAAAATTATTTTTCTATTTTTTCAGCTAGTCAAAATAATAATAAAACTAAGGTTCTTAGATACGTAAAACAAAAAAATTAGTACAGTAGAAGCTGGTTACAGTAGTTAATTCAGAGTGTATGTCTGATGATCTTCAACACGGACGGATTTACTTTTGACGTCCAATGCAAACGAAACAAGGATAACAAGCTTCGGATCGGTAGGTACATGGAATGTTAGGTCTCTTAACAGACCACGTGCCACCGAGCAATTAGCGGAGGCCCTTTAAAAACTGGTGGGTAGCAAGTAGTTATTACTGCCGTCCAAGAAACGCAGAATGGGCCGGGCTAAAGAAAGGTTGGAAAACTGCAATATTTACTACGGCTACTACTACAGTTAACCAAAGCAACGCCTACTTGGATGTGGTTTTGTCGTTAGAGGCAGACTTGGGCAAAAAATCTTGAGCTTCAAATATGCGAGCGGGCGCCTCTCGACGGCGCAACATGGCTAGATTGGCCAACATTAAATATTTATATGCGCGCATGCCCCCACAGAGGAGATAGAAGACGACGCCAAAGATGTGTTCTACGAGCTCCTGGACAAAACGCATGAGCAACTCTCTAGCTGCGACACTTGGATTGTCGTAGGTGAATCCAATGTCAAGCTTGGAAGGAAACCAAATTGACCGCATATGCATGTAGATCGAAACACAAGGCCAACTCTCGCAGTACCAAAGATGTCCGAACTTGCTGAAGGGCCATACATTGACTCGGATCACTACCTAGTTGTAGCCAAGGTACAGCTGCGGATATCCCGACCAACGCAACGCCAAGAAAAGGAAATACTGTGAGAAAGTTTGACGTCGGCTGGCTACAATCGCAAGAGATCGCCAAGTCCTTCTCCAACCTATTCTCTCAAAACCTTCTACGAAGGCCAAAGCAAAAAGTTACAGTTACAAAATATTGCTTTTACACGACGAAACTCCTGGTTTCACGATACATACAACACAAGGCCTAGAACTGGCTCGTGAGCAGATGAGCAGAAATGAACAACGGCTTTTTAGAAGGAAAAAGAGAGAGAGAGAGCACGAAAAGCACGCGGTTGAAGAAATAGAGAGATGCAACAACAGGAATGAGGTTCAATATTTTTACCTAAGGATCAAAATGCCCTGCCAAGGTTATAAGGTTCGAACTGAAGCCCTGTAAAGATCATCCAGGGAACATATAGTACATGGTATTGGAATCGCAGTCGGTGCTAACGATGTGGAAAAAAACATTTCTGCAGACTGTATACGGGTGGGAAGACAAACCGAATTCCGCTGTCAGGCAAAATTAACCATTCAACCCGAGTGAAGACGTAACTGACGAACCATACGAACGATACCGCTCACCCGACATAGATGAAGTGAAAGTATCTATGTCTAAGCTTTAATGCAACAAAGTAGGCCGGAGGAGTCCGCAAAGGAATTTTAAATTACTTGCGGATTTCTCCTAGTAAAACCCCGACCTTGCACCTCTGCAAAGTCGGGGTTAGAATAGCCTTGAGGTAAGGTATGCCTGTCGTAAGAGCCGACTAAAATCCACCGAAATCTTCAATGTTTCAATGGATACTGTCGATGCTGCTTCATTTCGGGCAACTTTTGGCAGTAAGGTTTTAACTTTTAGATGAATCTGAAGGCTATATTAAAATCCAGAAGCGTCTGTCACACATTGTGCGGCTCACTGGTAAAAATAAAAAAAAGCGACTTACCTATTTCTCATAAAAACGACAAGTTAGAAAAAAAAATGGCAGTGAACAAAACGAAAGATTTGATTACCGCAGGTGGCAGCCCAGCTATGCTGGAAAATCCACCCTCTTCGGAGGCAGGCTCTACGAATTCTGGGGAGAGCCTTTTATTGCTTATAAATTGGGGAGAGCCTTTTATTGCTTTTGAGAAAAGGACAAAACTAAATCGATCACCACCACCTAGATCGAACATATCCGGAAAAAGCAGTCCACCGGTAAACCCAGCACTCAAGTCAGTCAAAATTAAGAGCTTAGAAAAATGAAGTCTGAGCTAAGCTTACTGAAATGGAGCGACTCTTCCACGATCTAAAAATGGAAGTTGACTCTCTGCGAAAAGAAAACGAGGATATTAAAATCACTCGTTTATCGAAAGACTGTGAGGTACCGAAAGAGTGTGTAACACCGAACCGACCAGCAGTCGAATACTTTACGGACGAGGACGAACTTGCACTTGAGACCGATTCAGTTTTAAGGAAAAGGTCTAGCAAGAAGCGTAAGGCGAATTCCTCTCCCGAAGTAATACAAAAAGAAGATAAGCCCTCGTCCACCTCCCGCAATAAACATCGTCGGGATAGCAGACTTCGGGAGATTGCGCAACCTTCTTGCAAACACGGTGAGAACAGAAAACTATAAGCTTACTTCGCACCGAAATAACGTGTGGAAAGTAAATGTGGACTCTTAGACTGAATGCAGAAAGAATCGAGTGGTATACTTAACAAAATAAGTACGAAAAACCACTGCGAGTCATTGTAAGGGGGCTCCATCCTTCATGCACAAAAGAAGACGTTGTAAAAGACGTAAAAACTAAAGGCCTTAAAATTATTGATGCTGTCAATATCATTAAAAAGGAAAAGCAACGCACGGATGGAGAAAGAGACACTGTAATCAGACGCGGCCTTCCAATTTTTATGCTCTCCTTTGAAAGATATTTATAAAATAAAAAATGATACTTAACATCAGGGTTAAAATCGAACCCATGCAAAAGGGCTATAGACTGATACCACAGTGTAAGCGATGCCAAGAATTCAGGCATACAAGTGCCTACTGCCAAAAAGAACCAAGTTGCGTGAAATGTGCCGGAAAACATCTCTCAACAGAGTGCAAAGTTGACATGAAGGCTCCAGCAGTTTGCGCCAATTGCAACGGAAACCACCCCGTAAACTATCGAGGATGCGAAGTAGCCATAGAGCTGCAAACGGGACAAGAAACTCTTAAGCAAAATATTCGAGGTCAGAAACCAACCCCTGGACGTCCAATAACTGCTGAAATTCCTAAGCCATAGACTCCAAGGACGCCAAAGCCGATCAAAAGTGCGAGATTGGCAAAGGGGCGTCGACAAAAGGCGTTAAAACTCCACAAAAGAGCGGCGCCAGTTCAAGTGCAGCGGAGAAACCGCCACTGGACGGACCGAAATCATACGCACAGGTTGCGGCAAACGAAAACAAAGCAAGATCGCCCACAACAGATGCAGTGTCTCAGATCCTCGCTGTAATCTTGGAAAAACTTGAAGATCAGACTAAAATCAACAAAGTTATATTTGACAAACCGAGCAAGCTCGAGTTTAAGCCTCGAAAAAATTACAAGAGAACATGAAAATGAAACAGTTATTTAAAATACTAACATGGAATGCAAACGGCCTTCTAAATAAAGTAGACGAACTAAAAGTATTTCTGCGGAAAAATAATATTGATATTTGCATGATTACAGAATCTCACCTTAAAAACGGGGCTAGACCCAAACTTAAAGGTTACAATGACTATCACGCACATCACCCTTCGCAAAATTCGAGAGGAGGTTCCTCCCTCTACATTAAGAACTGCATAAAGCACTTCAAGAACACAGAAGTTGAGCTAGACTCTATGCAGATCAGTTCAGTTTCTGTAAAAATTGACTGCTTAGATTACAACATTGGATCCTGTAATTTCCCGTCAGGATATCGACTGGTGGAATACGATCTTGATCGTATGTATGACTTCATTGTGTCCAATTTTATCATTGGGGGTGCTTCAACGCGAAGCATACTTTTTGGGGTTCACGATGCAATTTAACAAGAGGCAGATTGCTGTAAAAAAAGTATGAAGCGCGGGGTGGACTTTTTCTCCACGGGTAAGCCAACATATTGGCCAACCGATAGGAATAAAAAGCCTGACCTTGTCGACTTTTTCATCGCTAAAGGGTACCCCAAATACCTTACGCAAATCGAAGAGTGTTATGATCTTTGCTCAGACCACTCAGGAGTAATCTTGAAGATGGGTGGAAGACTGGCGAAAATAGAAAGAGCTCCTAGATTAGCTAGCAAAAACACGAACTGGGACGCCTTCAGAAAGGACTGTAAGGAGGGTGTTGGCTTGAATGTGCTATTGAAAACTCCTTTCGAGTTAGAAACCGCAGTTGACCAATTCATTGAAGCGATTTAGAGCGCTGCTGGGAACAACACTTCGTCCCAAAAGAACGCAGTTAGCACCGACGGGCATGTACGCACAACATATCCGCTCGAAATCGAAGAATTGATTCGTGAAAAGAGAAGAGCGCGTAAAAGATGGCAAGGCACGAGGGCTCCCCCCGACAAAACCCTCTGGAACCAACTCTCTAACAAACTGAAAGAATTGTTGCAAGATTTTAAAAATCGTGAGACCACTGAATACCTTGAAGGCTTTTCGGCGAATAGGAGCCCAAACTACTCGCTGTGGAAAGCAGTTACGTCTATCAAGAGACCTATAATCCACTCGGCACCAATAAAAAAAGCTAACGGCGAATGGGCAAGAGAAGACAAAGAGAAAGCGAATTTGTTTGCTGAACATTTAGAAGAAACATTCAAGCCTTTCGACGGTCCGCCGTTGGCTGACGTTCTAAACAACAACGCGGAACCTGATAGCTTTAGAATTAAAAAAAATTTCGTTAGTTGAACTCCGACAGACAATAAGCAAGCTTAACAATAATAAGGCCCAGGGTACGACCTCATCACTGGCGAAATATTGAAAGAACTACCAAAAAAGGCACTAGTCAAGCTACTTTATATGATAAACGCTTCTCTTAAACTTCTATACGTTCCAAGACAATGGAAAGTTGCTGAAGTCATTATGGTTCCAAAACCGGGGAAATGCGCAAATGATAAAAAATCTTATAGGCCCATATCGCTTCTGCCGATAATATCGAAAGTATTCGAGAAACTTCTGCTGAAGCGATTACAACCAATAATTGCAGAAAGACGCTTGATCCCGGATCATCAATTCGGTTTCAGACCTAACCATTCCACAATAGATCAAGTGCACAGAATAACGCATGAAATGGAAAAAGCCTTAGAAGGGAAAAAAATATGTTCAAGTGCTTTCCTCGACGTATCGCAAGCCTTCGACAAGGTATGGCACGAAGGCTTGAAATACAAGCTACGGCAAAACTTGCCGGAAGACATGTTTAAAATATTGAAAAACTATCTTGAAGGAAGACTCTTTCCTGTTAGGTGTAGTAGTGAATACTCGAGTTTCAAGCAAATTCGGGCTGGCGTACCCCAGGGAAGCGTCCTCGGTCAGACCCTGTTCCTGCTCTACACAAGAGACATACCTCTAGATGACGAGACAGTCGTGGCCACGTTTGCGGACGATACGGCCATCCTGGCAACAGGAGAATTAGTCGAGTCATCAACGAGAAACCTCCAACGAGCATATTAGACAGAATTTGTGTCTGGACGAAGACTTGGCGAATCGCTCTTAACGAGAACAAGTCTACGCATGTGGATTTCACTTAGAGAAGGGTTAACAATTTACCTCTGTTCATAAATTCTGCACAAATACCTTATGCAAATGAGGCGAAATATCTAGGCATGACACTGAACGCTAAACTAAGGTGGAAACCACACGTATAGAAGAAGCGTGACGAGCTCGAGATTAGCAAATATAAATCGAAATTAAGCAAATATAACAAACTGCTCCTGTACAGGCAGGTGTTAAAGCCGTCCTGGACATACGGTATACAACTTTGGGGTTGTACCAAGCCGAGCAACATGTCCGTGTTGCAGACTTTCCCAAACAAGACATTTAAGAGCAATTGTGAATGCTCCATGGTATATTAGGAATAGTGATATTCACAGAGATTTAGGAATAGCTACCGTGAGCGAAGGAGTAACAAACTTTGCTCGAAAGCTAAATGCTCGCCTTCATGTTCATTGCAACAATGAAATGATCCCCTTACTCTCAACGAGACTCTTAACGATGTAAACAACGAGCGACGACTACAAAGAACAAGACCCTTCGATCTAGCGAATGAACGGCTTTAGTAGGTGCATTCACTGGATAGCAACCTACCCAATGCGATAAACACTACGGAAGCGTAAACTACTTGTTAAGTTAATTTAGTTGTAGTCAAGAAGTAGGTATTATGAGAGAGCGAAAATTTACTACTATGAAGAGCGTTCTGGCGGTTTCATAGTGTCTCTCATAAATGGGTGGTTTTTTAGCACGTGGAAATCGGGCATAACTAATATCGGCTACTTCGATATTATATACCTGCTATAGTAGGCGTATTGGTATCTTTAAAAGATTTTGGAGTTTTAGCCTCCGTCCACCCTAGTATTCAAAAAAAAAAAGAAAAAGCCTTCGAAGAATCTTAAATTAAAAAGTACCTACGTTACACACTTCCAAGCGAAATTCTGCTGACAAAACAGCTATTTATGTACCCGCATAAATTAATAGCCACCAGTCAGTCAAAGTCCATTATCGGAAGTAGCATTGCAACCATAATTATGTGTGCCTCTAGGTACTCTATAGTGGCAGACGATAAGCATAAACAAAAACAAAAAATGCTATTGCACACAGAGAGTACCTACTCGACGCCATACCCAAATATCCCGAAATTGTGTGTTACCCAAGCCACGAAGTTCCAATTCCTTCCTCGTTTTCACACCCACGGCTGCCTGGCTGCCTGCTTTTCGTATGCTCATCCTGCCGAGGGTGTGATTGCCAGAGTGTACCGGTATTCGTCAGTGGCATTCGCCGTGTGTGTCCTTGTCCTCGACCTAGTTTAATGTCAATGCCATTGACGTCGTCGTCATCGTCGAGGTCGTCGTTATCGTAGTCGTTTTTTTTTCTTCATTGCTCTACCACCAACATACCATAGCGACTCAACACAATACAGCTAAGGACGTCCTATTATAGCCTTTCCAAACTGGGAGAGTACCACATAAGTGGAAGAATGAGGAAGTAAAAAGCATAAAAAATAAAACGGATTTTTATTTTCGCAGCCTGTCTGCCTTTATCCTTTACTCAAACGCGAGGACCACCCCCACACTTCATGTAGCCGAAGCAGCACCAAACCACGAACGGGAGGAAAAAAACCGAGCTGGAGTGGAAAGAAATCTTATCCCTGGCGAGTGGGCGAGTTCTCCAGTACAAAAACAGATGCTAAGAAATACTATATGGGGGTGTGCAACAATCTGCCCAAATAAAGTGCGTCCCCTGGGACTGTGATGCCACTGGCATTGGAGGGAACTCACTTAGCGGCTGTGCTCCAGAAACCTAGAAAATGCTCTGGCTCTAGCAGGCAGACAGGTGTAGGCAGGCTTAAGTAGGTATGTACATGTATATGTATGTGTGCATGTATATATGAGAGTCTACCCGATTGTGGTGGCAGTTAGGGTGGTCAGGTAAAGATACTGTGGCGTTGAATAAATGTGCATCGACGGATTCCTTGACTGTGCAGATTGCTGGATGGTGGTGGCATTGTACCTTTAAGCGGATCCGGCGGCGGCTGCATGGATGTCGGATGGAGGGTGTGTGCCTTTCGGTGGGTAGGTAGATAAAGGTTTGTTCTGGCCTAGTGGATTTGAGGACTAGACTTCAGGATGAATAACTGAGAAGCTTTAGGCTTTGGACGAACTTTATGGAGATCTTTTTTATGGCGTAAAAATAGGAACTTTGGAAGCTGTTCACTTCAAATGAAAAGCATAATCGTGGGAATGATTGTGCCTCAATCGATTACTGACAATTTTTTTGCACCGCAACAAATCAAATTTAACTCTAGAATATTCTAGAATGAAAGGAAAATGTCGTATATGCTCGTGTTTTAAATATATGTAGGAACATACATATTTTAAACTGATCACATCCAATCATAGTCATTTAGAGAGCCAAATCATATTTTCGAATGGCTGCTTTTCACACAGCTCATTATGTTCGCGAAACCATACCTTTATGGCCTTTCTGTCTATTGCTGACAAGGCAGCTAAATTGTCAATGGTTGGTAGAGCAAAGACATTCTCACTTGTATACTTAAGTGAACCTATCAAGTGAATTTCAAAGAAAAGTGAAAACTTAACCGTGCAGTTGAATCACATCGCCAGGCCAAAGCAAAGCAAATATTATCCTTTTCACTCTCCAAAAAGGCATTACACAACGCCGCCGTGTGTATTCACTGCTGAAATCCACCCAACTTTACAACAATTCACATAAACAGTGTGACATGGCTTTCTTCTACTCCCCCGACCAGAGTCCCAAATGGTGTACACGCACCATTCTCTCGCTTCTCCTTCCTTAAACGGGGGAGCGAAATGTAAAGTCTATGTGCAGACATACATGTATACCTATATAAAGTATAGATACTTATGCGAATAATAGAGACTACTCCAGATTTGCCCCAAGGGTGAGTCACCACTTTTGTGCATCCTTGCACAATGCGCAGGCAGACAGAACCCCATCCAGTTTTGTGTGTGCCCTGATCCATCTAGGTATAGTCCTCTCACTCATTCTGTACCTGAGGCAAAAGCTACTCATTCCATTTCAGCTAATAGTTGATGGATTTTTCAAGGATATTTTGTGGAGTAGAGGGTATACCCTGGCAGCATGCGAATGGATACAAGAATGGTGGAAAGAGAAAATCAAATAAATTTACTGCGAAAACGGGAGGACATCATAGAACATGGCTGTTGGTTGGATATGAAATAATTGTACAGTGTTGCCGTCTTTATTGAATAACGAAAAACTCGTGCTGAATCGAATACCAACAACTCTTTGGAATTGCATAAAAACCGCAAGTTTGTTACCTACTGAGTCTAAAAATGGTGGTTAAGGACATCAGTCCTTTTGTAAAAGCTTAAGTCCGGCTTTGATTAACAGCCTAATAGCCTCACGGCTGCGTAAGCTAATACCTCGTGTAGTTGGTGGATTCGTCAAGTATTAAAGAAAAAATTTACCAAAAAAGCTAGTTTTGGATTCATAAAAGCTGATCCCGAAGCCATTTGATCTTCAAGGGCATGTATAACTTAGGAGAAAGACCAGTTTGGTAGGTGTTGTTAAGACAAACGTAGCCTATCTGCAGTACAAGGTTTGTTCGTCTAGAAGTAAATAGCTATAGCTTGAATAAACCTAGGACAAAGGCACCTTTACATTACAAGGAACCTGCTTAAGGCGGATTAAGCAATTTATATAAAAACCAGATCGTTCATAGTTGTACAGTTCCAGACTTAATGTGCCTAGTACAGTCGGGGGTGTAACAAACTCATCCAAGAATCTTTGCCAGCCATCACAGCTGCTTTTTCTAAGAACATATTTAATTATTTAGAGTTTAGACAGAAAGTATCTAGCTAGTTGAAGTGATTGGTAAGCTCCGCTTCCACTTCCCAGGATAACCTGAGTTCGGGCTTCTTCTACTGCGCCGTCTTTCCGGGGGGTGAGATTCAAATAATGTCTGGAGCATAGTGTTCATTTGGCTCATTTGCCTTTAAAACTCCTCCATCATTCTCCTTTTATGCAAACAGGACCTTAAGTCACCCTTTTTAAGTTTTTTTTTTCGAAGAAGTGTGAACTATTATTGCGATTGTCAAGCAACAATTGTCGCGATTGACATTTACTTGCTTTAGCTGGCCCTACAGTCAGGGGTGGGTGAATCTATAGGACTCAGCCAACAAGCTTCAGCAGCTTGTCATGTCTGGCTGACACCTCCTTTCACGTGCGCGGATGCGCCACCTGAGTCACCGTGCGCCACCTGGTGTAAACTGCATTTTCTTGATGACAGCTTGAATTATTTTCTCTTTGACTATACTAAACCGATATATCCTCCGCTTCTCTCTTAATACTCACTTAACTGACATCACGCACCAACATTTCACATATGACATCTGGCTGATTGTGACACCTTCTGATTATGTCAATTTCGTCGACATAAGTGAGTAATTGGACAGACTTTTCAAGAATCGTGCCTAAAGTGCTAGCGCAGGAGCTTTGCACAATTCGTTGAAGTACGCTGTACCTACTTTATAGATTCTCAAATTCCTAATTTAAACAGCTGCACTTGCAATCTAATTCGTTAGGTCACACCGGGTTAGGTAGGAGCAACTAGGAAACGATCAAAATTTTAGACGATGGAGAAAAATCTATGCGGGAAGAGTCGAGTTCAATGTGAGTGGCGAGCTTAATAATAAGAGGCATAAGTGTAAGGGAGTCTTGATTTTTTTTTGCTACTTGCTGATGGAGCTCTTAGACACAACTACTGGCCCGTCGCAGGAACTAACGTTTTAGGCAAACATATACTAAGAGTGTTGGCCTATAAGTGTGACTCTGATCATGAGGGTCAATTCAAATTTCTAATTTCATCTACCTTTAAAATAAATAAATAAATAAATAGAGTGGCCCAACAGCTCGAGATGAATCAGGGCCAACTTCTCAACAATGTATGCTGTGTGTGTTAATTTCTTCACATAGTTCTATACAGGGGGACCTACAATTTTTTGCCGAATCTGAACGCCACTTTTAGAAGTGTTTCAAGACACATGATACTCTCGGAGGGCTTGTCAGACCCTCGCGGAGGTGGGGACCGTGAAAAAGAACAAGTCTTTTTTTTCAGGTGATGAGGGCAGGATTCGAACCCAGACCTCCGGTGTAGTAAGCACACCACTACGAGATCCACTACGCCACGGCACCCGACCTCTATCTTTAATTTTAAATAATTTTAAAGCAATTTATAGGTAGGTTATGGTATTAAAGTACCTACCTATACCAACACATTCCTTTGCAAAAACGGCAATACCTACTCCCATGACTTCCTACTTAATCCAAAGTTATTCGCATTCAAACGAAAGGAGTTTATATCTGTTGTTGCAAATGCAGCAAAAACCATGGAGGTATGTACCTACCTACATGACACATTTAACCCATCCACTTAAAAAGTGCCTCAATTCAAAAGCACCCGCCCGTCCCATACACACAAATGTGACAAATGCCGATAGGGATCCATCCATACCACTATCGTCCGTAGTCAAGCCCTGGTGCATGCGCCTCTTTCAACCCAAAGCACATACCTAGGTACACAACTTCTCCCCACAGGCACTTTACTCACATACACAAAGTAACACCTACAAAAAAAACTCTATGCCCTTAGGTTCAAGCATTCTAGAACAACTGACATCCACTGGAAACATGCTAAAAACTGCACACGAAATCCCGAAACGTAAAAATAAATTTCATTCGAAAATCCATGTCCACCCCATTGTCACTTTACTGATTTACTATTTTTGTCTCGCTCTCAATTGCTTTGCAATAAAAAAATAAATAAATTAAAAAAAAACCGAACAAATTTCAAAGTGAAACAGCACGATAAAGGACCAAAGCGCCAAGCTTATTTTACAAAAAGGCTGGTAGGTATACCTAGGATAGCTAGGTAGGGATAACGTGTCCCCTCTATCCATCCCACCTTACACAACAAAAAATTTATTGTATATGTAGGTGCAAAAAATGGGAAAAAAGGACTATATTCTATCTTCAAACACACAAAGCGAAAAAACAAAATCAGCCCCAACACACAGACACACATACAGCCCTACAAATCGACATCCCTTAACAACAACCCCCCACAGAAAACAGTCCAATTCGGGATTGACTGGAGTGTGGAGTGCGGCTCCGTATAGCATACAAACAATAAATTTTCTTCCTTTCAACCAAAAAGGATCTCACTGTACGTCGCCTTCTTTATACGTAAATCTGTATACACGTATAAAAACAAATTTTTTCGCCCGAAAGAAAGAGAACAAAAAAGGCCACGGAATCCTTTGCGAGAAATAAAAACGCCACCGCACACCAAAAGAAGAAACAAGTAACTCCTACACACCTACTCTCGCCGGTCCTTTGAAATCCTTTTTTCGACCACGGCCACCAGTGTTCGAGGAGATCCTTTTTCATCCTTCGCCCTCTCCTCGTTTATGTCACCTTCCTCTTCACCCATATTTACACGCCCGCGAGTAAAACGAAAATAAAAATAGAAAAAAAAACATGGAAGTTCAAAAAAATTAGAAAAAGGATATAGATACCTAGTCGGTTGTCCTGGATATTTTTTCCCGTGGTTTGTGTGTAGAATTATCCTGTCTTCGGTTTTTTTCGGGAAAGTATCGCACGACGGCGAAAGTTTTTTTGCGAGTGCGACTGGAAGGGAGGACACCCACCGAATTTATTAGTAGAAAGGACAACCAACAGCTGTGGAAGCGGGTAGAACAAGGAGGACAAACGTAAACGTGGATGTAAAAGCACGAATGCCACAACGAAATTCCTTTGAAATTTTTGGTGGTAAGTACGGGAGAAAGGGTGAAATAGCCGTACGGTTACTCTGTTGTATAAATCAATATCCTGCTCTGCGTTCTGTGCGGCTGATGTTCTCACAAAGCTGCGTGTGTATACGCGAAACTTTCGATTAAAATGCGAATGCATGCTTGGACCATCTATCCATTGCATACCTACCTACCACCTATAAGCCAGACGCGAGGACCACGGCATCGAAGTTTACTTAATCCCACAGCCACCGTAAGGCGGCCCCAATAAATACTACACACAGCAACCGTGTGGCATTGCAAGGGACTGGCTGCCAGGATCCCCGTGTGAAAGTGAAATCTATTTGCCCGTTTTTCGGGAGGCAACACACAAGCGATGGATGGTGCATCATATCCATCCGCTGTGCTACCGTCATCGTTGCGCCGAGCCGCCAAAAGGATATCGTCAAGTGAAAGGATCGAACACACAGATTTGGGGGTGAGTGCAGGTGTTTGCTTGCCCTAGCAGCACAGCCATCTTGTTCCGGACTTTCACAGCACACACACACATATTCGCTCTCTTGCTGTCTGGCAGCGACATTTCGCCCATCGACCCGGCTAGCTCCTGCACCCTTCTCACTGACAGGGACAGCAGCCTACTTTCTGGCAGACAAACACCCCCAAACTGTATTATTTTCATTTCACATGTATTTTTTCTCATTCTTTCGGAATTTTTATATATATGTAGCACTTATCCTTGCGAAGGACTGTTGTAAAAAAAATCGCTACACCCATACTTTTTTCTCCCCCGCCGACCTGCGTTTTCCAAGGACCCAAACTCTTAATGATACGAACGCCTCTCCTGAGGCACTCAAACCATTTCGGTTATCTTTTAGCCACCCGTTCTTTGGTGTCTCTTGTTGTTTTGTGGCCAGTTCGCCAATCCTCTTTCTGCAATACTCACCCGGCTCAGGAGTTAACTCAGTCCTTTCCGGGGACGGGTTGGTTTGCCAGTTCTTTTCCGTGCTACGTGGGGTTCATAGGTATTGTGTGTTGCTGTGAAGCGAGTATTTTTTTCATGTCAATGGTGCATTCAAGTTGCATATTCGAGGCGGAATTTGTGAAGTTCTTTTTTGCTTGTTTTTTAACTCCCATTTCCTGACTTTGTACCTTGTAAATTATTTGTTTTGTCGTGGTACTTAAATACTCATACGTGTTCCAAAAATATAAGTCATAATAAAAAACTTACACTCGTTCCTAAAATGGCTGCAAAGGATACTCGTGGTACCAGAGGAAAGGTGTGATTCAAATAAAAGTTTATTGCACAAACAAGTTTTGATTGTCTTAAAAAATAAGTTAAAAGTTTTATAAAAAAAATTGTCCTTTTGCAGAGAGACTTTGACGTTTGACTTGTCTTTTCTTTCGTTTGGTATTATGGTTCATAGACTCTGACGTTTTGTAGAGCGCAGGTCATTAAAATAGGTGGAGGGTTGTGTAGGTATATTGCCAGCGTATATCCTAGAAATAGGAATTGCTTCGCCATCTGACTGTTGACATTCAAATTTTGACAGAAAATACAACTTCTCAAGGATCTTTGAAAAAAGCCTGTTGCTGCTGTCATCTATCTGAATAAGGTTTCATTGTTCCCTTTCCTACTGTTGTCTTTACTAAGGTTGAAAATTTTTTAACTGCTCAATGAATCAATGTTTTCAGACTTCGGAATAATTTGTATGACATTGAACTACTATAATGAGAGCTAAGCCAACGTCTGGTCAGCGGGATTTTGTGCTCCACTCTTCACATTTTAAATTTAAAATCGAAATGGTCGTAAGTTCACTACAATCACGAGATATGGCGGGTAACTGGTATGGGAAGTATTTAAGGCGAACCAAAACCAGCCGCAAATGAAAGATCCCGGGACCGTCTGCCTCAAAATGAGCGGCTTTCTGGGTCGGCGCCTGTTTAACAGGATAGGGTCAGCCGAAAATGAAACACTTTTTATGGCTGAAACAGGCTTTATAAATTTTAATGCATAGTTTGCAACATAATCACTGTAGATCCCTTAGACCTTTTAGAGATATTATCGAGACCGACAAGTGAAGTTATTAAGCCCAGCCCGTCCATCCGTTTGCATTTGTGAAAGTATTAGGTCTTCAAGATCAAAATAGAGAACTGAAACTTGAAGCATGGCTTGGTTCTTCTGTTGTTTAAATAAAGTGTGAAAGCTGGTTAAATCCAGCAACTTCCACTTCCGCTATTGGCTTTAATGTGAAACAACCTGTAATTCACAACAACAGTGGCTAAAAGCTAAGACAACATCTACCATGCCCTTTTTTAACAAAGATATGCGTTACCCTTTGCTTAGCTCGTCACGCACGAAGCATTGAACTCCGCCCACTTTCAGGAGGCATTTTTAAGAAAATTAAGCAATAATTATCGCTTTTAACGCAGTTTGCATGATTCTAACGAAATAAAATTAATTCAATTTAATTTTCAGCCCACAGCTTCCTGGGGGTAAGCTTTGGTGCTTTTGTGCAGGCGTTTCTTGTTCCGTACTGGCTCATCAGCATTTGTATTGGATCGAGAACTCATTTTCTCTTCTTTCTTCAAATTCTACGCACTCGCGAGTAGTGACCGCACACTATTATAAAGCTACAAAACTTATTCTTACCTTGCATGCATATTGTGATGATATTTAATACTCAATTTAACATGCTTACAGAATTTCCTACGCACACCTGCTAATTGCCAGTCACCATGAATTTCACACCATTTGGAGGTCCTTTTCCCGGAACCATACCAGGAATCCCACAGTTTACAGCCAGTACTGCTCCTTTGGTCACAACAGTTACTACAAATCAGGATACATCCAATAATCGTTACCAAAACTCGACAGTGGTTAACATGACACATTTCAACCAGCCACTACCGACGACTACAAGTACAATTCCTACAGCAAAGTTCCGCACAGAAGATGCCGCAAATGCGGATAAGTACAACAATGGTCACCTTGTGACGACAGGAGTAACACAACAGCAGTATACCACAAACCTTTACAGTCAGCAATCGGATGGTGATAAGCGACTGGCCACAGTGCCAACAATATCCTATGCACAAAATGCGATTGCTGCTAGCGCGGTAGCTGGAACTACTGGAAGTCATATACAGCAGGCGCCACAAGAGCTCACACAGGACCTATGTAATGCGATATTGCAACAGCAGAGCGTAGACAGTAAGAGGGGTGAGAAGAATGAAAACCGACAGTTCGAATTGTGTTTGAAAAATTAACTTTAATTTTAGCACTTCAAACTTCAACATGGCAGAGTCTGACGCCCGGCACAACAGTAGCGGATTATTTGTCACATCTTCCGGCAAGTACCCTTCCATTGTCGCTGCATCATTTCCTCAAATACTCAGCTGAAACGATCAAGAAGGAGAACCAAAATGTAGTAAGTATTTGAAAATTTAGTATAAAAAAAATTCTAACCTCTGACGAAAAAATCCCGTTTAAGGTACAAACGGGACCACCTATAGGACTAAGTGCAATAACCATACCTCAACATCAAGCGCCGAGTCAGATAGGGCAGGTGCAACAAAGTCAACTTCAGTCGCAGCAACTTCCACAACAAGGAACGTCAACTAATGTAACAGCCACCGTTACAGCAGGGACAACAACAAAAAAGAAAAAACGTAAAAAACACCCTAAGGAACGGAAGCCCAAACTGCGACCAGGAGAAATACGTCTGACAACAGCTCTCGATGGCAGTCCCTTGTATATGTGTCCAGAGTGCCAAGTCGCTTATCCCGAACAAGATTTGCTAGAAATCCACCTTGTCGGGCACAATCTGGAAAGGCGTTACATATGTGACATCTGCAATGCGGCCCTTAAGCGTAAGGACCACTTGACACGTCATAAACAGTCCCACAATCCTGAGAGACCATTTATCTGCACTGTCTGCCTGAAAGCTTTTAAAAGAAAGGAACAACTAAGTCTTCATTTTGTTATCCATTCGGGGGAAAAGCGTCATATCTGCATCGAATGCGGTAAGGGATTCTACCGGAAAGACCACCTTCGAAAGCACACTCGGTCCCATATAGCGCGGCGCGTCAAGGCCGAACTGAGCATGCAAAATCAAAATGGTGGCACGAGTATGTTGCAACCGAATCTAAGCATACAACAGCAAGCCCAGGCGGCCATGCAACAACATCAACAACAGCAGCAGCAGCAACAACAACAACAACAACAGCAGCAGCAACAACAACAACAACAAACCGCTCAACAACAACAGCAACAACAACAGCAACATCAACTTCATCAACAACAGCAAATGCAGCAGCAGCAACATCATACTCAATCGCAGCAAAATGTTGCACAGCAACACCAGCAACAATCGCAACAACAACAAGCGCAACAAAATCAAATGATGAACTGAGGGTGCGAGAGGCAAAGCGGCCAAGAAGGCGACTTCCCCCTTGCCTCTATAATCGACGTAAGCAGAATTCTAAACGTTTCAAGAAACTTTGTTGCATAGAACAGAGATCAGGTAAGACTCGTAGGAATATTTTTTAAGGAATAAGTATAAGAAAGGCTTGCAAAAAACAGATCAAGCTGCATTTAGCAAATGGCACCTTGTGGTTTAGCAAAAGGACTTTTGGAAAGCCAGGGGAATCGCCTTAGGTGAGCCTTGATATTCATATTTTGCCAAACAAAATGTTCTGCTTGCCCTCAAAAAAAATAGTCCCTAAACTTTAACATGCGATTTTGTTTAGTGAGGTCCTTTTTTGCAAATTATTTCCATCTAAAAATGCTCATAAAAAAATTCCCGGAAATTACTTCTTAAGAGTAAGCAATAATAAAATTAATTTTTTTTAATTTTAAGCAATTATAAAATCAAACGTTCAGCAGTGATTGATGCTGATTGGTTTACAAGAAAATTGTGACGATCACATTTGACAATCCCGCACGCAAAATAATTTTGTTGATTTGTGACATGGGAGTTGTCGTAAACCATCTAAGACAATTTCGCAAGCCACCGCAACTTAAGCATTAACTCAAAAACTTCAAAGTTTTTTTTTAGTTTGGAATTTTGCGCTTAACTGATCTTATTTGTTTAAGAGCTGGTTTTTCCAGCTTAAACCAAGGTCTGCTTATCTTGTAACAAAACTAATCTGGAGTTAACCCAGCGAGCAGTTTTTCAGTGCAGGATTAGCTCCGTAAAAAAGTTGGCAACATCTTCGACTCTTGAAATTATTTACTCTCTCAACTCTCACTTCACATAGAAAAACACAGGAAAAGAAGATCGAGTTATTCTCAGATGTAATTTTTTAGAGAAACACGCAAATCAACGACCATTTCAGACAAAAAAATCGTAAAAAGAAGTTCGTGCTATTCGCCAAAGTTGGTCCGAGATGAACTCACCAAATTTGGTGAGTTAAGCCGAGATTAAACCCAGATATAAATTCACTGAAAACTCATTTCTGGGGTTAATCTCAGTTTAATTCGGAAAGTCGGATGATCTCGCAGTGAAAAACCGACCCTAAGAAGTTCATGTACTTTTGATGTTACTGCAGAATAGATGAGTCTTCCATAAGTTATATTTTCGCTATGTTCTTCTTTTACCTTAAGTCACAGCTCACATGACCCTTATCATCGTATTGAAGACGCGCATGGAACTATTGTTTAATTAAAACTCTGTTTCTTTTCTTGGCTCAGTTCGGCCTGGGTTGTTAAACAAATCGTCGTACCGTCTACAGAAGTTGTAATTTCTTTTCATGACAAGAGGTATTTAAATTGTGGTGAGACAAGTTTCCAACACGACACTTAAGCAACACTATATTTTTAGCACACTAAAAAAAGAAGCACGGTTTAGTTTTTTTAGTTCTAGTTTAGTTTTTTTTTTCATGCAGTTAAACCTGGGTTAGATAAGGTTACATTAAATAGGGTTAACAGGCCACAAAAATACTAGGTCCTAGGAAGGGTCTTATTACAATCTCATGGCGAACCAGGCGGACTTACAAAAGGAAAAAAAGCTAAAGAACCTTCTAGATAAACGATTTCCATTAAACAGCCAAGAAGGCCTTTACAGTTTGCACCGACAGATGTAAAAACGGCAAATATTTGTGTCTGTCCGTCTCAAGTCTCTTTGCGTGTTTCCGTAAGAGATAGTGTCCTGACAAGACAAAAGCTCCAAGCTTATCCCTGCCCATTTTTAATCATTCCCAAGCTATTTTTCAAAAAGTGGCCAGAGAGCCTTGGATACCCTGTGTCCATCCATCAGGCTTGACCACATTTTTCCTCGTGTCCTCGTATCCGAAGTGGGTCGTAATAATACTATTACCAGCAAGTCTTTTAGGGTTGGGGTCAAATTCAACCTGCGTCAAAATTCTGTTTAACAAAATTTTGAAATGCAACAATTTCGCATGCCTTTTTCCACTAACTTTTTCTTTTTTTCAAAAAAGTTCAAAAGTTTGTTTAAAAAAACAAAATATGCAGAATTTTATTGGTCAAGTCAGAAGTTTGAAAAGCAGATCTTTTTTGAAAGCAGAATAACCCTCTTCCAGTCTTTTTATCTGATCAAGCGGTGTTAGGTGCAGTAATGTGTTCAATTATGCTGCCATAGGGATGGAGCAGAGCGTACCTGTGATGGCCATCGGATACAGCCACTGGAAACCAATGCTTTGCAATATAGAAAGGCGACATACCTAAGTATGGGTCTTAAGCCTGCAACCCAATGAATCCGTTGCATCCGTCACGTTGAAGTACACAACTGACAACTAAGTTCAGTTGGGAATCGGCCCATAGACGAACTTCGTGACGTACGTCGGTTTCCATGCGAACGTGTGTATTTCACTGAGTTGTCAGTTGTGTACTTCGACTTCGACGTGACGGACGCAACGGATTCATTGGGCTGAAGGCCTTACCACGACAGTATACAAAAAGTTCACCGTAGCAGGTTTTAAGCCCCAAGTTTTCAATACTGCTCTCTTGTTGAAAAAGAGCCTGTTTGACTTTTTCCGCTACGTTAAAATTCAAATTAAGTTTTTTGCCCAGAATAACTCTCAGATACTTTGTGCTTTCCGACAAGGGCAATTTAACTCCATTTAATTATGGGAGTCTTAATATGCGGCATTTTGACACTGAGACATCATCATAGCTTTTGTCTATAGGTTCTGATCGTCTTTAAAGCAACCTCCTTGGCCATGGCTTCGTTTGAAATATTTAAGTTGTTTTCCTGCACCATTACGACAACTTCGCACGCGTACATAGATACATGCCGTATAGCAATATTAGTCAGTGTACCTAGCTTTTTCAGGGTACATATGGCTGATAACTAACCCATCACCCAGAGGAATGGCGATAAGACTCCATCTTGAGGTGTTCCCCTTGAAACAGGTATTGTAACGTTTGAAACCATTGTAAGCTTTGCCCAATGGAACATTTTATTTTTTCTTCTTGCAAGTATATTACAAACCCCATTTGTAATACCCTGTTCAATGCTGCCCGACAGGGTTTCGTCGAGTTGTCATTGATTTGACTTAATTTATAAGTCTTTTAACTTGCTCGAAGGCTTTAACTTCAACTAAAACTGTAGTCAAATAAAAACTGCTTTAGCAAACAAATCGGATGGCTGTGTCAGAGCTGTGCTTGAGTATTGTTATTTCGTTTTATTCTGTATGCTATCAACCCGCAGATGTACTACAAACCTTCTTCGTTGCTTAAACCTTTCAGTAGATCCTACGGTTTTGCCAAAAAATGCAGCGTTTCCTAGGTGCACAAACTTTAATTTCAAAGGCAAGATAACATGCAAAAAACTAATCTTTTAACAAAGCCTTATGCGTCCATAAAATTCCATGTACTTTTAATTGTCAAATTCATTTTGTTTTTTTTTTTAAAAGGTACAAAGGAAACATTATCTGGTAATTTTCTAAAAAAGAATATTTTTTAATATGTGATATTGAAATAAATGAAAAGATGCTTTTAGTAAATGCATATTAAAGCAATTGTTTACACCTTTTTATAAGTTTATAAAACAAATAATTTCTTTTACATAATATGAATAAATTTTTCGTGTTTTTCAATTTTAAAGCAATGGATTTAAAACTATTTAATATTGTACGAATGTAAAAATTATGAAATAGTAATATAAAGTTCTGTAAAAATAATAACTATATAGTATATATTTTTGTAACGAATTCACCAAATGTGTGCAAATTCCACACTTACAAAAATAACTGATGTACTAAACTACTTATAGAAATTTAATTAAATGTTTACTAGTAGAAAAAATAAATTTATATTAATAATAATCATATTTTTACAACGCTAAAAATATAAAAGAAATAAGCAAAGAAATATTCTGTAATATTTAACTGACTTGCTTTAAGCAGGGACACAATGAAGATTAAACAATAACAAAAAATAATTCAATATGGAATTAACTGAACAACTAAACTATTTTTAATTGTAAATAAATACATGTAATATGATGCAAGAAGTAAGTTAGTATATACTGCAAAAATGTGTAATTTGCAAAGTAAAGCCTATGAAGTAAAATATTTTTTAAAACTAAAAAAATGAGTTTGCTTGTTTTAAATGTATGGAGTAAAGTCATATTTTTTGAGGAAAAGATGTGGTTCTAGAAAGTCAGAAGACGTGTTTAAAGGATTCAAACTCGCATTTAGGGATTAACCTCCCTCAGGGTAGGTGCCAGGTGTCTGACAGGCGCGTTTATTAAAGTTGCACTCTTTTCAACCTTTTTTTGCCTATAAATTCTAAACTTATCGAGACCGACAATTTTCAATAACATATTCGGAATCAGGACACTAAAATCTACATCATAAAAAAATGCAAGAAATTCCACTTGGACATACTGTAAACTTATGCCTCCAAACTGTTATCCAAGGGGATGTCAGATTCGGAAGTTTTCTGAGGAATATGTCAAATTCCCTTGACTCTTCATTCCAATCGCATTTTTTTTTTCAAAAAAAAAAAAAAAAGGAATAATTTTTGCAAATCAAATCATTATTATCTAAACACAAAAAAAATGTTCAAGCAGAAATCTCAAATGCTTGCATTACCGTGCCTTGATGAGCCTTTGCAGCTGCCTTAAGTTCTCGAATATTCAATAAATTTTTATTAAAATCAAAAATAAAATTTCGGAAAATAAAAGTTATTGAAATGTCACCGAATTCTGAGTGGAGGACATTTAATATACTTCCATGCACGAGTTGAGAAGTCGAGGGGTTGTAATTTAATTTAAGTCTCCGGTCACGTCGAAAAGGTCTCAAATGTAGTTCGACTAGGGGGGTTCACACATTCCAACAAACTTGGTTTTCAAAAAACTTTGATTTTTCTTTTCGCTTGTCAAGCCATCCAACCCGTGGGAATAGATGTTAGTCAAATTTCCTTGTGTGTGGCATTCGGGAAAAATTCTCGTATAGTAAAGACGGCGCCAATATCGAAGAACGTGTTTTTGGGGGGAGCCCCGAGAGGGAAAAATAGTTGAAAGAAAACTGATGTTGTACAACTCGCTTAATGAATGTGAAAGCAAGGCTTCTTTAACTTTAATTTATTCACCAAGCAATGTTGTACAACATGTTATACCGTGTGAACCACTCTACTGACAGATAAGTATGCCGAAGTTCGAAGCAGCATTCACACAGCAGATGTCACATACCATCCGTCATTCGGTGTGCGGCACAAATCACAGAACATAAGATTCTGAAGAGAACAAACGTCCCTTTTTTTTACATGCATGCACAGTGACAGTTCCATCCAATGACGTCAGATTTACAGTTAGGCCTGTCAAACAAATGTCATAACAAACGCGTGTCGCAATCTTTATATTCTTTCATTCATGGGTGTGCGGTGACTCCTCGACTTCTTTAACTCGTGTTTCCATGCATAATTTCGACTCAACTCCGCTCGCAAGGCGTAGTCGACTAGACTCAAAAAGCATTATACCAATACTTCTCTCAAGTAAAGCTTAGTTCAGTAGACTTCACTATTATTCATAAAGCTCAAAACAGATGTGCAGAAATTTTCGTGCAGCAAAAATAAATTACACAGGCTCTTATGGGGCAGGCGAACCCAACTACCGCAGGGGTTGCAGTGACTGACACGATGTCTCTATTTCTAAATTTGGTGCCTATTTTCATTGCAGCCACAATGAAAACAAAAATATTTTTTAATATAAAATATCTGGCATCACTGATACCGTCAGATCTGAAAGTTTTGACTGTTTGTTGACTGACAAGAAATTCAATACAGAACAAAGCCGCTTTCCCGCCTTAGTTTTATTGGTCAGTTTTTGTTTACTTTTTCACCCAGTTGACAAGCATATCAAAACCGTTTGACAAACTTGTATAAAACTTGGCATCGTTAATGTCAAAAAGGGTGCACATCTGTTTTAGAGGCAGAACTGCTAGCAGTGATACGTGCAGACCTGCTGCTCATCTGTTTTGAGCTTTATTATTATTGCGTCCTTATCATAAATTACTGAATAACTAGAAATTCAACTTCGAGCATCTAAAAGTTTTGCCCACAAGCTGAAATTGATTTTACCAATACTCTGACATTTGTTTCCAAATGTAAGTAAATTCGTCAGTTCCATACAATTCCGTTTTGCTGCGTTTACATCAGCCGATCGCATAAGGTAAATTCATGTTGCATCTTCTCACACATATTCATCGACACGGAAATTTAAAGCTTTATAAAAGCTTTAAATGCTTTTTAAAAACGTAAACAAATGGGTGTAAGAGGGCAAGATGAACGCAAGTTAAATATCCAGTTATTCAGTAATTTATGATCCTTTTACACCTTCTAGCACGGCTGTCAAAGTTTGACGTCTTTCACATTTTCCGACCCAGTGATGCCAAGCGAATCACTTTTTTATATGAATCGTTGTATAGCTTCTGTAGAAGTGCGAATTATTAATAAACTTTTCAACCTGGAGTGTGCCGATATGGAAAAAAGTTACTTTGCATATTCTGTTCTTTAAATTGACCTAAAATATATTTTAATAAAATAAATGGAAAGTATCGAAAAAGTGTTCCCAAGCTGTGATATTCTCGAATCCGTGTAGCCTGCTGTGGTCATATGCACAGTTTCAGTGTTTTATATTTAAAATATTTTTAGCCCTACTTAAAAAGGCTGATAAAGTCTACAATTTTATCGTAAATCGAAACACATGGTTAATTTCTGCTCGTTTTCCATATAAAAAGGAACTTTGTTTGGCGTCCCTCACTGAAAATGCCCGTAGATGTCAAACTGTTATAAAGTCTATTGCATTTTATCTGTTAAAAATGCTACATATGCCAATAGTGCTTTTAACAGTTTGACGTCTACCGCACTCTGGTATGGTATTATCGAGTGCGGGATGCCAAAAAAAATACATTTTTATATGGAAAACGAACAAAAATTACACATAAACGTAAAAAACTATTTAAAAATTGCAACCCTGTCTTTCGATGAACGGGAAAATATTTTTATTATATAAGAAAATAAGAAATATTTACATTATAAAACACGGAAAGGATAAGAAAAGTGTTGTTTGTGTTGTAGAAACAGTGTATACGACCACAAAAGGGTATACAGATTCAAAAAGATCATATCTTCGGAGCACTTTTTCGATAATTTCCACATATTTTATTAAAGTTATTTTTGGGTCAATTTAAAGAACGGAATAAGCACAATAACTTATTTCCTTATCGGCACACTCTAGGTTGAGTAGCTTATTAGTAATTCGCACTTCTACAGAAAAAATTGAGTTTTTTCATATAAAAACACGATTTGCTGAGCATCCCGCGGTCGAAAAATGTGAAAGACGTCAGATTTTGACAGCCGTTGTAAAAGGTCTATAAAAATGACTGTTAAAATGCTTTGCTTCCAACTAACTAATTTTGAGTTAGTTAAAACTATAAGCCCTGGTGCAGTGGAGCTTTATGAACAATCGTAGATATTGTTGCATTGAATCGGTGTGCGTATGTACCTATAAATAAAAATTTATATTAGAAAATTGCATATATGCCCAAATGTGGAGTCACCCCAAGACATGCGCCAATGAACAATTCATTTTGAGGAAAAATTCCATTAAATTCAGAAATTTCATTCGCCCAAATGGAAACAAATGGCCGATGAAACGATGAACTCATCGTTCCACGAAATGAACATAAATACAAAGAAAAAACAACAACTCCGTGCAGTAGAAAAGAAAATATGGACGTAGATTTTTCTGCGAAGCGAAATTCGTTCGTCATCAAACCGTAATTGTGCGAAAATAACTTCAAAAAATTGTTGGAAATCTGATTAAAAACTCAGTTTACAAGGAGTTTTCCACAAGAACTGATAAATTTGTTTGTTTTCCAAACAAATTCTCACTTTGAGCAAAACTCATTTCGGAACGGTGTAGTGGAAAATTTCACCCAAAGAAAAAGTTCATACAGATGGAAAATCGCGTGAAGAACAAAGGACGATAATAGGAAAGCGATTGCAAAGAAGAATCGAAGAGCAAAAAAAAAAATATTCAGTTTAATAACATCGACAGAAAGTGAGACGACAACGACGACTACAGTGGCCCCAACAACAACATGACAATCAAACCAGTCGGAACCCAAAAATCAACGGACGGAGGAAAGAAAGACTCCCATGGCCATGCACAGGTCGTCGGAGGAGAGGCCCCAAATCAAAATGTCGCACGCTCCACACATCGCAATGTCGTAATCGACAGCCATGCACAGGTGAGTGTGAGTGTAGTCTATTCCAACAACTTGAAATGCACCAACAATGGCAGCGCCAGCATGTGGTCGTTTCAAATGTAAATATACGAAGTTGTTCACGCGAAAGCGGAGCTGCTTTGGGGGTGGTGGCAGGCGAACGAGTTGAGAAGTTTGACATTTGCGTTGTTTATTTTCTCCATGTCGGATCAAGGTACTAGTGTTGGGGGTTGATTCCTAATATGTTCCAGATATGACAGAAGCAAAAAAATTGGTTTCGCGGGGGAGGACACTAGCAGATAGCAAAGTCTTTGGCTGAAATTTTGTGAAGTTAAAAGTTGACAGTCGCGTAAAGTGTGGGAAATGACGTATGTTTTTTTTTACCAGAAGGGCTGCATTTTAATTGCCCTTAGTCCGAGTGAGTGGGTGTGTGTCTATCTTGGTTCTGCGCTATAATATATACATAGTCTTCGGTAAAGTTGGGACAAACTCAATTATTTACTTGCTTTTATCGATAAAGTGTTGGTTGGTTGTTGAACTCGGTGGTTTTGTAAATATAGCGCGTCCTAGTTGTATTGAAGGAATCGCAGTGTTGGGAACAGGAGCAAAATTTATAAGTATGCTTTCAATACAAGCTAAGCAATCTAGATGAATGGCTGGTTTAAGCCATTTCATTTTGCTTTACTTTTATCAACCTTAACGACAATTCATTGCTTTCATTTTCGGGAAGACCAAACTGAGGTAACTAGGGCTAAGTCGCAAAAGCTCCAGAGTATGAACTGAAGAAATCCTCTCCGGACCTATGAACTTTAAGTGATTTGATTTTTGATCTTATGTGGATCCTTTTTGCGCATTACTCTTTTCGGTGTTATTGTCATTCTCCTCCTCAGAATGTACTCTGTTGTCACTACAGAAGTAACCCGGAAAACTTCTAGGAAGCAGTTAAAAGACACATTTTTAAAGATAAGCACCGATTTTTGAAAAGATAAGTACCGACAACAGGCACGTGAGAGCTTTCTTTAACAGCACCAGGAATCAATCCAAAGGCTTTCTGGGCTTAAAAAATATTTTCAAAAGCCTGACTTGCGAGTTTGATTACACACATAGAGCTAACACTGCTCTTTTGCGCGTGTATTCTCAATACAAGACTTCATGAGCGTGCAGAGAGTATTTTGGGAGATTTTCAAAGTTATCAAGCGATTCTGCTAAAGCACAGCATCAAAACATTTTATCAATTTTAGCGCACTGGCGCATATCCTTTTAGTAGACTGAGAACAAGTTGTTGGCGGTTTAAAAAAAACTTAAATCACTTTAAACCGTGACCACAAAGCAGGCTTGTAATATGACTCCATCGGCAATCAAAAGAGGATTACCGGGAGACGATTAAAAATAAATCCCAAAGTGGCTCCATCGGACAAATATAGGATTAGTTTGACTCGAACACTCTGTTTCTGTAATTTTGGCTCTCAAAAGAGAGTGGCGATGTCATTTCCCACAAGCGAGAAACGATTTCCGACGTAAAAAACACAATAGAAAACGTACTTGTGACAGATCTGTCGCAGAGGGACAGGTTAAGTTTCGTTTTTTGATTCTCAAACTGTTACAAAGGTGCAGAAAATAGGTTTTGGAATAGGGCCAATGGGATTTATGAGAGGATTTATTTTTAATTGCTTGCCGAGAGAATTTAAATTTGTATAATAAATCGCGTGATTTGTAGTGGATTTAATAAAAATTAATTTTAATCGTGGATTAGTGCCCGGTGGAGAAATGGTATTAGGCTTCGGCTTCGCCCCGTTACGATACGTGGGCTTTGAATCGGCTTTGCAATGACATTTCATTCATGAAGAGATAACTTTTATTATGCAGTCACTACGTTCTCCAAGCATGCCACGTAAATTGAAAAATTCAAACACACAGCCGAAAGCCCTGGTAGCTAGTGCTGTGTACGTAATTATATGATACATTCAACTAATATATAAATAATACCCAATTTGCCCCCAAATGTAGACACACTCAGATATTCTGCGTCATATCCGTGCATGACTAACACACTTAGACAAAAATATCCAAAGGCAGATTGATTGACTTCGTGTGTGCGATCGAAATCAAACCCCATTTGCTTCGCACGAAGCAAAATTTCAGCACATCTGAACTCGTGCTGGGCGTTACGTTTTCTCTTTGTGAACTCTTTCTCTTTCTCATTGTGCTAGGAAACACTGAAACCGTATGGCTGAACTTGTAAACGTCAAGCCAAGGCTGCTTTGTGGTTCCCGCATTAAGTTCTTGGAATCTGTCCTAAAGTTATAAAGCTAGTTATGACGCCGCTCAAAGATATGACAAGAACAATGCGACTCTCTTTCTTAAATGAGACGGATATACAATCCGATTATCTGAAATCGGGCCGCAGCAATGATAGCTTTAGAGATGTCTTAAAAAATCAGCTAGACTTTCTTTGCAAAATTAGGCTTGAGCCGAGTCTGGAGAGCAACTCTATCACTTACACACCCTGCGACACTAGAAATACTGGAAGACCAGCCTTATTATCGCACGAGGATGTTATTGTTCACGTTAAGAAGCTAGGATTCAGGAAATAGACAAACCTTCAGCTAAAGGGCATCTCGGGCTGTTACGCTAAATGCTGATGATGAGGAAAAGTGCTCGCGACATTGGCGTTAGACAAAATTCTCATTCAAAAAAAGCGTAACGTCAAATGTACATATTTAACCCTTTTGCGGAAAGTTTTGACTTAACTTTTAGCTTAACTTCAGCTTCGGTCCAATTTCGTTCAAAGCACATTGGCACTGCAGTTCTGACTCAATCAGTTAAGTAAGTTGCTCCTTACAGCAACTTCTTATAGAAAAAGTCCTTGAAATGTGGTTTTTAAGAAATGTTAAGAAAACAGTTGAAAATGGATGACGTTTTTCAAAGTGTTTGAAACCAGTACTTTTGAACCGCTTAGTGCACAAAACCGATATTGTACACACCACACGTATAAAATAAGTCAAATCAAATCAATCATTTTAGTAATATTTTTCTGAAAAAGTTTTATTCCTGCCGTTTGGACGCATTTTCGAAAAAAAATCTTAAAAATGCATGAACAAACGTGTTCCTCCCCTTATCCGGTGTTATTTGAGAAACCATACGAAACAAATTACACGTGTCAGTAATTATCCAACATTTTAACATTAAATACATTTTAACATAACATTTACACACATTTTAGATGTAATTAACAAATTTTGAAAGCGTTCTGAACTTTAACTTATCATCATCATCATTTTCAGTGACAGCTTATCCTTAGAAGGGTCGCGGAGCGAGGGCGGCTAAATGGGCCTTCCATAGTTCCCGATCATCCGCCACTAACTCAAGACTCATAGGCGTGATCTCCAGACCGGTCTCGAAGATGTTCTTTACCTGATCCCACCACCTGTTCTTGGTCTACCAGGCGGGCGACGCGCTCGCATCTGGGCTAACATAACCTGTCTCTGAAGTCTGTCGGGGGGCATGCAAACAACGTATCCAAACCATAGAAGAATTGATCGTTCCCCTCGGAGAAACAGCTGCTCAACATTATGATTCCCACGAATATTGACGTTTCTCACTCTATCCCTTAGGTAACACCAGCAACGCACTTCAGAAATCTCATTTCGGCAGCTTGTACCTGCGATCTAATTCTTTTGGTCATTACCCAAATTTCGTGACCATAAATGAGAGTTAAAACGAAAACTAAATTAAAAACTGAGATCTGAGAATTAACTCAAAAATTTAAACGCATTTTCAAAAACAATTTTTTAAAATCTAGTATTTACGCGGTAAATGCGATCTTGTTCAAATTTGGTCAAAGTACAAAGCGTACAAATAGAAAAGCACTGCATTAAAAGCATTTTGAATTTTCGTTGCCAACCTAAGTTTTTCAAAGCCTTTTAAAAAACGAAGTTAAAACAGGAGCTTGTTTTACCGCTCCTGCAAAAACCGGTGTCAACGGAATTTAGAAAAAAACAGCAGACGCTAGCGCAAGGTGCGGTGCTATTAGAAAAAAGTTTAACGCGAATTGAAAAAAAAAAAACAGAAAATGAAGTTGCTTAGGATTTGATTTTTTTTTTTTTTCAAAAAGGTGAAAAGAAGTTATGTCTCCCATTTTATCTCCCAAACGCTATAAATCCCCCTATATCTCCCAAATTCTAAAATTTTATACAAAACTATAGCCAACAGCGAGTACTCAAAAACTTTGAAGATTTGACTTAAAAACGTAAAAACATTTTCCAAACGAATTTTTAAAGATTTCTAGTCCCTCAACGGTAACGACGATCTTGATTAGATTTGGTCAAAGTATCTTAAGTTTAAAAGGCAATCTGTATTAAAAACGTTTTGAAATTGCCGTCAACCTCAAATTATAAGCCTATTTAAACAAACGAAATAAAAAACAGCATGTTTTACCGTTTTCTGCGAAATCCATGTTGCAGTCCATCTTTTTAAAATAAAAAAAGGTTGATAACAGTTTTGAAATAGTGAATGGTTTCCTAAATATGCTTGAAAACTATTTAGTTGACTAAATAAAATAATGCTGCTAGGAAATATCTTGTATTTCGTAACTTTTGAATCAGTTATTTTACGTCAACCGAACTTGACACCATCTCATGAACACCAACCACATGAACGTTAGCCAACACAATAAATTTTTTAAAAACAAACAATAAACTCATAATAGTGTTTTTATTAAAAAAATATAAAAATAAATTAAGTAAAAAGAATAATTTCATAATAAATTAAGAAAAAAGTATAAAACAGACAAAAAAATATATCCATAATAATTTCATAGAATTTAACAAAATCTGCGGAATATCGATGATCATAAGCTTTAACAAAAGCCGACAGATTGTTCCGCGTATGCCTTCATGACGGTATTTTTTTTTTTTTGATTTGCTGAAGCGCACTACCCTAGGGTAGCTTTATGCACCCATTATAGAAAATGTATAATAAAGATAATATAAATTTTATTTCCCCAGCTGTTGGAATCTATCCAGTGCTATTTTTTTTTAATCACAAACAAACACACGTTAAGACTGACTGCAAGGGGACTCCCTTATAATGTGATCTCTATTAGGGGTTCCCCTTCAATGGCAGTCTTCCTAGTTCGCTTTTGATTTCCTAACACAGTTGCTCATTTTGCTATTTGAGTGAGTTTTTTTTTTGTCCAAGAAGGCAATAGGCCTTTAGATCTATTAAAAAAAGTTGTCGATCAATAGCAGGCTAGTGGCGCAAATAGGAACGTAACTCAAAGTTAGTAAGAACATCTACCATTATTGCCCCCTTTGTTAACTCTTTCTTTGCAGTTGCGATTAAAAATGCCCTAAATATTTTCGTCACTCAGTCGTGCTTAAATTTTGGAACTTTTTTTAAGACAAATGCACCGCAGCTGGTTTTCTTATGCTTTGATGTTTTTTTTTTATTTTAAAATATTAATATTTTAATAGAGTCCCCAGCGTCGTGGAGAAGTATACGAAGAGATTGCTCGTCATCGTCGAAGCCCTCACAAAAGGTAAGATATTATTTTTTCTATCCCAGTGAAAGCAAGCTGTTAATTTCAGTGTTTCTTATTTTAGCAGTGGACGTTCCAAACGTGAGCACCATAAACGAGAACGTGAACGTGAGAAAATCACGACTACTGTTCAGAAGTGCAATAGCCCTCATCATTCAGCGTTCACGCCAAATTTGGGCATTAAAACTCCAGGTGATCAGTCTCCTCTAGCTACGGTATCCGGTCAGGCCACAACTCAAGCAGCTCAGGCCGCTGCAAGCCTCGTTAAAGCCGTCGAAGAGGCCTATTCAGGTTACAATAGTGGCGATGAACACCTTCGTCCGAAGGAGGGCTTTATCAGTCCCGAGGAATGGAAGCTCCGTGACGAGCAATTTGATAAAATGATGTCCGAGCAGGGTTTTATCCTTAAAAATATCGAAGAGGATGGCGCATGCTTGTTTAGAGCAATATCTTTGCAGATCTTTGGTGATGAAGAGATGCACGATCAAATACGCCAGCAAACCATGGACTATATTGTAAGTCTGCGCCTGTGGAAACTCCTAAATGTAGGAAACACTGTCTAACAATTAAATTTGTTTTCAATTTCCAGTACAAAAATCGTGAGTATTTCTCACAATTTGTTACCGAAGATATCAACAGCTACATCAAACGCAAACGCAAGAAGGATTCCCACGGTAACCACATTGAAATACAAGCAATGTCAGAAATCTACAATCGCCCCGTCGAATTGTACTGTTACAAGTCAGGTAAATGCAAATTTTGTGAAATTATCCGTTCAGTTTCATTTTATTGTCCTTGCAGCACCAATAAATATTTTCAATTCCGAGCAACTCAACAAAGGCTACCCACCGCTTCGACTTTCCTATCAACATGGATCCCACTATAACGCTATTATTGACCCGTACAATGCCACGGTAGGCGTGGGCTTAGGTTTAGCTGGTTATAAACCTGAGCTACAAACTAAAGACGCCGTTTTACTCAGTGAACAGCTTGAAATTGAACAGGTAACTAGCTTAAAAAACTATATTATGAGGGTTATTTACGATGCATAATGCCCTTCCAGACAATGTTCGAGGACAAGCTAAAGACAACTGACTGGGAGGCTACAAACGAGGCAATCGAAGAACAAATTGCACGCGAATCATACTTGCAGTGGTGTCGAGAAAACATGCAAAAGACACGTTTGCCTGCCGAAGCTGCCAACTCGAATAATAGCAATCATGCGAGTGGTAGTAGTAGCACTGCTGTAGGTGCGACTACATCGGCTACAGTAACGTCTGCTGAAGCGGCTGCAATAGCATCTCCCTCTAAGTACCAGCAGCAAGGACGGAACACAACATGTACAGTAACAAATGAAAATCTCAACTCTTCGACATCGTCTACTTCTTCGGTGGGATCACTCCCACCCGCAGCAGCGGCATCACCGTCATCAACAACAACTTCAAGCATGGCTACACCTCCAGCGCTGAATGTTGGTAATATGTCACCAAAGTCGTTGACTGCGTTCGCACAAAGCTTGCGCAAGGATTCAGAGCTGTGCTTTGACAGCGACGACACCGACATGAGTAGCACGAGCTCTATCGATCATCCATCAGGCGAGAAGTTGGCCAATCGTGGCAAAAAGTCTAAAACCAATGGCCCCAACTCGAGGCTGAGCAAGAAACGGCGGCGAGAAATAGCTGGCAGTGGTGGCACTGCGCACGGAGACGAAAAGGAGTAAGTTTTAAAAATTAATTTAAATTCAAAAATCGGATTCTTTTAACATTTGAGGGAATAGAAGATAAGAAAACGAGATAGAAAATAGGAGATTAATGAAACAATTGGCTTATCCTTAAGTAAAATCATATTTGGAGTGATCAAATTCGGAAAGAGAATCAACTGTTTACTGACAGCATAATTGGTTAAAGCAGTCCCCGCGATATGTAATGTTATGGCAGAATCGTGCCTTGAGCCCGTTTTAGTCAAAATGGTTTTTTCAACGGTCCAACATTTCACACATTCTTTTATGTGGTTCAAAGTCTTTAAACACAAGAGTACAGAAGGTTTCTAATTTAATGCAAGCTCTAAGTAGTTTTTGTCTTAAAAGTTTGGTCGCTAGTATTTTAACCTCGCTCTATGTGAGCCCAAAAATGTTAAGATGCCATCCACATCTCTAATGGATTAGTTATTAACTTTGACACTAATTTATGGCGTGATTATATCTCTTAAACGCTACTTTCTAATTTCGTTTTTGGCAAGCGCTTTTTGGCTCCTTAAAAACATGGCGCCAGTTAATAATAAGCAGAAGGCGTTGTCTGAAACAGTTTTTCTTTTCTAATAGTTGCTTCTCATTTTATTAACACAGCAGCAACGACGCCGACACTCCAGCCACAGTCAGCCAACAAGAGGTCGAAACAATCTGTGATTCCGAGACAAAGCGATCCCGGCCAACAACACCGACAACTAGTACAATCGCTTCCGATGAAGCCCAGCAGACAACATCTTCTTCATCAACACCATCTCCATCCTCATCACCCGGCACATCAAAACAAATCGCTGAGCCAAATGTCATCAACGCCACCGCCACGACATCATCATCCAATCAGCCGCCCTTGTCGACATTCTATCAGTCTCTGTTAGAGTCGTCATATGCCGCTGATGGTATGTGCAATGGTACTGTAACCCCTTTACAAACACCAACTTAAAGCTTTTGTTTCAAACTAACATTCCTTCACAGGCTTTGCTCAACTCTCTGAAAGCGAAATGCTACAGCAAGCTATTCAGCTTTCCACACAGGAGTACCTCGAGGATCAAAGACGAAAGGCCGGCTTCTTACGTTAATGCAATAGTTTCTTTTTTTGGACCTAAAAACATTTTTTACTCATTCACCCCACAACACACAGGCACTAAATGCACACAAACCCTGAACTTATTCGATGAATATGTATTTTGAAATCCTCTCCCTGAGCTAGCAAGTAGATTCAAATCAAGCAATGTAAATGCAATTACATAAAACAAAAGGAAAAAGTATTTAATGAAAATTAAACACAAATACACGCCTAGGTGGTAAGAATTAATATATATTCTAACAATATTTCCGCAACCTATGGATAGTACTAAATTAAAGGGCTGGTTTCTAGCTTCTTTTAGAGGTTCTGTTTATTAGGTAAAATCTTGTTTTCTTTGTTTGTAGTTTTAAAAGAAAATTCTATGTTTTTTGAATTAAGTTTTTTTTTTCAGTTATATTTTTTATTATTCGTTCTTGTTTGGCACTATACAAGATTAGTCTGTAAAACCTTTTTTTAATTGAATAACACAAATGAATTGCGTTTTCAAATACTAGACCAGCGGAGAATAAATTTAAAATGATGAATAACTTTATTAATGTAATCATTACTCTTATGGATTAATTAGAATTAATCATTCAATCAACCGTATTTTATAGGATATACGGGAAGGGATCTTAAAATGTATATTATGAAGATAAATTACTTACTTTGTTTAATATTGTTTTCTTGTTTTTGGAGAAATAAAATAATATTTAAAGTATTTAACTAAACACGCAGAATAGAACACTTTTTCGTCGAACCGAAAATTGGATGGATAAATGGCGGTGATATTAAACATAAAAAATTAAATAAATAGAGTGGCGCAACAGCTCGAGGTGAACCAGGGCCAACTTCTCAACAATGTATGCTGTGTGTGTTAATGTCTTCACATACAAGGGGACCTACAATTTTTTGCCGAATCCGAACGGCACTTTGAGAAGTTTTTCAAGACAAATGATACTCTCGGAGGGCTTGTCAGACCCTCGCGGAGGTGGGAACCGTGAAAAAGAACAAGTTTTTTTTTCAGGTTGCAATGGCAGGATTCGAACCCAGACCTCTGGCGTAGTAAGCACACACACTAACCACTACGCCACGGCACCCCACTGATATTAAACATACTGATATTGAACATACCGAAACTATAACGTATTCTCATCGCCCGAAATATTATCAGAATCAATTTGACCCCAGCAAAAGGAGGCAAAATCCTTATTGAGATATCGGACCACAGAACACTGCATAAAATTTTCAAAACACGCTGAGGACGGAATAAAATATAACTTCACTCCAGCCAACGTGTGAAAAATCAAAGTCGATGCTTCGACGGTTTTTTCCCGGTGGAAACACTTCGGGTTTTATTTTTAATGGTCGGTCGTTAATCACAGTTACATGACCTGCCGGTGGAGACTTAGTGTATATCTCTTTCATCTTTTTCACAAAACTTTTTTATGACAACAGTTTTGGACATCGTTATAAAATGTTGCAACTTCAAAAAGAAAACAAAACCATGACACCCATAATAGACTTAAGTGGGATTAGCCGTTCCATCCGTCACGTTGAAGTGCACAACTGACAACTAAGTTAAATATACACGTTCTTATGGGTACACGTTCTTCTCATAAGAACGTGTGTATTTCACTGAGTTGTCCGTTGTGTACTTCGACGTAACGGATGCAACGGAAGGCTTTAACAGTTTGCGACCTGTAAAAGGAAATGGTCAGATCTGTCACAAATATGTCTTCAATTGGGACTTATTCAACGATTTTTTTTGCTCCTAAGAAATCTAATCTTCACTCTCTTTTAAGAGCTAAAATCACAACAAAAAAGTGCTCGGGTCAAGTTAATCTCATGTTTGTCCAGTGGAGACACTTCGGGATCTATTCATTAAAGGCAGGTGTAGACTTATACTATGTCTCTACCGGACAATAATCTGCGGGTAACATGAATCTTCTACAAATTGCAAGATTAATCCTACAAATTTAAATCCTCTGGGTAAGTAGTTAAATATAGATTTCACTCACGCTCTCCCGAATTTGGGAGATTTGATCTGAACTCACTTACACATGCAAACATCTCTACTGCCAAACACAAAATCTTATCTAGACTTCAATTAAGACTACATCATTTAGATTCCTAGCAAAGAAGACTGGAGGCTGGATAACGTTGTTATCCACTCAAAGACAGCAGTTTACACAGATGTCTCTAAATCGGAAATGAAAAGGTTGACGCGCTAGAGAAAAATGGCTCACGTCTATGTATCACCACAGTCGACATAAGGTCTCATACTTCGCTCTCTTTTGAGACAGGCAAAATGTCTTCAACTTTTCAAAATATAACCCGAAAAAGGTGGGGAAATCTGCAGGGTTGCGGCCAAACAAAGGCGTTATGGCCATTCTTAGAGAGTAGAAAGTCAAAAAACTTATAGCAATAAAAAGGCCATCACTTGCCATAGCCACAAGAGCCGCAGACCACAACCTGGTGGGAAAACACTCAGCGAAACAAAATAAATAAAAAGAGTGGCACAACAGCTCGAGGTAAACTAGGGCCAACTTCTCAACAATCACCCCAATTACGCAAGTCGTATTCCAGAGTCACATACGAGCTTGCGCGTATTTCGTTATTATGAAACTGAGAGTCACTACGAACAAACTCTTACGCTAATGAGTTTCATGTCATTCAGAAAAACGCATAGGTACCATCGCGTGAGGTATCCGGTTCACATCGGTAATTATGCATGTCGTATTTAGTCGTTTTTTCAACGGATTCAGTCGTATTTTCTTCACTTGAAAGAAACGGAGCACAGATAGAAAATTCAAAATTGGTGCCACTGACGTTGTGTGTACTGTTTTCACCATGGGCTTACTTCTTCCAAAAGTTGTGTCATTGTATTTTTGGGAAGTTGAAGAAATTAATAAAACTGCAATTTCTTGAGTCCAAAACGGTTTAAATTTTTTACTTTAAAAACACACCATGCATTCGGCAAATTCATTGGATTAAACTATCTCTCGTCGCTCTGCGAATATTTGCCAACCGTTGTGTTGGTTCCTCCACATTAATGCGGTCATCAAAAAATAGACCGATTGAATTGATTCTAATTAATTAAAAAGCTAACCGAACGTATCGTTGCTGTTATTGGGGAGCGGCCACTATTGCAAAACCATACAAAATTAAATTTAATATTGAAAAGTGAAAAATTACAACAATTTACAATTCTACAAACATTATAATAATGGCTAGTCCTATGATCATTTCAAACGCTGCCAGGCGAACATCGTCAGGAACCATTCTATTATAATGATGCTGACATTAAGTGACAACTCTTCCTACGGTTTCAGAAGAGAACAAGTATTTGAAAAACAAATAATAGCAAAAAAAAAAACAGTATAAACAGCAAAAAACACAAATGTGGCTACCAATGCAGCGAGCTACCGACTGCAAACTTAAGAAACAAGGAAGACAATGACGAAAGCATTTTATGAAAAACTAGTGGGAGAGTTACAATCCGCTTAGGCGAATCGTTGGATGCCCCATCTCAATTGACCATTTTCGAGCTCCGAATTGTATCATAAATCTTGGTTGTTAAATTTCAGTTTCTATTAACTTCAACTGTATTTAGAATTTCTCAGTTTAAGAATCTTCTCCCTTAAAAAGGGGCGTGGCGTCCACCCCTTTTCAATTACATCGTTTTTTTGTTTACATTTTTTATCAGAAGTGATATACACCTCTTGATTGCATTTTCACATTAAAAATTTGGTCTATAGTTACTTAAAAACGCCTCCAAAAGTGGGCGTGGCAAAAATGTATTCATTAGAGTTGATAGCTTACGTACACACCTGAAGATTTTATGGTCCAAGTTTTTTGAATTTAAAGCAAATATATCAAATAAAAACCGTTTATTAGAATGCGTATTAAATATGACCACGCCTACAAGGGGGCGGTTTTCGCTTTTTTCTTAAATGCCAGTCACAATATACTTAAGCGAGGATAATGCGTACAAAATTTCCTACGACAACTTTGAATTTTCATGCTAATTTACTTACTAATTTAATACTAATTAACTTTACAGTGGGCGGATTTTGAAAATTTTTACTTTTGTACTGCTTCGGAACCTAGAAAGACCACTGACGTTGTGTGTACTGTTTTCACCATGGGCTTACTTCTTCCAAAAGTTGTGTCATTGTATTTTTGGGAAGTTGAAGAAATTAATAAAACTGCAATTTCTTGAGTCCAAAACGGTTTAAATTTTTTACTTTAAAAACACACCATGCATTCGGCAAATTCATTGGATTAAACTATCTCTCGTCGCTCTGCGAATATTTGCCAACCGTTGTGTTGGTTCCTCCACATTAATGCGGTCATCAAAAAATAGACCGATTGAATTGATTCTAATTAATTAAAAAGCTAACCGAACGTATCGTTGCTGTTATTGGGGAGCGGCCACTATTGCAAAACCATACAAAATTAAATTTAATATTGAAAAGTGAAAAATTACAACAATTTACAATTCTACAAACATTATAATAATGGCTAGTCCTATGATCATTTCAAACGCTGCCAGGCGAACATCGTCAGGAACCATTCTATTATAATGATGCTGACATTAAGTGACAACTCTTCCTACGGTTTCAGAAGAGAACAAGTATTTGAAAAACAAATAAAAGCAAAAAAAAAAACAGTATAAACAGCAAAAAACACAAATGTGGCTACCAATGCAGCGAGCTACCGACTGCAAACTTAAGAAACAAGGAAGACAATGACGAAAGCATTTTATGAAAAACTAGTGGGAGAGTTACAATCCGCTTAGGCGAATCGTTGGATGCCCCATCTCAATTGACCATTTTCGAGCTCCGAATTGTGTCATAAATCTTGGTTGTTAAATTTCAGTTTCTATTAACTTCAACTGTATTTAGAATTTCTCAGTTTAAGAATCTTCTCCCTTAAAAAGGGGCGTGGCGTCCACCCCTTTTCAATTACATCGTTTTTTTGTTTACATTTTTTATCAGAAGTGATATACACCTCTTGATTGCATTTTCACATTAAAAATTTGGTCTATAGTTACTTAAAAACGCCTCCAAAAGTGGGCGTGGCAAAAATGTATTCATTAGAGTTGATAGCTTACGTACACACCTGAAGATTTTATGGTCCAAGTTTTTTGAATATAAAGCAAATATATCAAATAAAAACCGTTTATTAGAATGCGTATTAAATATGACCACGCCTACGAGGGGGCGGTTTTCGCTTTTTTCTTAAATGCCAGTCACAATATACTTAAGCGAGGATAATGCGTACAAAATTTCCTACGACAACTTTGAATTTTCATGCTAATTTACTTATTATTAGTGGGCGTGTCAGTGGGCGGATTTTGAAAATTTTTACTTTTGTACTGCTTCGGAACCTAGAAAGACCAGATATTAAGTTTCAAGTTCCTAGCTCAAAATTAAAGGCCTAAGAACTACCGACACACGGTTGATCATCATATTTTTCATTTTCAGATCCCGTAAGGTGATGATCTCAAATTTTGTGATCAACTATTGCCATTCGGGTTTTTGCAATGATTGGCAAAATTTTGTGGTTTTTAGAAAGTGGCGAATATTTGTCGATTTGCGTAAATTTAGATAGTCGTTGTGTCGCCTGATTCTAAACTGCCGACTAGGTAAGGAATTTGCCACTGCCAATTGATAGCTACTCTCGGAAATTGTAGACAAGTCGATCTTTGTAAGTTTTCAAATATTGTTAGTACCTACTACAGCCTTACGTTTTAAGCCCAAATAATTTCTAAATTGCTTAATGACAAAAGGGTCGAGACTGATTAAGGCTCTGCCAAAAGTTTAATAAAACTTCTTCTGATGTAGAAATCGTATTCTTCACCTTACAATCAGTTTGCATTTTAATTTATGCAACCGTAGGCGGTAGGGTGCATCCATGCATTTTTGCGGCTACTGCTGCGATAAAAGTTAGTCTTAAGTTTCAAGTAATGACGTAAGAGTGTAACTATAGACGGATGCTGTAACTGAAATTGATAAAGAACCTGTCGTGAATGTTTGATGTAAGCCAACACACTGAAAGGAGTTTACACTGCCTAAATCTTAGATTGAGGAAAACGCAGAGTATGTCGAGTCAACTATTGTAGAGACTAAAGGTTCACATAGTACTACTATTCAATAATTCTTCGCTTAAGGACGAAATCATCATTGAATCATGATTGAATCATAAAGAAATAATCATCAACATCAAAATTATATGCTAACAAACGCTGCGACTCCTTTTCAACTTCGAGCCTAAATTTTTGTCTTTTTGCAATGTATATGTTGTGCCACAAACGGGCATCTTCTAGTCCCACTCAGTACATATTCTTTATTCTTTATTAATATCTTAATCAGTTGTGTCAACTCATTCAAACATGACTAAATGTGTGCATAAAATATTTGTCCGATTCCAATTCAAGTCCAATAAATTCGGTGCCAAAAGAATTTATGTGCCTACACAATAACCTCTCTGTTATCCGTTTCATATCTGCATACAGCTTTTCAATTAAACACATGCCATCGATTTGCCATCCGGTGTCGGACGTCCAATATTTGTAGCAAGCCTGTCCTGGGGGAGAAGTTTAGTCCTGCGTGTAACTCCCAATAAAAATTGCTAGGGTCAATAAAACCCACTTTATGGGCAAACGCGTTTCCAGTGTCTGCATCAGGACATTTGTTGCATTTCAACCTTTGCGAAGGGCATTTGAACACAGAATGTATGCTTGCATTGCATAATTAAGTTACCTTTAAGGACGATGTTAAATGGTTGTGTTAAGTGGCTCTTCTTGAAGTAATCTTCCTGAGAGATATGGCGTCAAGTTGGTGGCTTCTTTACTCCACTGTCCTTAATTTGAAATTAATTTATCTCAGTTTAAGATGCGTGGCCGGGTCTTTCCTTTTTATGTGACTTCTAAAAGGGTGAGATTTAATAAACAGTTCTCGTCAACTGAGTGTAAACAGAATATTGAAGAATTTGTTGGCACTTTGGGTGTTCATTAAAGCATGTTGATCAAAAAACTTTAGAAGTTAGGCATGGAGTCCACAAAACGAGTTAATTTAACTTGTTCTGTTTTTGGTTGGGCTATTTTATAGACACGAGACTCATTCGGTTCGTGTGCAGGTGAGGGATTTAAATTTTATTCGAGATGCGACCTTATTCTTAAGTGAATAAATTACTTTATTGCTAAATTTAGATATTTGAGTGCAAATATTGGTGTCGCTTCCATACTTTTTGTAGCAAGAGTCAAATTTCATTGGTCAAATTTTAGCAACGCCTAAAACCTGTCAGGAACCTTTACTTACTTTACTTACTTTCTTAATGGCCTACATACTAGCGGATGTTCTCTGCCCGGTCTTATGGTCTTCCACCCTCTTTGGTCCTGGGCACGCTTTTTGCAGTTATTCAAACTAAGTGCTCTGCCGTAGATACCGATGATGGATGGAACAATTATCATTAAATATCATTAAAACGCATCAGTTCTGAAGCCTAGACTCGAAAATCCTCTTGCCTGCATTACTAATAAGAAATCGTCGAGAAGTCATCTAATGTCAACCCGATAGGTTTTTTCAAAGCGTGTTCGTAGCAGAACTTTAATTACCATGGCACTTCCCTTATCAGGAGGTCTTACAAAGATAAAAAAGTATAAGAAATAGAGTGGCACAACAGCTCGAGGTGAACCAGGGCCAACTTCTCAACAATGTATGCTGTGTGTGTTGATTTCTTCACATACAAGAGACCTACAATTTTTTGCCGAATCCGAACGGCAGTTTGAGAAGGTTTTCAAGACAATTGATACTCTCGGAGGGCTTGTCAAACCCTCGTGGAGGTGGGGACCGTGAAAATGAACAAGTCTTCTTTTTTCAAGTGACGAGAGAGGAGATTTATATTTAGGGAATTTTTAGATTAGTTATATATTTTCTCTTGCTGAGGAGACTTGTATGGGAAATCCTGAGATTTATTAAAAATCTTTGTTAATCATGGTTAAGTGTCTGGTTGTAAAGTCTGTGAAAAAAATGAGAGCGCATACAAGGGCAATTTTTTAAATACATAAAAATTCACATTACTCACATAACGGTTTAATTACGGTTTGAATATCGATGTAAGAAAGACGAAAAGTGTTTTGGCCTTATCTTAAATGGTTTTACAGCCAGAAAGAAGAAAATTGAAGCATGCACTAAAAAGATAATGGATTTTCTTAATAAAATCGATTTTTTTTTAAAATATTGAAAAGTTTTTGAGAAATAAAGAAGAGATAACCATTTTTAACTTTTTTAACGTCATAGCTTTTTCATCACTTCAATTAAAAAGCCGATATTGGGCTCCCTGCCCAGTGCCCCCACACTATCTCCACATACCGATAACATATACCGTTTTAAAATGATATCAGACATAGACCATTTTTTTTTAGGTTCGAAAGAAAAATATAGAGGGTCTGAAATATTGCGTGGTTTTTTAGATATGTCTGAGATGATATATCTTATCAACTAATAAAGCAAAATATGTACATAAAAAAATTTGAATTAGAGAAGTGCGTGACTTCGTACTTGACGGTCTTTTTTTTATTTTTATCTTGCTGCAGAGATTTTAACTTGTATGGACAATCTTGAGATTTATTAAAGGTCTATGTAGATCATGGTTTAGTGTCCGGTTGAAATAGGATAAAAGTCTCTGTGTTTGTCTCATTTTAATATAATTCTTTCGCTATTCAAGCTATTTCGCTAGTGGGATAATAATCCTTAGTGCCCTTTTGAAGATAAAGAAACTGTGAAATCTGTGTAAGACATAATTTTCGTCTAATGAAAGTACACGGCGTGGTCGCAGTAAGCCCCTGAAGACATGCCAACCGTATGTGAGTCACCAATCATGTTTTTTGCTTCGCTAGCTTAAACACTTTGAAATCTGAACTTTACACGTCGTTCTTTGACAACCCAACGGCACCTAAAGAAAATCTATAAGTGTTTTGAACTCCGCCACATGAACCATGAAATCCACTATGAGGAGAAAGGAGTAGTCCTGAGAGAGGAGGATGAAGTCTATTCTTCTCATACCTGCCGCTTAATGACTTCATTAAGCGGCAGGTATGACTTCATCCAAATAGGTAGACTTCATCCAAATAGGAATAAGCTCAATCACGCTGTTTTACAATCAATTGCTGGTGATTATACCCACACCCGCCTCATGGAATGTGGCTCACTTGACCACAGGGATTTTTACCCATCAGTCAAGTTTGTGGTTCCAGACTCTATACGGTACTGAAACCACAAACTCCGCACTCTATCCGCTTATGGAAGAAGATGCCTGGTACAAGCTGTTACTTCTTAGCCTCCAGAAGAACTCAAAGAAGTTTGAAGACATTTCATGTACTGAGCAAAATATCCAACGCGGTTTCATTATTCTCTTCATAAGGCGGCTGCTTAACGTACTTATAGCTGCCAGATTGGCAGTATAGACATTCGCCAAACCACATCTACCCTGAAAGCCTGACGTTGATATTCCAATTTATGTGAAAGCGTCTGGAAGCGTTCAACAGTCACATGCAAGCTGGCTCGTCAATCAGTTGGTCTTTGGTTGTTAAAATGTGAAGAAAAGTTACTCATAAGGTTCCTATTAGGTTGAGGCGTTCAAGCCAAGCCCGCATATGCTTTTTTTCTTGAAGGCTACTATTATCCGACGGAGCACTTAGACACAACTACTGTCCATATTCTCCATTGTACTACCTTGTAGACACCTTGCATCGATGAACTTTGCTATGCATGCAAGAAAGTCGATTCGCCTGAAAGGTAGGAAAAAAGGAGTTCAACTCTCGCAAATGTCCGGCCGTAGTCCTTTAGTCTGAATGCATCCATCCAAGTTATCCCAACGAGCCCTGTGTTCACAGAACTCAAACAAGATTCACTTACGACTAAGTTTAGCGAAAGAATAATTTCGATCACTATCCTAGACGAAGTAAAAGATTTGCGTATGTGCTTTTATTGCTAGCTGGTTGTCATTGCATACACATATGCTTCTTGTCCTAAGCCTGTTGATCACAATAAAGTACATAGCCATTAGTATAGCGAAAACCTGCGCTTGCAAGATAGCCGCATAATAATTTTAGGAGTTCAGCTAAAGACCCCCGTTCGGTCATCTGTGAAAATACGATGGCAGCCTTCACCTGACGCAGAGTTTTATAGCAGAAGGATTTCTGGTAACAATGCTTCACAGGCCACATCCGTAGATAGAGGACACTTCTCGAAATAGTTCTTCAAAATGCCAAAGCGGGTGGAACTAAATGTCACTACCTTTATTTTAGAGAATGGTTATTTTCAGCGCACCTCATGAGTCATGATAAATAAATCAGGAAGGGAGGAGTTTTACCATGGCGGTATGGATCCAGAGCATCTCGAAGTAGGGTTACGTGTAAGTTCCAGGAACGTTGGGAGCCAATAGCGAAAGTTTACCACCATACACCATAAAAGGACCCTATGTTAAGCCAGAACCTAAGCCAGAACCCTATGTTATGACGCACTTGCCACAATCTGCTTCGACTTTCAGCGTCCTCTGCATTAGCATTGCCTAAATCTATTGAACTTGTGTTAAAACTACCCTGTCTGGGCTAAGTTGCATATGCTATAAAAGGCAGCGTTATTAAAAGCGCCCCCGACATCAAAAGCGCCCAGCATGTACACCTTCTGGTCAAGAGCACATTTGCGTCAGCAGAACGAAGTACAATGTGTAGCAGCCTAACTCATGCTCAGAGTACCAAGCGAATCTGATACAGTGTCGCTGGGTGGTCCAAAAATGAAAGTTGCAGCATGCAGACTCCCTGCCCCAACAGTATAGTAAAAAAATTGCGGGTGGAGACTTGGAGTATGTATTGTTTTTCTGTAAGATATAGTTGCAGTTTTTAGGAATATTTGAATTCTCTACATATCGTAAGTATACCGTCAAGATATTTAGTTTGCTAGCTCTATACTTTACGTATACCTAGTCAAACACTTCAATTTTTACGCAATTAAGACTATAAATCTTCATCGTCTTAAAAATCATTGTCGAATTGGTTTCCGTCAGAATACCGAGATTAATTTCAAATTTCACGCGCAAATGCAACTTTTCTGAAAACCCGCTGATATTTGATCTCAACAGCTAACCTAGTTTCTTTGTTTAAACGTTAACTCCTTAATTTCCTTAGCTGTTATTACTTTTTTTATGCATATTTTTTCTGTTTAATTTATTTATATTCATTATATTTATTTATTTAGTCATTTAATTATTAATCTATTTATTCATTATATTCATTTATCTAGCCGTTTATTTATTTATTTATTTATTTATGAGTTTATTTATTTATTTATATATAATATTTTGTTAAATTATTTATTTATTTTCTAATGTTATAAGTAAAACACATGCATGTACCTGATTTAATTTGTAAGTTCATATTATTTATATTTATATATTTATTTATTCAATTATTTATATATAAATTACTTCGGCTATTCGCACATAGGTATGTGTGATATTTATTATTATTATAATTAATTTTCTTTTTTTTTATTAATTTTTTTTTGTTCTCGAATTGAAGGTTTTTGTCGTATTTTCCTTCAAAGATTATTTGTAACCTTAAATTGTAACTATTAATTACATGTTAATAATTATTCAGAAGGAAGATATTTTTATATCACATCTCTGTACTACCTATTGTAAACTGTGCGGTGGCAATTAAATGTAATATTAAATACGAAATAAATCTAAATCATCATTAAATCATTAAAAATCATTTATCGTTTTTTCATTCATTTATCTTAAGAATCATTTATCGTCTTAAAAAACACACGCATAAGTTCCATACTAAATGTGCACCAACATGAGACATCCACACAGCAGTTGTAAATAAAAATTACGATTATTTTTAAACTAACAAATGGTCTTAAGGAAATCCTTTATACAGCAATAGATATTTCCCAAGCAAACATTTAACATTCCCAACAAACGCACGAAGGATATTTTTCCCCTCTCGCAAAAAGCTCCTAAACTTGTTGCACGCATCCCCCACTCATTTCAAGTTTAACCAGCAGTATCGTAGTATTCAAGGTCACAAAGTTTTCTGGGCCAATCAAATTACTGCGATTTCTATATCCTTCATCCCCTTCCTTCACTGCGAGTGGGTGGCAGAAGGATAACAACTAATCGTCTCAGCTCTTGGTAAGTTCTAAATGACGGATGCTCCATTGTTTGCTCAATGGATACGCGTTTCCTTCAGATCTAAATTGTTTGATAGAAGAACCTACTCGTACATACTTACAATATTACTCTTGACCGAAAGGGCAGAGCGGGGGTGTCTTTCCCGAGTGATAGCACTGTTTCTCAGAACCATAAATTAGCATTGCATCCTTTGGAACATAGGTTAGCAGAAGGTAACTAATTCCCTGAGTAGTCTATAAAAGGTTGACATATTTTTAAATACAAAAGAAAGTAGAATGTAACTTCTATGTCTAAGCATAGACAAAAAAATATATTTTTATGGTGTCTGTCTCTTGTTGCCTGAAAAGCAGTCTGGTCAGTAGCGATTAATTTAAGCGGAAGTTTTTAATTTAGCCTAAGTAAATGGAAGTCAAGAGACGAATCATAGGCTAAAAAGCGACTGACGAAGTTTTATCCCAATCATAAAAAATTGTCAATTATGAATTCTTGCGCGGAGCGGTGCGTCAGCTTTTGTGGAAGATAAAAATATGCATTATAATGCTTTGATAAGGTTATGTTAAATATTGTTCAACAGAAATATTTTCCGCTTACTTAAATTAAATGCTTTCAAATGCATCACTACTTTATTTTGAAAAATTATTATTTAAATTCAAAACTGTACAGTCGACCACCAAGAGCCTTAACATCGAAATTGGATTACGAAATTCTGCTTTTAAAAATTTTGTTCGGAAAATATCGCTTGAACTTTGTGTGGGGTCTGTTTCTTTTATTAGCTTTCTTTTTTTACCTATCTTTTGTATACTCGAGCCAGGGTATATTAATTTTAATGCATAGCTTGTAACATAGTAAAATCATCACCGTAGACTCCTAAAACCTGTTGGAGATATTATCAAGACCGATAGGTGAATTGATTAAGCCATGTCCGCCCGTCCACCCGGTCCGCCCGTCCGCCCGTCTGTATGTATAAATGATTTAGGTCCTCAAAATCAAGCTAGTGAGTTGAAACTTGAGGCGGCTTAGTTCTTATGTTGTACTGGCAAAGTACGAAAATTGGTTAAATCGGCAGGCTCATAGTCACGACCACTATTGGCTTCAATGTGATACAATAGTTTATTCACATTTTATTTCAAAGCCCTTTTGACCAAGTTACACAAGGCATAGGAACTCAAATTTAGGTGTATAGAAATTGCGTCTGAAAACCTTTAATACGACGAAAATTAAACCGCCCACACCATCGAATATGCCCACTTTTACCCTTAAAAACTATATTTTATCTTTAATAACTATATTTCTCTAAAAATTCACTCTAAATCGATTATATGCTGTAATATTTTTGCTAATAATTACACAAAACTTGCTTAAATTCGAATCACACTAAATTCAACTTTGTTACTTTGAATTCAAAACTCTCGTCCGAGCCTGAAGTCCGTGTATTAATACAAATTTAGCACTTTCTAGCATTTTCTATACTTCCCCTTTGGTGACTTTCTATTGGTATTATTCAACTGGCACTTTTTAATTGGAGGAAGAAAGTTCGATAACAAAATTCAAAATTCGAATGACAGTTTTCTGTCATCTGTGATTTTCTCGCCACATCACAATGTTATATGACAAATATTTATCATTACCCAAGTTTGTTACATTGTTCCTTCGTCCACTTAGGGGGCGTTTTTAGGAAAAAAAAACTGTTTACACCGGACCCAGGGTATATTTAGTTTGCCGTATAGTTTGTGAAATAATCACCGTAGACCCTTTTCACCTTCTAGAGATATGAATGGAACCGACAGGAGAATCGACTAAGCCATGTCCGTCCGTCCGTCCGTCCGTCCGTATGTAAACAACTTTTAGGCCTTAAATTTTAAGGTAGAGAGCTGAAATTTAGTAGGTTGGCTGGAAGTCCAGTCCTTCAGATCCAGTTTGAAAATTAGCTGTCTCTAATTTAAAAAAATACTTTTTCCAAATTTTGGCTATGATACAATGGCGCTAGCGCATTTGTCGCATTTTTGGTATGTGACATTGGCTTGTAATTGTCTTTGAAGTAACCAAAAAAGTTTGGCCTTTTTATTGACCACGCTCACTTTCTGAAGGGATTTTAGCTGAAAATGACTGTTTTTCAATAAATATATATGAAATTTGACTAAAAATTATATGAAAAAAGTTGAAGATATAAGCATTTTCTAACTTTCATGTATATTTGATATGTGCCTCAGCCCACTTTTGTGGGCGATGCGCTAAAAAAAGTGATTTTTTGGTTAAAAAGGCGGAGTTTTAGGCCGAAATGTATGCAACCACCTAGTATAAAGCATTCAACAGTTATATTTTTATATCCCGCCCGCTTTTTGGAGGCGTGACAGTTTTTTTTTTGGTCGGATATTTTATGATCCGTCGTAGATGGATTAAAGCTTTTGCATACGCACTGTTGCACTTTCCCACTTGTTTTTTTGGGCTTAGGTTTTCGGTTTTAAACACATTTCCTCGCAGATTTTTTAAACATGTCTACGCCCATTTTTCGGGTCGTAGCCCATGCGCATAATTGACTTCCAGTGAACGAAATCAGGCCAAGAAACCTCAAGATTTGGTGTTGCTGGGCAAAGAAGGTTGAGTATTTAGAAGTTCGGTACAGCCGAACTCTTACACTTACTCACTTCTTAGACGAATTCCACAGGAATGGAGTATAAAGTGAAAATGTAACATTGAGTAATAATTACGATAAACCCCCAACAGGACCTTAAAGGTATATGTTCAAGACCGAATTCTAAGCTGAATGAGCCATGTCCGTTCGGCCGTTCCTGCGTATGTCACCAATTTTTCGGCCTTATATTTTAAGCTAGAAAGCTCAGTTTTTATACGTTAGTTCCCTGTCATCCGAAGCATTGTTAACATTTTTAAAATCCGTCACCAGACACGCCCACAATCGGTCTAAATGTGTTGCTACCTCCAGTGCTTTCAAAACTGTAAGACGTCGTCATAAGCACAACCTAATGATTATTAGACATAAAAAGTAAAAACAACTAAAATTTTTACTAAATATGTTATGTAGCAAATACTTTAATTTTACATTTTGGGGCAGAATAAAAGAAAAACCTATAATTTCCCAGAAAAACATGGATCCGACTGCGTTTTAGCCTCACTAAGGGAAGAATAAGAAATAAAATTTAGCAAATAAGTTACTCCGGACTCAATTCTAGATTTCGTTCGTACAAAGATTTTGGTCACATCCATCTTTAAGGGTCAATTTTACATAATTTTTAAATTTGAAATAAAAAATCTAATTTTTGCGTACATTTTGGCTGTGCATTAACTTGGACATTTCTATGTTATAACTAATTTTTGGTTATAGGAGCTGAACATGCCACGCCTGTTCTAAAATAATAATAATATCTAGTAAATTAATGATTTAGGAAAGGAAACGTGAAGGAGCAAAGGAATGGAAAGAATAATTGGAATAGAAAGAGGAATAGGAAAAGGAATAGGATATACCGCGGTCCGTTACAAACAGACCGAAGCTATTACATACACACTGTTGCACTTACTTACTGGCTTTTATACCCCATCCATAGGATAGGAGGTATTTTAAGTTTGATTCATTTTATAGCTTGTAACACGGTGAAATAATAATGGTAGACCCAGTGCCGGCTTAAGCTAGCGCGGGGCCTGTAGCAAATTCTATAAAGGGGCCCTTGGATTGCTTTTGCTTATCAATTTAGTGGTATTTAGTAAAATAAAACTTTTAGATAAAAAACAAACTTTTCTGCATTTAGTTTGAGCAAATTTATAAATATTAGTATTTAGATCAACTTCTTCCCATTCAGAATATTTCATACCTTTCCCTTAATACTACATCTTAATGCTACGTCTTAAAGTACTCTTCTCTTAAAGAGTACTATTCTCTTAAAGGTCTTAGGGGTCTACGGTGATTATTTCACCGCGTTACAAGCTATACAGCTATTTTGAGCTCCGCCCACTTTAAGGGGGCGTTTTTGGGAAAAAACTGTTTTGTTTCCGATATAATTTACGGTTTTAACGCATTTTGTCATGAATCTAACGAAATTAAAATTAATTGATTTTGATTTTTAGCCCAGACCCATTTTGGGAGGCGTGGCCTACACAAATTATATATGAACTCGGGACAAAAAATTTTAAGACTTGGTGTTACACGGTATATAGGGTCCAGTATATAGAAGTTTTTCACAGACGAACTCTTGCACTTACTCCTTATACTTGTTTATTTCTTTTCATGTTAGACAATGTCAAAAAAGAAAGAAATAAGACAACGACAAATATATTTTTTCGTGAGTATAATAAGTTGGTTGCCTGCAATAGCTATAAGGGAATTCCCCTATTAGTTTCGCAGTGGTGCCATTTTGCGTGTAGCGCGGAGCAAAACATTAGTTTTGGTTTGACCAGCGCTCACTCTTAGAAATGTATTAAAAAGTTTAAACTAGAGTTGAACATTTTGATGAGACTATTTCATGGTAAATATTGTACACACACATTCATTCGAAAAAAAAAATTAACGCTTCGATCTAAATACATACATATACATATATACTTTTTACGGTCAGAAAGCGTTTGTGCGCGGGGCCTCCAAATGCGCGGGGCCCGTAGCATTTGCTACTTTTGCTACGTGGGTAATCCGCAAATGGGTAGACCCCCAAGACCTTAAGGGAATATGATCGAGACCGAATTCTGAATCTAATGAGCCATGTCCGTCCGTCCGTCCGTCTGTCTGTATGTCAAACGTTTTTAGGCCTTTAGTTTTAAGCTAGGTAGCTGAATTTTGGCACATAGGTTCATTGCCATCCGCAGTAGCACAAATGTAAAAAATTTTTGAATCCACCTACAGACACCCCCACTATTGTGCAAATACCTTAAGAGCTTCAAAGCTGTAAGACGTCTTAAAAGCCTGAAATTTGGTATTTTTTATCTCCTGTTTATTGTAAAACACACAAAATAAAAATTTAATCGCTTTACCTCCCCTACTGGGCGTGGCATCGGTTTAAAGGTTAATTTTTCAAATTCATTTTATTCAATATACTTGTTCCAAATCGAAAAAAATTTACTCAATATATTATGTAGAAAACACATAGTTCTACATTTCGTTCATACAAGACTTTGAGCCACGCCCACATTTGGAGGCAAAATTGAAGAAAAACCTAAAAATTTCCAGAAAACCGTAATTTCGACTGACCTTAAGACTAATTTAAAGATAGAAAAAAAAAAATTTGCAAGTTAGATAATATTTAATTTTAGATTTCATTGACACAAAGTTTTTATCCAAGCCTCCTCTTAGGAGTCTTTTTTTTCAAAAATATTGAATTTGAACCAAAAAAAAATTGTATTTTTACGTACATTTAGCGTAACTTGGAAATATCTGCGTCATAATTGATGGCTGGTAATTAGGAGCGGTTGGACCACGCTCCTTTTAAAAGTTTGCACTTCTAATTAAACGTCAAAAAACAACAATAACATCAGCATTTTACAATGCGGGTAAGGATGGGGTATTCAACGGTTCGTTTTATGGACTTTAACTATACTGTGTACACACTGTAGCGCCTACTCACTGGTTTCTATATAGAAATTTAACAGACTTATGTCTATATTTTTTTAGAGAGTGCCATAAATTAAGACCCAAATTCAGCTACAATATAAATTTGAAATGGGTCTTAATGGCTAGCACATGGTCTACGTCCCAACAGAGCCAAATCCTTTGGTGAATACCCAGGGTATGTGCTTTCCAGCTGGATGCTGAGATTAAGCTTAGAAAGTCTATAATAATAATAATAATAACAAACATTGTATGTAGTCTGTACCTGTATCCTGGAGTGGTTGTTTCGCAGCGGGTAGTATTATTTAATTATAAATAAATATAAATAAATAAATAGAGTGGTGCAACAGCTCGAGGTGAACCAGGGCCAACTTCTCAACAATGTATGCTGGTGTGTTAATTTCTTTACATACAAGGGGACCTACAATTTTTTGCCGAATCCGAACGGCACATTGAGAAGTTTTTCAAGACAATTAATACTCTCGGAGGGCTTGTCAAACCCTCGCGGAGGTGGGGACCGTGAAAAGAACAAGTCTTTTTTTTTCAGGTGACGATGGCAGAATTCGAACCCAGACCAGTATTATTCAATTATTCAATTATATTCAACATAACGGGTGTTCATTAAGACATAGTCTTTTGTAGTACATAGGCAAGGAGTATATTACATGGAATGTTCTTAATATATTCCTTGTATTATATATATTGCTAATATAAAATAATAATAACATAGTACGAAAATATGATCTGATGATAAATTCATTCATTTCATTAGTCCATTGGATTCTCCGCCTTGGTAGGCCAGCTAGAGTGGTCAATTACCTTGGTGCCAATGAAACACTTTTACCTAGTTGGAAAGCGAGGTGTTGGTTTTCCCGTTTTTGAGTTTATGGTAATGATGTTAAAAGTCGCTGCTCCACCACTGGCGACTCAACCCCATGTTGGGCCGAGCCATCGCCGACAGCCGTGGCGACGTTTGAGAGTATATTTCAGCTCGAATCTCTTCATTTTCATTCTGATTCATTTGGTTTGCTCCGTGTCTTGACAGGGGTTTTGCATTTTTTCCCTTCTGCCAGGTATATTTAAGGCCGCCAATAATATGAGGTACAGACACCTACCTTCGAGCCGCACAATCTGTATCAGACACTAAAGGGATTTTGATAAGGGTCCGCAGGTTTGTCAAACCCGTTACTCTACTTCTGCAGAGCACCCCGTGCGGGTGTGGCTCCCCGACGGGGAGACAGCTTAAGCCCACTCTGGTTTTGCCTTGCATTAAACTCACTCTCTGCTTTACTCAATAAAAGCAAATAGGGGTTCGAAATAAAGGGCAGTGGAGAGAGGGCCAGAATTATCCACCCTATGTTCATGGACGATATTAACGTGCTGGCAAGCACTGCTAAAGGCTTGGAACAGCTTCTCCAAATCGTGAAAATTTTTTCGTCCGATATAAAAATGGAGTTTGGGGTACAGAAGTGCAAAACAGTGAGCATTATGAGAGGTAAATTGGCGAGAGGTTTAGAATACATAACCGCTAGGAATGAGATAATTGGCGAACTGGAGGATGGTGAAATGCACAAATATTTGGGCTTTGAGCAATCAAATATGATAAATCACACATCTATCGAAACAATGCTAACAGGAACATTCAGAAGCGACTAGAATCGGTTTTAAAGACTTCCTTAAACGCAAAGAACATGGCAATGGCGATAAATATTTTTGCTATTCCGGTTATAGCTTACTCAGCAGGAATAATCAAGTGGAGTGAGACTAATCTGGAAGGATTAGACAGAAAAGTACGGACTTTAATGACCAAACACCGTCAACACCCATCATCCGCAAGCTGCAGTTAAAAGACTTGTTACCCTGGAGAGAAAAGGTGGAACGGGCTTGCTAAGTATTAAGGCTCTGGTCAAGAAGGAGGTACACAATCTGCACAAATATTTTCTTAGTAAATCCACAACATCGGCACTCCACTATGTAGTCGCATAAGAAGACGACAACCTCACGGCGGTGAACATGAGAAACAGAGATTTGTTAGATGGGGTAAACATCACTGCAACTCAAAGCTCAACCAACGGGAGAGCAAAGTCCCTCCATGGAAGACACCCAAACGAAATGGATGGCCCAAAAGTGGATGCTTACATGTCCAACCTCTGGCTTAGGGTCGGAAGCCTGTACCCGGAAACAGAGGGTTTCATGATAGCGATCCAGGATCAAGTGGTACCAACCAGAAACTACCTAAAGGGCGTAATAAGAGATCCCTCGCTCCAAACGGACATTTGTCGAAGTTGTGGTGCTACCCATTAAACTATGCATCACATTTTAGCAGGATGAGTGTTTCTTGCTAATAATGCTTATAAACGCAGGCACGACAATGTAGGCAAAATAATACACCAAGAACTGAAAAGGTTGTATGGCGTTGCATCACAAACTGTCTCTATAATCCTCTCCTCTACCAGTTTAGTACCAAAAAAACAGTCGCTGCAATGGATAAACTTAAGGTGCCGACCAGCCTGATATATGAAATGCAAAAATGCGTTATTCAGGGAATTCTTATCGCAACGAATGCTGCTAAATCCATAAAGGCGAAACTGGACTGCGCTTCAACAGAGCATATACCCTTGGTGCTAGCACACGGGATATGTGATCTCCAGCAAAGGCCGAGATGGATAAAACTCAAACATAATAACAGTTACAATAATAATATAATCATATAATTATGTACCTATACACACAACATTCTCAGATAGGAGCTTCTATGTAACGCCAAACGAATCAAATGCGGTAATATAGACAGCAATAAGATACGAACTGATAAGATAAGGATAAACGTTCTTATTAATATTCTTGTTAAGAAAAAGAAAAGTTAAAGAAAAATTCTTGTTCTTATTTTAAAATTTCGTAACAATTCGTCCGCCGACCTACAAATCATTGCAAACTTTTTTGCACAATTCTTTAGTCAATCTTTTTTAGAACCGATCCAAGCACACGAGTTGAACTACTTTAGCTACATGGTTTACTGTCCGCTGACAACTCTTATCTCTGTGGATTTAACCCTAGCCTGAGTAACAGATAAAATCACTAGGCTTAACGATGATTATTCACCCGGTCCTGACGGTTTGCCGATTGTTTTTACTAAAATGCGTTAACGTTTTAGCACCTCCTCTAACAGCCTTATTTCGTCTGTCGATTACTTCAGCAATTTTCCCATTTCTATGGAGGGACTCTTATATTATCCTCACGCACAAAAAGAGTAACAAAAACGATGTAAGTAACTACTCCCAAGCTTTTTGAAAGTATGGTGTATCAAGAAATGCTTTCCCATTGCAATCATTTCAATAGATCAACATGGTTTCTTTAAAGCCAAATCCATTGTTACCAATCTCACTTAATTTGTTTCAAGGACCCTGTCCGCATTGGAAGATGGAACGGAAGTTGACGCCATTGCCACTGATTTCAGCAAGGCTTTCGACATTTCGTTGATTGGATTAAATCGATCAGTACAGAGTGCTTTTTAGATCTTCAGTTTCTGATCCAATTAAGGCAACTTCCGGTGTCCCTCAAGGCAGTCATCTCGGCCCTATCATATTGATCCTTGCAATCAACGACATTAATATGGTCCTGACTTCCTCTAACACCTCTGCGTTTGCAGATGATATGCGAATCTCAAAAATCATTTCTGCACCCTCTGATGTCGACGGATTGCAAAACGATCTAAATCAATTTGCAGTTTGGTGTAAAAAAAAACTATTAAGACCTTCACGTCAGCAAATGCAAGGCAATAACCTACTCCCGTAGACGTACCCCCCAACATATTAAAATCTACCTCATTAACGATGAATCTGTTCCAACAACAACCGAAATCCGTGATTTAGGTGCTATTTGTGACAAGGAACCGAACTTCCGTTATCACACTGATAACATCATAAGCCGCGCACATTCTGCTCTAGGCTTCGTAAAAAAAATGGTCCAAGGAGTTCTCTGATCCCTATGTCCCAAAACCCTCTACATTAGTTTCGTTAGACCTCTTCTTGAATATGCTGTCAAGTTTGGTCTCCATATCAGCAAACCCGCATACAAAGAATTGAAACAGTCCAGCGAAGGTTTATCCATTTCGCTCTTTGTGGTCTCGGCTGGACCGATCCCTTCGTGTTGCCGCCATTTGAGCATCGACTTAACCTAGTTGGCATGCAATCACTAAAAAACGTCGAGAGGTAGCCGACATCCTCTTCATTCACCAGCTTTTAAACGGAAACATTGACAGCCCACAACTTCTTCAATTGATTTCCTTTTCACCTAATCCCCGCAATCTCAGATCTGTTCCCTTGTTCCGTCTTGTTACCCACCGCACTAATAATAGTCATTTCGAGCCAATCACTAGAATGATAACTAATTACTACGCTGAAGTTTTTGACCTTAATTGTACGTTGTTTAAAAAAATTCTCCTAAATTCTTTCCATTCTTAATTTCAGCACCCTTTTCAGTCCCAGCTCTTGCTTTTCCCGCCTAGTTTTAAGTTTAGGGGGGAAACAAACACATCACCTAGGTGACATCACCTAACAAAGCGTGATGTCAGTGAAGCCTTCGTGAGTATTGGGACGGAAGCGGCGAATATGGGTTTAGCAGTCAATGAGGGCAAAACCAAGTATATGCTGTCATCAAGAAAAGACACCCAACACCGACGTCTTGGACAAAACATCACCATCGACAGCTATAATTTTGAGGTAGTTAGGGACTTTGTCTACCTGGGTTCCGCTATCAATTCAGGCAATGACACCAGCGCTGAAATCAAACGAAGGATAACTCTTGCCAATCGCTGTTTCTTTGGGCTATGGAGGCAATTGAGTAGCAAAGCCCTCTCTCGAGCAACTAAAGTGTCCATGTATAAGACCCTCATCATCCCAGTCCTGCTTTACGGTGCAGAAGCATGGACCCTATCAAAGGCGGATGGAAACACTTTAGGCTGCTTCAAGAAAATTCTTCGGACGATTTACGGTCCCGTCTGCATAGACGGAGAGTGGAAGAGGGGATATAACATCGAAATGTACGGGCTGTACAGCGATACCGACCTAGCCAAAAGAGTCAAAACACAACGTCTACGATGGCTGGGTCATCTAGAGCGGATGGAGACCAACGCCCCGGCCCGGAAAATCTTCGAATCCACACCGCAGGGACGGAGCGGTAGAGGAGCACCGAGACTCAGGTGGCCTCAGCCAACTTCGCGTGCGAAACTGGAGACGGCTAGCTAGAGACAGAGCTGGCTGGCGAAGCTTGTTGGCTGAGGCTCAGGTCCACCCCGGACTGTAGCGCCACCTTAAGTAAGTGAGTAAGTTTAAAGTTTGCTTGTATTAAGCTTAATACAATTGCCCCTTGGGAGGCACTAAACTTAACTAAACTAAAAGAACTAGACCTAAGCATGTTATAAGATGTCCATAGAAGTGTGGTAAAAAAAATTAAACCCATTACAGGATACGCAAGAGTGTGGTCGACCTTCTGGACATCAAGGATTGGATCATTTTTGTGTTACATCGTGGCTCAACTGAAGCTGTCTGTTATGTGCCACTGTGTATTATAACATCGATTGAAACATTTTTATAAGGATTCCCCTCATTATTTTTAAACCAAAGAATTGAGACATAAAAGGGGTCAACTTGTTTGAGATAAAATATAAAGTAACCTCTCGCCACAAAGGAACCATCCTGACTGAAGAATACCACACTTTTGCAAGAATTAGGCCTATTGTAGGGTGGACTTTTCCATGTAAAGCTTTTTTCTGGAGAAATTTCCCTTAACGCTTTCTCCATACGACCACCTATAGTCTCATCTGGCGGAGAAAAAACCACCCTCAGCCAATGCGAATCACTTGAGTGGGTGTATATATACACATCCTTACCATCAGGGACATTATCTCCTCGCACAGCAATCAAGAGGACCAAACTGAAGTCAATTTCAAATATAAAAGAACTCGCAGCACTGATCCTTTCAACATTCATTCATCGCTTTTGACAGAGTGGACAGCATAGTAACACGAGAGCCAGACTAAGGGTCCCAAAGTGTTTTACGAAATCAATTGAATCAACCGACTACAGTATCCTTTTCAAAGCGAACCCGATACTTTTGTGTAAACTAAAAAAAAGTGCAGTGACTTTTGTATTTCTTGTGATAACTTAGTTAAGTTCGCGGCTCTAAAAACAAAGACTTAAAACCCAAAGTGACTTTGTCTTGTGCTGTGTTACAAGGTTTTATTTAAATTTATTCTCAAACACAAATTGCGTGATCTACACAAATAAAATCTTCAGGTGAGTAACGAAATGTAAATAAGAAAGTCCACAAGGACATCAACCACTATTGACATTCATTATTTGAAGCGAGAAAGTCTTTTGTGTCGAAATCTCATCTAATTGAGTTCCTTCAAACGCAGAAGGAAATTACAGTTAACAATCTTTGTTGACGCACTGCCTCCTTTTTGCGGGCGGGATAATAAATGGCCTACCTGTTGGACTCGTTTGGTGATTTTTATTTTGTCTTGCGCCCCCAGGGTTAGTAGCAGGGAAAGTTCATCTTTAATTTACATTTTTAATCTCCTGTGTATAGTATGTCGAGGCAATGAATATCCTGGAATTGAAACATCCTAGACGAGCGATGACAAAGTTGTCACAGTGCGACAGTCATTAATTCTCATTTTTTTATCGTCATCTCCTTGAGCCACTTGTTCTTACTTCCTTTGGGGCAATGGTGAACTATTTGTTTGCCAAAGGACGACGGATACCTTATTAACAAACCGCTTTGTTGTTTTTTTTTTTTTGCTCAGAGTCTATTTTCAGTGCAGTGGGTTTTTTTTATAAATTAATTGGAGGGAAATTGTGCAGGAGAGATGACAGCAGTGAGAATGTTAGGTGAACCACAGGAATAACTTATTCTGTGTTGCGGCATTTTTATTTGAGAAGCCATTCAATTGTTTTTTTTTAGGGACAGTCCTTGCAGGAGATATAAGGTTTCTTAGCAGGGGCAACTTTTAAATAAAGTCGAGATCTCTAGTGAGGAATCACCTGAGTTTGAACATAACATTTCGTTTTAATTTTTTTGAATAATAAACTTTTTTGCGGGTACGCACACAAAAAAGCCAACGCGAAGACAATGAAATGAGTTTTATCAGCACCTTAAGAGGTCTTTAAGGGAATTTCACAGAAATTACGTATTTATAGAATGACTCGATGTAAAGGAGATTTTATCAAAGTGTTTGGCGCTTGGGGCATTTTATGATGTGGGGGAAAAACAAACTACGTCAGGTTACTGAAGGAATAAAATTAGGCATTGCGGTCCTATGAGACTGAGTTTATTATCCTGTTGATGGTTTATGATGAAAGGAGACATTCTTTTTTATCTGTTTATCAGACAAGGGATTTAAATTAAAAGTTAATAGAAAAAACAATGACCGTTGCTGAGATCGAGATCCAATGGGAATAGAAATTTTACTTAAAACTTGTTTTAATTTTAATTTTAAGATTGTCTTTTTTGAATGATTAAAGATTGTGCGCTTGCATGCGTACATGACGAGAATAATTGATAAAATTATTTTATGTTATTGTGTCTTTAGGTATATGCACATCATAAATCTTTTATTCTTTAATTTTTTGTTAAAGTTGTTATTAATGGAATTATTGTTCTTAAAGTTGTAATTAATGGAAAATATTGGAAAAAATAGGTCATAATTATTAAAATAAGTAGTGAGGCGTTGGTCAGTGGTTTGCGGAGATTGTTTTAGCCATTTACTGAAGCTATTATATGTCTCAATTTTTATTTTTCTTATTTTTTCAATTTCTTTTTTATCTCTACATTTTTCGTAAAAGTCCAGACTAGATTTGATCATTAATCAGGAGGGCCTTCCTGAGGCTATTGCTGGGGGCTTGAAAAAGGTGCCTTCTCTGATAAAATCCTACAGCGGTCTTTTCACTAGGGTGGCGCAGTCAGGAGGACAAGAATCATCTGTTAAGGAATTTCGGATAGATTTGGTGATATAATATCTTCTTCATCGAGGACAAAGTCTGCCTGCAGTGTCCGTTGATAAGCCAGGATGTTTCTTCTGTTTGCAATGGTCTTTGAAAATTCCAGTCAGGATTTTTAATTTAACCCTGTCCAGTTTGTGAGTAAATTAGACCTTCTGGGGTGAATATAGGGAAACAATTTTTGTAGCAGAACTGTCTATGTGAATCGCGCCAGACATCATTGGGTTCGGTTTAACCTAGGCTTGTTGTTAAGTTTTTTAAGAGTTTTGTAATGTTTGTAATGACATCTCCAAATGGTTCAGGCCCTGTGAGGGATGTAGTTGCACCAACATTAGACAGAGTCTGATCATTCGTTGCCGTTAAGGCCGCTATGTGAAGGATGATAACATTTTTCTTAGCTAGTTCTTGGAAGGGGACCTCAGCCAACCTTGCGTACCAAATTGGATACGTATGGCTAAGGACAGAGATGGCTGATGAAGCTTGTTGGCTGAGGCCAAAGCCCAGACTGTAGCACCACCTTATGTAGGTAAATAAGTTTCTGTTTCTAGATTCACATTATTTATCTGTTACATGTAAATCAAGTGCCTTGTGTTACAAGTTTTTTACTAGCTTTTGCCAAGGTTTACTAAATAATTCGCTTGCGATAGATTTCCACGAATTTCAGAACCGATCCCTGCCTTCTACGGAAGGCTTCGTGGCTCATCGCATATCTCAAACATGGGGTACCTACTTACCCAACATGAAATGCATTTTAAATGCTTCGAGTGTTTCTTACTTCATTTATCACCGATTTAGGTAAATATTTTTGGCTAGTCTGTAATGTTTTTCATTTTCATGATGAGGATCATCTTCATAGTGAGGTACCAGTTCCTTGTTTCGGTTCCCTTAGTCTTGTTCTTTGAGTTTATTTTCTGTTGGGTACTGAAGTTATGAATGACGGATTTGGATGGTCAAGGTCTGAATGACGGATCGGAATGACATAATTAAGTGCGTGTTAAAAGCATTTATAGCTGCTTAACTGTCCGCGTATGTAGGGAAATTTGTACCTTTGATATTTATTTAATTGTGTCGTAAATGTATGTGTATTTTGGCAAAATCTTTTGTAACGTTTTTCTACCAGTTAGTAAGAAATTTCGGCATTTATTAGCCAGTCCAATCATATTATCTGACACTGTCATATTGACAGATCGCTTGCAAAGCTTATGCACAACCAACAGACAGACTACATCAGCCCAAACATGAGGTGCATGATATACTTTTAATTTTAAGTAAAATTTTCGACAAACGGAAAAAAGAAGACGGTTTGGAGATTTTGAATTTTTAAACTGACGGTTTTGAATATAAGTTTGTTTTAGGAATATGGAAAGATCTCCGAATCATACAGAGTCTCGGTTGAGGCCTTTATACTTTCAACCTTTGATGAGCTACTTTACTGTCAATCAAGTTATGTCTTTATTGCCATCCTTAAAGACAGCCAAGTCTTAAGGCTATTGATTCAGCTACCGTAACCTTCAAATAAGTGCAGAAATTTCCCTTCTAGGGCTACTGGTTCCCAATTGGCCACCTCCCCAAGTGGCAGATAAGGGAACGCTTACCAAATAAGGTGAGCATTATGTCATACTTCCTCTAAAAATGATTGGTGTAAAAAGAGCCAGATTGCAACCAATATGAAAGATGTCACCCATTTCCTAAGCTACACACATTGGTTGAGTACCGACCATCACAACGTCAACAACCATCACAAACCAGGATACTTTCGAATCGTGGTATCAAAAAAGTACATCAAAGTGCTACTTACCGAATAGCAGTTCAACAAATTTTGCCCAATTTGGTTTCATTCAGAATAAGGTGGCTCAAAGCCGGAGAACTATGTAATATGTTTCCCGGTTTGGGCAAACAGGCAAGATAACCAGATTTGAAGTAAGCTTGTGCTCAAAGAAAATTATGTGGAATTTACCCCGATACGGTAGTCTGGCCAGGCCATGGAAACAAGTGAGTAAGCGCAAGAGTTCGTCTGTGACAGACTTCTCTATATCCAACCCTATATACCGTGTTACACCAAATCTTAAAGTTTTTTTTTTAGCCGAACTCATATATTATTTGTATAAGCCACACCCAAAAAAGTTGGTATGGGCTAAAAACTAAAATCAATCAATTGTAATTTCGTTAGAATTAAAAAATAGAGTAAAAGCGAAAATTATTTCTGAAAAAAACGATTTTTCCCTAAAAAAACGCCTCTTAAAAGTAAGCAGAGTTAAAACGTTGTATGGAGCAAACTAAGCAAATAATCTATAATTTTTCCATAGAATTTTTTTCGATTTGGAGTTAAGTTTCTGAGAAATTGGGTTTTTAAAAATCTAACATGTTAAAATGGTCGATATTGTGGGCGGTCTAAATGTGTTCACTGTGTTACAAACTATGCATTAAAATTAATATGCCCTCGGTCGGGTATAAAAAAAACGATAAAAAATCTATTTTCTCGAGTGGTGACTTGCCGTTGGTTCTCTACGATAAGTGGTATATGACAGAAATTCAATTCCAAGAATTGTTGACGTGATAAGAAATACATATCACTATCAAGATGAACTTGGAAAAAATTTCATAAGTAACCAAGTGCATGCTAAAATTACCCAAAATGTGATAAAAATATTTGGTGCATTTTTAATTAGTATCCGTTGCTTGATTTATTTGTCTTAAATGAACAGTTAAAATTTTTAAACAGAAATCGATACATTGAACCAAAAATAAACCTTGCTCTACGTATTCAGGAACTTCACTTTTTTGTTTCATCTATTTTCCCAACAAACTGCGTTTTCGATAATGAACACATTCACGTGTATGACCTAAATAAAGAGTAAGCCTTCAGTATTCCTTCTTTTGAATTCAAGTGAAATCACTTGAGCCACAGGAAACTTTAAATAGAAAACGACAAACTACCCCCTCAGGAATCGGGATATGGCAACAAAAAAATTGCATTGTAATCGCACACGCATATTCACAACCCAAACCTATGTCCTGCTCCCCCTTTGATATGGCATTTTTTCGCAAAAAGATACAATCACCACTGGCGGTGTGCGGTTGTGAAGGAATTTTAAAAAGTGTCTCAAACAATTCCAATAAGCAGCGAATTCGCAGTTTATTTCCGTGCCAGGACACTGGAAAGAACGCTATTTGTGGTCTGCTGGCATGGATCAACTTTCGATTTGTAAAAACGCTGCCGGAAGGCGTAAGTTGAAATAGACATTTCGAGTAAAAATTACAAAGGAGAAGGCCATGTGGGTGCAAACTCTTTCAATTGGCTTCCTAACATTTTTGTTGTTACTTTTATGCAGAAATGCCAGTGGCAAAGAAATTACAATGTTCAGGCTGGCGGCTCTGTATGATCTTTAGTTTTTGGAGTTTTGTGGCCAGTGTTCCATGGAAATGAGTTTGACAGAGAGTTGTTGGAAACAAATATGGTAACTGACTGTATCCCATGACTCAGATAATAGAAAAATTGGGGCAAATTTTTTGATTTTTGATGTGAATTGTTTCCACAAATTAAAAACGCAAATCGGACCAAATTAGACTTTTTCGCTTAGATGATAGGGTGAGCAGACATAACACGGTGAGCCTAGCATTAGGAATTTTTTTTTATATTGATGAAATTTGTGGGCTTAGTGTTATGTTTAAGCCAGGAACACACATGAAATAAAAAAAGAAAACACTGATCTTACCACGAAAATCAAAACACCCACAAATTGCTTCATATTTAACAAAATTAGAACAAAAATAACCACAAAGCAGTGGGTTCAGAAATTCTGCATGCCTCTCTATGCCAGTACACCTCTGAGAAAAGTTGGGGTCTGAAGCCGAAATTAGCTTTATTGATACATTGCACGGTGCAAGTTTGTGCGATGTCAAATACATAAGTAAACAGTACTAGCAAACTTCACGACGTAAATGAATTTAGCAGGGTTTAAAGAGCTGAGGGGGATCAGGCCAAAAAGGGGCGTCAACACCGTCAGGTGCTTTGGATCTATGTAAATGTACATCCTTTCACATAAACGCATAATAGAGGCTGGTTTAAAATAGGGAGATCATATGGTTATGACCCTTTGGTTCTGAAAACAATGTCGAACAAATATTTGTTAATTTTCCTTAAAGACTACATTGTCCGCAAATTTAGTATTGAGGTGCTCGGAGGTCTTGGGGCTCAACTAACATTGAAGATCCACAAATAAAAAAATTTCGATTACGCACGTTGGTTTTGTTTTGAGAAACCCTTTACATCTTAAAAATCTACAAACTTCTGAGCGCAGTCAGTGGTGGCGGAGTCAGTTTTTTCACTGATAGGAAAACATCCATTAACGTCATTAGCTCCGTCAATACCTATTGAAAGTCTTCATGATTCGTCTAGGCAATGGTGAAACAGAAAATGACTTGGCAAGGTCACGAAATAACAAGGCAAAAAACAGTTTGGCAAAAACAGCAAGGCATAACGCTTCTCGGATGGGACAGGATATCCCAGGATGGGACAATGGCTGCTAAACTGGACATATCCTACAAGACATCTAGGTACTTTCAAGGCATAGTAACAGGTGCAACAGTTTTTGAGATGTACGTAGGGATCTACCCAAAAAACCAGAAAGTCAAAACTTTGAGAACTCTAGAACGTCAAAAAATTCCTAAATGTTAAGAACCTCAAAGAAAGTGTGTATTGTGTGTTTCGAAATTTATATGTTTCAAGATTTTCTGCCATTTTAGATTTAGAACACGCATGACAAAAGCATCTTTTGCTGCTTTGTTTCAACTTTTTGGATTTTTCATTTAAGATTTTGTGCATTCGAGATTTTGGAAAACGATTTTCTAGACTTTGTCCATTCTAATTTTTTTTGACCATTCTACTATAAGAAACAAAGTACAAATACTTATCCTTAGTTACTTATCCTTAAATACTGCTCGATCGAGTTCTACTAAAAACACCAACGGTTTAAGTACTAAGTCATAACATTCGTGTAAGTTTTACTGAACGCAATCTTTAACTTTCACTGTTAAACCGGGCATGAGATTTCGGTTTCGAAATTTTGTTTGTTGTAAACTCATAAACGAAAGAAAAGTTTACTTTCCGAATATTGTTTTTTTTTTAGGTTTAAGGATAAATTCCTTGACCTCAGCAGGTTTGTTACAGACATTTTTTCCAATATGTACAGACTACCTGTGCCAAAGTTGTCACACAAGGCGTGGTATCAAGACAGCACTTGGTGCTAAATGGGTTTTCGGAACGCCAATTCTACCTTCTTTTAGGTATCATACAAAAAAGTTAGGTATACGCCACAGTAACCTAAATGGTATAGAAATGGAAGCAACTCTATTGACATTTTTACGCTAAAGGGGCTTTCACAGCCAACGAACATGTGACCATCGAACTGGCGAACAAATAACTTCACTCCAAAATTCTGTTTCAGAATTAAAATCGCAGCACGAAAATCTTTAAGCGACCGAGTCTATAATTATTATATAATTATTATATAATATAGTTATATTCATTGATTCTACAAAATCAATTAACATAAGTTCTTTTAATATATTGGCAGTTCTCTGATTTCAAAACGAATTCGCAGCGACTTGTGCCAATTACTAAGCTTTTGAAAATGAAGGTTTTGAATTTGACAAATTAAGGATTCTTGTTAGTTTTCTATTTGTCAAATTCCATTTTTAAGCAATTCCATAGAGCAATGTCAAACTAAGCATAGATAGAACATAGAGCAATGTTCAACATAGTCAATCGCGAAAGCAAAAAAAAATACGAACATGATAATCGCCATGAAATAAAAATGACAATGAGATGTGTAATAATTTACTACGGTGGCATTTCCCTGCCTAAAATGTCAATTTAAAAATTGAAAGAAATAGAACTTTAATTCAAATTCAAAAATTATCCGCAGTTTTTCAGTGCATTTATGAATTTAAATTATTTTATTTTATTAAATAACTAAATATTTCCGCTGTATATTTAGTTGGCAAAAAGAAACTTACAATAAAAACAAAAATTTTTAAATTGTAAGTTTCTTTTTGTCAACTAAACTAAATGTACAGCGAATATACATGGTCATTGGATGGAAATCAATCTTTGTAGCCACTTATATAGTTCAAGGTGCTAAGCTCAAGGGCTAAGTTGTCAACCATGTTTGTTGTGTGTGATGTACTCTTTACGTGCAAGAGCACCTATAATATTTTGCCGAATCCGAAAGGCACTGTGAGAAGTTTTTCGAGAAAAATGTGACTTGCGTAGTGGTTGTCAGACTCTCGCGGAGGTGGGGACCATGAAAAGGAATGAGTTTTTTTTTATCGGATGATGACGGATTTGAACCCAGACATCCAGTGTAGGTACACACACTGACCACTATGCCACGGCAGTCTAGTTCTTCTTTGTAATAGTGATGCTAAATTTCTGGGTATTGCATAACCTATTTGTTCTGCATCCAGCGAATCTTCAAGAAGGTATTTTAGAGAATCTAAAAAAAGCTGACACTCTCTTAAACACCGCTATGCCTCACACTTTCACACTCAATAAGATTTCATTTTACGGAAGCTTGGTGATTATCCCTTTTTCCACACCTAGGCAAGGCGTGTTGAAGATCGAATTTTCGTGTGCAGCAATTATGGAACAAAAACTTTAAATGAACGAAAATTGTACAACCCATTGCATTGACCATAAACACTTTTACCATGCTATATTTTTACAAACCTGGTTTATTTGAAAATTTTCTCTAAATATTTTTTTTCTGGCAAACATTGAAGATTAAGATCTTGTACCTGTAAGGATAGAAATGTTAGTATTTATATGATACTTAGTTAGAGTTCCTGATGAACTTCGCGATATTCGGTGTTTCACATCTTCTTCCGCTTCGGGATCGTGTAAGCCTCTGCAAATGTAGTTGGTGGTTAATGATTCTTAATTTTGCTGAGTGTTTTCCCAACAGGTTATAGCTCTTGTAGCTATAAGCTTTTTTGACTTTTTACTGTATGTGGATGGCCATAACGCCTTTGTATAGCTGCAACCCTGCAGATTTTCACACCTATTTTGGGTTACATTATAAATAGTCGTAGACATTTTGCTTTTCACACAAGAGAGCGGAGGATGGGAGCTGATACGTAGATGTGAGCCATGTTTCGTTAGCTTGTCAGCTTTCTCATTTCCGATGAAGTCACTACGGCCTGGTACCCAGGGGATGCGGACATTATTCTGCCTGCTTAGAGCTTTAAGTTCTGAGCGACAGAGTCCTACTATACGGGATTTTACTGTTGCTTTTGCCAAAGCCTTAATGGCTGCTTGTCTATCTACGTAAATGGAAATATCCTGCTGTGATAGTTCCAATAATCTGGCCTTTTCGGCGGCTATAAGTATTGCTAGAATTTCGGCTTGAAAGATATAAGATATTGCAGGAGTTTAACAGTCTTCTGCTTGTTACACCGAGTTTCTCGGAACATACACCTGCTCCAGTACTCACTTGATTTAGAGCCATCTGATTTAGAGCCATCACAACGTTATCGACCCTCCAGTTCTCTCTGCTAGGAATGTGAATAATGTAGTCTTTATTAAAGTCAAAATAAGGTGTTATGTGGTCCGTTGTACGAACGCAGCAACTGTTGTACTCCTATTGCCTGTCGCTCGAAGTCTGAATTCGCTTTCAGCAGCGCCTTCTTTAATGAATAGATCAATAGGCGTTAGATTTAGAATGGTTTCTTACTCCATGGTAGCAGTGGATCTCAGAGCATCCGTGGTGACGAGACAAGCCTTTTTTTTAGCCTTAGTAACGGCTTTGAGATTTTTCTGCTTGGTTATAGCTGGCCACCACACGTAGCATCCATACGTTGGTATGGTTCTTTCTATAGCAGTGTAGAGCCTGTTTGCTATACTGGGGGAAGGACCCCATTTTTTCCCGCTAACTCGGTTACACGTATATAGGGTTGTACATGCTTTTTTAACTCTTTATTCTATGTTTAGGTTCCAGCTGAGTTTACTGTCTAGGATGATACCCAGATATTTGACGCTTTTAGGTAATTGAAGAGCTGAGCCTTCGAGTGTTGGTAGCTCTATCCAGGTCTCTGGGATTGACCTCTTGCTTGTAAAGATGACAATCTCCGTTTTAGACGGGTTGACGCTAAGCCGCATGATCCGGTCCATCGGCTGAGCGCTATTAGTATAAAGCGATGGGTTTCATCGGTGAGTAGTTGACCTTATGTGCTCATTATAAGAAGCTATGAGAGGTGAAAGTACACAACCTTGCGTGGTTTCTCAGGTGGTAGACATCCTTTTTATACTTACACCAAATTTAGATAATATTATTCGGTTTTTTAGCATTGCGACTAGAAAGCCACAAACCATTTTGATGGCACCAGTATGCTTCCAATAGCTTCAGTGGTTACATTGTTAATGGCACCTTTAATATCAAGAAACGCTGCGAGAGCGTATTCCTTTATATGCAGTGATGCTTCTATATTAAGAACCACGTCATGTAACGCTGTCTCTACCGATCTGCCTTTCAGGTAGGCGTGTTGGTTGGAGGACATATTTATTGATTTAAGTTTGCTGCGTATGTCAATGTCAAGGAGCCTCTAGTGAGTTTTTTAGCAGGAAGTATGACAGATAGGTCTATAGTCTTTAGCCTGCTGATGGTTGCTCTTATCTGCTTTAGGAATAAAGATTACATTAACTTCCCGCCACGCTTTGTGGAAGTATCCATGTATAGGGCATCCACGGAAAATGTGTGTTAGTCTCGGGTTTATTAATATTTCTGTCATCTGCAGCATAATTTCAAGTATGCAATCAGTTCCAGCTGACTTGTATGGTAATATGAGTTAATAGCCCATTCGACTTTCTTCACACAGAAAAGGTTTTTTGTTTCAACATCTGTGGCTGGCTGGATTGATTTGTTCGTATATTTTTCAAATTACATTCCTCAACTACTTCAGAGCAATTGGGAAAATGTGTACATAGCAGTATACTTCCGGTGCTTCCGAGAAAGATTCCAAATGGAATCTAGGATAGAATTTATTTAGTTAATAAAAATAATAATAACATAAATACTAATTGTTTATGTCTGGAATTGAACTCAAAGCCTTCTGATTGTCAGTTAGAGGTGCTACAAACAGCGCCAAAGTACCACTTATATACCTCACGTGAGCTTAAAAAGGCGCCTAGTTCTCTATGCGTACTAAATAAACCATAAACCAACGAGGCCACAACCAACAACATGCAAAATACAAATCTAGTAAAGCAATATCCCCACCTTCTTATCTGGGAGAAGCTTTTTCTTCATTTCAATTCATGTAGGGTTCTTTTAAATCCCAATTTTAAAATCCATCCATAACAAGGTTAATCTCCTTTGGATAATTTAATCGTGTATGTTTGCGTTCTCGCAAATAAATTTTCTTATCCCCATACGACAAACAATGCAACTACGGGCGGTATACAAATCGATACAAATGCAAGTGTTTTGTGTGGAACAATTCATCCACAGGTATCTATGCTTTGCAGCCCACAAGCTGCAGAGGGTCGATGGAATGAGAAAGAATTTTCTATAGGGAGAAAATTGCGTCACTTCTGTGACTTGCAAATATGAAATAATATCCTGATAGTCTAAGGACGGGTTATCTTTTGTCTACCAGTTCACAGGAAATGGAATTCTTCGAATAGTAAAATCAGAGAGCAATCGAGTTGAACCGCAAGTTGATTGTTCAGGATCATTGTTCTGCCAACCATACACGTGTCAGAATGCAAATGTTCTTTTCTATCCTCGTTACAATAGTTGTTTTAATTTTGAGCAGAAATATTTTTAAAAATATCAAAAATTGGCCTAGCTTTTTTCGGTTAAGGAAAAATATACTTTCTGATTTAGTTTTAGACCGCGTTATAAAAAAGTTCTAAATTAGACAAGCATTTAGAACTTCTTTGCTTCTTTACATTTAGTAATATCAAATCGGTTGACCCCCTGGTATGGCGCAGGGGGGAAATTGCCTTCTTCAAACTTATTTTCTACCTAAACATACTTGGATTCTCATGAAGAACATTCTCTTCGGTTCGCCATTGGGATTCAAAGGATACCACGTAGCAGGTTTATCCTCAGTAATTTATTTTTTGTTGCGTATTATCAAAAAGATAAAAAAATATATCAAAAGTACGCTTTTATCTATTAAAAATTTTACCCTCTGTTTTGGTTTTATTCTCAAGTTGGTAGCGACTGCTGGTGGTAATTATTATATATTACCGTTATGGGGTTGCTGTTCCTCAATTGGGCGCCTTCCCAGGTGGCGGATAGGGGAATGCTCACCAGATATGGTGGGTACCGGTATGGAGAACATCCGGGCGGAACGAAACCAGCAACAAACGAAAAATCCAGAAGCGTCTGTTTAAAAATGAGCGGCTTCCTGGTCGACGTCTGTTACCCAGGTTAGGGTCGGCCGAATACGAAATAGGTACTTTTTTCTCTTCCAATATACAAATAGAATGAACAACAAATAGATGCATGCCAGCTATTTTTAAGAATTTTTCTGCTGGTTATACTACTGCTTTTCTTCGTAAAGGCATAACACTTGCTTGGGTAAGCTTTGGTGTTTCTTTGGTGTTGCAGAAGTTTTTATTCTTTTCTAAAGTAGGCTTTTTAGGAAATTTTTAGATTTTTCTTTAACTCTGCCTCCAAATGTGGGCGTAGCCCAAAGTCTTATATGAACGAAATGTAGAACTATGCGATTTCCACATAATACATCTTAATGTGGAAAGATGTATTATTCTTCTCACTGATGGGATTTCCACATAATACACAAGTAAAATTATTTCTTGAAATAAATCACTATTTGATCTGGGCTATTTGATCTTCTTTATTATTCTCCTTTTTCTCACTGATTGGAAAGATACTCCGACTTGAGTTTCAAATAGAGAAAAATGGATCAAAGACCGAAAAACTGCAGCAATATTATAAAGTCTGTTCGCGTACCTGGATATTTCAGAATATATCAAAATATTTTACTACAAGCCACTACAAAAGCGTTCCCGTACACAAAATTGTCGTAAAAGAGAAAGGAAACGAGAGAGTAAATCATTTCCCCACCTTGAACAAACTTGTAATTTTTTCCAAAAAAAATTTTCTTGTAGGTAGTAAATAATTTCCAAGTTTCAAATATCAAATCTCGACATTTGTTGACACAAATTTTTGTTTACATTTTTTGACTTCGAGTTTATTTTGTGTATTGGCGCTTGTTTTCTGAAATTTTGTCGGTAACATGATTAAAAAAAACGTGTACAACTTAGTGCAGAATGATTCCAAAATTCATTTCAGCGCATTTAAGCCGTTACAAATCCTTTCAGTGAATTCAATGCGGTACAAAAATAGTTCAGTGAATTTAAGCGGTGCAATCATGCAAGCAGCACGAATATTTTTGTCATAGTTATATGAAAGATATGGGGCAGCAGTTATGTGACCGGCAAGAAGGTAACTCCGAATCCACAAGTACTAACACCAACATGTAAATTTAAGAATTGCTACTTTGAACGCTTATGATTTATTGTTTTTTAAAAACATGAATAAATATAATTCTTTCTGATCTTGAAGTTTCTTTCAAAACGCTACTTTTTACTACAAAATCATTCCCGTATTTTAGGGCAATTTTCATCTCTTTAATAGACTTTAAGAGAGAATTTTCCTCCACTCTGCAATTAATTTTCAATTTGCTCTTTTACAACAAAAAGTACGCGAAAACAGCTATAATTTTTCATAAAATGCTTTTGTCATTGTCTTCCTTGTTTCTTAAGTTTGCAGTCGGTAGCTCGCAGTATTGGTAGCCACAATTGTGTGCTTTGATACTGTTTGTTGCTTGTATTTGTTTTTTGAATACTTGTTCTCTTATGGGAAACCGTAGGAAGAGTTGTCACTTAATGTCAGCATCATTATAATATAAAGGTTCCTGACGATGTTCGCCTGGCAGCGTTTGAAATGATCATAGGACTAACCATTATTATAATGTTAGTAGAATTGTAAATTGTTGTAATTTTTCACTTTTCAATATTAAATTTAATTTTGTATGGCTTTGCCATAGGGGCCGCTCCCCAATATAAGCAACGATACGTTCGGTTATCTTTTTAATTCAAATTTATTTCGATTTGGAACAAAAATATTGACTAAAATGCATTTGACAAATTAACCTTTAAATCGATGCCACGCCGCCACTAAGGAAGACCAATTAAATTTTTATTTTGTGTATGTTACAATAAACAGGAGATAATAAATACCAGATTCCAAGCTTTTAAGACATCTTATAGCTTTAAAAGCTCTGGAGGTAGTTGCAGAATTGCATCGATTCTGGGCGTGTCTGTGGGCGGATTTCAAAATTGTTTACGCTACGTACGTAAACTTACGTAAACTTACGTACGTGGAGCTTACGTACGAAATTTTAAAGTCCCTAGCTCAAAATTTAAGGCCTAAAAACATGTGGCCTAAAGACAGACGCACGGACGGACATGGCTAATTCGATTCAGAATTCGGTTTCGCTCATATGCCCTTAAGGTCATGGAGGTCTACCATTATAATTTCACCGTGTGTGACAAACTTAATATACCTCCTATCTTATGTGATAGGGTATAACAAGGATACAAGAAAAAAAGTATTGTGAGAAATTTTAGCGCCATCTAGCGTCAAAGTCACTAACTTATCACACAGCCTTCGTACTTACAAAAAAAGGGAAAGCTTAGAGCAAACCAACAATATCAAAAGCGTCAACAAGTGAAAGTATCTGAGACTACCTACCCCTGAGACTACCCTTTGAAGTTTTCCTTTGTTTCCTGCACAAATGAGAATTAGTGTAAGGAGAACTAGTGTACTACTAACTTATGATTATTATAACGGTCAATAGCCGGATTAAAACTTGCAAACGCAATCTGTCCAAGAAGATTCGTGTTCTTGTAACACTTCATTCTACCATAACCAAAATGCCGTTCTATACCAACTCGATTATAGCCGAGACTTGGTTTCTTAGAAATAAATAACACACTTAAAAAATTTCTCAGACAGTTTATCAAGTATCTGATATTACCTGTGCACCTTAGTTTTAACAAATACATTGTATGGCCTACACTTCTGCACAAGCTTTAGTGTTACGTTGAATCCCAAACGACAGGATGCATTCACCAGAACTCACTCACCTGTTAAACATGTTTAGCTTTTAGGAGCAACCTCTTCTCAGAATACCAATTGTAAACGCCATTGATTTTGGTTTCAATTTCATCTTGTATCTTTTCGGCTAGGTACGGGAAATTAATTTTAACCGCCCCCATATCACTTAATTAGAAATGAAAACTTCTTTCATGTTGTCGGTTGTTCGGGACTTCACCCGAGCCTTAGCCATGTTGTCAACGGTGACAATTGCCGAAGAGCCGACATGAAATGTACTTAATCAGTAGAAACACGTTCGACTGTTGAAAGTCAATTGAATTGAATCAACCGGATGAATGATTCATATATAAAAGAAAATGTTAACATACATGGGCTTAGAAATAGGATCTGTGAAATTAAGGAAACGGAAAGAAGTTAAGACAAGTAGACGCGACGCTCTAGAGAGGGCCAACTGATTTCGGGAATAAAGCATTGATACGTTGCGTACACAATCTTAATACATCCGGAGTCAATGAGGCATTTTATAAGCGATTCACATATTAAATGGATTTTTGCTCTCTCATTGCTCAGGACAGGCGAACACGGAAAATTTCAATATAGCTTCTCGGTAAATAAGATAGCTTAACGTTTTTGTTTAACATTAAAGCATGTGTGCGTGCGTGTGTGTGTGTGAGAGCCCGTAGGCAATTGGAGTAAAAGGTTGAAAATAATTTGAAAGTTATGTTGATGGTTGGGGCTGGTGGTGAGATGCTGTGATTTAGGACCATTGTTCATATTACGAAATGTGGGAAAGGATAATGCGACCGTATCCTTTCCGTTATGAATATTAAGATTGCTTGATGTGTATAAATGTGTGAAAAGAGACGTGTTAACGGGTATTGAAGTGTGACAATAGGGTGTTAGAGGCTTTTTAGAAGTTGACCCTGGAATAGAAGACCACACAAAAGAGGGACAACTGTTGCGAGGATTTGATTAAATTCAAATGAGACATTAATTTAAACGATTTTTCGGTCCCCATACATTCAGACCCAAAGGAAAGCAAAGGTTACATTTTATTACGAATTGCAGATCAACCTTTAATCGCATGTCTAGAGCATTACTTAAATAGGGTCTTATTCGATAGGCTTAATCGTAGCCTTGATAGGTGTCCAAACAGTGAAAGTATTTTTTTGCACCTGATGCACGTGTCGAATTCAAAGGTAATAAAAGTCGTCAGCACGTATTTTATCAAAGAGATATTGCGCTTTACCCCTTCTCTCCTAAAGAATAATTTTAATATGTGTAATATATATTTTATGGGGGTTTTGTTTCCTCGGTTTTGATTATAACTTGGCTTTCGTTCTTATGATAAGCTCACAATCAGAGAATTGTTAGATAGTTACAGTTTTAAATACGAAAAAAGGAATCAGACAATATCACAGAAAAAGGAAAAGTGTTTTCCCCGTAACCTCTCTTTCACCAGGATCAACAATTGACAGATGCCACAAATGCCACCAGGAGGCCATCGCTCATGTTAAGAAGTATCTAATCATTTTTGGGATTTGTATAACTCTGCTGATTTTTTTTTGCTCTGGCTTGCGGCTGAGATTTTCTATGCCGGTCCCGGTACCAACAATATTTGGATTGCATTCTCCTATCCGTCACTTGGGGAGACCCTTAATAGGGTACGAGTACTAAAGAAGTGCGGAAAAAATAAACGATCGGTTCGACGGTTAGACAAAATAGCTCACTTAAGGACTTGAGGATGCCGTAGTGCAGTGGTTAGTGTGTAGGATAATTTTCACGAGGTCTCGGGTTCGAACCCCGACGGGGCCAATAAAGTTTTTTCAGAGCCCCACCTCCGCGAGGGCCTCACAAGCCCTCCGAGAGTATCCGTTGACATGAGAGACTTCTCAATTCCCCGATTGAGATCGGCAAAAAATTGTAGGTCCCCTCCATGTGTATAAAAATACCTGTAATCCACACAACATGCAGGGTTGAGAAAGGTCAGGCAAGGGCTCTACTGAGCTGTGAGTGCCAATTATTTTATAGTTTTTTTTCAACTCGTCACGTTTTCGATTGACTATGCGCCTTTTTCCTTGAGCGATAGAATTGCTCTGTCATGTTCAAATTAAGATTAAGATCGTAAACGATTTTACTTCTTTTACGAGTAAGATATAAGGTTATTTACCCTTTTAGCTAAGAAAGCATTAAGTGCAGGTCTGCTCAAGCAGCCCCAGAAGTATGGTAGATAATTGGGGAAAGTTCACAGTCTGCGTGAATTTATCAAGACCACGTTTATCAAGATGCACTTATCAATATGAAACAGGAATAAGGAACTTTTTCCGAAAAGCCTGAAATAAACCACAGGCAGTACACAACGACACAGAAGCAGGCAGTGTGTTGTGTCCAAAAATGCCAAAAGGTGCCTAAATCTGATATCCGGGCATGCTATAAGAATATTATAGGTTGCCTTACAGGGCCAGTATTGTACCAAAATTTGAGTTCCTGCGCCTTGGGTAAATTGATCATAAGGCATTTTGAAATAAAATGTGATATAGAGGTTGTTTTACATTGAAGCCAGTAGTGGACATGGCCGTTGGCGGATTTAATCAATTTTCGCACTTTGTTAGTAAGAAAGAACCAAGATATACTCCAAATTTGAGCATCCTAGTTCAATTTTAAAGACCTTAAAACTTCACACATACGGACATAAAATCAGTGAGTAAGCGCTACAGTGTGTACACAGAAGATATAGTCCGTAAAATGGACCGTTGAATACCCCATCCTTCCCTACATTCTAATTATTTTTTGACATTTTAGTTTTTTGCAAACTTCGAAAAGGGGCATGGTCACCGCCTCTCTATCAATTGTAACACAGACATTTCCAACTTACGCTTAAAAAAAATGCAATTTTTTGGTTCAAATGCAATATTTATGAAAAATCTACCCCTAAAAAGGGGCGTTGCTTAAAAAATGTATGAACAAAATCTGGAATAAAATCTTGTTTACCTAACCTGCTATTTTTCTTTATTCTTTAATAAAGTAGGCTTAATGCCAGTCGCAATTACGTTTTTCTGAAAAATTTTAAGTTTTTCTTCAATTCTGCTTCTAAATTTGGGCGTGACGTAAATTCTTGTAAAAACAAAATGTATAACTAGGTATTTTCTACATAATATGTTATGTTAATTGTTTTCGATTTAGAACGAAAATATTATATTAAATAAAATGCTTTTGATAAATTGCCCTTTAAAGCTCTGCCACGCTCACTAGGGGAGGTTAAGCGATTAAGTTTTTATTATTATTTGTATCTTACAAACAATAGGACATAATTAGGTACAAAATCTCAGGCTTTTAAGACATTTTACAGCTTTGAAAGCTCTGGAGATAATTGCACAATTGCACCCATTTTGGGCGTGTCTTAAGGCTTCAAAAAATTTTACACTTTTACTGCTTCGGTTAACAATGAACTCAAATTTCAGCTTCCTAGCCTTAAATTTAAGGCCTGAAACGTGTGACTTACATACAGACGGACGGTCGGACTTCCTTGTTGCTTCAATCTTGTCAACTTAATTCTACGCAAGAACAAACCAGTTGAGTAGGAGACCAAAATATTTAATAACTTTGAAAACAAAGCCCGTTTGTCATTTCTTTTCAGTTTGTTTTAGCAATTAAAATCAAAATATTCAGTTATATGGGCCGTTCATCACAGTTATTTTCTGATTTGTGTGTACTCTGGTGTAACTGTGCATTTGTGTGTAACTACAATTAATAATTAATATTGGTTTCTACAATATTTACAAAGCTGAAAGAGTTATCTTTGAAAGCAGAGTTTAAAAAAAAATCTTTAAAGGCGCCCATATTTACAGTATAACGAATCTTTTGCACAAAATAAATCAGATAAATTGGTGATAAAAGTAAAAATCAGCTATGACCATGAATAAATATTTAAATGGTATCGATAAGAGGCTGTCGGATTTCCGAAGCAGTATGTTTTCTTATCCATCGGCTTATGAGAACTATTAACATAAAGTCAAATTTGAAGCAGGAAATTAAAATTTGAAGATTATTTCGAGACAGGAAGTAAGCTTGAAGCTTTGAAGAAGTCGAAGCGGAAGCAATGACAGACAATATTTATTAACCTATCCCAGAGATACCAGAGTTATCATGTAGCTGTTTGACGCTTGTCTTAGAGTGGGTAAATAATATTCAACAAGTCACTTATAAAAAATCGTCATCCTTTTATGGTTACTAGTTTTCTGTTTTCGCTCCTCAATGCCCACTGACAGCTGCATAAGACGAAGTACCTGCCTTAAGCTTATTCACAGTTTATTTATTTAATGCAGATGCATCATCAAACATTATCCATTTTAGGGAAATAACCCTTGGCATTATGAAAGTCATTGACCAGAAGAATTTAACCTCAAGAGAGAGTATAGATTGAGCTCAGTTGAAATTCGATAATACGAACCGTTGACACACAATCCACAGTCTGTTCATTTGCATTTTTCTAAGAAGAACTTTAATACTTTAGGGGTTTTAACCCCTAAACAATAAGAGCTCCTTTTCATGCCATTGTTCGGGGATATGTACCAATCCCAGTGGAAGAATATTGTTACAAAATCTTCCTGGTCCAGATTAACCTGGAAGACATTCTTATGGTCGCTTGGACTTTATGCATCCATTATTTCAAGACTCCTGGGGATTTAAGTATTTTAATCATGTTTTGGAGATTTTATCTACCGTTGGTGTTTTTTTTATGACTCCTTGGTGGGTGAAAATTGCGCTAAAGAAAAGGTTACATGCATGGATGGGATGTGTTTAACCAGGTAAGAAAGGATGAGCGCTTGGATTTTGTTACATCATAAAGATTCAATATAAGGTAATAAAATTTTATCCTCAGGGAATATGGAGAATGAAACGTTTTGGAAATTTGTTAAGAATCAAGTAATTGGTGCTCTTGACTTTGAAGTGGGAAGTGTATATGTCTATTGATATGGTTAAGTTGTTGGTGATTTAGTGCGATAGTCAACCTTACTAAGATATATTGCAAACGTTTTTGTGTGCTTAAGAAGTTTATTGAAAAGTTCTTGGCAGGCAGGTAAGGTTGGTTTCACGAGGTTCCAGGTCAATCAAAAACAAACAATACACATTTACTACCCAAATAGAAACTTGGGTAATAAAGGAACAAGCCAAAAATATTTTTTCTATTGACCTCTAAATAACCTACATATATATCTGCTGCATATCTGAAGGCTTTGAGAAATCAAAGGCTCTGTTTGACTCTGGTTAACATCTCCCGTTGGTTACAATTTCGGAAACTTTTTTGAAGTCATTTACAGAGTATTTGCAGACACATACATGTCTTTGTCATTTCCATACATTGAGGACCTTTTGGTTTCTAGTACTACATCCTACTTTTTTTGAAGAATCAAGAAACTATTAACAGCCAGTATCCATACGACTGAGATTACCAAAGCTTTAATTTAGAAAGTATTCATTGATGATGGAAAAATTAAGCCTCACACTTCAGTCATCGAATGTAGATCCTTGAAGAGCATATGAAGTTATATCCTGGAAGACAACGATGTTTCATAATAAATCAACTTAATCTGATTGTCTGCTGGAGTCTATGACATGAAATCCGGCTGTGTACTTATGGTAACCTGGGAAGGCGGGGAAGTACCTTAAGAATGAAGAACAGAGGTGATGGTGTCCATTTTCAAAAAACTTAAGTTTTTCGAAGAAATTATTATTTCGAAGATGTTGGAAGCGCTTTCTAGAGTTTAAATAGAGCCATTGTTATGGCAAGCAGCAATGCGGCTTTCACTCTTAAGATTATTTTTGAGAAGACCTAGAAATATGTGAAACCGATCAGTTTCATTATAGGTGTTTTTTTTTAGATTTCAAAAATAATAATAGACTTCAGACTAATGGCGTATTCTTTTCAACACCGAATCGTGAAACTGGTGTTGAATACATAAAAAGTTGTTGTTTGCTCGTACACTCGATCGAAATGGTGCTAATGTAAATGTTCTTTTAATTAGTTCGTTGCCGACACCGAACTCGAATTTTCGCCACCGTCGTATTAGACAGTGGAGGCTGGGTGAATTGATTTTTGATTTTGTATATGAAGTGACGTTTCGATGAAATCAATAAAAAGTTACTAAATATCTAAAAGTTACTATATACTAGTTACTAAAACTCAAAGCTATCAAACTTCATTTTACCTAAAAAAGTACAAAAAACCGACGCCAACAAAATCACTCTTTCGGAAAGTAAAAATAAGTGAATTTCGCAGAGTAGAAACAAAAAGTAAACAAACTGGAGCCAAAATCATTTGACACTTAACGTGATGACTGATGTACCGGTGCAGTATCTGTCGTTCTGTACACAATGAAACCAAGTGTAGACTACGCTCGAATTGTCGCTAGCACGGAGTATTATGTGATAGCTGGGTGAGGAAGTTCGGTGTTCAAAAGAATACCAAAATTACTTATGGTAACCCTCTTTTGAGAGCCATTAGTGTTTACATAGGAACTTCAGAGGCTTTGTCAGAATAAATTACGTAAATTGTATCTTTTCGGTGTGTTCGTTGGACTTAGACAGGGCTGTGTTCTTTCACCTCTCCTTTTAAAGTATATGCATACTGATAGAATATTCATAAGCATTGCAAGATAGTGACCGAGAGTTTCGGGCCAGTTGTGAAATAAATTTCAAACAATAGCAATGTATGTATTAACAACGGCGCCATCTCGCGTCGTCTGTTATCGCCATCTCGCATGTCCACAATTTCAAAAAATTTAAAAATCCTTTTTGGTATTTGTTAAACATAATACTTGCTGTACATGGCTCTCGCTTTAATTACGTATAACAATCAATTTTTCCAGTACTACGCTGACGCTACCGCTCTGGTTTTACGCTGGCGTACTGGATGTGAAGCAGCCTTAGGTGTATTCTTGGCTAGGATTGTTTCGAAATTATAGAAAGGTCAACAAAAGCAAATTAAATGTGATGTTTATTTTCTGAACTCCTGTAAGGACATCTCGGGAATAACCCTATAAGGGTTTTTCTCGAGATGTCCTGGGAGTCCAAATGGGCTCTGGGTAGACTAAGAATAAATTTTAAGTCAGAAAAACAAGTGGGAAAGTGCAAGAGCGTGTATGTAAAAGCTTCAGTCCATCTGCGATTGATTGTAAGATACCTAACCCTACCTTAAAAAAAATTGCCCCTCTGCGCCGGGATAAAAAAGATAGCCTTAAGATGCTTTATGCAATGTGGTTAAGCATAACCGTCCGTCCGATCGTCTGTATGTGTGAGGGTCTTAGGTCTTCAAAATCCAGCTAGAGATTTAACCCTTGACACGCAGCTTTGTTCTTTTGTTGCACAGACAAAGTGTAAAAATTGGTTCAATCCGTTAACGGCCACGCCCACTACTGGATTGAATGTGAAACATCCTCTATTTCACATTTTCTTTCAAAATGTCTTTTGGTCAAGTTAGACATGACTTAGGCGCTCAAATTTTGGTACTGAGCAATTTTGGTCCAGGACCTTTATTTTCTAAGTTTGCTCCATAAGTTTTGAGTCCCGCCCACTTTTAAGAGGCGTTCCTAGGAAAAAACGTTTTTTTGTGAAATAATTTTTGATTTTATTGTATTTTTCCTTATGATTCTAACGATATTACAATTAATTGATTTTAATTTTAATTCCATGCCCACTTTCGTGGGCGTGGTCTATACAAATAATATATGAATTCGGGCCAAAAAACTTTCAGATTTGGTGTTACACGGCATATAGGGTCGGGTATATAGAAGTTTGTCACAGACGAACTCTTGCACTTACTAACTTGTTTAAAAACATTTTGTTCTTTGAGGAATAATCTTATGTTTGGGCAGCAAGTCGTTTTTTTCACCTACGTACCAATCCAGCTTCTGCAATCTTACGTCACTTTCCCGCCGCACTGTATTTCAGCATTTCGCGTAACTCGTTAGAATATTCCGCTGTGATTTTCGTCTTATTTTCTCTATTCTCGTAAACTTTATTCGTACCATTGGACGTAGAAGGGAGAGCTAGCGTGTCCGATACATAGTTGTAGTCTCAGTGCTTGACCAAACAGCGATTCTCAAACCAAACAACGACCGGTTTATTGGCCCCCGGGTTTACCACAATGCCAATTGTTAACGCTGCTATTTTGATTCGTATGTTGTTCGTGTTTATCTTTATTATACGCTCTTCTATTGTATGCCCTAAAAATTTCATCGAAAAAGGATATAGACAGGAACCATTGCGACTATAACGGAGGCGGTCTCATCAGAAATGGTTTGGAAGCTGCTGAAGGCCATCGGTCGATTGTGATTTACTTGCGACTTCAGGAAACCCCACAAAAAAAGTGAAGCGGGGTTCTCGCAGCTTGGTGGCCAATTCACTCTATGCGAGATCTGTGCTCCTTATCATCAAATCGAGGTCTTCTATAGATCCATTTGGTTCGTTTAAGGCCATATAAGGAATTGGTTATCATCGCCCTCAAAATCATCGTCTCACCAAAGTCATTTTGTATAAAGTACGAACCAATAAAGCCCAAAATCCACACCAAACGTTAACTTATTGAGGATTTTTTTTACCTGGTCAATCTTTTAGAATTCGGTGTTGTCCCAAGCATGCGCAAAAATTTGTTTGCTTAATACATTCGTTTATCCGAAAATGCAACTCATCGCTAAAGATAATTTTTCGACCAAAAGTGAAGTTCTCTTCCATGCTCATTTTATAAAAAAGTTTTTTAATTTGGACATGTTGGACAATCAACAACAGATTTGACGGATAAATGTCACCAAAAATCATAGCCTCGAACATCTACTCGCACCCATCGAAAAACCATATTTTAAGATGGCACAATTACTCATCAATGCTTAACTCGAGACAGAACATTAGTCACCAGATCCATCATATAAGAACTGTGATTATGAGTTAAAGGCGTAGCTTATTTATTATTTTTATACCCGACCCAGGGTATATTAAGTTTGATGTATAGTTTGTAACGCAGTGAAATAATCACCGTAGACCCCTAAGACCTTTTAGAGATATGAATAGGACCGACAGGAGAATCGATTAAGCCATGTCCGTCCGTCCGTCCGTCCGTATGTAAACAAATTTTATTCCTTAAATTTTAAGGCAGAGAGCTGAAATTTTGTTCGTTGGTTGGAAGTCCACTCCTTCAGATCAAGTTTGAAAATAAGCTGAATCCGCCCACAGACACGCCCACTACAGGCCTGTATGTGCGACCATTTCTAATTTAAAAAAATACATTTTGCAAATTTTAGCTATGTTACAATAGCGCTAGCGGATCCGTTTTTGATATGTAACATTGCCTTATAATTGTCTTTAAGGTAGCCAAAAAATTTTAGCTTTTTTATTGGCCACGCCCACTTTTTAAGAGATTTTAGCTTAAAATGACTGTTTTTCAATAAATATATATGAAATTTGACAAAAAATTATTAACAAAAGCTATAGATATTAGCATTTTCTTACTTTTATGTATATATTGTATGTGCCTCCGCCCACTTTTGTGGGCGTGGCGTTAAAAAAGTGATTTTTTAGTTAAAAAAGCGGAGTTTCAGGCCGAAATGTATGCAACCACCTAGTATAAATCATTCAACAGTTATATTTTTATATCTCGCCCACTTTTTGGAGGCGTGGCAGTTTTCTTTTTGGTATGGTCGGGTATTTTGCAATCCGTTGTAGATGGATTGAAGCTTTTGCATACCCACTGTTGCACTTTCCCACTTGTTATTATTTTTATTTATTATCTTATTATTTTTTAGGAATCTAGATTTTCTTTAACCTATTATGCCCATTTAATATCTTAAATATTCTGTCTGACATAATTATCGAACTCGACTTTCAGTTATATAATGCAAATAGTTTGTTTAAAATACAATTTTTTGCTGGATTTAATTAATCAGTATCACTACCATACTTCAATATTTTTTTCAATATTACCATAAAGCCTTGATTTAAGCTTTACTTGCAGCTTATGTTCTTTACCCTATTCCCATACTCACAATTTTCCCTTTCTCTGAAATATTTGAAATCTATGCAGAAACTATGTACCCACACTCACTACTTTGCATGTATTTCTTAAAGGCATATTTTTTATTTTTGCTGAAAAACATAAAAAAAAGTTTCAAATCACTTAAACCAGTTAACTTCTCAAGTTTTTGAGTTTCCTCTGTTCATGTTTACCATTGGAAGTTTTCCTCTTTTTGCGACGACACCTCTTCGAGGATATTTGCACAACAACATGGCAACAGCATGGTCCGCTTTTAATTGAAGCAATTTTCCATCCACAAAATGAAATTGAATCCCTTTTGGAGATACAAAAAAAAAGAAATTCAATCATCTCTTTCAAAGGCTAACAGCATCTATGACTGACTTCACGCTGAATAGATGAATATAATCGCCCTCTTGAATAGGTTTCCCGTTATTCTATTCATCCTCCAAGTTTTAAATCAATTCCATAAAAGATGGGAGATGATGTATTATGGTTGTATTATCCCGCGGTTAGCTTTCAATCGCTCATCATCATATTTAAATAAAATTTCTATGTTGTTAAAAAAAAGCCGGAGCAATGAAAAATAAATTGGCAATGAATTCTTTAGGAAACGGAAGGATAACAGCAGCCATATACTCGCATGCTTTTGCGGGAAACATAATGCGACGAAATTTGTTAAAGAAAAGGTTTTCACATTTGTATGTTTTCGAAAACACTGTTTTCAACTAGTGGAATTTCATTTTCTTCCTCTAAGATTGGGTTATTTTTCCCAAGTGTACAAGTACGGTTTTCAATTTTTTTTTTTAGTTTCCATAACTTTAAAAAGTTTGAGGACCAAAAACAGTTTGCGTGTGGGATGTAAGTTTTCTTTCAAAAGGTGATATACGCCATGCAAGTAGGTAGGTAGGTGTAAGTGCTAAAAATAAACAAAAAACCTAAAAAAGAACAACAGAGAACTTTTCGAGAAAAGTTTTTTTTAGTCTTTCTGATGGTTATACAATCGTTATGGAAACACGTGTCTACTAAATAGCTGGACTATTTTTTAAGGAAATGTTTGCTATAATATGTATATTAATCAGCCGTATTTAGTATTTTTCGCACCGCTTGAGTAGTCAACATCACATTTCAAACAAGAAAAATTAAAAATAATTATTTAAAGGAACGACAACAACGAAAATTACTAAAGTCTAACCATCCTTAAAACGGTGATGGTTAAATTTTCATTAGCCCACATCCAACCCTATTAAGGATCAAACGCTAAACGTTCATCTGTTAGTTAATGGTTCATTGTCTCCATTATATCAATTTTGCCAAAGGGTCTCATTCAAGGTTCTCCTTAAATTCCCTGCACTAGATTTAAGAAAAGTTATCCAGAAAATAAACCAGTCCCCGTGGAAGACTTTTGAATAACAACATGAACAACCCTCAAGCAGAAAGAGCTACCGAAAATAATAATATTAAAACCATAATAAGATCTAAGCATTTAAACTCAAGCATGAAATGCTCATCAAAACAAAAAGAAGATGAGGTTTTAGCTTACCTCATAGGGTTTCACGATAAAAAACGAGGAAAAAGACTGTGGTGTGGCACCCCCTCCCAAATCTGTGGTTGTAATTGTCTTTCAAATAAAATGTAATTTTCCGATAGTCGATTTTGCCATGTGGGTTGCAATCGTATAAAAAATAACCTTCTTAAAAGATTTAAAGGTATTAACCCTTGTCCGAGTGAATTTGGATTACTTGTTTAGAAAATATAGGGGTTTCCATCCACACGTGTAGAAGGTATGTTATTAAAATTATATATTCAATCGGCACGCGATAGAAGGATGCAAAAGTAAATTGCTTCAATTGTCCAGTTTAGACCAATAAAAAGAAAAGAGTTCACGTTAAATTTGTACACACGTGTAAGTTTTTCGAAAATTGTTAGGACTAAAATTTCTTCCTTAATAATTTTGACCTTATTTTCCTTTGTTTAAGGCAGTTGGTCGGTCAGAGCCGCGAATAAGCATCTATCTTGAAGAGGCCTTAGAATGAGTATTTGGCAGTGCTTGAAACCGATAATTCAAGCTGTATTTTTTTAATACTATTGTTAGGGTTAAAATGATCATATGCTTGAGGTCTTTCAGAAATACATTTAACACTGACAAGTAAGTTTTACACGTAAAATGGAGTTGCAATACTAGTGGATAAAAAATTGGAAGAAAATCAGTTTTTGGCTAACCTCCAGGGCACAATCCAACTTATTTCATGTATCGCGGAAACTCTTTTAACCAATTAAACGCTGATCGGTTTACTCTGTACCTAGCCAGGTTTCTTTCAGGCCGATTCTAATATGGACAACAGACGCCGACCAAGAAGCCGCTCATCCCGAGACAGACGCTCTTGGAGTTTAACTGTTTAGAGTTCAGCCGCCCCTCTGCGATCAGACGCTGACCATAGTTTGCCGCACACTATTGGGTAGATCTACAGGCACATTTCGGAACTGCTCAATCCCCAACAGGGCACTGAAAATGGCAATCCCATTGCTGATGAGATTAGGGCCGAGAATAGTCCTACTGCCGCGATTAAATCGCTAAAAGTGGGTAAGTTGCTGGAGTTGATGAAATCCGACCAGAAATGCTCAAGGCAATGGGTGAAGACGGTGTTTAATGGCTAACAAGTGTCATTTAGATGGCCTGGGAGAGCGGGGAAGCACCTAGCGATTGGCAAACAGGAGTTATGATGCCCATTTAAAAAAATGGGGACAAGAGAGATTGCTCTAACTATAGGGGCATATCTCTCTTAAGTCTTCCGAGAAAAGTATACGCAAAAGTGTTGGAAGCGCGTTCCAGAGCTGCAATCGATCCTTTGTTGCGGGAAAAGCAATGCAGCTTTCGGCCTGGCAGAGGCATAACCGACCAGCTTTTTACTCTGAAGGTTATTCTTGAGAAGGCCTGGGAATAGGCCAAAGTGGTCTACGGGTGTTTTGTAGATTTGGAAAAGGCGTATGACCGGCTTTCTGGGAAAAACTCTAGAGAGTTTTGCAGGACGATGCACTGAGTGGGCCTCTCCTGAGAGTCATTCAGTCTTTGTATGGGAACTGCAGAAGCTGTGTGCGTATAAATGGCGTCAAATACAATTTTTTGATGTGTGCGTTGGACTTCGCCAGGGCTGTATTCTATCGCCTCTCCTCTTCATAGCATATATGGACTGGATGGTGAACCGCAATCTTGATGAGGGATCTTTTGAAATGGCTGGTGTGTACCATTTGCTTTTCGCAGATGATTTAGCTATCCTTGCATCGTCTGAAGAGGAACTTCAGCGAGCACTGGATGGAAACAGGTAGAGAAGTTTAAGTATCTCGGGTTCTTTTTTACGAAAGATGAAAGGAATGATACTGAATTATCCTGTAGGATGGGCCAAGCTGGAGCAATAGCAAAGGAACTTCGCCAGCCGAGATGAGCTTGGAGTGAAAGCAAAGATCTCAGTTTTTAATTCAGTGTTTTTTCCAACCCTCATCTATGGTCATGAAATTCGGGTAATGACCGAAAGAATTAGATCGCGGGTGCAAGCTGCCGAAACGAGTTTTCTGAGGTGCGTTGCTGGTGCTACTCTTAGGGATAGAGTGAGAAACGTCAGTATTCGTGGGAATCTTAATGTTGAACAGCTACTTCTCCGAGTGGAACAATTCTTCAGTGGTTTGGACACGTTGTTCGCATGCCCCCGACAGACTTACTAGACAGTTTATATTAGCCGAGATGCGAGCGCGTCGCCCGCCTGGTAGGCCAACAAACAGGTGGTGGGATCAGGTAAAGAACATCTCCGAGAACCACGTAGGGATCGCGCCTGTGTCCCTTGAGTTGGTTGCTGAGATTGAAGGACCATTCAGCTGCCCTCGCTCCGCGACTCTTCTAAGGATAAACAGTCACCGAAAATGACCATGATGATTATTATGATTAAATATTTTTTGTATCGGGTCATATCTGTTACAGCTGGACTGCAGTTTTGATGACATATTAACGCCTCTTTTACACTTCAGCACTAGACCATAATGTAGTCGAACAATAAGCCATGGAGCCCAGTACCGCTTTTTTCATCTTATCCTTTTTCTCTAATGCTATCCGAGGCTACTTGTTTTCGTAAAAGAATAAAGATTGAACAATTTAAATTGTTCGTGTCGATTATAACGCCAAAATAGGAAGAGCCTATCCAAAAACTTCACACACACTTGTACTAAGAACTAAGTAGCAAAGCCCTCTCTCGAACAACTTTACAATTTCTTAATATGAAACTCATAATTTTACCCCTTTTTTAACTTTGAAGAAGCATGTACTCTGACAAAGGTGGATTATGTGTAGAAACTCATTGACATTTCAATTGAGCATTAAAAGCTTGAGCCTAAGCTACATTCGTTGAGAAGATTGATGCCAAATCTACTTGTATTAACAATAATGGGCAGGGGTTAGCTAGCTCTTTTTTTAAATGCGAACGATTCGAGTTGGCAGCATATGACTTCACCAGATAATGGGTATTTCGTTGTTACTCTCAGGGCTAGGTAGCTCCAGCTTAGGCTCTAAGGCAAGGAGGATATTTATGTAAGCGGTCCGTTTCAAATGGCCTGTAATGTATATGCACTGGCTATGCAATTACTCACTGCCAACTGGCTAAAGGCCACAAGTGGTGAAAACGCCCGCACATCTACATTTCTCCCTCTTCCTTTCTAAGGAACTCCCTCGTAGAATGACATATACACATTTCTGTAATTAAGCACATCGTACAATGCTAAGAAAACTATGTGAAAATAAAACGAGTTCTCACTCTTCCTTGTTTTTCGTCTTGTTCTTGTAACCTTTAGCAAAATCACCAGACAGTCAAATCATCAAAGCAATTAGCTCCATCTCTAACATGGAAGAGCTCGCAAAATCTCCACTACCTACTCCCATTTGTATCGAGGTAAAGCCTTCAACAGTTGAGCCCTTCCCTTAACACCAGCCTTAAGTCCATTTTAATTAAATCATTTTCGTCTTATTCATCCCGAAAAAGAAAGAGAACAAACCAAGATCCAGCAGCACGCCGGCTGCCACCGCCTGACCACGTAGATAAACTTAATGAACTTCATAAGCCATCAACACACGCACACACCACCGGCACTCGCATACCTATGTCTACCCCCACTAATTGACCGACTAAGCTCGTCAGGAAAAGGAAACGAAAAAGGTAAACACAACACAAGCACAACCCAACGATTTGTTGCGGTCGGTTAAAAGTTAATCTCTCTCTCTTAAAATACCCTCTATACATCCCCATCCAATATCACCGTCGTCGTGTTTGTATCCTTTTTTTGTTCTTACTTAATGCAATGTATCGCCTGGTTAAACATTCTTAAGGAGATTCAGAAAATAAAACAACAAAAGGACTGACAATCTCAGCACACACATATTCTCGAGGGAATTGGATACTTGACTTTTGCACTGTTTACAGGAAATAAGAAAAGCATCCTTAAATGTCCCTTTGAGACTAGGGCCGCCGTCTTTAGACCAGCTGAGCAAGTTTTATGAAATGTAAAAATAACTATACAAATTGTTATCCCCAACGGTTGCTTCCTGGGAGTTTGTAATTTTGTAGGCAAAAAAGAGGATAATTGAAACCTTTTTGTTTTCGTTTTACTCGTAAGTGTGAGTCTAAGGGGGGCAATGTGTTTTAAAGGATATGTCTGACATTTTTCCTTGTGTCTTAAAATTGAAATATGAATTTGACGCGCCAGGGACTTTTTCTTTAAGTAGGCATATCTATTCTTAGAAAAAGGACGTTACGAGCTTGAGAATACCATCAAGCTTTTGAAGTTTCATGGAAAAGTAATAAGATTCTATACTTAAGCATCTGCCTGTTTCTCGACATTTTTCGATCTGATCGTACAAATATTTCAAATACAAAATATTTCGTTCACACAGAAATTCTTAAATTTATTTAAAAACGGATACCGGAAAAGATATTTATATAGATAGTTATCCAAATAGCGTTGGGACTTGGGAAACGCTGATCGTTGGTATTAAGGATTGAAAATAGGCCTTTTAGTCCGAGCTCCCATAGCCCTGGAAAATACGTCATAGAACACCTATTTTCAAATAGGTGGAAAAGGTAGCAAAACATGTAAGAAACAAAATGAATATGGTAATAGGGTTGCTTTGATTCGCCTGTTTATAATTTTTTAACGTTTTCCGCGAGTTGTACCAAAGTGAAGTTGGGCAAAGTAAATAACGGTTTTTTGATGGCAGACTAGTAATGATATATTGCGGTCCTACCATACCTCACTTAAGATAGAAGCCGAAAGAGGTATTCTGTCAGGTAGTTTCATAAAAATTTTATGTCAGTAAAAGTTGAGGCAGACCATGGAAAAAACATTATTTTTAAGGCAGACCAATATTTTTGAAATCATGGTATAATTTAGTGTTTCCAAAATTGCATAAAAAATACAAATGCACAAAAATTGATTTTGTGCTTTTGTATTTTTTAAAATATTATAATACTTTAAAATACTTTAAAATTTTATATTAATATAAAAAATAAAAATAAAATATAATTTGTTAAAATATTATAAGTCACCTATTTAAAAACACATATTTTAAATAGGTGACTTTTCCACCTATGTAAAAATATGTGAAAATTTTGTGACGTATTTTCCAGTGCTATGGGAGCTCGGACTATTATTAATATAATTTTAACACAACTAAAATTGACTGACTAGGAATGTCGTTTTAAAACATTTTTCTGACTTCAAAAAAACAATTGCAATCATTACTTGAACAAAAAAGCTCTTTTCCGTCACTTTTAAATACAAATGCAGCTTTTTGTCATAAGACAAAAGAAGACACCATAAATTACTGAATAACTAGACTAAACTAGACTAAACTCTAAGGCTACATTAGAGTTTATAGAGACCGATTCCAGGCACTTGATGGCCGCTTGGCTGTCAGAAAATATGCGTATGTCCTTGGCGGATATAACATTTTTCTTAAGCCAAAAAAAAAAACTATTTGAAAAACTAGTTGACTATCTAGATATTCAGTAATTTATGGAAGATACTCGATACTTGTGGCACACAGTCAATTTTAACATGCAACTTAAACCGAAAAGTTAGCTTATAGCGGAAAAGGCTAGCTACCGGGAATGCATTATAATTTCCAGCAGCTAAATTTGCCTTCGAAATGGAAGTTGTAAAATGAAGATGTTTGGTAAAACAAGAAATTGTAGATTCACAGTAAAAACTTGAATTTTTTTCTAAGCTTCTAGTGTTACCTGTGCGGTAGTTTGAAAGACGAAAAAGGTGGTAGATTTAAAGCAGAGGGTGGTAGGTTGCTGAAAGCTCTAAAAGGTCGTAGGAATACTCGAAAATTGCTGACTTGATTTTCGAACACTCGTTCTTTTATGATTTTCAAATAACCGCTGGACGATTTGTCACTTAATAATATTTTATACCCGACCGAGGGTATATTAATTTTAATGCATAGTTTGGAACACACTGAAATAATCATCTTAGACCCCTAAGACCTTTAAGAGATATGATCGAGACCAACAGGTAAGTCTATTAAGCCATGTCCGTCCGTCTGCCCGTCTGTCCGTATATATGCAGTTTTGAGGTCTTTAAAATTAAGTTAGGAAACTGAAACTTGCAGCGTTGCTTGGTCCTCATTTTGTACAGACAAAGTATGAAAATTGAGAAGATCCGCCCACAGCCACGACCACAATTGGCTTGAGTGTCAGACAACCTCAAACTTACATTTTATTTCAAATGCCTTTTGGTCAAGATAGACAAAACATATAAACTCAAATTTTTGGTGGAGAACAATATCGACCAGAAGCCTTTAAATAGACAAAAATTCGACCGCCTAATCTATTGACCATGCCCACTTTTAACATCTGAAAGTGGGCATGGTACTTTCAGATGTTAAAAGTGGTATGACTTTTAATGATATGACAAATATTAAAGACATGATATGACAAATAAAATGATATGAAAAATATTAAAGACATTACCATTTGCTAATATATTTTATTTATATTATTAAAGCATTGAGCTCCGCCCACTTTTAGGGGGCGTTTTTGGCAAAAAAAAAACTTTTTTTAAAGTATTAATATTCGCTTTTAACGCATTTTCTCGTGATTCCAACGAAATTAGAGTTAATTGATTTTATTTTTTAGCCTACGCCCTTTTTTAACGGCGTGGCTAATACAAATAATTGACATTCAGTATATGAAACAGGCCAAAAAATTTTAAATTTGGTGTTAATGGGTCGGTTATTTAGAAGTTCATTACAGGCGAACTCTTGCACTTACTTACTTGTTTTTACCAAATAGAGTATAATTTTTTTTTTACTATAATATAAAGTATAAGATAAACCTGAATGATTAAAAATTATTATAAAAAAAAATCATTTTATATTTAAAATCATTATTAATTTTTCTACAATGATAAAGATAATTAATAACAAACAATATGATGAGTCAAGAGTAATAATTCGGGTAGTTCATACCCTGCCTCATGTTTGATGTAACTTTGCTTCACCTGACTTTTAATCGAATAAAGCAAATTCTTAATTCCTATATAAAATTCTATTAAAAAAGTCAGGATAAGAGAAATGAATAATAGATAAGACCTATTTTTTATATATAATAGGTACCTTAATACGGGTTGGAACCTAGTACTCGAGTTTAATTCAAGTACAGGCTTATGGCATAATGGCTGCAATGCTGTTAAACATTTACATGAGTAATAAAGTTAATGGTCAAGGAAATATCGTATAGTATACATTAGCTTGTCCAACAAAATGTAGGTAGGCAATCCATTTAAGCAATTACATTTTCAGACTCTTAATAATTCGCATTTGAAAAAAATTGTTATCTCCGCCAAAAGTTATCGCATTTCCTCTAAAATCCGAGTCATTAGCGATTCTCGCAAAGTCCCAAAAGTGTGATTAACCAGCGAGTAGGTGTGTTAATTTTCTACCATAAACAGACCTTAAAATACTTCCCACAATAAGATAGCTTACCGCACGTCAATCCAGGCACACAAACATCACTACACACAGCTCCATTTAAACAAATTAGGGATGCCACAGAACATTATTACGTGTGATATTGTCAACAAATTATCATAACAATACCCCCTCCCACAAATCGTCTTATTGTCATTCAAAATGGTACATTTACCCACGAACCTTATATAGAAGCTGCCCCCTTGCCGGCGTCATCCGTTTGGAGGATTTCAGACTTAATTAGCATCAACAATAGATTTTTGTCCCTTATCCCTTGTCGGGCACCAAGCAGGCATTAGAAACTGTTTCAACATCATTCTTCAGTTTAAATTTAAAGTCGAAAGGGCGGTCGAATAATCGGTCTCAGAGCGAGTTAAGTTTTCAAATGCCGCTGGCATTTGACACCGCGGGTATAAGCCTTGAAGTGTCAGCACGAGGATTAAGAAAAGTCAGGACTAATTATTAGTTTTGACAACTGGTTGACATAATATTCTCACCACGAACTTGGCATAATTAACAAAACAATAAATTCATGAAACCAAAGGCTTGTCTATGCGTAGCTGAATAACACTTCAGTGATTTGGTGTAAGTTAAAGTCATTTCCAAAGCAGGAAGGATGCCTTCAGTGTATTCATATTCAGGACACGATGGGCGAACTAAACCTATTTACTGTTCAGGCAAGGCGGACATAAAGACATCCTTCCCATAGATTAGATAAGATTGAATTTTCTCTTTGTCGCCCGTAATGATGGTTGTCGTGGTATTTTGAATATCCTGTTGAATGTTTGCTCTGTTAAGGGTACGGTCTCAAGGATATTGTTATTCTTAGCTACAATTTAGTTTCGATAGTTCCGGCCGTCTGTAAATGTGGGAAACTCTATAGGAGGCATTAGAAGATGAAAGAAAGAAATTTATCACAAGGATATAGAGAACTGTTAGCGGTTAGGACATTTTGTGGTGTATAAAGTGATTTTGCTGCATAATTTAGCTTCGCATAATTTTTTTTCGAAGAGTACGAGAGGAGTATGAAGTGTACCCATAGCTGGTATGAAATTAATTGGGATACTTATAAAAATACAGTTCAAAGTGTACCTCAGGGCACAATTCGCTTTTCTCTCTCCTTTTTAAGCTTGTAATTTACAGGAGTAATTTTTTTTATTTTTATTTTATTAGCTTTTTAATAAATGCGTTTAACTTATTAAATAGCTTCGTAGAAATTGAGAGATAGGGCGGATTTTGACAGTATATCTAATTATTTCTGATTCGTCTGTCTGTTAGTCTGGTTAGTCAATATGCAAACAAATTCTCACAATTAAGAAGGGAATGGATCCAAATAAAGAACATTACGAACTAGTCGCCACCCTATAGGATAGTCAAAAAGTTGATTAACGTTAGGTGGAATAATGTTTTTATATGGATTTCTTCTGGCTTATTTTGGCAAGAGCTGGATTGGAGCTTTCGCTGGCAACTTGTTTAAGACTTAAGCAGCTAATTCATAGACAAGGAGAGGAGAAAACTATGATAAGTTAGATAAAGAGGGTTGCTGGCAGCCAGAACTGTAAGCTTGCATTGAGACACGAGGCCCCTTATCGTTACCTTATGCTGATAAACTGTAAAGAGAGGAATCTTACGCGTTTATAACAGATAAAATTTAGTTTCGTGATGGATCCGAGCCTTGAAAATACATGCAGAATCACAAGTTGACGCCCCACTGAAAAACGCTGCAAGAGTTCAGCAATCTTCTGCTTGTGAGGATCAGAGCATGCACCTGTCCCAGCACCCTCCCTCGACTTAGATCCATCCATCTGTACAGACTGCGAATGCTAGCTCGTTGTTGTTCATGGTATTCCCCTGATTTCAGGAGTCTTTTTTGAATTCGAGTTAAGATGTGAGATAAGGGAATCTGGGAAACCTGTTATTCCCCTACACAGCACGTGTTTAAGATTGAAGTGTGATCTAAAAGTCATGGTTTCAAGTTGCATGTTCCTTGCAAAATTTGTACCCGACCGAGCGTATATTAATTTTGATGCATAGTTTGTAACACAATTAAAAAATCATCGTAGACCCCTGAGACCTTTTACAGATATGATCGAGACCGACAGGCGAATCGATTAAGCCATGTCCGTCCGTCCGTCTGTGTGAAGGTTTTAGGTCTTTAAAATCAAGCTATTGATCTGAAACTTGGTACGCGGCTTGGTTCTTGTGTTATAATTGGCTCAATCGGTCAACGGCCATGCCCACTACTGCTTTCAATGTGGGATAACCTCCACTTTACATTTTCTTTCAAAATGCCTTTTGGTCAAGTTAGACATGGTGTAGGAGCTCAAATTTTGGTTTTGAGCAATACTGACCCAAGGCCTTTAATAAGGCAAAAATTGGACCGCCCACAATATCGACCATGCCCACTTTTAACAAGTTAGATCCTTAAAAACCCGATTTCTCGGAAAGTTGACTCCAAATCGTTTGCTAAAGTTAGTCCATACAAAGTTTTGAGCTCAGCCCATTTTCAGGGGGCGTTTTTAGGAAAAAATAGTTTTTTCCGAAATAATTTTCGGTTTTAACGCAATTCGTCATGATTCTAAAGAAATTTCAATCAATTGATTTTAATTTTTAGCCCTTTGGGGGACGTGGCTTATACAAATAATATATGAATTTTGGCCAAATAACTTTAAGATTTGGTAATACACGGTATATAGCGTCGGGTATATAGAAGTTTGGTTTAGAAAAGATCTTCTGGCGTTAGGTTCAGTATTGTCTCTAGACTCTTGAATAGAGCTTATTACGGACGGTCTTTAAGGCTGTATATAGGCTGTCCACAGGACGGTGTTCTGTCCCCTTGCAAGGGTCATAACATTAGACTTTTTGCAAACGGATCATAACCTTTCAGGAACCTACAAGTCTACGCGAATGGCGTCACCTTTCTATCTGCCCGCTCAAATCTAGGGATTGTGTTCTTTTGGGCGCATAGATCCCTGCACTTGATCGATCGTTGGCGCACGATGGTCACTGGTCTGACTCAAAATCTCCATACTCGAAAGCATAAAATATTTGTTGTAATCTTTAAAAGAACACTTCGTGTGTTTATACATGTTGAATGAAAAATCGAAAAAGCACAGCCCGTTTTCTGGCAGTCTAGAGACGCTTTTCAAAAAACAAAAGACGGCCATTGTAATACCACTCCTCTCATCCGCATCAGTTGTTTGGTGGAAAACAAACTACAATGAATGACTTGACTTGGCTGCACTGGGATCCTCCCTAACACCCTTCGTAAGAGGCCTTTAATCCACTAAGACAACATATGACTACTGCCGACACCCATGACTCTTGAATGGAAGTTATGTGCTTTTCATTTTCAGTTCTACAGGCTTTTAGCCTCCTTCTTAGCCTTACAGTGCTGTAGATTGACTTGTGTAAACAACATAGTAGCACACCGACCATCCAGAGCCAACCGCGTCAACAAAGGGCGTTTTTCTTTTTTAGTTCACAGTAGAGCACTGAACACAGCTTGAGCACTCTGAGCGTGCTCTTATCTGCGTGCGCCCAGAGAACTCTGTTCTGATTTCGTAATGCACTTGAGTACTTTTCTGGCTATCTGTCAAAATGCAAAATGAAAGAAAACAGAACTTGAAGAAGTTGGCAAAATATTTGTTACGAGCCGAAAATGACACAAAATAAATATAATTCCACTGAACAATATTTCTTCAAATGCTTTTATTTCGGCCTTAGAACAACAAATTTACTTACTTACTTAAGGTGGCGAACAACAAATTTTACCCAAATTTTTGTTTGACAGTTCAAGCTATGCTCTGAACGAAAAAAGAAAAACGCCAAAAGTTCTGTCCACTGATGATGCTGCTGCTCAATATAATAGTGACAGCTCAACCATCCATCACCAGTACACGGGCGGCACCAACGATTGGGGCACTTCCTGGACTTATGTCAGGAGGGCTCACGAATTTCGACTCATAGACTGCACTTGAGGCCGTGCTATCACAATGGGCCCGTGATGCAATGCGCGGGCAGACTCATAGGCCTGAGAGGGTGTGAATTTCATAACAATTTGGCTTCTTCTTGCTTTTCCGTTCAAAAGGAGAGCAATCATGGAAGCCGCACAAGAGCCGACCGGACTGCCTTTACCGTCAGCCCGTCAAGCCTTTAAGTTAGGTGCACCTCAAGTCCGGTTCCGTACTTGTCTCTGCAGCCCGTTTAACCGTATATATAAATCGCGAGTTGTCACGTCAGCAGAAGAACAGTGGATGGTTGCCTCATGTTCAGATCACGAAGCGAGTCGGATACAGAGCTACAAGGGTGACTTAGTTGTCAAAGGAAAAATGCTCTCCAGAATCCCCAACGAACTTGAGCAAGAATTACACTTCGACCCTGTCTAATGATTATGCCCTCTGACGCAATGAGACCATAAATACCTTTTTGACAAATCTACCAAGTCAACTTTCCTCAGACAATGGAATGGTTTTGGTCAGACTATGAGCAAAACGTATTTCACAGATGGTTTTTAAACTGTACAGGGCTCTGGTGCTGGTGTCACTGTGGAAAGTGAAAAGATTCAACTCCACTACCCCGTCGGTAAAAATAGAACCAAAAAATAAAGCTATTGAAGATTCTTATGAGAGCAATAAACCAAATTCGGATGAAAGCAAATACAAGATGGACATCCTTGTCCACCTGTGGAATCTCAAGACAAATGTGGCCTAAATATGATAAGTCCCGAATTAACGCACTCATCAAGAGCAACAGGAAGACTCGGTCGTAACTAGTATGTATACTTACTGGTCACAATCTTTTGAGACATCATCCTATGAAACTAAATCTCGACAATGATGACTTCTGCAGAGGATGTGGCGATACGGATTGCTGTGAGGACACACCTCACTTGAGCCACAGTCCCAGTCTAAGTCAGTTGTGGAAAAAAAGTTTAGGAAACTACTTCTTCCTTGACATTTCAGAACTTTCAAACGCACCTATAACGTCTCTTTATAGGTATGTTAAATCAACAGGGTGGCTCAAGGAGCTTAAATACAAAAAATACAACCAACAAGGATCATCCCCCACTGGGTATCACAATAGGTCACAATAGACCTAAGTTCAATGAGGCGCGAGTTATCTCACTTCATCAACCCCACAACCTAACCTTACCTAATGAGCCTAAGATATTAGGAACTTATAAGACTATGGCTACCGTTATGAGCTTTAATAGACAATTTTTAAGACAAGAGCTCTCAAATGATTTTTTTCATTTTCAGAAGTATTTCTCATTATCCGAGTATTTTTAGCTCTGGTAGCCTTTTAATCTTGCTATGAGAGTACCTACTATGAGAGAAAACTTAAATTTGAAAAACAAAATATATTCTGAGAGTATCCAAGAGCATAATAGGAAACACTGTTAACTTTTCAGTGCCAGACAGATGTGCTGAATTTTGTAACTTGGGTTTTTTTTGAACACGGGTCTTGTTGGCTCGCACAAAAGGTCAGCGTCTTTTAAAATTTTTCTCAGAAGAATCGACTGCACTGCAGACTGCTTGCAGGCATCTCTTTGAGCCACCATATGCTTTTGCTAAGCACTTAAATCTGTTAAGCTTGAGCAAAACAATCACCGGTCCTGCCTGTTTTGAGAAGCTTGAAGGCATTGCTGATGTCAATTGTATCTGAAAGTTAATTGAAAATTATTTTTTCGTCAAAGAGGCGAACTAACTTGCTATTAGAACGGACCCTTATAATGCACAGGCACCAAACCAAAAATTTGTCCAAACTCTTTTTTTTTCATCAAAAGTCTGTATTCAATATTTAAATCATGAGTTAATCATATTTGGTCCCTCTGGAGGACAATAATAATTAAAAGACGAGATTAGGGAGTGTATTTATAGTTTTTACATCCATCGTTAGTTTACCTTTACCCTTATAACCCTTAGTATTAATTTACCCAAAACCATTATTAAATTATTTATTTGCAGCTATTAATTACCATCGATTTATTACTTTCGACTACCTAATTTGATTTCAAGCCTACGGATAACGATAGCGAAATTTTCTGCTCGTCGTCTGCTGCAACGTCAGCCTTGACAAGATTTCCCATATGCAGCGCTACGGCCAGCTCACTACCCTTCTTTGGTAACCTAATCAGTGCGCTTCCATCGTATCGTACCACAACTCTGGCTGCATTTTCACATTTACCACCCAACCTTCGCGATATCATCGAATTGCAATAAACTCCAGCAGGCAGGCACACTGCTACTCTCTCCTCAAAGTTCACGGCGCCAGAGCTTATAATGATGAATCCTTTTTTGCCGCGACAGAACGATACAATACCTTTTTCGTCATCGGCCCAAAAGTTTGTCAGCGAAGCGTTGCCAACTTCATTTCTAAAGGCGATCATATTTTTTATAGCTGTCCAACGGTGTTCACATACCCAGCCACTCCTGCACTGGCCGCTGGTGTCAAAGCGTGGACTCTTTATGTTGTAGGACTTGTCGTGTGGCGGTCCATCTTGGTCGGACTTGAAATCAAATGAACTCATCACCCTCGGAATGCCATACGGGTGGGCAAGAGTAAAAGCGTAAGCTGCCTTGAACTCCCTCGGGCTCTTGTAGTTCAAGGTGTACGGATTCTGCCGCTGCAAGTCATGATTGTCGACAAATACTAGGGCACTTTCGTCGGACAACATCCCCATGTGAGGACCGCCGTAGTTTCTCAAGGCGGACGCATTCATAGCACTCTTAAAGAATGCTGCTATGTTGGTGGCATGGGCGAATTCTGTAACCGCTCCCAGATGGGTGTAGTTAAACTTCCAGCCATCACCGACTTCTTGATAGACAAACGGGTATGAGTTCGGAGGGAATCCAAGGACTTGTGGCAAAGGGTTTAAGCTACTGTAGATAATCTGGAAATGTTCATAGATCATAGAAATTTAAAATCAACCATGTAGTGTTGAGATATACCTTCAAATGCTCGGGGTACATATGCTTGGCGGCATCGACCCTGAAACCAGCCGCACCGAGCGCGGTCAAATAGTTGAGAAAGTTAACAATGGACTTTTGCACATGCTTTAGACCCTGATTCAGATCATGGAGACTGACTAGTTCACAAACGCGAGCCTGTACGGGATCGTTGAAGTTTTCGATTTGGCAAGTTGGTTGATTGAAATGGGACGCATTGTACGGTACAGCTGGATAAATGAAGTTAGCTGGATGCGCTAAATTTCCAGCAGTTCCTGTAGCAGGAGCGGGGGCATTGGCTGTCATATGATTGGGGACGACATCAACATAAATTCTAAAAAAAAATAAACCATTGTTACAAGTCGATTTGATGTCTCGCATAGAGCTTACAGAATTCCAGCTTTTCGACAGCGCTGTGTCATTTCCAAGAATGCCTTGGCATCTCCAGATCTGGTGTTGACTTCGTACGACAACGGCTGGTAGCGTTCATACCAAGGCCGACCGGCGATAATGAGATTTTCATTGACCGGTGACGTCTGAACTGCTGCGAAACCATTTGGTCCAAGGAAGTCTTCACATTCCTTGGCAATATCTACAAACTTCCACTCATGCAGATGAACAATACCACTGCGATTTTCGAAGTGGTGTGGATTATTCAATGGAAGAGTGTTCGATTCGGGGTCTTTTGGGGTGGTTGAGGAGACGCCTTCAGTGGTTGTTTGAGGGTCGTCTTGGCTCGGAGTTGAGCCAGAATTAGGACCTTCGGACGTTGTTGGCTCGGTTGTCGATGCATTGGGGCTTTGGTCTGTTGTTGTATTGTCGCTCGGCTTGGAAGATGACGCGTCTGTTGTCGAATCGCTCGGGTTCAAGTCCGTCGTTGTATTGCCACTTGACTCTGAAGGGGACCCATTTGTGGTCGAGTCACTGGATGTCGAAGGGTTGAGTTCTGTAGTTGTGTCATCACTTGATTCAGAAGACGACCCGTTTGTGGTCGAGTCACTTGAGTTCACGTCCGTAGTTGTTTCGTCTTTTGGCTCTGAGGTTGTCGAAGTCGGGTTCAATTCTGTGGTTGTGTCATCACTTGACTCAGAAGATGAGTCATCGGTGGTCGAGTCAGTTGGATTCAGGTTGGTGGTTGTATCACCAGTCGGCTCGGAGGAAGGCGAATCTGTGGTCGAGTCACTCGGGTTCAGTTCCGTAGTTGTCGTATCAATTGGTTCGGAAGTGGACGAGGTTGTAGTGCTGGTATTCAACTCCGGGGAGGACGAATCTGTTGTTGTATCACCACTGGACTCCGACGAAGACGTGCTTGTGTCATCCGTAGTTGGGCCATCACCCGGCTGCTCAGAGGAAGGTGAATCGGTTGTTGTGCTGCTGAGATTGGAGTTGGTCGTTGTTCCATCATTTGGCTCAGAGGACGGCGCACCGGTGGAGGCTTCACTGGAGTTTGAGTCTGTTGTTGTTTTATCGATAGGTTCTGAAGTTGACGAGGTTGTTGTACCGTCGTTGGGCTCTGAGGCGGGTGAATTTGTTGTTGTGTCTTCAGGATTCAAATCCGTAGTTGTATCACCATTTGACTCCGTCGAAGACGAATCTGTGCTAGAGTGACTAGGGTTTGTGTCCGTAGTTGTATCACCACTCGACTCGGACGAAGATGATTCTGTTGTCGGCTCACTGGAGTTTGTATCTTCATCGCTGGGAGTTGTTTGACTCGGCTCAATTGTGCTGCTGCTTGGCTCAGTGGACGATCCATCCACTGTTGTGGTTGTTTCGTTACTCGGTGAAGGTGACGGTAAATCTGTAGTTGAGTTATCATTCCCTTCTGTATTTGACTCGTTTTGATTCGGTTTCGAAGTCGTCGAAGTAGTTTCCGTATTGCTTGGTGTCACGGTCGAGTTCCATACGGGTGTTGTATCATTCGCACCAGGTTCAGAGGTGGTAGTCCATGGGGAGTTCGTCGAGGAATCATTTGCTGCCCCCTCAGTAGTTGAATCGTTTTGATTTGGCCTCCAGGTCGTCGTCCATACTTCTGTCGTTTCTGTATTGTTTGGTGCAATTGTAGTGTTCCATGAAGGTGTGGTTTCGTTTGTTCCAGGTGCAGAGGTTGGCGGAGCTGGTGTTGAGCCATTGCTTCCCGGAATCCACGGCGGTAGTGTTGGGAATGGAGGGTGACACGGTGGTCTCCATGGTGGAGGCTTACACGGTGGTAAGGCAGGATGCGTGCCATTACATGGCGGTGGGATCATACAAGGTGGATAAACATAGATTCCACCGCCCGGCAGACCAGGTGGCGGTGGGCCCAGTCCAATTACCGTAAGAATACTCACAATCACACGGTCCATTCTATACTAGGTCGAGGGCTAGTTACCGCTCTTTCTTATAGTTTGTCTTAAACACGGTTTTTTTCAAGTGCACATTACAGACTGCCTGTAAACTTTCTGTTAGTACAGCTGCACACAATATGCGCACAATCAATTGACGTTGTTTTAACATGAATTTCTGTTTTTTATTTGCAGTATGTCAACACTGAGCAGAGCCCTTCTCGTAACAATGTCAATACTATTGGTACTGAGCATCGCCGACGCTGGTCCGTACACGTTGACCTTCCCAATGTCCGTGCGCAATGGCCGTCAAATACGTGCTCCATTTAAAAACCCCGAAATAATGGTTGCACGCGGTTTCGGCAAGAGGGATGCAGCAGTGGGTCGAGAGAAGATGGTCGGCAATGCATTGGATGATCTTGACGATGAGAGGTTTGACTATGAAAAAAGGGTTTGAACGAAATAACCCAACATGTCTCTTTTTCAGTATTTCAATCGATTGGATGGCACATGAACTGACATCGAATCCAGCTCTGATTCGGCTTCTTCTTCACCGATTCGTCGATCAGAACCAAGATGGCGCGATCAGTGCAAGGGAGTTACTTGGAAACACACAAGATGCCGCACCTGAAACTTTCTAAATTGTCACACGGAAACTTTTAACTGTTATCTAAATAAAATTAAAAGCTAAACTCTAACCCATAAGAAAAACTAACTAAGGCCTCCGAAAAGATTTTACACTTTAGATAAAATAGCTATACAGATCCATTAAAAATATTCTATTTAGGGCTGGAAGAATATTCTTAATGGTGCGTATAATGCTTTCCTCCTTAAACAACGGTACATGTTTCTGTTCGATAAATTAAAACAAAAAAAATGTTAAAAAACAATTCTATCTCCTAGTAGTAAGCCTCTAAATAATGTATGTATTATATTTAATCAGAAAATACAAATGTAAGACGAAAAAAAAAAAATTGTTAAAACCAGATTAAAGATGGAGAAAGAAAATGTTTTTATTACTAAATAATGGAATCTACTTGACTTAATACAAAATGAATTAAAGCGGAAAATAAAACATCAAGTATTTAAATAAAATGTTTGTTTACTGCCTGGTGGTGCAAGAATATTTTTTTTCGCGACCGAGAAAGGTTATTAGAAGCTATTTAAAGGCCGAAGCCCAGTGACAAATGTCGAAGTAGCTTTTCTGTTCTCACACGTCTAACATGAAGTGTTTAGTAGTTCTCTTGTTTACCATTGCTGCGGTCGCAGCACAATCCTTAAAAGGTGAAGGGTTAATTGATTGGAAAGGATTGGTTGGCGACCAAATTCCAGTTCGTGGAAGTGGATCCCTGAACGGGGAAACTATGATCGATGGAGGTGGACTTTTTGCACCGAAGCCCTCCAATGAAAATAACGAAAATGATGAATCGTCTTCGGCGGAAAGCGATGCGATGAAAATTAATATTAAAGATGAAGTTCAATCCGGCCGTATCCCAAAAGTTCCTGCAGATTGGATAATAAGAAAAGGACCGGCAGTACTTAAAGACTTGCCCAAAAAAGGCGGTGATTTCTCGACAAGTTTTTCTTTCAGCCAAGCGAGTGCAAATCCTTAATTAGGCTAGGTATTTGACCTTGCTTAAAATATACACAAAATAAAAATTTGAGAAAAAAAAAATATTTTGATTATTTTATTTCGTTTTAAGATTTGCTTTGGTGTGTTTTATTTCTCAATAAGGAGTTGTTCGATGCACCAGGGACGTAAGGAATCTTTTGGAGGTGCCAAAAACACCCGACTCAAAACCAAAAGTGTGATTTTGATATAAGCCGATTTCTTTCACAGCAAACGGTTATAGGTATGAAAAACAATGCTAAGTGGGTTGGAATTTATCCTATTATTTGTGTATATTGTTTGATTTATCAACGAAATTTGGTAATTCTGTAAACCTGTATTGCAAGACTAAAAATCGCCGTCCAATACTTTTCCATGATTTACGAATGTCTTTGCCCGATGGTTCTTCAATTGTCAAGCTTAAACATTGAACACTGTGTTTCTCTAGTTTCTGTTCTGATCAGGATTTGTGCACGACAATGGAGGTTAGTCTTACAGGATCAAGTAGAAACCGAGTGCTGTGAAGGTACAGTCTTTCGTTATCCATGTGGTATTACAATACTAGCAATCACAAAAGTATACTAGAACTTGATGTTGGCTACTTACTTTTAAATTTTATCATACCTCTACAGGATCAACAGCCAGTTCTATTAGAATAAATATTATTCGAATTTATATATTTTGCCTTAGGGAAGTTACAGTTTTGTCGTTATCATTTAGGGAGACTTCAACGGGAACAATACAATTCAATTTAGGAAATTCAGTTGGCACATTGATGTGAAGGGGTTTCAGTTCACAGCCTTAAAAGAAGCTGTAATGCGACGGTGAAACCGTCGGCACAAGCCGATTAAATTTCACCTACACTCCAAAGGCGTCGGAATAGATTCTAGGCACGTGTCTTTCTTCTAAAAAAAGTTATGCTGGATTAAAAGAGAACAAGAAGATTTATTTTCGTTGGCAGTTTTAATCTTCGGAAGATAGTTGGTTCCACTGTATGTAAGCAGAGAGATTAGCAAGAAGATGAGTTGACCTCTTCAACGATTTTTGCAGACGTTTCAGACGACGCTGCCATTGGGGCTTTACTTAAAGTAGGGAATCGGTGATACCAGGTAGTTTAAACACACTCGTTACCTTACTACAGGTGCAGAAAGCTCTTTTTATCTTCTAACCATTTCTAACCGTCTCACTTCTTGTTTGGCACCCTTTTTTCAACGTTTTTCGACTCGCAACGCAGTTCGATAATATTTTTCACGTCCCTTTTGATAAAATTGATCGATTTTATTGTTAAGAAGGCGGAGAGGATGCTTAGGTGCAGAACTCCTATAACATAAGAACAGTATTCCAGTGCCGGTCTTATATGAGCTTTGTAAAAAAGAAGGAGCTGAGGAGGGCAAAAGAGGCCTTTAGTTCTAAACAAACAGCTTAGTTTTGACGAGGCAGATTTTGCAATATTATCAGACTTAAAATTGAATCGACTCCAAGGAGATGGATATTTTTTTTTTTGCGATAAATTATTTTGTCTCTCAAATTGACATTTGAGATGACAATAAATTATATTCTCTCTCATAGGGGCGGTATAGTTGAATATACGTTGTAGAATTTGACTGCATCTTTGATTAGGGGAAGTAATGGCATTGACAGGAGTTCTGTTGGTGGTGGATTCTATAAGGAGTATACTATCCGCACAGTAAAATAATGTCATTATTGCTTGCATATAACAAATCATAAATGTTTATAAGGAAAAAAGTTTATAAGAAAAAAAAGAAAGGAATTCTGTACAACACCTGCGTTTTTTGTAAACGAATCGTATGAATCACCATCAACTACAACCTTAATTGATCTTACATGACGAAATTAGTAACTTTATATTAAATAGCTTAGCAGCACTTTTTTTGGTTTTCCTGGAACCAGTTTTCCTGGCAACAGGAAATGGCCACTTCTGGTATCGCCTTATCATGACTATTTATTACGCAAAGGCAGTAGGTTGCCGTGGCGTAGCGGTTAGTGTGTGTGCTTACTATGCCGTGGGTCTGGCTTCGAATCCTACCATCGTCACCTAAAAAAAAGACTCGTTCTTTTTCACGGTCCCCACCTCCGCGAGGGTCTGAAAAGCCCTCCGAGAGTATTATTTGTCTTAAAAACTTCTTAAAGTGCCGTTCGGATTCGGCGAAAAATTGTAGGTCCCATTGTATGTGAAGAAACTAAAACACACAGCATACATTGTTGAGAAGTTGGCCCTGGTTCACCTCGACCTCGAGCTGTTGCGCCACTCTTTTTTTTTGTATAAAAGGCTGTACATATTCCAAGTAATTAATGATTTAAGGAACATTTTAAGGAAGTGAGATTAAGTCTTTTAAGTGGATTTCAATCGTCGCATAATAAGAGTAATGGTTCTTATATGGCTTTTCCAACTGTTTTGAAAAGCGGTGTTTTTTTTATGTAAACCTGCCTCATCGGAAAATCAATAATTGTGGAACCAAATGAAAGCTTGGACTATCCCCTTCGCGAATCCACTGGGCGGACAAACTTTGGAGGGGCCAAATAACGGGTACAACCATTTAACGCAAGTTTATTTATTTATTTTATCAACAAGCCTAACTTACTGATTACGAATATATACATTATACATGATAAATAAATTAAAAGTAATATGACAACAATAAACTAATTATAAGGAAAATGACATTTAGTTTGAAAATAACTTAAATAATAAGCATTTAAAAGATTTCCTTTAAATATGAAAATCTATGTCTCTATATATAGCATTAAAGGACTTCAGAGATCTGGAAATTGGTTCATTTCCACCATAATTTGTTCTATGCCTGTTTTGGCTAAAGAAATGATGGTCTCTCAGCACCACATCAGCGTATTCCAAAACTGATTTCACAAGGCAAACAAAAAGAGATAAGAAAGAGTAAGGATCGGAAAAATCTTTTAAATTTCTTTTTAACGGGTGATTTTTTAAGAGGTTGAAAACTTTAAAAAAAAAAAAAAACAAAAAATTCGAAAAAATTAATGAAATATTTATTTGAATCGATAGTTTGAACCTTGCAATTTAATGTTTAAAGATTTTTCATGCAAATGTTGACCGCGGCTGCGTCTCAGGTAGCCCATCCCCTGAGTCCAATTTTGGCATACTCTTTCACACATATCGGCCGGTATCTCACGAATGACTGCATGGATGTTGGCTTCCAGTGTCAAGGCCATAGACATTAGCCTTGACATACCCCCACAAAAATTAATCTAATGGTGTCAAATCGCACCATCTAGGCGGCCAATTGACCGGCCCGAAACGTCAATTGCTCAGAAGGTCGAGAATGCCGACCATAAAATGGAAGCAGCGCGCGATGAACATTTCGAACCGAGCACGAATTTTGATAGTAAAACTCAATAATTTGCAAGCGTTGTTCATTTGTAAGACGATCCATGGTTAAATTGCAAACCAAACTGAAGCTGTTTGACAGTGACACAAGGTACTTAACACACGTCAGCTGTCAAAACCAGTGTTGCCAAAACCAAACCAGCTAAAAAATCACTCTTTATAAAGCCAACTAATGAGTTCGCTTTTGCAACAATGTACTCTACATGAGAATGAAAGGTTAACTTTGCATCAATGATTACACCAAGATCTTTAATTTTATTGACTCTTGTTAGGGGCAGTTGATTAATGCAATAATTGAATACCTGTTGCACCTAAGATCTTGAGAATAATATAGCAAAGCATTTATTAACATTTAAAGTAAGACAGTTTTTAACGCACCAATTCCATAAAGTAGTAAGGTCGGCCTGGATCCTGGTGAAAATAATTTCAGATCATCCGCATACATTAAGCAATTACAAAACTTAAGTTGCCTTATAATGTCATCAATAAAAATAATGAAAAGTAGCGGCCCAAGGTTGTGAGACTCCAGAAGTGCAGGAAATTAATCTTGAATAGTTATTGTCAAGGCAAACTTTCTGAAATCTGCCAGTTTGAAATGAAGCAAACCATTTTAGCATGACTGAATGAAATCCAAAGATTTCCAGCTGTTAAAGAAGCTGGAAAACTTTGGATAACACATGGCTTACGGAATCAAAGGCCTTACTGAAATCAGTGTAAGCCGCGTCAACTGGAAATTCACTTTCAACATTATTTTTTGAGCCGGATTTAAAGATAGACACCAGAAAAGAAATTTTCCAGTCATCAAGAAATAGACCCGAAGCTAGCGACTGATTAAAAATGATAAGTAAATTCTAACAGACCGAAAACAATGAACGAAAAAAAAAGGTTTCGTCTGTGACAAATTTCTATATACCCGACCCTATATACCGTGTAACACCAAATCTGACAGTTATTTGGGCCGAAGTCATATTTTATTTGTAAAGGCCACAAAAATGGGGCATGGTTTAAAAATTAAAATCAATTAATTGTAATTTCGTTAGAATCATGAGAAAATACAGTTAAAGGGAAAATTATTTAGGGCGCAGCTCAAAACTTTGTATGAAGCAAACTTAGCAAATAGTAATATCTTTAATATTGGTCATATAACTATTTTTTCGATATGGAGTGAAGTTTCCGTGAAATCGGGTTTTTAAAGATCTAACATGTTAAAAGTGGGCATGGTCGATATTGTGGCGGCCAATATTTGCGTTGTTAAAAGTCTTGGGCCATTTTTGCTCAGTACTAAAATTTGAGCTCCTTCCTACGCCATGTCTAACTTGACCAAAAGGCATTTTGAAATAAAATGTGAAATAGAGCGCTTCTATTAAGTTATCATGGTTAAGTTTAGAGTGTGTAACGCTTTACGTAAGTCCATGAACAAAACTTTGAATCAAGGACTCATTTCTTTTTATTTTGATAAAATATCATCAAAAGAAAATGGGCATTTCTGCCTCACGTACATTTGGATTGCATTCAAAAGGCAAAGTTGGTAAGCCCCTTCCATTCGGAGCTGGCATTTTGCCTTAAGCCACTCCTAGCGGAATGTTGTCCTTTGACGCGTGAGAAGCGTGTAGGGTTAATCGCTACCTGTGGAGCTCATCTGCACGCTCATTTCCTCCTGTCACTAGGCCCTGGAAGGGAAACTAGAGATGGGTGACCCTAATACTTTCGCCTGGACGGGAAAGCTCGTTCCGGCACGCCTGCACAAGTTTGGAGGATAAGGTAACCTTGCAAACAGCTTTAAAGGGCGCTTGGCGCTATAAGGACAGCATTGTTTTCGTTTGCGCGTTGTGTCACGTGCAAGTCGCGTGCGGGCCTTTCGGTAGCCTTGACACAAGTTTGTCGTTTTATATCTCTTTATATTTTTCTCTACGACACAAAGAAGTATTTTTCTATTGTCAAAAAAATTTCTTCGACTGGGAAAAATTTTATTGTTGAAGTGAATTTGAATTGAATTGCAAATTTTTTTTATGTTGATCTTTAAAGTTTTGTAAAATTTAATTTTTATGTTCTAAACTTTAATTAATTAAACTCCTGATCAAAGCGGTGTTTCTAAGAAATAATATTTCCAAGTTTCTCCGAAACACCCTGCACAAGATTTCCAATAATGGTTTCAGCCATTGTTTTCGTTTGTCTTGTAGTCGATTCCTCTTGTTCCTCTCCAGTTGATGATCCGGCTGCTGCAGTTAATGTCTGATCCCCTGTCTGTTGTCCTCCTTGCGTTGTTTGGTTTGCTACTGTTGTTTCTTGCCGCTCTGTAGTCTGTTGCCCTTCAACTGTTTGACCTTCAACAGTAGACGAAACTGTTGTTTCAGTTGATTCAACTGAAGAAGTTGACTGTTGACCTTCTTCGGTTGCTTGCTCTCCTTTGGTGGAAGACAGAGTTGTTTCCTGGTGGTCAGTTGTCTCTGGCCCTTCGGTTGATTGAACTCCAGAAGTTGAAGTCTCTGTCGTTTCGGTTGATTGTTGTTCCGTTGATGCTGTTGACTGTGGCTCTTCAGTCGAATGTTCTCCATCAGTTGTTTGCTGTTCTTCGGTTGATTGCCCTTTATCAGTTGCAAGTGCTTCTTCAGTGGATGCCTGCGTTAGTTCTGTTGATTGTTGTTCTGATGTATTTGTTGACTGCAGCTCTCTTTCCGTTGTTTCCTGTTGATCTGTGGTGCCCGGTTTCTCAGTGGTGAGTTCTCCGGTAGTTGATGTTTCCGTTGCATTTGTTGACTGTTGGCCTTCCGTTGTTTCCGCTGACTGCTGTCCTTCCGTTGTTACTGAAGTTTCTGTTGATTGTGATCCTTCACTTGAAGATTCTTTCTTAGTGGTTTGCTGTGCTCCAGTGGATGACTGCGTCTCTTCTGTTGAGCTCTGTGCCTCTGTTGGAGGTTGCTCCGTAGAAGTTGTTGATTGCTCTTCCTTCGTTGTTTCTTGTTGTTCTGTAGTCTCTTGTCCTTCAGTAGATTGCACACCTGCAGTTGATGCCTCTGTTACTTCAGTTGATTTTGCTTCTGTTGTAACTGTTGTCTTCTCGTCAGTTGTTTGCTCACCTTCAGTGGATGGCTCTGTAGCTTCTAATGACTGCTGGGCCTCTGTGGATTGTTCTTCCTTCGTTGTTTCTTGTTGTTCTGTAGTCACTTGTTCTTGTGTTGATTGACCTCCTGCAGTTGATGTTTCAATTACTTCTGTCGATTGTTGACCAACAGTTGTTTCTGTTGACTGCTGTTCCTCTGTGGTTGTCGAGGACTCAGTCGTAGGTTCTTCTTCAGTTGTTTTGTTTGCTTCGGTAGTTCGCTGTCCTTCAGTGGACGATTGCGGTCCTTCGTTTGGCTCTGAGGTCTCCGTAGGTTTTTGCTCCGTTGTTGTCGATTGTTCTTTTTCTGTTGTTTCTTGCTGGTCTGTAGTTTCTTTAGCTTCAGTTGTTTGACTTGCCGCGGTTGACGTTTCTGTCACTTCAGATGATTGTTGTTCCGTAGTTCCTGTTGACTGTTGACCTTCGGTTGACTCTGAAGGGTCTGTTGATTGAGGTCCTACAGTCGTAGAAACTTCTTTAGTCGATTGCTCTCCTTCGGTTGTTTGACCTCCTTCGGTGGTGGACAGTGTAACTTCTGTCGATTGCTCTGCCTCTGTTGTCTGTAGTTCTGTTGTTGTGGTTGCTTGTCCTTCTTCAGTTGTTTGGTTTTCAACAGTTGATGAACCTGTTACTTCAGTAGTTTGTTCCCTATCTGTTGTTGTCTGTTCAAGTGATTCTGATGATTCTTGTGTTGGTATAGTTGCAGTAGATGTTACAATTGTCGATGTGGACGGTTTTGTTAATTCTGTACTTGTAGAAGGATGCGGAGCTGCAGTAGTTGGATTCGGGTGCGTAACAGGTGGTTGTAGAGTGCTTGGCTTGTGCGTTGGTTTATGCGTTGGCTTGAGTGTTGTCGGCCTGGTTGGTGGCTTGTGCGTTGGCTTGTGTGACGGCTGCGGTGGAGGCCTGTTTGTTGGTCGTGGTGGTGGCTTATGTGTGGGTCCTGGTGGTGGCTTGTGTGTTGGCCGTGGTGGTGGCTTATGTGTTGGTTTGGGTGGAGTAGGCCTTGGCTTGTGTGTTGGCCTTAATGGTGGCTTGTGTGTTGGCCTTTGCGGGGGTTTGTGTGTTGGCCTCTGTGGAGGCTTGTGCGTTGGTCTTTGTGGTGGCTTATGTGTTGGCCTTTGTGGTGGCTTGTGCGTTGGTTTTTGCGAAGGCTTTTGCGTTGGCCTTTGTGGTGGCTTGTTCGTTGGTTTTTGAATCGGCTTGTGAGTTGGTCTCCTTATTGGCTTCTTCGTTGTCCTTCTTATTGGTCTCAGTGTTGTTTTACGTATTTCTTGTGCGAATGGCCAAAATGGCAATAATGGTGGAAGTTTTGGCAACAGCGGGATCCATGGTAACCCGAATATATCTCTTCGGGAGCGTAATGCTACACTGTGTCCTTCTGCTTGTCCTATAGTTGAAATTCCATCCACTCTATTGGTGGCTTGACGCGAATAAACGGCCGCTACGATACCAAGTAGCACCACTGCTCCAAGTGACTTCATTTTTTGCTTTGACGAAATGCTCCGAAGGTTTATTATATACATTGGCTGAACAAATAATATTACAACACGGACATAAGTTTTCGGTCGATTTTTCTATTCAATTTTCTAATTGTAAACATTTACTTCGTTGCAGCAGATATGTTTACACATGAAAATCTTCGCAGCTTTTGCATGAGTAAATAAAGAAGCTTTTTTTGTACAATATGCATGTTGGAGTGCGTTGCACAACAACTCCAAACGTAGATGAACAACACAGACTTAACTTTCGTCAGAATAATCTACGAGTATTAATCTATAAAAATACACTATTACCAAAAAAGTTTTAGTGTTTTTCAAAATGGCTGATCTTTATGATGATTATTGTGGAACCAAAAGAATATTGTGGTCTTAAACTTGAGTCTTAAGAAGAAAAAAGAAGAAAAAGGCCTTAGTTTCTGATGCTCATCAGTTAGTATTGCCAATACTGTCCACATACACACACATTTTGCTTTTGCATAAGTAACCCTTTGACAAACTGCAGATATTACTTTAAACAAATAAGTATGCATACTATAAAAAGGGCACCTTATTTTTTATAGTCTACTTATTTTTTTTTCAAATAAGTAGACTATAAAAAATGTAACTTGCCACTTATCGCGTCAATTTTTAAGCATGATTTTGCAACACGTGTATAAAATGCGCACTAAAAGACAATAGGAAATTGCAATATGCAAATAAGTCTGAAAACTAAGCGCAAATATTTACTAGGATGAGTGGAAATATAAAAATTGACCAGAAACTAATGTGTGTTTTTATGCCTGGAATTTATATATAAATAAAATTTTCAAAACACTTAAGATATCAGAACATGAAGTCTTTTGGAGCAGTGGTACTGCTAGCTGTGTTGTGTACTGCTAACTCTAGGCAGATAGCCTACGAAAGTGAGCAGCACTCTTCGCTACAAGTAAGAGATGGCGTAAATGTTGTACAGCGCCTTCGGAGATCCATTATTCCACGAATCCCACGGCTTCCATTGGTTCCAAAGCTTCCACCATTGAGACCCATTTGGCCACCACTTAGACCCATTTGGCCTCCTTGGAGACCGACAACTACGCAGAAAACGACCCATAAGCCAACGCATAAGCCAACGCCTAAACCAACACATAAACCTACCCAAAAACCGACCCACAAGCCTACTCAGAAGCCAACACCGAAACCAACACATAAGCCAACACACAAGCCAACGCAAAAGCCAACGCACAAGCCAACGCAAAAACCAACGCACAAGCCAACGCCCAAGCCAACGCCCAAGCCAACGCATAAGCCAACGCAGAAACCAACACAAAAACCTACGCAAAAACCGACACAAAAGCCTACTCAGAAACCAACACCAAAACCAACACATAAGCCAACACACAAGCCAACACCGAAACCAACACAAAAGCCAACACAAAAACCGACACAAAAACCAGTACCACCAGTAACTCATCCAAATCCAACAACTCAACCAAATGCAGAACCTCCAACAACACCAACAGCAACAGAAACTGTTTCCTCACCAGGCACATCACCAACACCAGAAGTTCCAACGTCCTCAACAACAGCCACAACACCAGAAGAAGAGTTGACGACACCTGAAAATGAAACAACGGAAACAACACAACCAACAACAGAGGAGCAGAATACAACTACAGAATCATCAAAGGAGGAAGAGCAAACAACAACTGACGAAATGACTGAAAGTGCCGAAAGTACGGAGCAAAACTCAACTGAGGAAGGGCAGACAACTGAAGGACTGCCATCATCAGAGCATCCTGAAACAACAGAAGAGCAATCAACTGAGACAGAACCATCAACGGAAGGAATACAATCATCTACCGGAGCGGAGCAAACAACCAAAGAAACGCCAACAACTGAAGGACTTCCATCTACACCGCATTCTGAAGCAACGGAGCCAACATCAACGGCAGAACAGCCCACAACTGAAGGACTACCGTCTACAGAGCATTCTGATACAACGGCGCAATCCACACAAGAACAGCAGACCACTGAAGAAATAAACTCGTCCACCGATCAATCAACTGATGTAACAAATTCATCAGCTGAACAACAACCAACAACGCCGCCGCAACCCATACCCGGCCAGGATCCAACAGAAGAAAGCACGTCAACAGAAACCTCACAGTCATCGACACCAGAGCGTCCCACAACAACACAACAACCAACAGGAAACACAACAGTGGCTACAACACCCAACCCAACCCAACAGCCACCGCAAACACCTCCATGTTACTATCCCATTCTATCCGTTTATCTGTCATTTTGGCCGTTCTGTTGCTGAGCTTAAAATAAACTTTATTCCCGATGCATGACTAAAATTTTTCAATTCTTTCAATGTTGAGCGATTTTTTGGCGGTGATGTTCCTAAAAACTGTTGGTTGTATTGTTGATGGAGAGTTTTTAGCAGCAAGCTTAGGACTGGATAACACGTCACCGAAAACGTTGACGTTCAAGAACGACAACAACAAAGTGGTGCAGAGTCGCGATCAATATAAATTGGCTTCGACCTTGGATGAAATTAGCAGAAATCGGCAAGCTGTCAACGGACTAAAATTGGATGTAAAAATATAACTCTTTGATGCTTTATACGAGGTGGTCACATACATTTCGGTCTAAAACTCCGCCTTTTTAACTCAAAAAATCGCCTTTTTAACTTTATTTGACGCCATATATATATATATACTATATATACAAGACTATATATACAAATAAGTTAGAAAGTGCTAATATATACAACTTTTGGCATATGATTTCTTGTCAAATTTTATACATAAATATTTATTGAAAAACATTAATCATAAAAAAAAGTAATTTAAAGCTAAAATCCCTTAAACAGTGGGCTTGGTCAATGAAAAGCCCAAACTTTTTCTGGTTTTTCAAAGACAGTTACAAGGCAGCCATTGCAACATAGCTAAAATTTGGAAAAAAAGTATTTTTTTTAAATTAGAGATGGTTTAAAAAAAATGGAGACGACATATACAGGCCGTGTAAGTGGGCGTGTTCAGCTAATTTTTAAACTTGATCTGAAAAACTGGACTTCCAGCAAAATCACAAACATTCAGCTCTCTACCTTAAAATTTAAGACCTAAAAGTTGTTTACATATGGACGGACGGACTTTATCGATTCTCATGTCGGTCACATACATATCTCTAAAAGGTCTTAGGGGTCTACGGTGATTATTTCACTGCGTTACAAATTATATCAAACTATACCCTGAGTAGGCTATAAACAATATATTGGTAAAATTGACGGGGCACATTGGTTAAAATGTGCCCCGTCAACTTATCAGAGACATCGTTCGGAAGAGGCACTTCAGGAATGTATTTTAGCATGGAAATAGTCAAGAAAGCTTAAAACTTTTATTACCAAAATTGTAGCTAAGCGCGCTAAAGTGATATCAAGAAGGAGCTGACCTCAACTAACTTGGTGTGTAGGCCTTCATAAAAACATGGCTAATCAAGCGGTATTGGTTAAGGGTCTCCCCATATAAAGACTTATGCCTATAGGATTACTCCTTTTTGTTTAAGTGGAGTTGAAATACAAGAGGACGAAATATCGTGAGAAAAACAGTTTATCTTTGTTCACTGGCATAGCATGATCCTGCTTATTTCACCTATTGTGGGTACTGCTTTAACCAGTTAAGCTATCGTTCACCTCAATAGTTTTTCTTTACGTATTTTAAACACTTCTTCCTATTCTTTGTAGCTGATGATTAAAAATGGAACGTAGAATACTTATTTAAGTGAATTTACTATTTTGTGCGTTGGATGTTGTAGGAATAGGGTAGGTAAAGTAATATCTTGAAAAGTAAAAGCAAGATGAGGTTCATCGTAGTTTTGGCATTTTTGACCGTCGTGGCAGTTGCAGCTGCAAGGTCACCCCCAAGGCGCCACGGTAAACAGGATGAGCACCGACGTCTACCAATAAGTGGTGAAGACAGTTGGGATGAAGAAGATTCTTCAAGTGGTGAAGGTAAGTTAGAAAGAAACCGTTTTCGTCATCCTGATAGTTCGGAAGAGAAGAATTCAAGCAGTAGTGAGGAAGATCGGCGTCCAGTAGGCCCACCACGCAGACGACCACAAGACCGCCCAGGAAAACAACCGCCACGGGGTCAAGAGCAGCAGCAAGGGCAAAAAAAGCATGACTGGCAACGACCACAGTATGGTAAACGCCCACAGCGCCCGCAGGGACAACGCCCACCACAAGGACAAGGTCAGCAGCAAGGACAAGAGCATCGGCCGCCACATCAAGGACAGGGTCAAAGGCCGCCACAGCGACCGGGACAGCAATCAACTCAGAGTCCAACACAAAAACAAGGGCAACAAAATCAAGGACAGAGTCCTTAGGTCAGCGTTCTCCACAAGAAGATAGCCAATCAGGACAGGAACAGGAACAATGGCAATGACAGAAATAAGGCAGATGGAATTTCGAATTAAAATGGATAAACTAATTGTCTCGTCGGAGGTAGTAATACAAGTTTGAATACTTTCAAAGAAAATTATATAAAAATACGTGCAAAAGTCGTGCAAAGTATATATTCTACGAGTATGTCTATATTATTTATACAGCGTAACATAAAGCCTCCAATAGGGCCTTTTCGGTATGACTTGGCTACCGTCAAGTTCATTATTACTTTTTATGGCAAGAGGTTACAGCAATTATTGAGTATTTAAAATGCTTTGACAAGGTGGGAAGCTGTCGGAAGTAAAGCACTCACAGGACGACTCACTCCTCGATTTACATAAGTAACAAATCATTTTCCTACGTTACGTAAGAATCTAGCATTGTCCAAAACAATTGTTGAAAAATTTTTTAAAAAAATTGCAAGCCAATGAACAAGAGGAAAAAACAGAGCAGTGAGGTACACAAACGACCTTATTACATTTTTTACCAGTGAATGAGTTCAACGTGGCATTTCACTTACATCGAAATCCTAAAAACAATAATCAAAAACCCATATTGCATATACAAATACGTTTATTATCCTTAAAATTTTTAACATAGAATTACCATCGCTATATGGCTGGACCGGAAAGCTTAGCGCTCTCTATAAACATAGGGTTGCCACTGTGGTGCTGGCTGTTGAACCGGAGCTTCTGTCTGGGGGTTTGCAACCTCACAGGGTGTCTTCGCAGCTGTTGGTGTCGATGGTTGGGGTCCCCATGGATATGGGAAAGTTCCCCATGAAGCACTTGGCATAATCGGGACCGGAATCCACTGAACGGGATAGAGAGTGACTGGGTACTTATACTTCTTGGATGTTTTTGTTTCAATTGTGGTTGAAACTTCAGAAGTTTCTAGAGCCGACGATGAGCTGCCATAAGAACGGAAGAGATATTGCAGAGCATAGGGTATCTCTCCACCAAAGTCTTTTTTGAGTCGATTTAGTATTTTCTCAATGTTGCAGGGCTTTTCACTATCCTCTTTGACATCATCAGCAAGCTTATCAATTGGATCAACGATTTCATGGGACACAGTTTCTATTGCCTCAGAACTTTTTGAGGCAGAGTCTTCAATAATGGATGTTGTCTCTTCGTCATCATCTTCGCCGTCTTCATTGTCAGTATCGTAAGATGGTTTTTCTAATCCATCGATCGGAGATTCAGTATCTACGGGTATCACAGGTTCCTTCAAATCTATCACTTCTCGCTCAATAAGCTCCTCAGGCTGAACACTTGGCAGTTCAAGGCTCATCGGCTCATCCGGCTTATCCGTTAGCTCCACCACGTCATCAGTTGGGCCTATTGGCACAGCAATGTTCTCTGTTTCTTCTTCATCACATTCTAGCTCATCTTCTTCTTTATCGACATACTCTCCTGGAATCTCTGTCGGTTTGGGTTCTTCACCTTCTTCAAACGAAGCTGTACGTTCAACAGGCTGCACTGGATTGATGTCTGAGAACTTGGGATCAAATGATTGCTCAGGTAGAGTACCGGGCGTTTCGAAGTCTTTAGACTCTTTTGGCTCTTCACTTGGAGTTTCTTGAGTTTTGGGTTTCACAAATTCCTCAACAGGAACCATAGGCTCATTTGGCTGGACTGGATTGGTGTCTGAGACCTCTGGGGCAGCTGACTCCTCAGGTAGAAGATCGGGTATTTTTGAGTCTAGAGGTTCCTTCAGTTCCTCGTTTGGAATTTCTGTGGGTTTGGTTTCTACATCTTCCTCAACGAGAAGTATAGGCTCATTCGGCTTAACAGGAGTGGTGTCTGAGACGACGGGTTCAACGATATCATCAAGCAGAAAATCGGGTGTTTCGAAGTCTTTGGGTTCCTGTGGCTCTTCGCTTGGAGTTTCTGGAGTTTTGGGTTGCAAAACTTCCTCAGCAGGAACTATAGGCTCACTTGGCTGCACAGGATTAGTTTCTGATACCGAAGAGTCAATTGACTCCTTAGGAAGAAGATCGGGTATTTTTGAGACTAGAGTTTCCTTCAGTTTCTCGCTTGGAATTTCTGTCGGTTTGGGTTCTAATTCATCCTCAACGGGAACTATAGGCTCACTTAGCTGGACAGAAACGGTATCTGAGACAACGGGATACACGATATCCCCAGGCAGAGAATCGGGTATTTCGAAATCTTTGGGTTCCTGTGGCTCTTCGGTTGGGATTTCTTGATTCTTGGCTTCCACATCTTCCTTTTCTGGAACTATAGGCTCACTAGGCTGGATAGAAATGGTATCTGAGACGACGGGTTCAACGATATCCTCCGGCAGAGAATCGGGCGTTTCAAAGTCTTTAGGTTCCTGTGGCTCTTCTCTTGGGATTTCTGGAGTCATGGGTTCCACACCTTCCTCGACTGGAACTATAGGCTCACTAGGCTGGACAGAAATGGTATCTGAGACGACGGGTTCAACGATATCCTCAGGTAGAGAATCGGGTATGTCGAAGCCTTTAGGATTTTGTGGCTCTTCGCTTGGAATTTCTGGCGTCTCGGATTCCTCAACTATAGGCTTATAAGGCTGCTCTTGTAGATTGTCACCTTCTAGGCTTTCAGATGATTCACCTTCATCGCATTCTAGATCTTCGTTTTCTAGTCCCAATACTTCTGATTCCGGTTGCTTAGGTTGTTCTGTAGGAAGATCTATAACTTCAGTGTTCTTCGGCTGCTTGGGTACGTCTTCCGAAATATCAACGTCATGAGGATCAATATTTTTGAACTCCTGCGGCTCCTGGCTTGAAACTTCTGGTGTTTTGGGTTCCAAGTCTTCATTCACTTGAATAATAGGATCATTAGGCTGCTCTACTTCGATGTCTCTGACGTCAGGATCAATAGGCTCCTCAGGCAGAAGACTGGGTGTTTCCAAGTCTTCAGGCTCCTTCAGTTCCTCGTTTGGAGTTTCTGGCGTTTTGGGATCCTTAACGTCTTCGTCAACTAGAGCTACAGGCTCACTAGGCTGGATAGAAATGGTATCTGAGACGACTGGCTCAACGGACTCCTCAGGCAAAGAATCGCGTATTTCGATGTCTTTAGGATATTGTGGCTCTTCGGTTGGAATTTCTGGAGCCTTCGGATCCACATCTTCCTCTACTAGAACTATAGGCTCATTAGGTTGCTCTTGTAGATTGTCACCTTCAAGGCTTTCAGATGATTCATCTTCATCGCATTCTAGATCTTCGTCTTCTAGTTCCAATACTTCTGGTTTCGGGTGCTTTAGTTCTTCTGTAGGAAGATCTATAACTTCAGTGTTCTTCGGCTGCTCGGGTACGTCTTCCGAAATATCAACGTCCTGAGGATCAATATTTTTGAACTCTTGCGGCTCCTGGCTTGAAACTTCTGGTGTTTTGGGCTCCAAGTCTTCATTGACGTCTCTGACGTCAGAATCAACTGGCTCCTCAGGAAGAAGACTGGATGTTTCCAAGTCATCAGGCTCCTTCAGTTCCTCGCTTAGAGTTTCTGGCGTTTTGGGTTCCTTAACGTCTTCGTCAACTGGAGCTACAGGCTTACTAGGCTGCACAGAAATGGTATCTGAGACGACTGGCTCAACGGGATCCTCAAGCAGAGAATCGGGTATGTCGGAGTCTTTAGGATTTTGTGGCTCTTCGCTTTGAATTTCTGGCGTCTCGGATTCCTCAACTGGAACTATAGGTTTATAAGGCTGCTCTTGTAGATTGTCACCTTCAAGGCGTTCAGATGATTCATCTTCATCGCATTCTAGATCTTCGTCTTTAAGTTCCAATACTTCTGATTCCGGTTGCTTAAGTTGTTCTGTAGGAAGATCTATAACTTCAGTGTTCTTCGGCTGCTCGGGTACGTCTTCCAAAATATCAACGTCCTCAGGATCAATATTTTTGAGCTCCTGCGGCTCCTGGTTTGAAACTTCTGGTGTTTTAGGTTCCAAGTCTTCATTGACTTGAGTAATAGGATCATTAGGCTGCTCAACTTCGATGTCTCTGACGTCAGGATCAACTGACTCCTCAGGCAGAAGACTGGGTGTGACCAAGTCATCAGGCTCCTTCAGTTCCTCGCTTGGAGTTTCTGGCGTTTTGGGTTCCTGAACGTCTTCTTCAACTGAAGCTACAGGCTCACTAGGCTGCACAGAAATGGTATCCAAGACGACTGGCTCCACCGGATCCTCAGGCAGAGAATCGGGTATGTCGGAGTCTTTAGGATTTTGTGGCTCTTCGCTTGAAATTTCTGGTGTCTCAGATTCCTCAACCGGAAGTATAGGTATGTAAGGCTGCTCTTGTAGATAATCACCTTCAAGGCTTTCAGATGATTCAACTTCATCGCATTCTAGATCTTCGTCTTCTAGTTCCAATACTTCTGATTCTGGTTGCTTAAGTTCTTTTGTAGGAAGATCTATAACTTCAGTGTTCTTCGGCTGCTCGGGTACGTCTTCCGAAATATCAACGTCCTGAGGATCAATATTTTTGAAATCCTGCGGCTCCTGGCTTGAAACTTCTGGTGTTTTGGGTTCCAAGTCTTCATTGACTTGAATAATAGGATCATTAGGCTGCTCAACTTCGATGTCTCTGACGTCAGGATAAACAGGCTCCTCAGGCAAAAGACCGGGTGTTTCCAAGTCATCAGGCTCCTTCAGTTCCTCGCTTGGAGTTTCTGGCGTTTTGGGTTCCTTAACTTCTTCGTAAACTGGAGCTACAGGCTCACTAGGCTGGACAAAAATGATATCTGAGACGACTGGCTCAAAGGAATCCTCAGGCAAAGAATCGGGTATTTCGATGTCCTTAGGATATTGTGGCTTTTCGGTTGGAATTTCTGGAGCCTTGGGATCCACATCTTCCTCTACTAGAGCTATAGGCTCATTAGGTTGCTCTTGTAGATTGTCACCTTCAAGGCTTTCAGATGATTCATCTTCATCGCATTCTAAATCTTCCTCTTCTAGTTCCAATGCTGCTACATCTGGTAGCTTCAGTTCTTCTGTAGGAAGATCTATAGCTTCAGTGTTCTTCGGCTGCTCGGGTACGTCTTCCGAAATACCAACGTCGTGAGGATCAATATTTTTGAACTCCTGGGGCTCCTGGCTTGAAACTTCTGGTGTTTTGGGTTCCAAGTCTTCATTGACTAGAATAATAGGATCATAAGGCTGCTCAACTTCGATGTCTCTGACGTCAGGATCAACAGGCTCCTTCAGTTCCTCGCTTGGAGTTTCTGGCGTTTTGGGTTCCTTAACTTCTTCGTAAACTGGAGCTACAGGCTCACTAGGCTGGACAGAAATGATGTCTGAGACGACTGGCTCAAAGGAATCCTCAGGCAAAGAATCGGGTATTTCGATGTCCTTAGGATATTGTGGCTTTTCGGTTGGAATTTCTGGAGCCTTCGGATCCACATCTTCCTCTACTAGAGCTATAGGCTCATTAGGCTGCTCTTGTAGATTGTCACCTTCAAGGCTTTCAGATGATTCATCTTCATCGCATTCTAAATCTTCCTCTTCTAGTTCCAATGCTGCTACATCTGGTAGCTTTAGTTCTTCTGTAGGAAGATCTATAGCTTCAGTGTTCTTCGGCTGCTCGGGTACGTCTTCCGAAATACCAACGTCCTGAGGATCAATATTTTTGAACTCCTGCGGCTCCTGGGTTGAAAATTCTGGTGTTTTGGGTTCCAAGTCTTCATTGACTAGAATAATAGGATCATTAGGCCGCTCAACTTCGATGTCTCTGACGTCAGGATCAACAGGCTCCTTCAGTTCCTCGCTTGGAGTTTCTGGCGTTTTGGGTTCCTTAACTTCTTCGTAAACTGGAGCTACAGGCTCACTAGGCTGGACAGAAATGATATCTGAAACGACTGGCTCAAAGGAATCCTCAGGCAAAGAATCGGGTATTTCGATGTCCTTAGGATATTGTGGCTCTTCGGTTGGAATTTCTGGAGCCTTGGGATCCACATCTTCCTCTACTAGAGCTATAGGCTCATTAGGTTGCTCTTGTAGATTGTCACCTTCAAGGCTTTCAGATGATTCATCTTCATCGCATTCTAAATCTTCCTCTTCTAGTTCCAATGCTGCTACATCTGGTAGCTTCAGTTCTTCTGTAGGAAGATCTATAGCTTCAGTGTTCTTCGGCTGCTCGGGTACGTCTTCCAAAATATCAACGTCCTGAATAGGATCATTAGGCTGCTCAACTTCGATGTCTCTGACGTCAGGATCAACTGGCAGAAGACTGGGTATTTCCAAGTCATCAGGCTCCTTCAGTTCCTCGCTTGGAGTTTCTGGCGTTTTGGGTTCCTGAACGTCTTTTTCAACTGGAGCTACAGGCTCACTAGGCTGCACAGAAATGGTATCTGAGACGACTGGCTCCACGGGATCCTCAGGCAGAGAATCGGGTATTACGGAGTCTTTAGGATCTTGTGCCTCTTCGCTTGAAATTTCTGGTGTCTCGGATTCCTTAACTGGAAATATAGGTTTATAAGGCTGCTCTTGTAGATTGTCACCTTCAAGGCTTTCAGATGATTCATCTTCATCGCATTCTAGATCTTCGTCTTCTTGTTCCAATACTTCTGATTCCGGTTGCTTTAGTTCTTTTGTGGGAAGATCTATAACTTCAATATTCTTCGGCTTCTCGGATACGTCTTCCGAAATATCAATGTCCTGAGGATCAATATTTTTGAATTCCTGCGGCTCCTGGCTTGAAACTTCTGGTGTTTCGGGTTCCAAGTCTTCATTGACTTGAATAATAGGATCATTAGGCTGCTCAACTTCGATGTCTCTGACGTCAGGATCAACAGACTCCTCAGGCAAAAGACCGGGTGTTTCCAAGTCTTCAGGCTCCTTCAGTTCCTCGTTTACGTCTTCGTCAACTAGACCTACAGGTTCACTAGGCTGGACAGAAATGGTATCAACTGGCTCAACGGAATCCTCAGGCAAAGAATTGGATATTTCGATGTCTTTAGGATATTGTGCCTCTTCGGTTGGAATTTCTGGAGCCTTGGGATCCACATCTTTCTCTACTGGAACTATAGGCTCATTCGGTTGCTCTTGTAAATGGTCACCTTCAAGGCTTTCAGATGATTCATCTTCATCGCATTCAAGTTCTTCCTCTTCCAGTTCCAATACTGCTACATCTGGCTGCTTTAGTTCTTCTGAAGGAAGATCTATAACTTCGGTGTTTTGCTTGGGCACGTCTTCCGAAACATAAACGTCCTGAACTGGAACAAAGACCACGGGTTCAACAGAAGCCTCAGACAGAGAGACTGGTGTTTCAAAATCTTTCGGCTCCTGTGGCTTTTCGCTTGCCATTTCCGGATTCTTGGGTTGGTCGTCAAACAGTCCGGACTCTTCAGGTATTGGAAGTTCAGATTTTCCTGGCTCGTTTGATATTTCAGTTTCTAGATCTTCTTCTTCATCACATTCCAAGTCATCATCATCATCTAAATCATCCACTTCAGATATGTCTGTTTTGGTTTGCTCAGACTCGACAACCAGAGTGTCCGTAGCAGTTTCTATATCCCCTGGATTTTCTGCAGTCTCAGGTCCTTTTACAGGCTCAGGATCACTATCTTTTAATACAGAAATAGGCTCAGGAATAATTTCGAATTCCTTTTCGTAGAACGGTAAAACAGTTTTTTGGTCTACAGTTTCCATTTCTTCTTCCTCTTCATCGCATTTAAGATCGTCTGATAATACGTCGTTCTCAGTTTCAGTTTTCGACTCATTGACAATTTCCGAAAGTGAGCCTTGTTCAGATTGATCTTCTTCATCGTCGCAATCCAACTCGTTTTCGTTCAAAACACCCCCCGGAACAGTTGTTTCTTCTGCATTTTTCTCAGTGGTCTTAGCTTCGGGCTCCGGAGCTGCCAATGCTTCTGGCTCTGGACTCTCAACGCTTTCGTCATCCTCGTCACACTCTAGATAATCAGCTTCAGGTTCACTTGATTCGGGCTCAATTTTTGGCTCAGGACCTGGCGTAGTTTTTATTGCATCGATTTCTTCAGTTTCCTCCACGTCCTCTTCGTCACATTCCAAGTCTTCAGCACTCCTGAGTGGCGGCTCCGAAATCACTTCTGGTATAACCAACTGTTCCTTTACTAGGTCCAGATCTCCGCCATTTTTCTCCTCATCTTCATCGCATTCTAGATCATCATCTTCTTCTAAGACAAGGCTTTGGTCTAAAAAAGTCTCTTGACCAAAACCGTCTGTAAAATATTTTACATTTTTTTCTCGTTTCGTCACTTAATTAGGGTTACCTACCAAAATTTAATAAGCTTCCATTCTCGCCTGCACTGACCTCACCATCGTTAGACCTTTCCTCAGTTCTGGCACCTAGCTCGGCTCTAGCAGGTTCCGCTCTGATTCTGTCTAAGCTTGCAGAGGTCACGAATGCGATCACAACCACCGCGTAAAATATTACGCCAAACTTTAACCTCATCCTACTGAAGGTGTTTGTCGAATTCACCTGATGTGTATAACACTGCGGCTATCTGCTTTTAAAGCCAAATACGTTGGCACCTTTCAAAGCCTAATACGTTGGCACCTTTCGAAGACTCAAGCCCAACTAAATTCGGCACATTAACCAAATATTGATTTCATTGGTTTTGTCTCTAATTTTCTCGGTGTATGTTTAAACAGTTGGCCTATGGAGGACACAGTCTTGTTATCTTCTATTCATATAAAAAGGTTCTTTGTAGCAGCCTGTTTGACTGAATATTTAATAAATACGCAGTTTTGCACGTAACACCAACTTATTCAAGTGACTTTTAAGTCGTTTTGAAGTCTAGCTGTCTTGTGCACATCTTAAATCGATGGTGTTTTAGGGAATACAGTCTTTGTTTGATGAGCGTTTTGGTTTATATTGATTCTTGGCCTACTGTTCTTTGCAAAAGTGTTGCGTAAATTAAAGTGACAGGCGTTTTGTAGAGAACAGAGGTTGTCTGAGCAAATACATAAGTTTTCGCCGACATAATGTTGTTTAAAATCATTTGACGCACTTGAAGCTTTTGGTTTTGCTTTTGACTTGAGGCCGTCGTAAAATTTCGATCAGATCCACAATGGGTTTCAAACTAAAGCCATGAATCGAACCTATAATAATTATTGCTTTTTTTTAAAGGCCCTATGGAGATTCAACTTAGGTTACTTCAACGGTTAAAGTTTATTCTGGAAGATGAAGTTAGGTCAATGGCTTCGAGTTACACCCATCACAGAGGAGCCGAAGACATCTCAATATTTTTCAGCATCTTGAGGCAGCAACACTTTTTCAGGGCTATAGGTTGGGCTTGAATAAAAAAAAAATTATATCGACAATTCTTTAAGGAGGTACCTTGCAACAAGGATTCCCATTAAGAAACCTGCTGAAGATTTAATCAAGTGCGGTCCTGTTTTAACCACCCTAGAATTATTCAGTAAAAAGAGGAATTGATTCCATAACGGCGTGCGCGAAGGCAACTTTAGAGAGGACAGTTACTATGAAAAATAATTAATATATTAAGACATAAACGCACCGGTAAGTCTTTTTTTTCTAAACTAAGACCCCGCGAGCCCTACTTTGTTTTTATGGGGTGCGACCCGAGATCCCGAAATCAATCTGTACCCATTCTCCAAACCATCCAAAATCACAAAAGAAGGGAGAACCTTTAATTGAAAACTGAAGGAAAAAACTGATTTTCATGACCTTTTGACCTTTGTTACTTTTTTAGCCGGCACGGTATCAAATGCCACTTACACTTTTTCTTCGCGTAGGATAAATAAACCGAAGGTGCGCCAACGATGCATGCGGATCAAAAGAATTTCATCTTATCGCGATATCATAAGATGATCCGATTAAATTGCTTAAGATGATTATTGGTACGTAGATTTAAATAGGCGCCAGCTGTTTCAACAAAACTCTGGGTAGCTGAAAATAATGAGGTCCGAGAAAAGAATGACGCGATTGGTTCGGGGTCGTTATAAGCGTTCAAAAATGAACGAAGGCGATTTATCAAAAAGATATACACTAAAGGACAAGGCCGATGAATTATTAGAAGAATTACTCGAACAGGTTGGTATAACAAACAAAGAAAAGCAAAGCAACCAAAGAAATGGCTGAATGAAATAGTGTAAAAAGGTAAATGGATCACTATCAAGATGTCCCGAATATTCAAAAGGTTAAAACTAAAAGGGTCGTACGTATACCGTCTTTTCTCAGGGAATTCTCGAAACGAAAGTCAACTAGTAAAATCTAAAATCTTCTTTACAAAAAACACAAAACGCAAATCTCGTTGAACGCTCTAATTAATAATCTTTTCTTTTTCTCCCTTCAGTTCCCTTTTCCTTTTCCTGTTTCCTCGTTTCTCCTGGATCTTTTTGTTATTCTTCCTCCTGAATCTTTCAATCAAAACAATACCTCAGCCCAGCCGCAATAAAGATGCATACAAAAATTCGGCTCACTAGAAATTTTTTCGCAAATATAACCTAAATCGACTGGACTAAAACGTTTTTCACGTTTGAGGACTTATTTCATTTTTATACCCCACCTCATCTCGAGATCGAGACCGATTTGTTAGTCGAATGAGACAACATGTCCTTCCGTCTGTCTGTTGGTAGTTTTTAGGCCTTAAACTTTGAGCTAGGAAGTTGAAACCTCATATTTTCTGATCCTTATGGGTCCCGAAGCAGCACAAGAGTATACATTTTTGAAATCCGCCCACTGACACGCCCACTTGACCTATTAGCGTGAAAAAACAAAATTGTCGTAGAACGCTGAAATTAAGTATGCTTGCGTAAGTATATTGTGGTTGGCATTTAAAAAAGCGAAAAACCATCGCATTTATTATGCCGTTTTTCAAACCTTATTTCTATGCCAATTGTTTTCTTGTAATTGATAAATTATTGCTTTATATGTATAGTAAAAAATATCTATATACATAAATATATCTCTTTACAATCTATTTACTAAAAAAGTTTTAAACATGCCCATTTTTGGGGGCGTACTTCAATAAAAACCTAATTTTAGGGTAAAATTAACTTAACACATGGCAACCTCACCTGGACAATAAATTTGAACAAGAACTACAATGTTTTTGAAAAGGTTTTGATGTCACGCCTCTCTTTTGCTGAGGAGATCGTCATATTTGACGTTTGGCGATTTGGGGCTTGACAGGGGTCAATTGGGATTTTGTAACCAGCGATTTGCCTAAGCGGATTGTAACCCACCGGTTTTAGTAATTGTTTCATTATGAAATTACCTATTCATAATGCTAGGATTAATTACATTTTTAGGTTAGAAGATATTTAGGTGCCGTGACATGAGACCAAATCTCGAAATTTGGTCTTAAGTCATTTTGTGAAAGTGACATTAGACCAAATTTTATCATTTGGTATTATGACACTTTATAAAGCGACATAAGCCCAAATTACCAAAGTATCATAAGGCCAAATGTTACGTATCAATATTGGATTATGAATGTACTCCTGCAACCCCTTTGCAGGCTGCTTGCCTTTCCTTTACTTCCCCTTTGGTCCTAGAGTGCTATCTTATGTGACTTAAAGCAAAATTGGGCCTATGTCGCTTTACAAAAGTGTCACAATGCCAACCGGCTGAATTTGGCTTTATGGCACTTCCTCAAAGTGACTTAACACCAAATTTTAAATTTGACCTTATGTCTCTTGGTCTTATACCACGGCACCAATATTTCATTTTGTGGTAAGGCTTATTTCAATTTTAGGCTAAGGCTTTATTTATAGCCTGATCAGGCGAGACCGATAGGTGGATTGATTAATCCATGTCCGTCCGTACGTATGTAAACAATCCTTAGACCTCAAATTTTGAGATGGAACATTAAAATTTGGTAGCTAAGCCGAAAATCCTGGCGAAGATGTAACAAAGAGAAACAACACTAAGGACTTTAATGACATTACAATCGAGACCGAATTCCGAGTGGAATGAGTCATATCCGTTCGTCCGTATGTCACCAATTTTTAGGCCTAAATTTTTGAGCTAGAAAGCTGAAATGTTGCACATAAGCTCTCTGTCATCTGACAGAGCAAGACAATTGGTAAATTTTTTGAAATTTGGCTACAACACGCCCACAATTGGTCTTAATGTACCATATTTACAAGAAAGGTGGAAAATTTTTTGTCAAATTTCATATACATTTATTAAGAAACCGTCATTTTATATTAAAATCGCTAAAAACCACAAATAGTCAAATAGTTTAGAAAATAGAAACAAGGAAAATGCTTTCTTGAGCTTTATTACCATTTTCAAAATTTCAAATCCATAAAACTACCGTTAGACTTGTTGTTTAAATTTTACAACCACGTGCGTTAGCATTTGCCATCTTTACTCAATTTTGCGTATATGAATTTCTGAGAAAACGTTAAAACATGTTTTCTTTTATTTCGTTTAATTAAATTGGCTTTGAAACTTTTTTTTTTTTGAATACTAGGGTGGACGGAGGCTAAAACTCCAAAATCTTTCAAAGATACCAATACGCCCACTATAGCAGGTATATAATACCGAAGTAGCCGATATTGGTTATGCCCGATTTCCACGTGCTAAAAAATCACCCATTTATGAGAGAAACTATGAAACTGCCAGAACGCACTTAGTAGTAGTAAATTTTCGCTCTCTCATAATACTTCTTGACTACAACTAAGTTAACTTAACAAGAAGTTTACGCTTCCGTAGTGTTTATCGCATTGGGTAGGTTGCTATCCAGTGAATGCACCTACTAAAGACGTTCATTCGTGCGTCTTCACCCTACGTCGCTAGATCGAAGGGTCTTATTCTTTGTAGTCGTCGCTCGTTGTTTACTTCGTTAAGAGTCACGTTGAGAGTACGGATCATTTCATTGTTGCAATGAACATGAAGACAAGCACTTAGCTTTCGAGCAAAGTTTGTTACTTCTTCACTCATAGTAGCTATTCCTAAATCTCTGTGAATATCACTATTCCTAATATACCATGGAGCATTCACAATTGCTCTAAGTGTCTTGTTTTGGAAAGTCTGCAACATGGACATGTTGCTCGGCTTGGTAAAACCCCAAAGTTGTATACCATATGTCCTGGACGGCTTTAACACCTGCATGTACAAGAGCAGTTTGTTAAATATGCTTAGTTTCGAAAATCTTCCGATAAGCCAATACATTTCTCTGAGCCTAATCTCGAGCTCGTCACGCTTCTTAGTTCCACCTTAGTTTAGCGTCCAGTGTCGTCCCTAGATACTTCGCTTCATTTGCATAAGGTATTTGTGCAGAATTTATGAACAGAGGCAAATTGTTAACCCTTCTGTAAGTGAAATTCACATGCGTAGACTTGTTCTCGTTAAGAGCGATTCGCCAAGTCTTCGTCCAGACACAAATTCTGTCCAATGTTCGTTGGAGGTTTCTCGTTGATGACTCGACTGATTCACCTGTTGCCAGGATGGCCGTATCGTCCGCAAACGTGGCCACGACTGTCTCGTCATCTAGAGGTATGTCTCTTGTGTAAAGCAGGAACAGGGTCGGACCGAGGACGCTTCCCTGGGGTACGCCAGCCCGAATGTGCTTGAAACTCGAGTATTCACTACTACACCTAACACGAAAGAGTCTGCTTTCAAGATAATTTTCCAATATTTTAAACATGTCTCCCGGCAAGTTTTGCCGTAGCTTATATTTCAAGCCTTCGTGCCATACATTGTCGAAGGCTTGCGATACGTCGAGGAAAGCACTAGAACAAATTTTTGTTCCCTCTAAGGCTTTTTCAATTTCATGCGTTATTCTGTAGACTTGATCTATTGTGGAATGGTTAGGTCTGAAACCGAATTGATGGTCCGGGATCAAACGTCTTTCTGCAATTATTGGTTGTAATCGCTTCAGCAGAAGTTTCTCGAATACTTTCGATATTATCGGCAGAAGCGATATGGGCCTATAAGATTTTTTATCATTTGCACATTTCCCCGGTCTTGGAACCATAATGACTTCAGCAACTTTCCATTGCCTTGGGACGTAAAGAAGTCTTAGAGAAGCGTTTATCATATGAACTTGACTAGTGCCCTTTTTGGTAGTTCTTTCAATGTTTCGCCAGTGATCAAGTCGTAACCCAGGGCCTTATTATTTTTAAGTTTGCTTATTGTCTGTCGGAATTTAAATTTTAAATCCATAAAACAACTGTTTTGAATTTTGTATCTGTGCCCGTTAAACTTTTTATACCCGACCCAGGGTATATTAAGTTTGATGTATAGTTTGTAACGCAGTGAAATAATCACCGTAGACCCCTAAGACCTTTTAGAGATATGAATGGGACCGACAGGAGAATCGATTAAGCCATGTCCGTCCGTATGTAAACAACTTTTAGGCCTTACATTTTAAGGCAGAGAGCTGAAATTTGTGGGTTGGTTTAAAGTCAAGTCCTTCAGATCAAGTTTGAAAATAAGTTGAATCGTCCCACAGACACGCCCACTTCAATACATTTTGCAAATTTTAGCTATTTTAAAATGGCGCTAGCGCATCCATTTTTGGTACGTAACATTGCCTTATAATTGTCTTTAAGGTAGCCAAAAAAATTTAGCTTTTTTACTGGCCACGCCCACTTTTTAAGGGATTTTAGCTTAAAATGACTTTTTTTCAATAAATATATATGAAATTTGACAAAAAATTATATGACAAAAGCTGTAGATATTAGAATTTTCTGACTTTTATGTGCCTTATATATTGTGCCTCTTATATTGTATGTGCCTCCACCCACTTTTGTGGGCGTGGCGTTAATAAAAGTGATTTTTTAGTTAAAAAGGCGGAGTTTTAGGCCCAAATGTATGCAACCACCTAGTATGAAGCATTTAACAGTTATATTTTTATATCCCGCCCACTTTTTGGAGACGTGGCAGTTTTCTTTTTGGTATGGTCGGGTATTTTGCAATCCGCCGTAGATGCATTGAAGCTTTTGCATACCCACTGTTGCACTTTCCCTTTTGTTTTTTATTATTCTTTCCTAAATTAGGCTTAAGGCCTGTCGAAATTACGTTTTTCTATAAAATTTGAGGTTTTTCTTCAATTCTGCCTCCAAATAAAGGAGTGGCCCAAAGTTTTGCTTTGAACAAGTGTAGAACTAGATGTTTTCTACATAATATATTAAGCGAAATTTTTTCGGCTGGGAACAAAAATATTAAATACCAGTGAATAAGTGCTACAGTGTGTACGCAGAAGTTACAGTCCGTAAAACGGACCGTTGAATACCCCATCCTATCTCACATTGTAAAATGCTGATGACTGGATTATTTTTTGACATTTTATAAGTAATGCAAACTTCGAAAAGGGGCATGGTCCAACCGCCCCTAATGAGAAACCACATATATTTCCAAGTTACACTTAAATGTACGTAAAAATGCAATTTTTTGGTCCAAATTCAATATTTTTGAAAAATCGACCCTTTAAAGGGGGCGTGGCTAAAAACTTTATATGAACGAAATCTGGACTGAAGTCTCGTTTACCTAACCTGCTCCTTTTTTTGTTTCATTCTTTCCTAAATTAGGCTCAAGGCTAGTCGAAATTAAGTTTTTCAGGCCAATTTTAAGTTTTTCTTCAATTCTGCCTCCAAATATGGGCGTGGCCCAAAGTCTTGTATGAATAAAATGTAGAACGAAAAGTTTTCTACATAAAATATTACGCAATTTTTTTTTAATTTTGAGCAAAAATATTGAGTAAACTGCATTTGAAAATTTACTATTAAAATAGATGCCACACCCACTAGAAGAGGTTTACCGATTAAATTTTTCTTTTTTGTGTCTTACATTTATTAGGAGATGCGTAATGTTAAATTTCAGGCTTTAAGAACGTCTTACAGTTTTAAAAACTCTGGAGGTAGTTGCACATTTAGACCGATTGTGGGCGTGTCTTTGGGCGGATTTCAAATTTTTACACTTGTACTGCTTCGCATGACATGGACCTTACCTACGAAGTTACAGCATCCTAGCTCAAAATATAAGGCCTAAAAACATGTGACATACAGACGGACGGAGATGGCTCATTCGATTCAGAATTCGGTCTCGATCATATGCCCTTCAGGTCTTGGAGGTCTACCATTATTATTACACCGTGTTACAAACTATGTGACAAACTTCATATACCTCCTATCCTATGGGATGGGGTATAAGAAAAACAAAATTTTTACTGAAAGAAAAATATTTTTTCACGAAATGTCGCTTTAATGGAGATTCAGCGCGGAAGTATTGTAACGGGGCGAAAACGTTCCCAAAGCCTCATTGTGAAGGTGCCTTATTTTTTCCCAACATAATAAATCTGCATTCCAATTGGATCCGTTAAGTATTTCTTGTATTTCTTCAGAAGAAAGAGTAATCTTTCCAAAGCAGGATCTTCTTATACCTACTTTCCATAGTTAAAGTTGACCTGGGCCTCAGCTAACAAGCTTCGCTAGTCAGCTCTGTCTCCAACTAGCCGCCTCCAGTTTTGCACGCCAAGTGGGCTACAATCCCCTTTCGATTGCATGCGCCGTCTGAGTCTCGATGTTCCTCGAATGCGCTCCTCTACTGGTTCAAAGATTTTTCGGCACGGGCGTTGATGTCCGTCCACTCTAGATGACCCAGCCATCGAAGCCGTTATATTTTGACTCTTCTGGCTAAGTCGGTGTCCCTGTCCAACCCGCACAGTTCGATGATAGATAAATCTTATCCTCGACTATGCAGACGGGACCATAAATCGTTCGAATGATTTGCCTCTCAAAGCAGCCTATAGCGTTTTCATCCACCTTTGACAAAGGTATTATGCTTCTGCACCCTATAAAGCAGGACTGGGATGATAAGGCATGAGGGTCTTATGAACGGATGCTTTAGCTGCTCGAAAGAGGGCTTTGCTACTTAATTGCCTTCTTAGCGATTGGCAAGAGTAAACCCTCGTCTGATTTCAGCCCTGGTGTCATTGTCTGAATTTATAGCGGAACCCAGTAAAACCCTAACCACCTCAAAGTTATAGCTCTCTTTCCTGACGTTTTGTCCCAGACGTCGGTGATGGTTTTTATACCCCATCCCATAGGACAGGAGGTATACTAAGTTTGTCACATAGTTTGTAATACGGTGAAATAATAATGGCAGACCCCTAAGACCTTAAGATCATATGATCGAGACCGAATTCTGAATCGAATGAGCCATGTCCGTCCGTCTGTATGTCACATGTTTTTGGCCTTAAATTTTGAGCTAGGGTGCTGAAACTTCGTACGTAAGGTTCGCGTCATGCGAAGCAGTACAAGTGTAAACATTTTTGAAATCCGCCCAAAGACACGCCCACAATCGGTCTAATTGTGCAACTACCTCCAGAATTTTCAAAACTGTAAAACGTTCTAAAAGGCTGAAATTTAACATTTAGCATCTCCTAATAAATGTAAGACACAAAAAAGAAAAATTTAATCGGTAAACCTCCTCTAGTGGGCGTGGCATCTATTTTAATAGTAAATTTTCAAATGCAGTTTACTCAATATTTTCGCTTAAAATTAAAAAAAAATTGCTTAATATCTTATGTAGAAAACGCTTAGTTCTACATTTTGACCATACAAGACTTTTGGCCACGCCCATATTTGGAGGCAGAATTGAAGAAAAACCTAAAATTTGCCTGAAAAACTTAGTTTCGACTAGCCTTGAGCCTAATTTAGGAAAGCATGAAACAAAAAAAGTCGCATGTTAGGTAAACGAAACTTCACATTTTAAGGGCCAATTTTTCAAAAATATTGAATTTGGACCAAAAAAATTGCATTTTTACGTACATTTAAATGTAACTTAGATATATATGTGGTTTCTCATTAGGGGCGATTGGACCACGCCCCTTTTCGAAGTTTGCATTATTTATAAAATGTCAAAAAATAACCATGTCATCATTCAACGGTTCGTTTTACGGACTGTAACTTCTGCGTACACACTGTAGCACTTACTCACTGGTTTATTTCTTACAAAGACGTCTGAAAGTTTTGAGAGCACTGGAGGTAGTTACTCGTATAAACCGAATGTGGGCGTGTCTATGAGCGGATTTGAAACATTTTAGCACTTTTACTGTTTCTAATGACAAGAAGCCCATACACAATTCAGATTTCTAACTCAAAATTAAAGCCCAAAAACATATGACACACAGACAGACGGGTGGACATGGCTTATTCGATTCAGAATTTTGTCTCGATCGTATGCCCTTAAGGTCTTGGGGGACTGCCATTATTATTTCACCGTGCTACAAACTATGTGACAAAATTAATATACCTCCTATCCTATAGGATGGGGTATAAAAAAAATTCAAAAGTGCCGTCCCCATGCACTTTTCTAATTTAAAAGTCCGGCTCCAACATTATCATTATCATTCAACAACGCACACGGTAGGTTCATCCGTCCTTGATTTGATCGACTTGAATGCATGGAAAAAAAAACGGAACGATTGCGGAACGACTCCGCCAGGTTCCTCATTATGCTTTGTGGCTTTGTTTTCTAACCCCTAATCAAAAATACCCTGATATCAAGGTAGACTTCCTTGTTTTTTTATGGATAGAAATAAAGCCCCCCCCCTCCCCCCTCCCTCAAAAATCAGGAACACATAATATGCTGTCGATGAGGATTAAGAATATGACTCACCGTCAATGATTTGCAAATATACCTCGCCTACTACAATGCGAAGAAGAATCTTTTGCATTCTATAAAAATAAAAACAGTCCACCTGCTCTATTGGAACAGAAACAAAAAAGTTGCAAATAAACATAAAATATTCCATTTATTAATGAAAGTATACTCGTAATTATTATTAAGAAAAAGATGTCCCTTTAAGAACGGCTTATGCGGCCGAGTTCTTCTTTAGCTCCTTCATGCCTGCTATTCTTGCTGCTTCTTTCGCTTCTTCTCTTGCCTTCAAGAACTGGGCCATAACCTGTTCAGTAACTGAGTTAACGTTTTCCTTTGCTACAACACCGTCGAACAGCACCTCAATGTCACCAATATCGTCGGTCTTCTCGTGCTTAGTCATTTTAACCTTTACTTCTTGGATTGGCTCACCAGTGATCTTATTTTTGGACTTCTTCATCGTTGTGATGGTTTGGATTTCATAAGACTTATCTGGCTCTTCTTGGTACTCTTCGGAGGATTCAACTTGTGGTGTTGCAATGATGGTTGAAGTGGTGGTTTTCTTCGAAGTCGTCTCGGTGACAACAGATGACTCAACTACAGGAGGTATTACACTTGACGACTCAGCTATTGTGTTAGATGAAACAACATCTGACGACACAACATTAGATGATGCTTCTTCTGCTGATACAACGCCTGCTGATTCAATGATCGATGGCTGAACAACGGGCGAAATCACTTCCGATCCTGAATCGATTGATGATGAGGCACTTTCGCCTTCAAGAGCTTTCTTTACATAATTGACAGTCCGCTTTACCCAGCTGAAACCGTCCCAAATGCTACCGTCTTCGCTGACCTCTTCCTCTGTTTTGCCAGAGTCTTTAGTTTTCTTCAGCCAACCTTGACGGAACCATCCAGAATCATTGGAATCTTCGGAGTTTGCGACATCAGTACGATTGAATTGGTTGCGCTGTACACGACGGCGAGTTACAAATGTCTCATACCCATCATCAGAACTTTCACCACCTTTAGTGACTGCGCCGTCACCGCTACTACCCTTTTTGACTTTTCTTTTAGTTGTGGTAACTACTTCTTCCCATTCGCCATCATCGTCTTGTTCAGTACCTACGCCATTTTTCTGGCTCTTGATTGACTTCCAAAGTTTGCTTTCTGCAGTTTCGTCGCCAGAAACTTCAGAGTCGTCGATGGACCCAGACTTATTCTTCTTCCTGATTACCCTTTTGGTCGTAACAACTTCTTCCCATTCATCACCAGAAAAGTCAGTTTGGTCCTCAGGAGTAGGAGTGGAGTTGGCTGTAACTCGTCTTCTGAATGTCTTGCCCTCAGCAGTAGTAACAATTTCCCATTCATCGCCGGAAGTGTCAGAGCCGTCAATTGAATAATATCGCTCCCTTCTTACTTTTCTTCCGCTAGTGGACAAGCTATTTGACGACTCATCGTCAGTAGACACAACACCGTCTGTGGCCTTTGTTCCCTTTTTCTTGATTCGTTTAGTTGTTGTGGTCGTCTCTTCTTCACTATACTCACCGCTGTCAGTGGATCCTGGTAGCTTATTTCCATGCTTCTTAGATTTCCAACCAAGAATAGTAGTTTGATCCTCTAGTCCTTTAGTTGGCCCAACGACACCGGTATTAAGTCCAGACTGATTTTTACGAATCTTCTTAGTTGTTTTCGTGCTTGTTGTGGTTTCTTCCTCAGAACTGGATGACCCACCTTCTTGCTTGTTTCCAACAATCCAGGGTTTTCTACCGCGGATATACGTTGATTTCTCTAGTCCTTCGGTTGAGGAAACAACTTCGTCTCCTTGTCCTGGTTGATTAACTCCTTTCTTTCCGCCCCTCTTCCACGTTCTTGTAGTTTCTTCTTCAAGACCATCAATTTCGCTGGAACCGCCGGGTTTCTTTCCATTCCTTCTCCTTGTTGTTTCGGTTGTTTTTGTTGTTTCTTCTTGACCTTCGACAACTTCGATGCCACCATCTAGTGGTCCTTGTCCTGGTTGACGAGCTCCTTTCTTTCCGCCCCTCTTCCACGTTGTTGTAGTTTCTTCTTCAAGATCATCACTTTCGTTGGAATCTCCGCGTTTCTTTCCATTCCTTCTCTTTGTTGTTTCGGTTGTTTTCGTTGTTTCTGTTTGACCTTCGACAACTTCAATGCCACCGTCTACTGGTCCTTGTCCTGGTTGACGACCTCCTTTCTTTCCGCCCCTCTTCCATGTTGTTGTAGTTTCCTCTTCAAGATCATCACCTTCGTTGGATCCGCCGGGTTTCTTTCCATTCCTTCTCCTTGTTATTTCGGTTGATTTCGTTGTTTCTTCTTGACCTTCGACAACTTCGATGCCACTGTCTGCTGGCCCTTGTCCTGGTTGACGACCACCTTTCTTTCCACCCCTCTTCCACGTTGTTGTTGTTTCTTCTTCAAGATCATCACTTTCGTTAGAACCTCCCCGTTTCTTTCCATTCCTTCTCTTTGTTGTTTCGGTTGTTTTCGTTGTTTCTTCTTGACCCTCAACAACTTCGACGGCACCAGCAACTGGTCCTTGTCCTGGTTGGCGACCTCCTCTCTTTCCACTCTTCTTCCAAGTTGTTGTAGTTACTTCTTCGATATCATCACTGCCGTTGGAACCTCCTGGTTTCCTTCCATTCCTTCTCTTTGTTGTTTCGGTTGTTTTCGTTGTTTCTTCTTGACCTTCAACAACTTCGATGCCACCATCTACTAGTCCTTGTCCTGGTTGACGACCTCCTTTCTTTCCGCCCCTCTTCCACGTTGTTGTAGTTTCCTCTTCAAGATCATCACTTTCGTTGGAACCAGCTGGTTTCTTTCCATTCCTTCTCTTTGTTGTTTCGGTTGTTTTCGTTGTTTCTACTTGACCTTCGACAACTTCGATGCCACCATCTACTGGTCCTTGTCCTGGTTGACGACCTCCTTTCTTTCCGCCCCTCTTCCACGTTGTTGGGGTTTCTTCTTCAAGATCATCACTTTCGTTGGAACCTCCGGGTTTCTTTCCATTCGTTCTCCTTGTTGTTTCAGTTGTTTTCGTTGTCTCTTCTTGACTTTCGACAACTTCGACGCCACTATCTGCTGGTCCTTGTGCTGGTTGACGACCTCCTTTCTTTCCGCCCCTCTTCCATGTTGTTGTGGTTTCTTCTTCTTCAAGATCATCGCTTTGGTTAGAAACTGGTTTTCTTCCACTCCTCCTTCTTATTGTTTCTGTTGTTTCCGTTGTTTCTTCTTGGCCTTCGACTACAGGGGCGATTGGCGTTTCTTCTAAAGGAATTGATTTATCATCAATTGGTGCGGCAATAGGTGTTTCTTCAATAGTCACGATTTCGTTAATAAGAACAGGTTGTTCGATGTCAACTATTGGAGAAGCTTCTTCTTCAATTGGCGCCTCAATAGGAGAATTTTTGATAGGCTCAATTTCGCTAACGGGAATTGGTTCCCCAGTGTTAACTATTGGGGTGCTTACTTCTTCCATTGGTTCTTCGATTGGTGCTTTTTTAATAAATTCAATTTGGCTAACCACAGCGGGCTCATCGATGTCAGCTGATGGAGTAGCTTCTTCCTCGTTTGGCACTTCAATGGATGCTTCTTCAACCACAATGGATTCGTTTTCAATTGGTGCCTCAATCAGGTTCTCTTCAATTGGTTCAATTTCATTAATGAGAATCGGTTGTTCGATATCAACTATGGGTGAAACTTCTTCTTCAATTGGTACCTCAATAGGTGCTTCTTCAATCAAAACAGATTTTTCCTCGATTGGATCTTCAATGGGTTCAATTTCGCTAACGATAACAGGCTCATCGGTTTCGGCTACTGGAGTAGCTTCTTCCTCAGCTGGTACATCAACGGGTGCCTCTTCAGCCACAATGGATTCTTCTTCAATTGGCCCCTCAATTGGTATTTCTACAACTGTCTCAACTTCGGTTACGAGAATGGGCTCATCACTGTCGGCTACTGGAGTAGCTTCTTCCTCAGCTGGTACATCAACGGGCGCTTCTTCAACTGGTTCCTCAATAGGAGTTTCCACAATTGGCTCGATTTCGTTTACGAGAATTGGCTGCTCGGTGTTAGCTACTGGAGTCGTTTCTTCCTTGATAGGTGCTTCAACAGGTGTTTCCTCAACTGATTTGATTTCACTTACAACAACGGGCTTCTCGATGTCAGCTACTGGTATCATTTCTTCTTCGATTGTTGCTTCAGGTGTTTCCTCAATCAAAACAGAGTTGTCCTCAATTGGCTCCTCAATAGGGCTTTCTTCGATAGGTTTGATTTCGCTTACAATGACAGGTTCCTCAATATCAGCTACTGGAGACGCTTCTTCCTCTATTGGTGCTTCAACATTTGATTCTTCAACCACAAAGGATTCTTCCTCGATCGGTGACTCAGCTGGTGTTTCAACAATTGGCTCGGTTTCTTTCACGAGAATGGGCTCCTCAATGTCAGCTATTGGAGTCACTTCTTCTTCGACTGGTGCCTCAACAGGTGTTTCTTCAATCAAAACAGATTTTTCCCCAATCGGCTCCTCAACAGGTTTTGGTTCGATAGGTTCAATTTCGTTTACAACGACAGGTTCCTCAATGTCAGCTACTGGAGATGCTTCTTCCTCGATTGGTGCTTCAACATTTGTTTCTTCAACCACAATGGATTCATCTTCAATCGGTGCCTCAACTGGTGTTTCCTCAATTGGTTCAATTTCGTTAGCAAGAATAGGTTTCTCGAGCTCAGCTATTGGAGTCACTTCTTTTTCGACTGATTCCTTAACAGGTGTTTCCTCAATTAAAACAGATTTTTCCTCAACCGGAGTTTCTAGAATGGATTCTTCTTCAATTGGTGCCTCAATAAGAGTTTCTTCTACTGGGTCGCTTTCGTTCTCGGGAATGGGCTCCTCGATGTCAGCTATTGGAGTTACATCTTCTTCGATTTTTGCTTCAACAGGTGTTTCATCAATCGAAACAGATTTTTCCTCAATTGGCTCCCCAATAGGGTTTTCTACGATAGGTTCGATTTCGCTTACAATGACAGGTTCCTCAATATCAGCTACTGGAGGTGCTTCTTCCTCTTTTGGTGCTTCAACATTTGATTCTTCAACCACAATGGATTCTTCTTCAATCGGTGCCTCAGCTGGTGTTTCAACAATTGGCTCGGTTTCCTTCACGGGAATGGGCCCCTCAATTTCAGCTACTGGAATCGGTTCGTCCTCGATTGGTGCCTCAACAGGTGTCTCTTCAATCAAAATAGACTTATCCTCAATTGGCTCCTCGATGGGTGTTTCTTCAATAGGCTCTTTTTCGCTTACGGCAACAGGCACCTCGATGTCAGCTATTGGAGTTGCTTCTTCCTCAATTGGTGCTTTGACATTCGTTTCTTCAACCACAATGGATTCTTCTTCAATTGGTGCGTCAATAGAGTTTTCTTCAGTTGTTTCAATTTCGTTAACGAGAATGGGTTGCTCAATATCAACTATAGGTGCAACTTCTTCTTCGATTGGTGCTTCAAGAGGTGTTTCTTCAGTCAAAATAGATTTATCCTCAACTGGTTCCTCAATAGGAGTTTCTTCAGTAGGCTCGAGTTCGTTTACAAGAATAGGCTCCTCCATGTCAGCTACAGAAGAAGCTTCTTCCTCGATTGGTGCTTCAACATTTGTGGATTCTTCTTCAATGGGTTCCTCAACAGGGATTTCCTCAATTGGTTTAATTTCTTTAACAGGAATAGGTTCCGCGATGTCAATTATTGGTGAAGCTTCTTCTTCGGTTGGTGCCTTTACAGGTGCTTCGTCAATCGGAATTGATTTGTCCTCAACTGGTTCCTCAAAAGGAGTTTCTTCAATTGGCTCAATTTCGTTAACGACAATAGGTTCCTCGATGTCAAATATTGGTGAGGCTTCTTCTTCTATTGGTGCTTCTTCAACTAGAATCGGTTCTTCTACAATTGGCTTATCGATTTGTGTTTCTTCGATCAAAATAGGTTCTTCGGCAGGTTTTTCGACGTCAATTATTTGAATGGCTACTTCTTCAATTGGTGCAATAGGTTCTTCGACAATTGGCGCCTCAAGGGGGGCTTCTTCAGGGAGAGATTCTTTGATTTCAACGATGGGTTCCTCAATTGCATCAACCGGTACCAAAATAGTTTGGTCTGGAACAACTATATCTGCAGTAACTGGTACTGGAGCAACGGGTTTAATTTGCTTCTTTTTGCGTCGGCATTGCTTAGCCTTCGAACTTCGCTTAACATTGGCTTGCACATTTGGACTGAGAAATACGTCCGGTATCACAGACAGAGGGTTGAGAGATGCGTCAATTGGGGATTCAGAAACTTCAGATATTAAGTCAAGGCCAATCGCCGCTCTCGATTTTTCATTGCTTAAGTCTGGTTTATTAACACTCGCGGAAGCCACTAGGCCTAAGCAGATTAGCGCACAAACAGGCACCACCAAGAGTCTCATACTTGCGAGCTCCGTAACTCTAAATGATGCTGATTAGTTGTCCGTATACCGCTTATAAAGAAATTTGACTGGGTAAAAATCAGGCGACGAAAATTGCCAAAAACTTGAGTCAACAACATGCGCCGTATATATCCAAATCTTAGCTGCTGTTATTCAAATTAGATTTTTCTTAGCTGTTAACATTCAAGCTATCATCAAGTATAAAGTATGAACAGCTGTTAGCCGATTTTTCGTGGAAACAAGCAATTTTCGTTTGTCGTCGCTGAGAGAAGCTTATGGAGGCTGATTAAAATTTGCACACGGTCTATTATAAAACACGGTCAAATTTATATAAACTTATTTCTACATAAGCTAAGCAGGAGCTCATGTTTTGTGTACTGAAACCTTGACGGTATACTAAAAAACGATAAGGGTCCTTGAAATGTTGCTGTCTTCTATACTTTTGCGAAGTAAAGCTGACAAGTGTATATCCTACAAATTAAAAAAAAAATTCAAGAGTGAAAAGTGTGCTTTTGAAACAGTTGTTGTCAATATTTGTAAGCCATATACGTCTCTTCCTATTTGACGTACTGCCAAAGAAAACAACAAACCAAAACCGAAAATCTAGAAATCGCGTGCCGGATTCATAAAATTTATGCAGATCAAATATAGTTTTCAATGATAGCTTATCAGAGACTCGCATAGGCAAAATTAAAAATGGGCAGTCACTACAAAACGCGTTAAAAAACAAATGCAATGGACTTAGTGATTCTAACATTCCTTCAAATCTAAAGTTTGGTCTTTTGGGAAAAGATCTGCGAAGCTTGAGCGACCTGACGTTAAAAAAAGTCATCAGGGAGAAAAAGAGCCCCTTAATTGAGCGAAATCGATGTAGAGACGGCCCCACCCAACTTTGCGAGCCCGGAAGCGCAAAGAATTGGCAAACTGGCAGAAAGCTACTCTCACTGTACAAGGAAATGAGAATAGCTAAGGTCATCAGTCATTTAAAGAAATAAAAATAAAACAGTCAAATTCCCAATTTTTAAGAAATGCGACTAAGCACGTCCATTCAATTACCTTGGTAGCTTTGCTTTTGAATACAGCACCGTTTAAAGCGTTGGGTATAATGAAACGCACTTTTGGGCGAATCTCGATTACGTTGCTTTTCGGAGAAGTTTATTTGAACAAATCAAAGGTTATAATCTTCTAGGAAACTGGGGGTAGGCAAGCAAGGCTAGAAAACTGAACCTTCCACAGCAAGGCTATCCAAAACCTTAAGAAGTACAAGTACCTCTGGAACATGATTTCCAGATATTTGAATCGCATTTGGATGCAAAGTTTCTACAAGCCAATGGTGCTAAAAGAACGTGGAACGTGGAGAAACTGTTGCTAAAACCGAGGTAAATTTCCTTCAGAATTTTTTGCGCAACGTCAAAGTCAATCCTGTTCTATGATGTTCAAACTTGGGGCCACAGTGGAAAAATTACAGAGATTCTTTCTGCGACGGACTTTTTTTTATAATTATGTATGTACATACATAGCTCGCGATCAAGGGATTATGAAAACCCTTAAAATGCTTTGTACATCGCGAGCGTAAAGAATTTCAGGAACGAAGAGATAGAAGGAAAGGAGTTATCGATCCAGCTTACTACCACAAATGTTATGCCTTTTCGAAAAAAGGAATGATATATCCAGCAGAGTATTCAATAAAAACCTCTGACATACATCTCATTGATGTTCATTCTATTTTCATGTTGGAAGAAAAACAGGTGTTTAATATTCGGCCCATCCTAACCTCGATAGCAGACGCCAACCAGATTTGTTGCTGATGTTGTCCGCCCCGGATATTTTTTATATCAGTACCCACCAAATCTGTTGATCATCTCCCTATCCGCCGCCTGGGGAGGCGCCTAATTAGGGACCAGGAATGCTAGAAGGGAGACAGATTTTTTTTTTCGAAAGCAACATTTTATGCGAAACAGATTTTAGATTATAATAAAGGGAAAGTTAAAAATTAAACTGTACAACTTCATCTCGCGCTTAGATTCTTGCTTAATAAAGCTTAGACTGTTTTAAGAAAGAAAGAGAACTCATAGAAAGAGTTATTGGACATCACAGTTCAACCTTGATTCGTTAAATTACTTTGGAGGTTCAAAAGAGTAGGATTCAAAAGTATGATTCAAAAGAAGGATTCATCTCCACTTTTTTCAGTGCAAGGGGCTTGTTGTTAGAGCCCATTTATTAGCATTTATAGAGACGAGATATATAAACCAAACTTGTCAGTTTGTGATGACGATGAAAATAAACGTTGTTTCGTCAAGATCGACCTTACCGAACCCTTTGATGTCAAAAAAGAATTAAAACAAGGCGACGCGCTGTCGTGTGACTTTGCTAACATCATAGCAGAGTGAATTTTGTCTCCCGCGTCAGCAGTAGAGGGACAATCTTTCAAAAGTCCGTGCAATTACTCGCGTACGCAGACGACATTGACATATAATCGGAAGAACACAGCGTGATGACAGTGAAGTCTTCATGAGCATTGGGACGGAAGTAGGGAATATTGGCCTTCGCAACTTAGCAATCAATGAGGGCAAACCAAGTAAATGCTGTTATCAAGAAAAACCAGTGAGTAAGTGCTACAGTGTGTACGCAGAAGTTACAGTCCGTAAAACGGACCGTTGAATACCCCATCCTATCCCACATTGTAAAATGCTGATGACATGGTTATTTTTTGACATTTTAAAAGTAATGCAAACTTCGAAAAGGGGCGTGGTCCAACCGCCCCTAATGAGAAACCACATATATAACCAAGTTACACTTAAATGTACGTTAAAATGCAATTTTTTGGTCAAAATTCAATATTTTTGAAAAATCGACCCTAAAAAGAGGGCGTGGCTAAAAACTTTATAAGAACGAAATTTGGACTGAAGTCTCGTTTACCTAACCTGCTACTTTTTTTGCTTCTTGCTTTCCTAAATTAGGCTCAAGGCTAGTCGAAATTAAATTTTACATAAAATATTAAGCAAATTTTTTTTAATTTTGAGCAAAAATATTGAGTAAACTGCATTTGAAAATTTACTATTAAAATAGATGCCACGCCCACTAGAGGAGGTTTACCGATTAAATTTTTCTTTTTTGTGTCTTACATTTATAAGGAGATGCTTAATGTCAAATTTCAGCCTTTTAGAACGTCTAACAGTTTTGAAAATTCTGGTGGTAGTTGCACATTTAGACCGATTGTGGGCGTGTCTTTGGGCGGATTTCAAAAATTTTTACACTTGTACTGCTTCGCATGACGTGAACCTTACGTACGAAGTTTCGGCACCCTAGCTCAAAATTTAAGGCCTAAAAACATGTGACATACAGACGGACGGACGGCTCATTCGATTCAGAATTCGGTCTCGATCATATGCCCTTAAGGTCTTGGGGGTCTACCATTATTATTTCACCGTGCTACAAACTATGTGACAAACTTAATATACCTCCTGTTCTATGGGATGGGGTATAAAAAACGTCAGGAAAGAGAGCTATAACTTTGAGGTGGTTAGGGTTTTACTGGGTTCCGCTATAAATTCAGACAATGACACCAGGGCTGAAATCAGACGAGGGTTTACTCTTGCCAATCGCTGTATCTTTGGGCTAAGAAGGCAATTAAGTAGCAAAGCCCTCTTTCGAGCAGCTAAAGCATCCGTTCATAAGACCCTCATGCCTTATCATCCCAGTCCTGCTTTATAGGGTGCAGAAGCATAATACCTTTGTCAAAGGTGGATGAAAACGCTTTAGGCTGCTTTGAGAGGCAAATCATTCGAGCGATTTATGGTCCCGTCTGCATAGTCGAGGATAAGATTTATCTATCATCGAACTGTGCGGGTTGGACAGGGACACCGACTTAGCCAGAAGAGTCAAAATCTAGAGTGGACGGACATCAACGCCCGTGCCGAAAAATCTTTGAACCAGTAGACGAGCGCATTCGAGGAACATCGAGACTCAGACGGCGCATGCAAACGAAAGGGGATTGTAGCCAACTTGGCGTGCAAAACTGGAGTCGGCTAGTTGGAGACAGAGCTGACTAGCGAAGCTTGTTAGCTGAGGCCCAGGTCAACTTTAACTATGGAAAGTAGGGATAAGAAGATCCTGCTTTGGAAAGATTACTCTTTCTTCTGAAGAAATACAAGAAATACTTAATGGATCCAATTGGAATGCAGATTTATTATGTTGGGAAAAAAATAAGGCACCTTCACAATGAGGCTTTGGGAACGTTTTCGCCCCGTTACAATACTTCCGCGCTGAATCTCCATTAAAGCGACATTTCGTGAAAAAATATTTTTCTTTCAGTAAAAATTTTGTTTTTCTTATACCCCATCCCATAGGATAGGAGGTATATGAAGTTTGTCACATAGTTTGTAACACGGTGTAATAATAATGGTAGACCTCCAAGACCTGAAGGGCATATGATCGAGACCGAATTCTGAATCGAATGAGCCATCTCCGTCCGTCTGTATGTCACATGTTTTTAGGCCTTATATTTTGAGCTAGGATGCTGTAACTTCGTAGGTAAGGTCCATGTCATGCGAAGCAGTACAAGTGTAAAAATTTGAAATCCGCCCAAAGACACGCCCACAATCGGTCTAAATGTGGAACTACCTCCAGAGTTTTCAAAACTGTAAGACGTTCTAAAAGGCTGAAATTTGACATTAAGCATCTCCTTATAAATGTAAGACACAAAACAGAAAAATTTAATCGGTAGACCTCCTCTAGTGGGCGTGGCATCTATTTTAATAGTAAATTTTCAAATGCATTTTACTCAAAATTTTTTGCTCAAAATTAAAAAAAATTTGCTTAATATTTTATATAGAAAACGCTTAATTCCACATCTTGTCCATACAAGTCGTTGGGCCACGCCCACATTTGGACTCAGAATTGAAGAAAAACCTAAAATTTTCCAGAAAAACTTAATTTCGACTGGCTTTAAGCCTAATTTGGGAAAGCATCAAACAAAAAAAGCAGCAGGTTAGGTAAACGAGACTTCAGTTCAGATTTCGTTCACATAAAGTTTTTAGCCACGCCCCCTTTTAGGGGTCGATTTTTCAAAAATATTGAATTTGAATCAAAAATTTGCATTTTTACATACATTTAAGTGTAACTTGGAATTATCTGTGGAAATATCTTATATTTAATAGTATGTCATAAGGGGCGGTTGGACCACGCCCCTTTTCGAAGTTTACATTACTTATAAAATGTCAAAAAATAACTATGCCATCAGCATTTTACAATGTGGGATAGGATGGGGTATTCAAAAGTCCGTTTTACAGACTGTAACTTCTGCGTACACTTAGAAGTTACAGTTGTAGCACTTACTCACTGGTTTCTTTGTGTTTTCAGTTCTTATTTTAGTTTCATGTGCACGAGTATCAAAAATTATTATCCTTAAGGCGTATACTTTAGAAATTTTAATTAAGATTTTTTTCTCAGCTGTTGAGCCGTAAGAAGCAAGTGTTTGGAGAATTTGAACGGAAAGTTCGGTTCCGAGTCAAGTGGAAGCTATATTCTCATTAACGTCAGGCCAGAGACAAAACATCTTTCTGAATCCCGCTTTAGCTTTCCGAAAAAAAATTTTTGAGGAAGATTTTTAAACATTCTTATTGATAGTCTTTGGCAGGCGGCTTTTAGCTATGTTATTTGAGCTAGATTAAATATTCTCGTTTTGGACAATATGGAATGAATAAAATCAAATTCAGTAGCGTTCGCTCCGAGCCTCAAATAGGGTCATGAAATTTAGGTAATGACCAAGAAAGCTAGAGATCGCAGGTTTAAGCAACAAGAGTTCCTGTGCTGTTACTCGGATCGGATACAGTGAAAAACGTCAGTGTTTGTATGAATCTTAATGTTCACTACCTATTTTTCCTGTGAAGCGGTCAGATATTCTATTGTTTGGACACGTTTTTCACATACAAGACGCACTAGCCTGGAAGATCTAAAAATAGGTGAGGCGAGATTAGGTAGATAACCTGTCCTGGAACCGTCTGTTGCTCGCGAGTTGGTTGCAGAGGATGGAGAAAAAACGGTTTTCGAATCGTGGAGTGGTTATACTCGGCTTTAAGCCCTTCAAAATATTTGGAGCAGGTCTTTTTGTCTGGTACAGCACTGGTCAAACCAAGCAAGGCAGCTATACTTATTTAAAGGCTTACATACTTTTTTATACGGGTGCCTTAAAAAACAGTGACCAAAGCTAAATATTGGGCATCAAGTACCGGCTAAGGCCTCGATTGGGATTAACTCCAGTTCGCGAAAAGGGAAGAAATGGGCCACGCAGACATCTTTAGCAGCTATTATATTAGACCTAGCCATTCGAGCTACGTTGTTCCTGATTTAACTTGCGTCATTTCCTTAAATTTAGAAGTATCACACAGGGTAAGGCACAAGAAGTCCGCAAATTGGCTCAGGTGAAGGAAGTTTGTTTAAGACGGCTTGTCTCAATGGTTTAAATTATATCATTTGCCTTGTCCATTGTACCCGAGTCAAACCGCTTCAATGTCACCTTAAGGGCAAATTGTTAAACTTATCTTGGGTTCAATATCGTCCTACTCGGGAAGTTTAAATGAAGGCCTTCAACTGGAAAAACCTAGTTCTAAAAACTGCATCTCACATGAATTTTTTATGGTCTGAGTGTGTACCGGTTGAGCGGGGACAAATAGCCATCTAGCTCATAGCCTAACCTTTAGTAAGAAACATCGATTTTTTTAAACATTGCCAACCAAAGTTTATTAACTGAATACAAAGAACACCATAAGAAGACAACGAAGAGCCCATTCTAAAGCTGAGCAAGGATAAACGACTGAAACTTTAAATACCTACTCCCCTAAGACCACAACCAATCGCATAAAATAGTTAGCTGAAACGGCCTAGATCAGTTTATTTTTCATACCAAAGTACAACATCCTACGTAACATGATTGCCTCAAATATAATGTCGCATTTCAGTTAAAATTTGTTTAAAATGAAAAGTGACTCACGCTGGGTCTGTTTGAATTATAACCTTTGCGATTCTTTGAAAGCTTGAAGGCCACTCAGGCTGGCATTCCATTGTTAATCATTCATCTTAGGCCACCAAATATCTTTGACAGTGGCGACAACTGCCAAACATATGTCAAACAATGTTTTTGAACATGTTAGCAGCCACCCTGATATTGTGCAACGACATAACGAAGCACTAGATAACACCCGGCAGTCATGTAGTACACGAAAAAAACTTCCACTTTTACAAATTGCTTTCAATAGGAAAAGTAAAAAATATACCCCAACCCTATCTACGACATGTTTGCAACGCAAAAACCCCATTAATAAAATTGGTTTCATACTTTCTAGGCTAAGATATATAAGCTGATGTGACTGATGTCACGCTAGTAAATTTTCTAAACCACCAGCCCAGACATGAATTGGGCACAAGTAGTGCTTCCTCTTATCCTAGGATTAACCGCCATCTGTTGGCAAAATGTTGAAGCAATAAATAGCGAACTAGTCCCATTCAAAGGGAACTCGACAGGGAAACCAGGAAATGTAAGTTTTGACCTTTCTTTAGGCCTCCGCTTATAGATTACTATTGTAGAAAACGAATTTCGATGCTCCAGCCATAGCTGAAAACTACCTCTACGAACGCTTTGCTTGTCGTGGCAAGCTTAACGGCTTACGCCTGCCGATTGCTGAAAGTTGCCTTGACTATTATGAATGCCGAAATGGCTTGGCCCAACGATTGACATGTAAGCCAGGCATGCACTTTAGTAAACAAGGATTGACGTGCCTCGATGCAAGGCTGTCGAAGTGTGAATCTGAACAAGAGCATAGCTGTGAGGGTCAGTGCTGTGGTCGCGAGGATGGTCTTTACTCTAATAAGGAAAGCTGTTCCGAATATGTGATTTGTGTCAACCAGGAAGATTTCCATCGCCACTGCGGCGGAGACTTACAATTCAGCCCTGAAAATTTGATTTGTGATATTCCCCAACGCGCAAGGTGCAGTGTAGAAACCAGTAGTGAAGTACTTGATGGCGAAATTACTGGAGATCAAGAGCAAAGTGAAGTGTCAAAGCCTATTATGTACCAAGTGTCTCACCGAGTTTGTCGGAATAAGCCTAATGGCCATGCGGTTGGCATCCTTGGCAGCTGCAATAAATTCTACCTCTGCGTCGAAAATGAGGGCTATCTCAAGTCTTGCGGCAAATTATACTTCAATCCTGAGAAACATTACTGTGACTCCACTGTGCGCATGTTCTGTCCAGAAATTGAAGAAGACGATGTTATCTTGGATATCGAAGAATATGAACCAGTTGATGCAAACCCAATGCCGTTGCCATGGTCAAAGCCAAATAAGAGACCTATTCCGGTAGAAAGCAACGAGGATGATGATGCGGTATTTCTAGAGAAAGACGTTATCGAAAATGTTAAGGAACGACCACTAGTTAAAAGGCCCAGACCACCATTTTTCAAAAAAGAAGATGAGGACGTTGTTCCAAATCCACAAAAAAAAATCAAGCGACCAGTTCCGAGACCCCCAATTCCAGAAGACTATGTTGAAGTTGAAGAAGAAGAAGAAATGCCTGGCTCTAGACCACACAGAAGACCGAATGTAGGTCACAAAAAGCCTCTGCCACTTCCACACGAAGAAGAGGAAGAAGAACAATCAGATGAGGACGCCGAAGCATCCATACTCTGGCCAAATAAAGTACCTCACAAGCTAAACAAAGAGCCAAAGCCACTTATAGAAGAAGAAGAAGAAGAAGAAGTGGTAGTTGCTCCAAACGCTAGCAAAAATATTTGTGCCGATCAACCAGTGGGGGCACTGATTGCCATGCCAGGTGATTGCTCGAAATACATTCGCTGTCGCTGGGACTGGTATGAGAGGCGTGTTGCTGAAGTCATGACATGCCCCCAGGAGATGCATTTCAATGCTAAGTCGAAGTATTGTGATCTGCCCGAAAACGCTGGTTGCAGTTCTAAGAAGACCAACCCTATTCGGAAGAATAGCAAGTATACGAAAATCTATTAGAAAATTTTTGAATACCTTTTATGTTGTCGTGTTTTATATTTAACTTTATATTTGAGACAAAAATTGTTTAAAAAAATACAAAATAGAGTACACGTACAGTTTTGCAACTTTATTAGTTGTCTTTTTCTATTTAGACTTAAGCAAGAAGATTGGCTTTATGTGGTTAGCTACTTTCTAGACAAAGATTTATAGGGAATAGGGAACTTCTTGGACTAATTTTTTAATGAACCGAAGTTAAACAACTTAGTAAGTGCAAGAGTTTGTCTGTAACGAACTTTTAAATACCCGACCCTCTTTACCCATTAAAACCAAATTTAAAATTTTTTGGTCTGTTTTATATACTGAATGTCAATTATTTGTGTTGGCCACGCCCCTAGATAAGGGCGTAGGCTGAAAATTTAAATCAACTAACTAATTTCGTTGGAAACACGAAAAAATGGGTTAAAAGCGAATATTTCTGCTTATAAAAACAGTTTTTTCCCAAAAACGCTGCCTAAAAGTGGGCGGAGCTCAATGCTTTGTATGCAACAAACTTAGCAAATGGTTATATCTTTAATGCTTGTCATACAATTTTTTTTCAATTTAGAATGAATTTCCCGAAAAAGGTTTTCAAAAATTTTAGATGTTAAAAGTGGGCATGGTCATTAGAGTGGGCGGTCCAATTTTTGCCTAATTAAAGGCTTCTCGTCGATATTGCTCTCCAAAATTTGAGTTCATATGTTTTGTCTATCTGGACCAAAAAGCATTTTGAAATAAAATGTAAATTTGAGGTTGTCTGACATTCACGCCCATTGTGGGCGTGGCTGAGAGCGGATCTTCTCAATTTTCATACTTTGTCTGTACAAAATGAGAACCAAGCAACGCTGTAAGTTTCAGCTTCCTAGCTCAATTTTAAAGACCTCAAAACTGCATACATATGGACAGAGGGACGGACGGACGGACATGGCTTAATCGACTAGCCTGTCGGTCTCGATCATATCTCTAAAAGGTCTTAGGGTCCTATGGTGATTATTTCACTGTGTTACAAACTATGCATTAAAATAAATTTTCCCCCGATCGGGTATAAATATAAATACAACAAGAATATCGGTGTATTCTATAATATATATAGAATCATCTATAGTTTTTGGGTGATTTGAAATAAAGCAAATTCACCAGAATACTTTGCAAAAGGCAGCTGTATTCACACAATAAAATGTCTAGGGGGAAGCATACCTATATGTTTTACGTCTAAAAGGCCCCTGATTGTTTTTTTAGCTCTCCTTAGTTTGCACTCGGACCAAAAAAACGGATTCGGATGCAGATTTCAAACCCCAATTTTAAGCGCAGTTCCAAGCGTTTTGAAAAGACTGAATAAGGTTGAATGGACAACTGCGCAATCAAAATTAAAGAACGAAAACGGGGGATTTACGCAAAAAAAAATGCTTCGAAACAGTCAAAACAGTTTCATCAGCCGGAAAAGTAATGGCAGCAACGTTTTTCAGGCACTCATTCGCTATAGTTTTCTTTGATTTTTCGAAAAAGCTAAAAACGATCACCGAAGAGAAGTGTCAGTTTGAAAGAAAGGTTTAATATAAAGTTGATGAAAAAACGATCAAAAAATTTCTGTTTCACCACGAGTTTTGGCCAAGTTCGTTCGTCCTCTGTAGCATGAGCCTAGCAGTTAAAAATTTTTTTTTTAATATAATTCTGGAAATCTGGCATCTAATTAAGGAATCTCTAAAAATAGAAAAACGAAACAAATTATAGACAAAAATATCCATTTATCCAGTTGGAAAAGAGTTTCTGGTCCTTCATGGGGGCGAAATCGAATTTGAGTTAAAAATGCACTCAAGATCCTCATTAGATCGGAAACTTGAGCAAGATTTTTGAGCTCTCTGCGGCATTTTGTGAATATAATCCAGGAAAACATCTTTAGCGGTTCTTCAAAAATTTAATAAGGATCTATTTATTACTGCTACGCCATGGTCGTCCGTCTCTCCGTCCGAATCTGTTGTTACTTTTATACTTTAACTGTAAGTCATAAACTTGGTGTGTAACGAAGTGATTCGTTACACAATCGATTCATTAAATAGCCGACCGCCCGCTGACCGTATCACAAGAACCATGACAATCCCACACCCAAGTACAGACCAACACAGTTGCTCCGTAGCCACCGTTGATTATATAAATCAAGCAGCACTGGTCATAGTGAGTACTTGAATGGGGAACCACATTAAAACACATTTGATAAAAATACTTTTTTTATTTTCTTTTTCGAGTTTCACTCGATTATAGACTACACATTTCCTTTTTGCCGGAAAGTTATAAAGTACTACTTCGCCAGTGGGAAAAGTTGGAGTTGCGATTGGTCATTGGTATAGTCAGTAAGTCACTTTGAAAATATATTCAGAGAGCACTCCCGACTCTTATTTAAAGGGTCCGCCTGATAAAGGCATTTTTTATTTTATTTTTTTATTTTATAACCCAGACGTCCATTTGGACGTCCGCCTGATAAAGGCAAGCTAACCCGTTCTTTCCTATATAGCACCGAAATCAACCGACCGCCGACATTGACCGACCGAGGATTAAAGTACTACTTTAATCCAATAGGAGTTCCGACGCCGTTTTCCTATCATACGATAGAGTCCTTTCCGGTCTTCAAGACCGAGTCCACTTTCCAGTCATCCGACTGAGTCCTTTAATACTTTTCCTATTATACGATAGAGTCCTTTCCGGTCTTCAAGACCGAGTCCACTTCCCAGTCATCCGACTGAGTCCTTTAATACTTTTCCTATCGAACGATAGAGTCCTTTCCGGTCTTCAAGACCGAGTCCACTTTCCAGTCATCCGACTGAGTCCTTTGATACTTTTCCTATCATACGATAGAGTCCTTTCCGGTCTTCAAGACCGAGTCCACTTTCCAGTCGTCCGACTGAGTCCTTTAATACTTTTCCTATCGAACGATAGAGTCCTTTCCGGTCTTCAAGACCGAGTCCACTTTCCAGTCATCCGACTGAGTCCTTTAACACTTTTCCTATCGAACGATAGAGTCCTTTCCGGTCTTCAAGACCGAGTCCACTTTCCAGTCATCCGACTGAGTCCTTTAATACTTTACCTATCGAACGATAGAGTCCTTTTCGGTCTTCAAGACCGAGTCCACTTTCCAGTCATCCGACTGAGTCCTTTAATACTTTTCCTATCGAACGATAGAGTCCTTTCCGGTCTTCAAGACCGAGTCCACTTTCCAGTCATCCGACTGAGTCCTTTAATACTTTTCCTATCACACGATAGAGTCCTTTCCGGTTCTCAAGACCGAGTCCACTTTCCAGTCATCCGACTGAGTCCTTCACAATCTAGTTAAGATATCCACCAATTGTTAAGCTAGTTTAAGATATCTATAAACTTGTTAATGTATGGTTGTTAAGTTAGTAACATAAGTAAAACAATAAAGTGTACTGGAATAAGAAAACCTCGTGTATTAAGACTTCGCAAACACAGAGTCGTCTTCTCTGCGGACACCCTGGAACCGACGAGCGAAACCTCAGCTATAGATAATAAAAAGACCCTTTCATTTTGGCGCCCGAGCAGGGACCTCAATTGAGGTCAACCAATCCGTTCCCGACCGACCGTCAAAACTCAACGTAGTCCAGCGAAACTCATGTCATCTTAGCCCGTCCAGTCACCTAAGCCAACCAATCACCAAAAACCCACTGCCGTAGCCAAATCCCAAGGCCAACCGCCGAGTCAGTCTCCAAAATGCCCGATTTCGAAGATAATCCCCCGAACGACACCGTTACCGTACCGACCGATCCGAATCCGTATATTCCCAGCGTCGGGTGGATTTATTTATTATGTAAGAAGGAGCTGATTGAAGTAATGGAGAACCGAGGCCTGGATGCTACCGGAACAGTAAGTGAGTTGAGAAAGCGGCTTAGCAAATTCTTGATGCAGGCACGGACCAGCCGATCCACTCTAGATTTGAGCATGTGGAATGGGAGGAGCGGGTAACAACAAGAGAGTACTCGGATCCAGCCGAGGAACATACCAAACCGATAACCGAAGTAATTACGCCGTATAGGGGCATATTAGTCCCAGTTCCACAGATAGAACCGACTGGCATATCCGACTCCCGAAGTGACTACAAGCAGCCGTCTCTCACCGTACCTCCGAATAACGCACCGACAACCCGAAGCTACCAGTCACAACCACCCCGAATAGGTCTAAGTTATGAAGCCGAGACCATGAATACCGTCCGCAAGTGGGGTTTACGTTTCGAATCCAACGGGAACGCCCTCGAGTTCATAGAAAGAATCGAAGGACTAGCCCGATGCTATGATGTCCCATTCGATGCCTTAGTGAGGACCCTCCCAGAAATGCTCAGAGGAGGAGCGTTGGAGTGGCTCCGAATCAAAAGAGACAATCTTCGAACATGGGAAAAGTTCCGAACCGAGTTCTTACGACATTTTTTACCCGCACGCTACCTGTCCAAACTAGAGAATGAGATATGGACAAGAAAGCAAGGCCCAAGAGAGAAGGCACAAGATTTTATAATGGCCGTACAATATCTCATTTACCAACATCCCCATATAACTGTCGTAGAAAGTCTGAAACACATTTACGACAGACTTCGGCCAGAGTATAGACTGTATATTCGCCGACGTGACTTCCAAACCGTAGAGGAATTGATGGAGCTAGCGGAAGAATTCGAGTATATCAAGCAGGAAGACCATAGCCGAAATATGCCGTCCACATCCAATTATCAAGCCGCAGTTATACCACCCCCAGACACCGTACCGTACAATAGAGAAACCCACTGCTGGAGTTGTAAGCAGAAGGGACACCGCAAGCAGGAATGCCGACGACCTTTTCGGCTATTCTGTTCGTTCTGTGGGGAGGATGGACGTCGTACCAGAGACTACCAGTGCCACCAAGGAGCCTTGGCAGTAATATCCCGACCAGCACGCCGTTTCATTCCCATCATTCCGCAGTCTGTTTCAGCACCTACCGAGCCTTTGTCCGATATTGAAACCGAAGAAGCAATTACCGATTTCGAGAAGGAAGCAGAAAATTATACAGCATATGATCAAAAAGTCATTACCGACCGGACGAAAGCTAAAGAGAGTCATAAACCCGCCCCAAATTTGGACGAGCCCCTATTCGCCAGTGTGGAATATTTGACCGATGCCGACGCCAAGAAGGAATCACCGAAAGCTTCTGCCATAGAGGTGTCATGTCAACTTCCGGATGACGAGCTATTATGCGCAAAAAAAAAACAAATCGAGCCATCAATGCCGCGGTGGAAGTAGAAGTGATCGAGGGCAACACTGAAGCAGTGGAACCAGCTAAACGCAGCTACGTTACAATACCGAAGCATTATGAAAATTCACAAGGAAACAACGACCGAAGAATACCGTCTGCAACCAATAACCCGAAGTACACACATAAATTAAGAATAACAAATCATGAATACCGTAGTTACCGAAATTTGTTACCTTTATCCATTAAGTTGTTCCCTTTTAGGATTAAGCCTAGACTAAGTAATCGATTCTTGTACAGTTTTGAGTTTAAGAAAAGAAGAATGAAAAAAAAAATGAATTATTGAATTAATTAATGAACTAAATTATTTCTTAAGCCGTGCTAATTTACTTGTTCTTACACTACCTATAGAATACCTTTTGTGGCGCAACTAACCAAACGAGTGAAACCACCGATACATTACCGAAGCTCAACGTAGCCACCGACCGTCGAAGGTTCACCGAATACCTCAATTGTCGACCGCCGACTAGATACCGATACCAACACCAATGATCATGACGCCGCTAGCCTAAGATTTAGTCTAAGATAAGTAATTATAAATAATATATAATCTTAAGTCTGTACATTAGCAATAAGACATATAATCGGTAAAATAAAGTGATCGACGAGAAGGTTCTCGTCTGGGAAAGGAAGGGGGGAATGTAACGAAGTGACATTGTATTGACCGCCCGCTGACCGTATCACAAGAACCATGACAATCCCACACTCAAGTACAGACCAACACAGTTGCTCCGTAGCCACCGTTGATTATATAAATCAAGCAGCACTGGTCATAGTGAGTACTTGAATGGTGAACCACATTAAAACACATTTGATAAAAATACTTTTTTTATTTTCTTTTTCGAGTTTCACTCGATTATAGACTACACATTTCCTTTTTGCCGGAAAGTTATAAAGTACTACTTCGCCTGTGGGAAAAGTTGGAGTTGCGATTGGTCATTGGTATAGTCAGTAAGCCACTTTGAAAATATATTCAGAGAGCACTCCCGACTCTTATTTAAAGGGTCCGCCTGATAAAGGCATTTTTTATTTTATTTTTTTATTTTAAAACCCAGACGTCCATTTGGACGTCCGCCTGATAAAGGCAAGCTAACCCGTTCTTTCCTATCTGGCACCGAAATCAACCGACCGCCGACATCGACCGACCGAGGATTAAAGTACTACTTTAATCCAATAGGAGTTCCGACGCCGTTTTCCTATCATACGATAGAGTCCTTTCCGGTCTTCAAGACCGAGTCCACTTTCCAGTCATCCGACTGAGTCCTTTAATACTTTTCCTATCATACGATAGAGTCCTTTCCGGTCTTCAAGACCGAGTCCACTTACCAGTCATCCGACTGAGTCCTTTAATACTTTTCCTATCGAACGATAGAGTCCTTTCCGGTCTTCAAGACCGAGTCCACTTTCCAGTCATCCGACTGAGTCCTTTGATACTTTTCCTATCATACGATAGAGTCCTTTCCGGTCTTCAAGACCGAGTCCACTTTCCAGTCGTCCGACTGAGTCCTTTAATACTTTTCCTATCGAACGATAGAGTCCTTTCCGGTCTTCAAGACCGAGTCCACTTTCCAGTCATCCGACTGAGTCCTTTAATACTTTTCCTATCATACGATAGAGTCCTTTCCGGTCTTCAAGACCGAGTCCACTTTCCAGTCATCCGACTGAGTCCTTTAATACTTTACCTATCGAACGATAGAGTCCTTTCCGATCTTCAAGACCGAGTCCACTTTCCAGTCATCCGACTGAGTCCTTTAATACTTTTCCTATCGAACGATAGAGTCCTTTCCGGTCTTCAAGACCGAGTCCACTTTCCAGTCATCCGACTGAGTCCTTTGATACTTTTCCTATCACACGATAGAGTCCTTTCCGGTTCTCAAGACCGAGTCCACTTTCCAGTCATCCGACTGAGTCCTTCACAATCTAGTTAAGATATCCACCAATTGTTAAGCTAGTTTAAGATATCTATAAACTTGTTAATGTATGGTTGTTAAGTTAGTAACATAAGTAAAACAATAAAGTGTACTGGAATAAGAAAACCTCGTGTATTAAGACTTCGCAAACACAGAGTTATCGTCTTCTCTGTGGACACCCTGGAACCGACGATAGAAACCTCAGCTATAGATAATAAAAAGACCCTTACAGGTGCGCTTATAAGGAACGTGAAAAGAATGAGAAATCATACAGGGGCAATTTTTATAGGGTGATTCCGGGAGAGATGCCGCGCCAGGAGAGATGTCGCACCAAACAAAAATCGTATTTGCAGTCAGTATTTCTTACGGACAAAAAAACTCTTCTACACTTTCACCAAATGGGATGCAAATACAAAAAAAACGAGAACAGTTAGGTTTGACTTCTTAGCGGATTCCAAGAAAATTCTCATTTTCTGTCTCAAGTGATGTTGCAGGCTGTTGAAACTTTGCGGTGCTCTTTTAGATCTTGAAAGACAAAAAATAAGTAGAAACCAGTTTCTGTGAGTGTGACGTATTTGTAGTGATTGAGAGTTATTCTAAGGTTTGATTCTGGTGAGTTTTTTTTTCATTTTGCTTTTTGCTTGTATTCTATTTTGGTGCGGCAACCCTTATGGATGGGGGTGATGTCGCATTTTTTTGGGGGTAAGATGCCGCATAAAAAATTTTGTCTTATTTTGAACTTTAGAGCGCGAAATGCCACTTTAACAAGAAAATACCTACAAGAAAAATTAATTCTGCTTAATCTGGCCAAGATGACGCCGATTCCTTTCGTGTGTGGAGTGTTTTTTGGAGCATAATTTCACCGCTACCAGGAAAGAAGACTGGATAAATGGTGCAAGGTGTAATAAGTGGCTCTATGAACAAATTTCACTTTCTGAAACGAGCAGCATGTGCAATGAGTGCGGATGAGACGAAGCGCGTCAAAAAAAAGGCAAAACAAAGGCAACACAACATTTTGAGTTAAGCTGTTGCTGCGGAATCTCACCCGTATATGAAGGCAGAGATGTTGGCTTTTAATATAATTTACATACATATATTTTCATACCCGACCGAGGGCGTATTAATTTTAATGCATAGTTTGTAACACAATGAAATAATCATAGTAGACCCCTTTGACCTTTTAGAGATATGATTTCCACTGACAAGTGAATCGATTAAGCCATGTCCGTCCGTCCATTCTTCTGTATGTGTGAAGGTCTTAGGTCTTCAAAATTAAGCTAAAGAGCTGAAACTTGGTGCACGGCTTGGTTCTTCTGTTGCACAGACAAAGTGTGAAACTTAATCCGTCAAGGATTTGACTCTCAGAGACCCTTATTTTGTTGTACCCTTTAAAATATTGAATATTTACTTACTTACTTACTTAAGGTGGTGCTTTAGTCCGGGGTGGATCCGGGCCTAAGCCAAGAAGCTTCGCCCGCCAGCTCTGACTTTAGCTAGTCGTCTCCAGTTGTGCGCGCGAAGTTGGCTTAGGTCCCCTTCCACTTGCGTGCGCCACCTGAATTTCGGTGCTCCTCTACGGTGCCGTCCCTGCGGGGTGGATTCGAAGGTTTCCCGGGCTGGGGCGTTGGTGTCAATCCGCTCTAGATGACCCAGCCATCGTAGATGTTGTTTTTTGACTCTTCTGGCTAGTTCGATGTTGCTGTACAGTCCGTACAGTTCAATGTTATATCTCCTCCTCCACTCTCCGTCTATGCAAACGGGACCGTAAATCGTCCCAAGAATTTTACTCTCGAAGTAGCCAAAAGTGTTTTCAAAGGATGGTGGCCAAAGGATAGTCATGTGCACTCAAGAGGATACAAGCATCCACAGGTTTTCTAAACCAACCTCTGTCTATCAACTCCTATTCTCACCTCCCCGTGGTGAACACCGGGTGCCTAGTACCTCAACTGGAGATTGGGTTCCAGTCCCTTTGTTGGGGGTAGCAGACGAGAGAGGGGGGAGGAGTATTCCCACTAACGCACTTCTCCTTACACCCGGACAGCAGCGGAGGAATTCACCAGATGGAATCAACTGGCGTCCACAGTTCCAGTCAGGCCGAACTACTTACTGAACACCTTATATGGTCTACTACGACGTATTTGGAGCTAACGCCTATAAGGAGCGGGCTATCCGGCTCTGCATCGTCAGAGCTAAACAAAGGATCTATTCCTCCAGGTTGGGGATCGTGCCGTCGGGGTGACTTCCCGACCACGTTATGAGTAACCAGTTACGAAGCAGCAACAAGCCTCGGATTCGGAAGGATTTAATGTTGACGACCAGTGCAATTAGTATTTATTGGAGAAAATTAAAAATGGTCAGGACTAGGAGTATTGAAAAGTTTACTGAGAAAGAACACTCTCTACATAAAAATACGAAAAAATGTATTGCTTGTTTAAGATAGTTGTAACCCTACCCAAATCTTCAATTTCATCTCAGAAAAAAACAGTCAAAAACCAGTGAGTAAGTGCAACAGTGCGTATGTTATAGCTTCGGTTCATCTGTAACTGTAACGGACCGCGGTATACCTCATTTATATTCCTATTCCGTTGTTCTTGGGACCCACTCCGAAGAGTGGGCCAAGCAGAGGAATCGCAACACAGGTTATACTACAGAAGATTGAACCATTATTTATATGACAAGACATATCTTGGAGCCGATAAAGCTTCCAACCTGATGACAACCATTTTTAAAACAAGAGGTGAACTGCTGCCACTAAACTTTATTCCGCACAGGATCGAGCTTCCCATATTGGGCAGTTTATGTAATCGAAAAGAACGCGAAGATGTTTTCCACTTTTTGGCCGTGTGTCCTATACTTCAGGAAATCCGTTTTAATGGTTTTGGTGTACATGTATTGGAGCTGGAGCAAGCAATTAACATCCTCAACATATACAGAGGCTGGGAACCAATTTATAATTACACTACAATCGCACTACGTTACAGAAGCTTTATAATTAATGCAAATTTCTAAAGCAATAGAATACAGAAACAATCAATGTAAAATTAACATTCAATAACAATAATGTAAACTTTTAAATCAGTATTACTTTGCCACTATAGATATCTACTGCAGGTATTACTTACTGATCTTAACGTCAGTTTGGTAGACGGCTTTTAGTCAAACCAAATTAGACTTACTTATACATATATACATAATTTATGTTTGTAAAACTTTTTATGGAAAATAAAGGTCTTACTTACTTACTTACTTATATTCCGTTACCATTCACGATCACGAACCATTAATTAACTAAAAATAAATATTTTATTTCTTATTTTCGTAATAACATCGGGTTGAAATCGAAAACATGCGTAAGAACAGCCGACTGATACAACAGTTGAACAGTGCAAGCATTGTACTTTATCGGACAGTAGCCACCTTCGACAAAAAAATGCCTAGCAAAATAAGAAGGTGCATTAAAAACACGAGCTGGAACAAAAATTACGCAGGCATAAAAAGTAAAATTAAATGTTGGAAAAAACCGAGAAGGTGCATAGATAAAACCTTGTTGAACCCCCTCTCTAACAAAAATTAAGATTAAAAAATAACACGCTTTAATTTAAGTTTTCAATTTAAAAAATTATTTTTTTTTATTTCGATGCATTTCGCGCAGTCTTCCGCTTATCCTCAGCAAAACGACTAAACTTTTTCATTTAAACTCACTAACAAGTTGAAATAAGTTCTCCAAGCTTGTAAAAATTATACTTTTTGTTTTATTGCCCATTTCGCTTTATTTTTTTATTTAATTTCTTTAGTCGAACCATTAGGACCTCGTTTCTCAATAATCTGAGTATTAAGTTTCGTAATTTACAGAAAAATTTAAATAATTCTGTAGGCGTTGCTAGGAATGACTAACAAACCAATATACACGCCGTTATAAAAAAAATTGATAAGGTTCATAGGTACTAACATGTACCTCAAAAAAAGAATTCAGCTTGTGAAACAAAGACATAAGCGCCTCGTACTGATTTAACTTTTCGTTTTGATAAAAGCTTAATGAAGCTTGTTTAACAAGGGTAAGGAAGTAAGCAACATGCCGTTGATTTTAATTAAAAAAAACCCTGCTTAACTCAACCTTGGCTTGTATTGGTTTTACATCAAGTCTATAAAAGAAAGCTAACACGGCCTAACTGCTATTAGGCTAGGAGCATTTTTCTCCAATTTACGACGATACGCGTTTTACCCGACAATTAACATACAAGTTCCCAACATGAGAGGTATGTAAATGGCAGTTTTTTATCTTAAATAGAGGACCAACTGTAATAAAAACTGTTTTTAGCCGCGGTATCATTTCTTGTTGCTGGACTTATGACCCTTTCATTAAGTGATGGGGCAAGGATCAAAAAGCCATTCTTCCCCTTATCAAACAAAAGTGACGATGATTCTGAATCAAGTGTCACAGTAAGTATAAGAAAAAATATGTTAAAGTTTAAATTTAATTTGCTTCATTTCTAGGTAATAGTGCCCACTGACAATGATCTGTATGTGAAGTATGTTTGCCAGGGAAATCCTGACGGGTTGAAACTGATCGTTCCAGGCAGTTGCTCCCAATACTACGAGTGCTTCGATGGTGTAACTACCCTAAACTATTGTACAGGCCTTACACAATACGATCCAATAAGCCAAACTTGTGTTGCGTCATACGGCTGTGTTGAGCGGTCAATTGAGATCGAAATGCCAGTGGGATGCTCTGGTTTATGCTGTGGCAAGAGTGCTGGACTTTATGTTGATCCAACTGATAAGGCACAATTCTACTTCTGTAATAATAATGTGGGTATCTTGCATTCATGTTGCAACGATGAGCAGTTCAATCCCATAACCAAGGCATGTGATGTGGCTGCCAATTGTCCGACGGATTAAAGACTTTGTTTGCAAATATTTTTTTATTTTTTTAATGCATAAATAATTTTGTTTGAAATAAATTATTTTATTTTCTGATTGTTTAAAAACAAGTGGTTTGCGTTAGGTTTTTCCTTAATAATATAAACTAGTAGCCGGCATCAACTTGGAAACAAAATTTTATTTGTGCTTTTCTGTGTAACTTGTGCACCAAAGAGATTTTTTTTTAAATTTTAGGAGTAGGACTGCAAACCTCCCACAACTTCGATTTATTAAGGCTAACATCGAGGAAACGTGGCGTTTGAAAGTGGGCTGTGACATTTTTGTGAGACAAAGTTGATGTTGATGTATAAAGCTGTTAGAATGAGTTTTTTTTTTATATCCTATTCCACAGGAATGGACTATATTAAGTTTGATACAGGCGAAAATGTTACATAGAGAAATAATGACGATAGCCACCCAAGACCTCAAGGGCATTTGATCGAGACCGAATTCTGAGTCGAATGAGTCAATGTATGTCACCAATTTTTAGGCCTTACATTTTGAGCTAGGAAGCTGAATTTTGTACGTAAGCTCTCTGTCATTCGAAGCAATATAAGTTAATAAATAAATAGAGTGGCGCAACAGCTCGAGGGGAACCAGGGCCAACTTCACAACAATGTATGCTGTGTGTGTTAATTTCTTCACATACAAAGGGACCTACAATTTTTTGCCGAATCCGACCGGCACTGTGAGAAGTTTTTCAAGACAATTGTTGCTCTCAGAGGGTTTGTCAGTTGTATGTATTGTATAAGATATATAAGAGCAAATTAACGGAAGCTGAGATCAAAATGCTTCGCATGATAGCAGGAGCAACGAATTCAAAAGAACCTATCTCCAGGGAAATGGAGCACAACCGGATGATGTTTCACACAAATGCAACCACAACAGCATTTATTTGGCGAAGAGATCGAGCAAGATATTTTTTTTTTTTTTTTATAATGCACTCGCGAATATAAGGGATTGGATACCCTTTTTAATGTTACACATCTCACGAGCAGAAAGGATTAGAAGAAGAGGAAAAGGAGGAGAGGTACCGATGCACTCTTGTTTTGAACAGTTGCAAGTTGTATTGCGCAGGAAAGATTGACCGTGGGAGAGCATTCCACATTCGCGTTGTACGGCTTATGAAAGAACCTCTAAACTTTACTGTGCGTCCGAAGGTGGGCTCGAGGGTAAACTGATATGCATTCGATCTTTGGCGAGTATTACGGTGGAACGTCTTTAGGGGCGGAATGCAATTGGCTATTTCGATGGAACATTGTTTGTGAAAAAAGCGATAAAACAGTGAAAGACAAGATACATTACGTCGATGTTCTAATGAGTTAAAAGACTTCGCAATGTTTTTGTCTCCAACAAGTTTTAACGCGCGTTTTTGTATCCTATCTAGCAAGAGCAGTGCTGTTTTTGGAGCACCAGCCCAGACATGGGAATTATATTCCAACTTGGGGAAGAACACCTCTTCAGAACAATGGGGGATATTCCATCTGGACTAGCGGATTTGTGAATGTTTAGATCTCGAAGTACTCTTTTGACTGCACGAGCGCGAAAGTGAATTTGTCCCATGGTATATTCGACGCGCTCAAGTGTAGGCGGGGACATTGCAGAACCAGGGAGCATGGAGCTAGCAGCGAAATGCGCTGCAAGTAGATTCGCTTTGTCTAGAGAGGTGACAGCTGGAATGTCATTGTAAACGAGTGTTGAGATGGAAGATGAGGCACAGTTTTTGACATTTTCGACGAAAGACCAAAAGTTTTTACTACCCTTGGGACAATGTAGTATTTTCTGCCTCAGCTTTTGGTCGTATTGGAATTTGACACGGCGAATATGAGCATTACAATCATTTCTGGCCTGTTTAAACTTTTTTCGGTTTACCTGTGATGGGTTGGTCTTGTAGGACCGAAAACATAACTCCTTTAACCTAATCGCCTCTTTACAGCTCGATTCAAACCACGAGTTCTCCTTATTGACCTGGAACTGCAATTTTTATAAGCCGTTGTATAGCAACATGCTTATAAGGACCTTATGAGGGATGAAAATGCTTTCAATCTTGCTCCAGTTATTTTTAGGACGAATAATTTAAGGAGCTACCTTCTAAAAGGAGGCCACGGTTTTATTGTGGTAGAGAAGTAGGCGCTGTTCGAACAATAGAGAAGAAAAGCTTGACCTAAAATTTAATTATATTCTCCTGGATGTTCTCGCTAAAATGAAATGCGTCGAAGTATACATTAAGAGAATGGCGGAGCTAACTATATATGGAGATGAGAGAAATTTCGTTTTCTGCATATATATATATATATATATGCAACACAGGACCAGAAGATTATTTACTGATCAATCAGATCAGGTAAAGCTTAAAAAATTCTTTACCTTCAATCTGCTGCAGGTAAGGCTTAAAAAAATCTTTTAATTAAATAGAAGTCTTTCAGAGAAAGCACCAGAAAAATTATTTATAAAATGCCCTGAAAAGGCTTAAAAACAAAAAAAAAAGTTAGACCATTGCGGCAGTTCCAATCCAAGCTCAAGATTTTACTGAGCAAAATTTTTCAATGATCAGATTCTTCTAAGGACTAGTCTGCAAGTAAGGCGTCATACAATAAAATACGTAATTAAATATCTTCACTCTGCCGATGCATTTGAATCTTTCTGTTGGAATAAGAATATATATAACACGCGTCGTCGTCGGAGATCTAATTGTACAACTAAGCAAACATTTTGTGAATTAGTGTTTACAGAAGTAATTTTCTCGGAAAAGTCGCGTTTAGTTTGCTCAGCTTAAACGGTTTCGCTATTGTGTGGCTGCTTAAAGTGACGTTATGAGCGTTAAACAAATGTACGCTTGGCACGTGTGCTTAATATGTGCTTCCGTCAATGCCCCTGACTGAGGGTAATCAACCATTATAATGTGTGGATATGAATACATAAGGGCTAAATTTAATAATCAAATCGGGAAAAGTAATCACCACAGAGGCAGTCAAAAGGGATTAATATACATTTTTGGTTTGTGTCTATTCGGATTCATGAATAGTTTGCAACCTGTAAGGACTAATTGCAAAGGTGAGTAACACAGCATAGTATATTCTATTTCACATTCCAATTTAAGGTACTCAGATGAGAACTGCAAAAAAAAACTTTATGTCGCACAATTCACGTGTAATCAATGTGAAAGGTTTAATCTTTGCGTAAAATTTGATAAAAAAAAAAATACCGTCAAGTATAAAGTCATACACGGAGCGGTCCGTCGTTTTTTTTTTTTTAAGACTTGGCCTACAATTATTGCCTAATTTGCATATAAAATGTTTTTTTTTTTTAGAATATTTGACGATTATAGGCTTACCCCTGGTGGTCAATTTTGGAATATGTGAAGATAGGTCTTCACACTTCAACGGATGGCTGTTGTTGTCATCCCATTCGTCAAACGAGTACTAAAATTAATTGTTCAGGAACGATATTTTACTTCTAATTTACTTTTTGTTAAAGGAAAAACTTTTTAATTCCCAAATCAGGTTGATAACTCAAACGGAAAAACGTGAATTCGTTCATCGAAGGTAGGTCAACTTGTCAACTTCGAGATCTGTGTTGACAGTTATAGGTCTTCACATTACACATATTCCAAATTTGACCACTAGGTGTCGTATTCTGACTTTTCCAATCATCAATGACTTGTTTTTTCTTTAATTTAAATGTCAGTTTCCGACTTTATGGCATTTTTTCAAACGCATCTTGATAATTCTTTGATTCGCTTATATAATATTTCAAGTGCAATTTTAAGAAGATAGTGTATAAGATCTGTGTATTTAAATGCTGCCATTGCAGTGTAAAGTAAATAAAGGAGACATCTGAAATTACAATTAGAATTCTTAAAAATATTCTTTTAAGATCGAAATCAGCATTGTCCTTCTAGCATCTTTTAAGAGTTTTTTTTCGCTTCCTGAAGGTATCCCTTCGCCCGATCATTCGATTTTGCGTAACGAGGACTTGACGACTGAGGTGGAAGAAGCTCCAAGGCGAAGACTTTAAACCCTTTAGAGTCGAATTGGGTCAATCAAGTGTAAATGGCATCCCAAAAGTTCGGAAAGAGACCGTCAAGAATGAAGACATACGCGGAGCGGTCCATCGGCTTTTGTTGTAGGTGAGGTTTACCTTTATTGTAAACTTTTTCGTAGTGGAGTCTACTGTTCTTATTTTGAACTCTGAAATGTCGGGATACAAAAAAAACGATCGCGGTAAGTCCGAAAACAAAAACGTTTATTGCTTTAAAAATGCTTCAGTTTTTTTTTTAATTTCAAAAGATGACGTTCGGCTTAGATTTTTTTTTCAATTACACTTTTCTTAAATTCTGCGGACATGGATATCTGAGAAAACGGTAAAACATGTTGTTTTCCATTTCGTTTGCTTAAATAGGTTTTAATTTCTTTCATCTGTTGGATTATGTCTTATCTTCATTTAAGATCTTACCAAGTTAAATTTAGAGGACTTTTTTCAGTTTCTTTTCCTGCCATTTCCGGCGTTCCCCAGGGAAGTCATCTAGGCCCACTCTTATTCATTCTTGCTATAAACGATGCGCCTTCGTGTGTCGCTTATAGCGAAATTCTATCATATGCAGACGATATGAAGATATCTAGAACTATTAAGAGTTCTGATGACCATGTTCTTCTTCAGACTGATATAAACAGCTTTGCTACATGGTGTAACAAAAACGGTCTTTTCCTCAATCCAGCTAAGTGTCAAGTTATCACTTTTTCTAAAAAGCGTATCGTAACAACATTCTCTTACTCCATCAGTGAGCATGCTCTTTGCCGTGTTGAACATTTTAAGGATCTTGGTGTTTTCTTTAGTCAAAACCTTGACTTTTCAAAACACATAAACTACATTGTAAATAAATCCAATTGCATGCTTGGCTTTATTAAGCGTTGGTCTAAAGAATTTAATGACCCTTACGTCACGCTTTCCCTTTACAATAGCTTTGTTCGTACTCACCTTGAATACGCTTCACAAGTGTGGTCTCCATCGCAAGTATGCCATACGAATAGGATCGAGGCGATCCAGCGGAGGTTCATTCGGTTCGCGCTCAGGGGACTTCCCTGGGAGGATCCACTCAATCTCCCCTCATACTTCGACCGGCTTAAATTGCTTAACATTCAAAGTCTCTCCCAAAGACGGATAAATAATGACTTGATTTTTATTCAGCAATTGATCCAAGGTCTAATAGATGCACCGGACCTTCTATCTAGTATAAGCTTTAAATTTCGTGGAGGCTCTCATAACCTCCGAAGAATCCAGCTTTTACACGTTCCACGGCACAGAACAAATTATGGGAAAAATGAGCCTATCAGCCGTATGTGTTCCACCTACAACGCACATACCAGTATTTTAGACTTTGACATGGACAAAGCCAAACTTAAGAGGCTGCTTCGGTGTTATTCGTCTTAAATATTAAATATACTTTTATTTTTATGTTTTTTTTTTACTTGTTGAAATTTACTTTTTATCTGTTGTAATAATAATGTTTCTATCATTTGCTTTTTTGTAATTCTTAGTGTTTTGTGTTTGGTGTTAGTTTATGTTTAATTTATTAACCACTAACACTTGCACTAACTGATGAGCCCGTGTTGGCAGTTTTCTGCTTGGCAAATTTCTGCTGCAGATATTGTTTGTATTAAACAAACTGCATCACAGTTCTGATAGTGCTTTAAAAAAAAAGACTTGAGGTTGGAAACGGCAATATAGAAACTTTTTAAATGCAGTAAACTTGCGTTGCAAACGCTTCATACCACGCTTCAGCTAAATTTAAATTAGATCTTTATTACCGTTAACGGACTAACAACCTTTTCGTAATCGTTTTCGAAAATATTTTTACCTTTTCGAGTCAAATCTTCGAATTTTTTTAATATTCGAAGTTTGCTTTAGCTTTACATGAAATCTCAGAAGATGCCCGTTATTTATTTCAAAGCTATACTTTATACCGGTAGGGAACTTGAAGACGAGACATATCTTCTTTTGACCATCTTTTTAATTTTTTAAATTTCAAATATAGTCATAAAACAAGTGGGAAAGTGCAACAGTGCGGATGCAAAAGCTTCAGTCCACCTACGACTAATTGCAAAATACCCGACCATGCCAAAAAGAAATCTGCCACGCCTCCAAAAAGTGGGCGGGTAATAAAAATATGATTGTTGAATGCTTTATACTAGGTGGTTGCATACATTTCGCCCTGTAACTCCGCCTTTTTAACTAAAAAAATCACTTTTTTTAACGCCCACAAAAAATATATCATACAATTTATACATAAAAGTTAGAAAATGCTAAAATTTACAGCTTTTTTGTCAGACCTTAAAAAGTAGGCGTGGTTAATGGAAAGGGCTTAAAAATTTTGGCTACTTCAAAGACAATTACAAGGCAATGTTACATACCAAAAATGAACGCGCTGGCGCCATTGTAACATAGCTAAAATTTGGAAAAAGTATTTTGTAAAATAAGACATGGTCGCACATACAGGCCTGTAGTGGGCGTGTCTGTAGGCGGATTCAGCTAATTTTCAAACGTTATCTGGTCCAATACTTCCAGTCCACTTAAAAATTTTCAGCTCTCTAGCTTTGTATTTTTTTTTTTCTGGGACGGACGGACGGACGGACATGGGTTAAACGATTCTTCTATCGTTCTCATTCATTTCTTTAAAAGGTCTTAGGGATGTACGGTGATTATTTCACCAAGTTACAAACTATACAGCAAACTTAATATACCCTGGGTCGGGTATAACAAGTGAGTAAGTGCAAGAGTTTGTCTGTGACAAACTTCTATATTATACCCGACCCCATATAACACCAAATCGTATATTTTCTCGCCCGAATTCATATATTTTTTGTATAGGCCACGCCCACAATGTATGGACATGTGCTTAAAATTAAATTCAATTCATGGTTATTTCGTTAGAATCATGAGAAAATACGGTAAAAGCAAAAATTATTTCAGAAGAAAACAGTTTTTTTTTCCTAAAAACGTCTTTTAAAAGTGGGCGGAGCTCCAAACTTTGTAGAAAGCAAACTTAGCAAATAGTAATATCTTTAATATTTGTCACAAACTTTTTTTTCGATTTGGAGTCAACTTTCCGGGAAATCGGGTTTTTAAAGATGTAACATGATAAAAGTGGGCATGGTCGATGTTGTGCGGTCCAATTTTTGGCTTGTTAAAGGTCTTTTTTTTTTTTTTTTTTGAATACTAGGATGGACGGAGGCTAAAACTCCAAAATCTTTCAAAGATACCAATACGCCCTCTATAGCAGGTACATAATACCGAAGTAGCCGATATTGGTTATGCCCGATTTCCACGTGCTAAAAAACCACCCATTTATGAGAGACACTATGAAACTGCCAGAACGCACTTCATAGTAGTAAATTTTCGCTCTCTCATAATACTTCTTGACTACAACTAAGTTAACTTAACAAGTAGTTTACGCTTCCGTAGTGTTAATCACATTGGATAGGTTGCTTTCCAGTGAATGCACCTACTAAGCCGTTCATTCATGCGGCTTCACCCTACGTCGCTAGATCGAAGGGTCTTGTTCTTTGTAGTCGTCGCTCGTTGTTAACATCGTTAAGAGTCTCGTTTAGAGTACGGATCGTTTCATTGCTGCAATGAACATGAAGGCGAGCATTTAGCTTTCGAGCGAAGTTTGTTACTTCTTCGCCCACGGTAGCTATTCCTAAATCTCTGTGAATATTGCTATTCCTAATATACCATGGAGCATTCACAATTGCTCTTAGTGTCTTGTTTTGGAAAGTCTGCAACATGGACATGTTGCTCGGCTTGGTACAACCCCAAAGTTGTTTACCGTATGTCCAGGACGGCTTTAACACCTGCCTGTACAAGAGCAGTTTGTTATATGTGCTTAATTTCGAAAATCTTCCAATAAGCCAATACATTTCCCTGAGCCTAATCTCGAGCTCGTCACGCTTCTTCTTTACGTGTGGTTTCCACCTTAGTTTAGCGTCCAGTGTTATCCCTAGATACTTCGCTTCATTTGCATAAGGTATTTGTGCAGAATTTATGAACAGAGGCAAATTGTTAACCCTTCTGTAAGTGAAATTCACATGCGTAGACTTGTTCTCGTTAAGAGCGATTCGCCAAGTCTTCGTCCAGACACAAATTCCGTCCAATGCTCGTTGGAGGTTTCTCGTTGATGACTCGACTGATTCACCTGTTGCCAGGATGGCCGTATCGTCCGCAAACGTGGCCACGACTGTCTCGTCATCTAGAGGTATGTCTCTTGTGTAGAGCAGGAACAGGGTCGGACCGAGGACGCTTCCCTGGGGTACGCCAGCCCGAATTTGCTTGAAACTCGAGTATTCACTACTACACCTAACACGAAAGAGTCTGCTTTCAAGATAATTTTCCAATATTTTAAACATATCTTCCGGCAAGTTTTGCCGTAGCTTATATTTCAAGCCTTCGTGCCTTCAAGCCTTCGAAGGCTTGCGATACGTCGAGGAAAGCACTTGAACATATTTTTTTCCCTTCTAAGGCTTTTCCAATTTCATGCGTTATTCTGTAGACTTGATCTATTGTGGAATGGTTAGGTCTGAAACCGAATTGATGATCCGGGATCAAGCGTCTTTCTGCAATTATTGGTTGTAATCGCTTCAGCAGAAGTTTCTCGAACACTTTCGATATTATCGGCAGAAGCGATATGGGCCTATAAGATTTTTTATCATTTGCGCATTTCCCCGGTTTTGGAACCATAATGACTTCAGCAACTTTCCATTGTCTTGGAACGTATAGAAGTCTAAGAGAATTGTTTATAATATAAAGTAGCTTGACTAATGCCTTTTTTGGTAGCTCTTTTAATATTTCGCCAGTGATCAGGTCGTAACCCGGGGCCTTATTATTTTTAAGTTTGCTAATTGTCTGTCGGAGTTCAACTAACGAAATTTTTTTCATTCTAAAGCTATCAGGTTCCCCGTTGTTGTTTAGAACGTCAGCCAACGGCGGAAAGTCGAAAGGCTTGAATGTTTCTTCTAAATGTTCAGCAAACAAATTCGCTTTCTCTTTGTCTTCTCTTGCCCATTCGCCGTTAGCTTTTTTTATTGGTGCCGAATGGATTATAGGTTTCTTGATAGACTTAACTGCTTTTCACAGCGAGTAGTTTGAGCTCCTATCCGCCGACAAGCCTTCAAGGTATTCAGTGGTCTCACGATTTTTAAGATCTTGCAACATTCCTTTCAGTTTGTTAGAGAGGTGGTTCAATAGGGTTTTGTCTGGGGGGGCCCTCGTGCCTTGCCATCTCCTACGCGCTCTTCTCTTTTCACGAATCAATTCTTCGATTTCGAGCGGATATGTTTTACGTACATGCCCGTCGGTGCTAACTGCGTTCTTTTGGGACGAATTGTTGTTCCAAGCAGCGCTCTGAATTGCTTCAATGAATTTGTCAACTGCGGTTTCTAACTCGAAAGGAGTTTTCAATGGCACATTCAAGCCAACACCCTCCTTACAGTCCTTTCTGAAAGCGTCCCAGTTCATGTTTTTGCTAGCTAATCTAGGAGCTCTTTCTATTTTCGCCAGTCTTCCACCCATCTTCAAGATAACTCATAAGACTCTTCAATTCGCGTAAGGTATTTGGGGTACCCTTTAGCGGTGAAAAAATCGACAAGGTCAGGCTTTTTATTCCTATCGGTTGGCCAATATGTTGGCTTACCCGTGGAGAAAAAGTCCACCCCACGCTTCATACTATTTTTGTACAGTAATCTGCCTCTTGTTGAATTGCATCGTGAGCCCCAAAAAGTATGCCTCGCGTTAAAGTCACCCCCAATGGTAAAATTGGACCCAATGAAGTCATACTGGCGGGAAATAACAAGATGCAATGTTATAATCTAAGCAGTCAATTTTTACAGAAACTGAACTGATCTGCATAGAGTCTAGCTCAACTTCTGTGTTCTTGAAGTGCTTTATGCAGTTCTTAATGTAGAGGGAGGATCCTCCTCTCGAATTTTGCGAAGGGTGATGTGCGTGATAGTCATTGAAACCTTTAAGTTTGGGTGTAGACCCGTTTTTAAGGTGAGTTTCCGTAATCATGCAAATATCAATATTGTTTTTCCGTAGAAATACTTCTAGTTCGTCTATTTTATTCAGAAGGCCGTTTGCATTCCATGTTAGTATTTTAAATAACTGTTTCATATTCATGTTCTCTTGTAATTTTTTCGAGGCTTAAACTCGAGCTTGCTCAGTTTGTCAAATATAACTTTGTTGATTTTAGTCTGATCCTCAAGTTTCTCCAAGATTACAGCGAGGATCTGAGACACTGCATCTGTTGTGGGCGATCTTGCCTTGTTTTCGTTTGCCGCAACCTGTGCGTATGATTTCGGTCCGACCAGTGGTGGTTTCTCCGCTGCACTTGAACTGGCGCCGCTCTTTTGTGGAGCTTTTACGCCTTTTGTCGACGCCTCCTTTGCCAATCTTCCACTTTTGATCGGCTTTGGCGTCTTTGGAGTCTTTGGCTTAGGAGTTTCAGCAGGTTTTGGGCGTCCTAGGCTTTGATTCTGACCTCTAGTATTTTCCTTAATAAACTTCGCATCCTCGATAGTTCGCGGGGTGGTTTCCGTGGCAATTGGCGCAAACTGCTGGAGCCTTTATGTCAACTTTGCACTCTGTTGACAGGTGTTTTCCGGCACATTTCACGCAACGTGGTTCTTTTTGGCAGTAGGCACTTGTGTGCCTGAATCCTTGGCATCGCTTACACTGTGGTATCAGTCCATTGCCCTTTCGCATGGGTTCGATTTTAACCCTGATGTTAAGTATCATTTTTATTTTATAAATATCGTTTATGCTCTCAGTTCTTTCAAAGGAGAGCATAAAAATTGGAAGGCCGCGTCTGATCACAGTGTCTCTTTCTCCTTCCGTGCGTTGCTTTTCCTTTTTAATGATATTGACTGCATCAATAATTTTAAGGCCTTTATTTTTTACGTCTTTTACAACGGCTTCTTTTGTGCATGATGGGTGGAGCCCCCTTACAATGACTCGCAGTGGTTTTTCGTACTTATTTTGATAAGTATACCACTCGATTCTTTCTGCGTTCAGTCTAAGAGACAGTGCGCGGTAGGAATCGGCGTTGTCAACATTTACTTTCCACACGTTATTTCGGTGCGAGGTAAGCTTATAGTTTTCTGTTTTCACCGTGTTTGCAAGAAGGTTGCGCAATCTCCCAAAGTCTGCTATCCCGACGATGTTTATTGCGGGAGGTGGACGAATTTTCGCTTCTGGTTTAGCCTTGTTTGAGCCAGAGGGCTTATCTTCTTTTTGTATTACTTCGGGAGAGGAGTTCGCCTTTCGCTTCTTGCTAGACCTTTTCCTTAAGACTGAATCGGTCTCAAGTGCAAGTTCGTCCTCGTCCGTGAAGTATTCGACTGCTGGTCGGTTCGGTGTTACACACTCTTTCGTTACCTCACAGTCTTTCGTTAAACGAGTATTTTTAATATCCTCGTTTTCTTTTCGCAGAGAGTCAACTTCCATTTTTAGATCTTGGAAGAGTCGCTCCATTTCAGTAAGCTTAGCTCGGAGTTCATTATTCTCCTTTTCTAAGCTCTTAATTTTCACAGAGTCCTGGTTTACCGGTGGACTGCTTTTTCCGGATATGTTCGATCTAGGTGGTGGTGATCGATTTAGTTTTGTCCTTTTCTCAAAAGGATTTATAAGCAATAAAAGGCTCTCCCCAGAATCCGTAGAGCCTGCCTCCGAAGAGGGTGGATTTTCCAGCATAGCTGGGCTGCCACCTGGGGTAATCAAATCTTTCGTTTTGTTCATTGCCATTTTTTTTTTAACTTGTCGTTTTTATGAGAATTAGGTAAGTCACTTCTATTTTCATTTTTAAATACAGCCGCCCCTTTGGAGACAGACGCCGACCAGTGAGCCGCACAATGTGTGACAGACGCTTCTGGATTTTAATTTAACCTTCAGATTCATCTATAAGTTAAAACCTTGCTGCCAAAAGTTGCCCCAAATGGAGCAGCATCGACAGCATTAGTTGAAACATTAAAGAATATTTCTTCCGGTGGATTTTAGTCGGCTCTTACGACAGGCATACCTTACCTCAAGGCCATTCTAACCCCGACCTTGCAGGGTTAAAGCTCTTAGGCCAATATTGCTTAGTACCAAAATTTAAGTTTTAACTTGACCAAAAGGCATTTTGAAAAAAAAGTGAAATAGAGGTTATCTCACATTGAAGATAGTAGTGGGCGTGGCCGTTGACAAATTGAGCCAATTTTTACACTTTGCCTGTGCACCAAAAGAACCAAGCCGTGTATTAAGTTTCAGAACTCTACCTTAATTTTGAAGACCTTAAACCTTCACATTCACATGTCGGTCTCGATCATATCTCTAAAAGGTCTGACGGGTCTACGGTGATTGTTTCACTGTGTTACAAACTATGCATTAAAATTAATATACCCTCGGTCGGGTATAAAAATTGCTTTTGTATGCGTTCTCCTCTTTTTTCATGGGTTTTAAAAGTGTACTAAATTTCATTTTTCTACGGCTCACCGTTCAGAAGTTACAGGTGTGGATGAACGGACGGACGAAGTGATACCATAAGAGGTCCTTTTTCATTTTTGGACCCTTAAAAAGAGTTCGCCTGTATACCGAACTACTATCCTACGCTATTTACAATGATGCCATAAGTAGTAAATAATAATGTCTATAAGCTTGGATTCTTACATATAAATAAATCTTTCAGTATTGGTCCTCGAAGATCTTGGTTGCCAAAAAAAAATACATTAATTTACGGTGAAAACAGAGAATATGGCTCAGTGGAGAAATGACACAGCTTCCACCACGTCCAAGAGGTCGTTTAATCTGTTTTCTTAAACCGTACCAAATTTCAGCAGCGCCATTTTGATTTTTCATACTTTATTTAACGTTTCAGGGGACGAATCTAAATTTTTTTTACACGTTTTTTGCTTTGAGATCTAAAAACAAGAAATACTTGGCTGTTAATGTGAGTAAAATGAGCGTGTTAGTGGGCGGTTTTAAAAATACAAATTATCAAGTAAGTGCAAGAGTTTGCCTGTAAAGATTTTCTAAATACCCTTCAAACAAATGGTTTACAGTTCCCTTATTCATAAAGGGAGCATAAAGGCAGCATCTCCAGATTAATCAATTTTTTTAACAGATATGTCAATTGTCTTATGTCACTATTTTATGCGAATAAGAACATCCTTGAAGACGCTTCGCTCGAACCGACAAGTCTTCGATAGAGGCCAACATTGACTCCGACCAATACGGATAAAAACTGTATGACAAACGCCAACAGCAGGCAATAGCATGGTCACATGCAAGTCTTTTTCTAAACATGTCACTCAAGGTCCCTGCCAAGTATAGAATCGCTGTAAATGCTAAAGGTATGGGGAAACCATTTATGCAGACTATCCTTAAAGGTGTACCTGCATAACCTAGATAAAATCTACCAAAAAGATAAGATTTTGGTTATGGCCAAAAAAGAAGAATCACCGCTAGAGTTTGCAAAAATATTTTCGCAAAGCATTTTTAACCATGATTGGTATGAAATTAAAAACTCATACAAAATGTAGATGTTCTATCAACAGGCACGCACTCCGGCTGCTCCTCACTGCTCTGCAAGATAAGATTACGACGCAAATGAGCCAATGTCAAAAAATTATTCTTATCTTTCCTGGCTTCTTAAATTTATATTTTTTCGAGAAAACAAACGAAAAGAAATTTAATCAATAACCAGTCAGAGCAAATTGTTCTTTCCTTATAAATACCCAACACTGCCGAAACTATTGCCAATTAAAACGTGAAGACGTTTCGTAATCGAACCCCTTAAAGTCTCCAGGGCACAATACGAAGATATAGGCTCATAGGCTAAATCAGAAATGAAAGGTTCGTATCTAAGTACAACAGCAGATAGGCATATTTCAACGTTCCCTTCCATCTATAGCCGTCACTGTACTCTGCGGACTATTGGTGGTCGCTGGTCTAGCTGCCTCACAGGCGAACGACGGTCCGGCTACAGGTCCATCAGGAACTGTTTGTGAATCAGCAGGAGGTTCTTGTGCTGGTATTACCAATGGCTCGACTATAGCGTATAAGGGCGATTGCACCAAATACATTGTTTGTTTCTTGGAATGCGGATGTGATATGTCTTGTGGACCGGGTCTTCATTATAATCCAACGCTGAGGGTGTGTGATTGGCCAGACAACGCGGGCTGCGATTCGGGCTCAAACGGAGGTGGTAATAGCACAGATGCTACTCCTAGCCCCGGAACTGACGGTACAAATGCGACTCCTGGTACAGGCGGTAACAGCACAGATGTTACTCCTAGCCCAGGAGGTAATGGTACGGATGCCACTTCTGCCACCCCAACCAGCGGACCTGCAACTGGACCTTCAGGTACTGTTTGCGAGTCACCTGGAGGATCATGTGTTGGTATCGCAGATGGTGTAAAAATTCCCTACGCTGGAAACTGCAGCAAATACATTGTGTGCTTCATTGAATGCGGATGTGATATGGAATGCCCAGGAGTCTTGAATTTCAATGTCCAAAAGCAGATATGTGATTGGCCAGAAAATGCAGGTTGTAATTCGTCTTATACAACTTCAACAGGCGCATTTACAGAAACAACCTCCAGCTCAATTAATACATCAAGTGAAATTCCTTCACAAACCACATCGGGTTCAGGATCTTCATCAAGTGCAGGAAGCACACCAAGTTCAGGATCCTCATCGAGTGCAGGAACCCCAACGAGTGCAGTATCCACAACGACTGCAAGTACCACATCGAGCTCTGGCTCTTCATCAAGTGAAGGAACCACATCAAATTCTGACACCACGCCCGCATCGGGAACAACTCAAAGTTCTACCCCTGGCGCTACCGTTGCTTGCGAATCGCTTGGAGGCTCTTGCGCTGCCCGACCAACAGGGGATCTAATACCCTACGAGGGTGATTGCTCTCGATATGTTGCCTGTGTTAATGGATGTGGCATCGATATGAACTGTCCAGATAATTTACATTTCAATAGCAAGTTAGAGGTATGCGATTATCCGGAAAACGCCGGCTGTGACTCGTCCTATACGACTTCAACAGGCATGTTTACTGTAACAACTCCAAGCTCCGGAAATTCGTCTATATCAGGTTCAACAGGAATCACTGTTAGCACAACTCCAAACACCGGAAATACGACCATATCGGGATCAACAGAAACCATTGCTACTACAACTCCAAGCACAGGAAATTCTTCTTCATCGGGATCAACAGGAACCACTGCTAGCACAACTCCAGGCGTAACTCCACCTTGTGTTTCACCGGGGGCTTCGTGTACAGGAAAGGAGACTGGAGTTCTGCTACCATACAGTGGCAATTGCTCGAAATACGTCGCCTGCGTAGGCGGATGTGGCTTCGATATGGAGTGTCCAGATAATTTACATTTCAATAGCAATCTTGATGTCTGTGATTATCCGGAAGATGCCGGCTGCGACTCGTCTTATACGACTTCAACAGGCATGTTTACAGTAACAACACCAAACACCGGAAATTCGACCATATCGGGATCTACAGAAATCACTGTAAGCACAACTCCAAGCACCGGAAATACAACCATATCGGGATCAACAGGGATCACTGTTAGCACAACTCCAAGCACAGGAAATTCTTCCTCATCGGGATCAACAGGAACCACTGCTAGCACAACTCCGGGTGTAACTCGACCTTGTGATTCACCAGGGGCTTCGTGTACAGGAAAGGACACTGGAGTTCTGCTACCATACAGTGGCAATTGCTCGAAATACGTCGCCTGCGTTGGTGGATGCGGTTTCGACATGGAATGTCCAGATAATTTACATTTCAATAGCAACCTAGACGTCTGCGATTATCCGGAACATGCGGGATGTGATCAATCGTATTCCACTGGAACTGGTATTTTCACAGCAACAACACCAATCAGCGATTCGACTGTCACACAGTACTTTAACAGCAGCTCATTGGCTCCAGCTACGTTGACAACAGTTTCAAATGCAACAACAGATAGTTCCGGAACAACTCAGCCAATTACACTTCCAACTCCAGGCTCAGGAACCACTGAAAGTGGTGGATCTACTGTTACTTCAGCCTCAACTCCTGCAACAACTGTAACATCGGGATCAAGCCCAAGTGGTGACACAACTCCGGGCACTTCGTCAACAGGTAGCGGACCCGCTACTGGGCCATCGGGAACTGTTTGCGAATCAGCAGGTGGATCATGCAAAGGCTTACCTGATGGCGAGAAGATTCCGTTCGCGGGTGATTGCAGCAAATACATCGTTTGCTTCCAGGATTGTGGCTGTGATATGCCTTGTGGACCTGGGTTACAATTCAACAAGGCGCTGCAAGTTTGTGATTGGCCGGCAAATGCAGGTTGTGAGGCGTAAAATTTACACCTGTCGAACATAAAATGCAATTCTTTCGACCTTAAAAATAAGAGTTAATTGCCTTCAAGGGTTAAAACATAGTTTGTTGTCGAATTTCTCAAAACAAAATATAAATATTTATTCAAATATTCTGACTTAAAATTACTCTTAAGGTTTACATTTCCAAATTACTTTCTTCGTTAGTTTTTCCTGGAGTCCTGGAGCTCCTGGTTATGCCGGTATGCCCAGACACCTGGTACAGGTGAACGTTAAACTGCTTTTACATCACCCTAGTTATCGGTAGTCTAGGGCTACTTTCGAAATTTTAGAGACTGATTCTACGCACCTAAGGCTGAAGGGCACGTCGCCACAGGTCAGCTTCATGACATACTGATTTCCAAGCTTGGAAGATTACTGGAAAATGATTGAAAATAGTCTTGTCAGTTAATGTCTCCACTAGATGTTTTCCAGTCACTTTCCTGCAGTGGAAATCGGCCAGACATATCCATGTCTTAAGGGGACACTAGGTAATGATCGCTTGACTGTCCGAAAACATTCAACGGTTCATGCTTGAGAAATACCACAATCGGCAAACGCAAGGCGGAAAGACAGACTACGATTTAGAGTATCTGAGAAAACGACCCCATCAACACTAATCTAAACGACCCCATCACCCCATCGCTAGTCTTCCAACCATCGGCAAAGAAGTGGGTCGACTGATTTTCTAGAAGGGAAAGTGGAACTCAAGAGGTTCTAGAGGAGTTGGTGGTGGAAGTTCTTGTCAAAATTAAGTTTGGGGAGGGGATGTTCAAATTAGACTCAATTTGAAGACCATAAGACTTCGCCAGTCTGTGTTTCTAGGAGGGACTTGGACTAAATTGGACTAAATTAAGGACTGAAGGATCATGTTGCCTTGAGGCTAGTACCCGTGCAGCTATTTGTCTACTGAAGATGTCAAGGGGTAATTAAAGATGAAACAAGATATCCCGAGCCGCTGGGAGTCTTGTGCCAAGTGCTCCGCTCTTTCAGAGAATTTTGAAAGCACGCGATGTCCAAAACAAAGAACTCTACACAAGGGTTTGGCTAAGATCAGACGTCAAGGCACTGCCGCCCTGGTATAAGCAATTAGTGGAAGCTCTATATGAAGCGCCTCGGGTGGAGGGCATGTCGATATGGTCGAATACCGGTTCGGACTCACCAAGCTCATCCCCAAAAGCTCAGAGTAGCGTCCTACAGCACAATTTCAAATCCCCAAATAGCAGTTGCAACATCAACGGAGGAACCTAGCGATAACGTATAGAACCTACATCAAAAGAGGATGCAGTAAGTTGTAAATGCGCCCGAAGCTGGTATGCCGCAGTTTTAAGGCTGGATCTGGCACATAATTAAACTTATGAGGAAAGAAATTAAGTGCTATCCAGATAACAAGGGTCCGGGAGGAAATAATAGTTAAGTACCTCATAACAGAGTGTCTTACGACATAGGGGGTACTTCAAACGCTAGACATGAAAAAAAAAAAAATTTATAATTAACTCGCGATCAAGGGGTTAGAAACTCCTTTAAGATGCGTAAGACATCGCCAGCGAAAAAATTTTTAGGATAGAAAAGATGAAAAGGTAGAAAAAAAGTCTTAGGTAAAAACTTTTAATATATTATATTATAGAAAAAAAGTGATTCTCCATCCAACACGCAAATGCTGATGAGCCAGTACGGAACATAAGAACTCTACATAGAAACACTTAAGTTTACCCCCGCAAGTGTTATGCCTTTACGGAGAAAAGAAATAAAATAAATAGAAGAATATATGGTTTATACTTAGTGTACTGCAGGCAGACCTGCACCCGGGCTTTGGGTGCCTCGGGCACCTTTGGCTCATATAAGAGGCGTGTCGTTATATTGGTCAGATTTTTGCTTTATATAAGATCAGGTAACTTTTTTCTGCCATGAATGACTACAGACATCGAGGGCAGCTGTTTTTATTGCGAAAAATATTGTAAAACTCCCTGCTGTAGTACGACTTCAAAGAGATGTCGCAAACGACAGATCGTTCGAATTGCATCAATGATTAACAAATGTTAATAAAACAAAAGATGGAAAAATCAAATGCGAATTGACGATCTTGCTTCAGGTTTCTTGAAAAGGGTCTCCGTGATCAAAAAGCAGATCAAAGGGGCTTCAGTTCCCAGAATACCCAGTAGAATTAAGTTGTATTGCAAAATTTTCAGCTCGCACCGTACGAGGTTAAATGAGTTTCAAACTCTACTACAAGGTACCAGCTATAGACGGAAATTTTTCAGCCTTTCTACAAAAAGGCTTCCACAAGTGGTCATACCATCTCATAAGCTTGAGGCCTGCCTTAATAGTGATCAATCGAATAGGGCTACCTATGGCTTATCTACCTGCTCCAAAAGCTTAAAGCTACGTCATAGAAATCTGGGAGTAAGAAAGGAACTCGCATCTTAATAGTAAAATTCTTGGCCAAAACGGTAGTCGTTAAGGCCTCCGCCTCCGACTTAGTACCGCTTACTTCTGATAATAACATATGTTCAGAGATCAAGCGTTGAACCGTTTCTATGACAAGCCATATTTTAAACTTAAGACTCATTTGAATATTTAAGTGATGTGTGTCTTACTCTTCCGGAGTTGCTTGTGGAACTATTTTTTAAAGTAAGGAAATCGATGCAGGTAAAATAACTAATCTCAAAAAATCTTATTCAACTTCAACTCCATCTAACTGAAGTGGTTAAAGTGGAATTGAAAAAATAAAGGACGAATTCGAATTTTATAAATTCATTGCTTTAATGCGAGTGTTAAGAAGATCATTAGAACGTACATCCGGCTCGCTCGGGCGTATCACACAGCTGAGTCACGCGGTTAAAATGCATTCCTGATGGACAGAACACATCAGCGCCGCATTCACTAAAGCAGGCTACGAACTTGGCACAATCACCCTTGTATGGAATTAAAGTTCCGTCCTTACGTCCAATGCAAGACCCGCCCGCTGAATCGCAACGTTGACCGGAGGGTCCTAGGGATGCAGGAGCTACTGCTTGCTGTTGACGCTTGGTTTCATCACATGGTGACGGAGTGGTACAGGAAACTGTGGTGGGGCAGGGCGTTGTGCAGGGAACTGTGGTAGGGCAAGGAGTTGTTGTGGCACATGGGGTTGTTGTCACGCATGGAGTTGTTGTCACACATGGAGTTGTTGTCACACATGGGGTTGTTGTCACGCATGGTGTTGTTGTCACGCATGGAGTTGTTGTAGCACACGGGGTTGTTGTCTCGCAAGGTGTTGTTGTCACGCATGGAGTTGTTGTCACACATGGGGTTGTTGTCACGCATGGTGTTGTTGTGACGCATGGCGTTGTTGTCACACATGGTGTTGTTGTCACGCATGGAGTTGTTGTAACACATGGAGTTGTTGTGACACATGGTGTAGTTGTCACACATGGCGTTGTTGTCACACATGGTGTTGTTGTTACACAAGGAGTTGTTGTGACACAAGGAGTTGTTGTCACACACGGGGTTGTTGTCTCGCAAGGTGTTGTTGTCACGCATGGAGTTGTTGTCACGCATGGAGTTGTTGTCACGCATGGAGTTGTTGTCACACACGGGGTTGTTGTCACACACGGGGTTGTTGTCACGCATGGTGTTGTTGTCACGCATGGAGTTGTTGTCACACACGGGGTTGTTGTCACACACGGGGTTGTTGTCACACACGGGGTTGTTGTCACGCATGGAGTTGTTGTCACACATGGGGTTGTTGTTACACATGGAGTTGTTGTCACACACGGGGTTGTTGTCACACACGGGGTTGTTGTCACGCATGGTGTTGTTGTCACGCATGGAGTTGTTGTCACACATGGGGTTGTTGTTACACATGGAGTTGTGGTCACACATGGAGTTGTAGTAACGCACGGAGTTGTAGTGACACAAGGAGTTGTTGTTGCGCATGGGGTAGTGGTTACACATGGAGTTGTTGTTACACATGGAGTAGTGGTTACACATGGAGTTGTGGTAACACATGGAGTTGTTGTCACACATGGGGTTGTTGTTACACATGGAGTTGTGGTTACACATGGAGTTGTTGTCACACATGGGGTTGTTGTTACACATGGAGTTGTGGTTACACATGGAGTTGTTGTCTCACATGGGGTTGTTGTTACACATGGAGTTGTCGTTGTCACACAAGGGGTCGTTGTTTCGCACGGAGGTGGCGGTGTCACACATGGTTCTGTTACTGGAGCACAGGGTGCATTCGATGGATTTTGAGCAGCAAGAAACTGCTCGTCCTCAACGCAGTTTGAAGTAACCAAACAACTTCCAGATGCCGGATCAAAGAATCTTGTCAGACCAGCACAAGATTGAAGTTGACTTAACCCTGACTGGCATTCGTAGTATTGGGAACACGACCCGGGTACCATTATGCGACGCCCATTCTCTTTTCCTTTACACACAAATTTGGCATAGAGTTCGTTATTGATAGCGGCTCTTGGCTAAAAAATTAATCTTACTCTATAATTTATGCAAAAATAAAAACATTATTATCTTACCTGAATGGCAAAACCTTGCACGCTTAAAAATCCAAAAAGGAGAATAAATAATACTCCTAAAGTCCTTGCCATGTTTATTTATATACACAAGAGAGAAATGTCTGTATTGCCTCTGATGCAAAATGCCTCTTTGCAACTGACAACAATTTAAGAAATGGCTCGGCCTTTTTATAGGAATAGGAATTATACATTAAATTAATGAACTTCAATTCAAACAGTTAAAGATCGTAGTGTGGGCCATGTTTCGAAACCATATCTGATGATTTCTTCCCGATTAAATTGGCGCTATAATATTTTATCGACAGCAACATTGTTTCAGTGGAGATTGTGCATTCTAAATTTAAAAGCGGATGTTAGTTATCTTCGCCACGTTTCGTGTTGTGGAATATTGACCACTAAATCAACAGAAAGATCATTTTTTATTGTCAAAAAATAAAAAAATAATGAAGTGTTGCAGTAAGTTGGTTGGTATGGTATACCTGGACAGATTGGAAAATCGAATCCTCCCTCCTTTAAATTCCTCTTAAGCAAAAATGCGTATAGCCCCTTCCAAGACACGTGAGATTAAATAAACCCTTAGAGGTCTGTTTAAGCCATAAACGAATTCCATTCGTTTCAAAAAATCATGGTGCTGACGCACTTTGGACACAACTTAAAAGTAATTTAAGTGCTTTTGAACAAAAAAAAAAAAAAAAAAAACAGAAATTGTTAAATATATTACAGAAATGGCAACACTTAATTAGGCTTTACTACGCTAGTATCTAAACACTTTGTTAATCTCTATATAGTGCCTATTATGCCACCTATTGTTAAGCACATAATTGTATAAATCTACATCCTTACCCAACTTATAAGTATTATATATAAGTATCATATCTAAGTATGACTTCACTTGAATTAAAACACTTGAGCACATTAGTTCGTTCTTTCTTTTTATATCCGCTTCCATCTATATATTCCAGCTAGTATTTCCCAGGTATGGGCCCAGCCTGCTCGCTTTATTTCACAGTAATTTAAATTAAAAAATATTTTTATCTTCAAATTAAAACATTTTTGGCGATGCACAAATATAGCGCACGGCCGCATCGCACTCTTTAATGGCGACAATTATCCCACGTGGAAGGCACAAGCTTCGTTTTCTGAAGCTGGTGCAAGGAAATGAGCTACGACCCTCGATTGCTAGAGTAGATCAACAAAAATGGGACGACAAGGATCTGGATGCTCGAAATGAACTTTTTCTTGCGATGGAACTCATGTGGTAGGTCTTGTCAAAAATCTTAAATCATCCAAAGAAATTTGGGATTTCTCGGACACAAACTACGATAGGAAGAGCGTGCGGCAAAAGGTAGAGGAATTTAAGAAACTGCTAAACATAAAAATGGGTAAGACGCAGACAATGGATGAGTACCTGCGAGAGTACTACGCGATAATTAGTCGACTGACGGAACTCGACGCTAAACTTGATAGCGACCTTCTCGTTGACATACTTCTTGATAGCCTCGAAGAAAATAATAAAGATGTACAAGCAGCATTTGATGCCCAGAAGGAGTCCCCATCATTGGAAACTGTTCGAATCAGGTTAATGGAAGTTGGTGACAAGAAAAGGGAGATTACGTCTAACAACAATGCAATGGGAGCACAAAGTAATTTTAATAATTTTTCATTTCGCTGTAATAAGCCCAAGTCAGCTTTGCGGCCACCGCAACAATTCAATTCAAGCGGCAATCGTGTATGTAACTACAATTGCCGTCGATGTGGTCGAAGAGGCCACAAGGCAAAAGACTGCAGATCACATGGCGAGTGAGCAAATGTGATTCTTATGCAAGAGTTCTTGAACTCATCACCGATCAGAGCGCTAAAAGCTTCAGTTGCTCCATCAGAATCAAAACAATCTCGCTGGTGTCTGGACAGTGGTGCAACCTCACAAATGTGCCATAGTGAAAAGTTTTTTACCAAACTAAAACAATGCCATGTGGGGTATGTATTTTTTTTTTTTTTAATGCACTATCAGATCTGTGATGTAGGGTGCTTAAAGCAAGCAGCAACTACAAGCAGAAAATCACCAAGCAAAATGTTGCTTACACAGGCTCATCAACTAGTGCAGGTGTTAATGGTTAATGTAACGATCACTTAACACATACACAACAATTAAGAAAATAGGAAAAAATTAATAAAATAGATACACATAAAGAAAGAAAATTACAATTGCTTAAGCAGCTTTTTTAGAGTCGCTTTGTCAATATTGAAATCTAGAACACTACTATATAAATTGTACAGGGTACTCATGCGTGTAATAGGCTCATGCATGCCGTAATTCGATCTATGATTCGGAACGTTTAACAGATTGATATTACGTAGGTTATAAGAGCCACCACGAAATTTAAATTTGAAAGAGGACAAGAGGTCAGGTGCGTCAATGTGACCTAACAATATTTGCTGAATAAAAACGAGATCGGTGTTAATACTTCTTTGAGACAGGCTCTGCAGATTAAGTAATTTTAGCCTCTGGGAATAAGGTGGAAGGTAAAATGGATCTTCCCAAGGAAGGCCTCTTAGAGCAAAGCGGATAAATCTCCTCTGAATAGCCTCAATCCTGTCAGCATAACAAATTTGGGATGGTGTCCAAACCTGTGAAGCATATTCGAGGTATGGCCTAACGAAACTATTGTACAGCGAAAGAGTTGCATAAGGATTATTAAATTCCTTAGCCCATCTTTTAAAAAACCCCAGCATACAGTTAGACTTATTAACGACATGATTAATGTGTTCGGAAAAAGTAAGATCGGAGCTAAAGAAAACACCAAGATCACTAAATCGAAAGACACGACCAAGGATGTGGTTGTTTATTGTATATGAAAACTCCGTCGGCGTACGTTTTTTGAGAACGTCATAGCCTGACACTTATTTGGGTTAAGTGTGAGTCCATTTTTATCACACCAGATGGTGAAACTGTCGATGTCTGACTGCAAAAAAACTATGGTCCGACACTGACTTTATTGTTTTTGATATTTTCATATCATCGGCATATGCAAGAATATCACTATGCTTCACACTTGATGGGAAATCATTAATTGAGAGTATAAAGAGAAGAGGACCAAGATGGCTCCCTTGGGGAACACCTGATACCGCGGAAAAGATATTTGATTTAGTCCCTCTGAAATTTACTTGATAAGTTCTCAAGTGAAGATAAGATATAATCCAAGATATGAAATTAGGTGGGAAACCTAGCGATGTAAGTTTAAAAACAATAATTTCATGTGAAATTAGATCAAAAGCTTTTGAAAAGTCTGTGTAAATACAGTCAACTTCAAATTGACTCTCCAGAGCGTTGGTACACTTGCTGTGAAAGGACACGAGGTTAGTGACAGTAGATCTGTTTCTCACAAAGCCATGTTGTCAAATGATATTGCGACAGAAAAAAGACAAGACTATCACAAACAACTTGCTCGAAAAGTTTAGGTATGGATGATAGCTTTGCAATTGGTCTGTAATTTGACACATCACACTTATCTCCCTTTTTTAAAACAGGGGTTATATACGATAGCTTCCAAGCGTTTGGAAAAATTCCAGAAGAAAGCGACAGCTTAAATAGATGTTGGAGGGGAAAGGCAAGTAGGCAAATAGGTGGAATCCCATCTGGTCCCGCAGAACAATCCTCTTTAAGATTAGACATAAACTCTTCCATTAAAGCTGACTTGTGCTGAATGCTTAAGATATTCAAAATATTCCGTGTCGACAGGAAACGGACCATCTCTGAACGATAATGATAAGAAGGTAAAAATAATGGGTATCGGAACAGTTGACATTGTCAGCGAAGTAAATAATAAGTCACTTTTTTGCTCGCTTTTTAATACCTTGTACGTTCCAGATCTTAAAAAAAATTTGATTTCTGTCAACAAGGCAACAATGAATGGTGTGAATATCATCTTTGAAGGCAGCAACGCAAAAGTTATCAACAAAAGTGGACAGCAGCTGATGAATGCAGAGCGAAACGAGGGCTTATATTTTGTATATCCAGTAAAAGAAAAAGCATGCAACTTAAAAGAGGAAACCCCAAAGGATACAGCAAATACTTTTAAAATTTGGCACATGAGGATGGGACATCTCAATGCAGCATCCCTAAAGAAACGTTAACGAGATAACCTTGTTAATGGACTACCGGCATTTAAAGATGTGGAGCTAAATTGTGCATTCGTGGAAAGCAAACACGGTTACCATTCAAGTCTAAGGAGGAGTAAACAACATCTAGACCTCTGGAACTCATACACTCGGACATTTGTGGCCCAATGAAAACCGAATCGACTACTCTAGAAAAATGTTTGTTTATTTTATGCGGCATAAGTCAGAAATGATCGATGAGTTCAAGATATTTAAGGCTTATGTAGAAATTTATTTAAATGCTAAAATTAAGACCATTAGGTCCGATAATGGCTCAGAAATTATAAGCAATGATTATAAAGAATTATGTCAATTACATGGCATTAAATAAGAGTTTAGTTGCACATATACACCTCAACAAAATAGCTTGGCCGAACGTGCTAATCGCACTCTTGTTGAGATGGCCCGTTGCATAAGGATTGAGGCCAATTATCCTGATTTCTTATGGGCAGAACTCGTACATGCTGCTGCATACATCCGAAATAGATGTCCACCAACACCTAACCACAACAAGACTCCAGAGGAACTTTGGTCTGGTATAGAGTTCCTAGCGTATCGCATTTCGAAGCAATAGGGTCTCGAGCGTTTGTGTTGAATAAGAGTGGACATTCTAGCAAATTTGCACCTAGGAGTGAAGAAGTGAAGAAGAAGTTCGTTTTAGTTGGCTATTGTGAAGATGCAAAGGGTTTTAGATTATGGAAAAGAGGCAGTCGTTTTATAGTCAAAAGCCGCAATGTAGTTTTTGTTGAAAGTTTGGAAATACAAAACTCCAACAGATCTTACGAGTGTAAATTAGAGGATAAACCACTTGATGATATCGTAGAAAATGAGGAAAATAAACTGAAACAAGATACAATAAATAAGAGCCCCGATACTGATTTCAAAAACGGATTGCTTGAAGAAATGGATACTGAAGGAAAAGAAAAAGATACAAAAGAATAAGAAATAGAAAAAATATTAAATGAAGTTGGAGAAAATTCGGATGAAGAAAAGAATTTTGAAGAGGCAGTAGGGCAACCAGAATCAGTAGAAGATGTCATCGAAAACGCTAAAGGCAAGAGGAAAGCTAAAAAAAAGAAAAACCCTGTTGAAACTTGTAGGCGTAGCCCAAGGCCGGTACGAAAAGTTAAATACAGAAATGAATACGCGAATTTTGCAGAGACTGGGGATCCGGTTACTTTTGAAGAAGCTGAGTTATCTGAGTATGCAGATGAGTGGAGAGAAGCAATGAAAACTGAAATAAATTTCTCAAATAAGAATTGTACCTGGAAGCTAGTTGATCGGCCACAAGACAAGAAGGTAATCGGATGCAGATGGGTCTATAAAACGAAGCGTAAATCAGACGGGACAGTAAAACGTATAGAAAAGCTAGATTGGTAGCTAAAGGATATTCCCAAACGTACGGTGTCAACTATTTTAAAACTTTTGCTCCAGTTGCAGAAATTAGTTCTACTACAATCTTGTTTGCCATTAGCACAGAACGTGATCTTGATCTTCACCACATAGATGTTTCAACGGCATTTTTATATGGAGATCTGGATGAAGACATATTCATGGAACTAACAGTTGGGCTTGCAAATGACAGCAGCAAGGCATGTAAGTTGGAAAAATCAATTTACGGTTTAAAACAGTCTGGTCGTCAGTGGAACAAAAAATTAGGTAGTAAACTTAAGGAAATTGGATTTGTAAATTCTAGCTACGACAGATGCATATATTATAAAATGTTCGCAGCTAATGCAACCTATATAACAGCTTATGTAGATGATTTGATTATTGCGACAAACAGTGAAGCTGACTAGATTGAACTGAAATCTCACCTTGAAGTTCATTTTGATATCAGGGATTTGGGCGAGCCGACACTTACGGTAGGCATTGAAATATCGCGATATTGTGCCTATATAAGGAATTTAATCGAAAACTACAACCGTCATAACTGCAAACCGCGAACGCTGCCATTTCCTGCTAAAACAAAATTAGAAAAGGAGCCTAAAATCGAAGTAGAGAAGCAGTCAGTGGATCAAAAAGCATATCAGGAACTAATTGGAAGTGTTTTGCACTTATCCGGATATTTCATATTATATAAATGTTTTGTCACAATATGGCCGTTTTCCCTTTCTACGATATGGATTGCAAAGCCATGCCAGATCGTTGAATACCGGATTTTTATGGGTCTTCAATAGGGAATCAGAATTTAAGCTCATGGGACTCAACTTAGAAAAGTAGCCTGTATAGGATACTAGATAATATCTATATAAAGAAAATGTATATTATAAGGAAATTTCAAAATTTCGAGACTTGTTACTTCATGGCCTTGGTGATCGGGTTTGGAATGCTATTCCATTAGCCCAGCAAATGTGACTGCCCAGTGGGCCACTATCTAGGCTACAGTGGTCTAAGCCTCAGGTCACTTGCTGAAGTTGTCTGCACTAAAAAGGATGTAACGACTACCATTTTTATACGCCCTTACGATAGGGAGAGTATAATCAGTTTGTCACATGGTAAAGTAATAATGGTAGAGCTCCTCCAAGACCTTAATGTCAGGCCGATAAACGAAAAAGGAAAATTCATCACAATCAAGGAAATTACTCCAGAATTTCGAAAAAAAAGCAAAAACAAAAACAGAAATTACACCGTTATCTGTACTTGGATCAACCAAATTTTAGATTTCCTTTAAAAGTTTAAGGTTTTGAAAACAATAAAAAGGCTTTAAAAAGTAAAGAGTTGAAAGTACGTTTTTTTAAATCATTTGAGACCATAACTTCTGCAACGCTGGACTATCCAAAACTCCAAACAAAACATCTTTATGAGCCACATTTTATGAAAATATTTTGATACTGCTTTTTTGGCATCGATTCGAAAAATCAGTAATTGAAAAAATATTTAAAATAGTAAAAAAGTACAAGAAAACGTATGCGTTCTTATAAAAAACAAGTGGGAGCGTTACAATCCGCCTAAGCGAATCGTTGGATACCCCATCCCAATTGACCATTGGCAAGCTGCAAAATGCGTCAAAAATCTTGGTTGTTAAATTTCAGTTTCTATTAACTTTAATTGTGTTAAAAATTTGTCAGTTAAGAATCTTCTTCCTTGAAAAGTGGCATCCACCCCTTTTCAATAACAAAATTTTTTTATCATATTTTTTATCGGATGTGGTATACACGTGTTAATCGCAGTTTTATATTAAAAATTTGTTTTTTTATTAAAAAAGCCCCCACGGGTGGGCGTGGCAAAAATTTATTCATTTGAGTTGATAGCTTAAGCACATATCTGAATATTCTATGGTGCAATTTTTTTTGGGATTTAAAGCAAATACATCAAATAAAAACTGTATATTAGAATGCATATTAAATATGGCTATGCCTATAAGGGGGCGGTTTTTGCTATTTTTTAAATGTCAATCAAAAAACACTTAAGCGAGGATATCGCATACCAAATTTCAGCTTCCTACGACAACTTTAATTTTTCATGCTTATAAGTAAAGTGGGCGTGTCAGTAGGCCGATTTAAAAAAATTTTACACTTGTACTGCTTCGGGACCTAATGAGCACATATATAAAGTTTCAAGCTCCTAGTTCAAAATTTAAGGCCTAAAAACTACCGACACACGGACTGACGGACATGGCTCATTCGACTTACAATTTGGTCTCGATCATATGCCCTTGAGGTCTTGGGGGTCTACGGTGATTATTTTTCTTTGTTACAAACTATGAATCAAACTTAATATACCTCCTATCCTATGGGATGGGCTAAAAAGACAAGTGAGTAAGTGCAAGAGTTCTTCTGTGACAAACTTCTATATACCCAACTCTATATACCGGGTAGGGCCAAATCTTAAAGTTTTTTAGCCCGAATTCATGTATTATTTGTAAAGGCCACGCCCACAAAAGTGGGCATGGGCGAAACATCAAAATCAATTAATCATTGTTTCGTTAGAATTATAAGAAAATACGGTAAAAACGAGACTTATTTCAGAAAAAAACGGTTTTTTCCTAAAAACGCCCCTTAAAATTGGGCGGAGCTCAAAACTGTGTGTAGAGCAAATAGTAATATCTTAAATATTTTTTATAGAATTTTTTTTCGATTTGGAGGAAATTTTCCGAGAAATCGGGTTTTAAAAATCATACATGTTAAAAATGGGCATGGTCCATATTGTGGGCGGTCCAATTTTTGCCTTGTTAAAGGCCTTGGGCCAATACTGCTCAGCACCAAAGTTTGAGCTCCTACGCCATTGGTCTTACTTGACCAAAAGGGATTTTGAAAGCAAATGTGAAATAGAGGTTATAATCCATTGAAACCAAAAGTGGGCGTGACGGATTGAGCCAATGTGTAAAAACACGATGTCTGCCAAGCCGCGTACCAAGTTTCAGCTCTCTAGCTTGATTTTGAAGACTTAAAACTTTCACACATACAGAGGAACCGATTAATCGATTCACCTGTCGGTCTAGATCGTAATTTTTGCGGTAGGTAGCTGATATTTGGTAGTCGCAGAATATTTGTTCAATGCTCACCTTCTCTTGCATTTGCTGATTTTTATAGAATTTGTAAGCACAGATTTGGTAGAAAGCGGTCAAATATGCTGTTGCTACCTGTGCTAAAATTTAGGTTGAAAACGTCAATTTTGAAGGCCCATCGTTACCGCTAAGATAGTAGAAATAAAGATTCTAAAAAGTGTTTTTAAAGGCATCTGGGAAACCAATTCAACCACGCTTTGGTTTTTACACCTCGGGCATATTAATTTTAATGAATAGTTTGTAAAACAGTGAAATAATCATCGTAGACCGTTAAGACCTTTAAGAGATATGATCGAGGCCGATAGGTGAATCGATTAAGCCATGCCCGTCCGCCCGTCCGTCTGTATGTGTGAAGGTTTAAGGTCTTCAAAATCTTGGTAGAGAGCTGAAACTTAACAAACGCCTTTGTTCTTCTGTTGCACAGACAATGTGTGAAAATTGACTCAATCCGTCAACGACCACGTGAGACAACCTCTTTTTCACATTTTCTTTCAAAATGCCTTTAGCCAAGTTAGACAATGCGTAAGAACTCAAACTTTGGTACTGAGCAATATCGGCCTAATCCCTTTAACAAGGTAAAAATTGGTCCCCCTACAATATCAACAATCTTTTTAAACCCGATTTCTCGGAAAGTTTACTGAAAAAATATTATATATGACAAATTTAAAAGATATTTCTATAAGTTTGCGCCATACAAAGTTTTTACCGTAATTTCTCATCATTCTAACGCAATAACGATTCTTAATTTTAATTTTTAGCCCATGCCTACTTTTGGGGGCGTGGCCTATACAAATAATATACGAATTCATGCCAAAAAACTTTAAGATTTGGTGTAACACAGTTTATAGGGTTGGGTATATAGGTCGGGTATAGGGTCGGGTATATAGAAGTTTGTCACAGGCGAACTCTTGCGAACACTTGCGAACTCTTACTACTAATAATTTCGTTTCAGATAAAACTTGTGTTAAAGAAAGTGCGTTATTGTTCTCAATCTAAGTGTTTTTTCTCACTTTTTAGGCTTTGGTCCACTAACCCCATCTACTGGACCACTTGGACTTAGTGCACTAGAGCAGAGCAAATACTGATCATCGGCTGCAATATATTTTAATTTTTTTTAAATGTATTTTTTTTTTTTTTGAATACTAGGGTGAACGGAGGCTAAAACTACAAAATCTTTCAAAGATACCAATACGCCCACTATAGCAGGTATATAATACCGAAGTAGCCGATATTGGTTATGCCCGATTTCCACGTTCTAAAAAACCACCCATTTATGAGAGACACTATGAAACTGAAACTGAAAAGAAAACTAAAACAGCCTCGGATATTTGCTGATTTTGGTAATCCAGGGCACCCTTTGGAGTTAGGTCTGAGGGGTGTCAGCATGCGAGCGCTTGGTGGTCGGAAGGTCCCGCTTGGCATCCGACCGAGTTTGACCCGAAGAAGTTACGAGCAGCCCGTCGATGGTGCCGCTATCCATTACGGGGGGCGGAGGGGGACAGCGCCAAGTCAAAATGAGGGCTTAGGTGGAAACTCAACAAACGGCACCAACTCAACATTGGTACGTGGAATGTCTCGTCGCTAACGAGGAAGGAATTTGAACTGGTTGATGAGGCCAAAAAGTATCAGCTCGATGCAACTGGCATCTCCTCAACTAAGTGGAAGGGTTCTGGCACCAAAGGCTTCGATGATGGGTGGAAGCTCTTCTGGTCTGGCGTCCCAAATCACATGACTGCACAGGCGGATGTGGGGATACTCACAAGCCCCCGGTTTTCAGAAAATGTATTCGATGTCATTCCGTTAGGGGGAAGGATTCTGATATTAAGGCTTAAGCTTCAACGATCGACTCTGGCTCTGGTTCAGGTTTATGCACCAAATCGAGAGTCAGAGTATGAGTCCTTTTTGAACGAAGTTGATGCTGCCCTGGACAGAGTGGCAGAAATGGACTTCTTTCTCTTGATGGGTGACTTCCATGCACATGTGGGTACGGACGACAGTACTTGGAGGAGTGTGATCGGGAGGCACGGTGACCCGGATCAAAACAGGAACGGAGGGAAGTTGTTGGACTTTTGCTGTGCATATGGCTTGCCCATCATGAACACCTTTTTCCCAAACAAAGACATTCACGAATACACATGGTACAAGCACAGTTTAAATCAGAGGTCACTGATTGATTTCTTTGTTGTACCATCGTGTGTTCAAGGAATAATTTGTGATGTTCGAGTTGTCAACTGATCACTAGCACAGCCAAGGAACAGTTGTGGAAAAAGTTCGGCGAGAAGTTGGAGCACGATTACAGATCTGCAAACAAGATATTTTGGCAGACTATTCGCCGGTTCAGAGGAAGAAAGTTGAATATCATTCAAGGGGTTAAATCTAAGGACGGTACACTTCTTTCAAACGAGAGCGATGTCTTGCGCAGATGGAGAGAGCATTTTTCGGAGTTGCTCAACCCCCAACAGGGCACTGAAGATGGCATTCCCACTGCTGACGAGTTAAGGGCGGAGAATAGTCCCACAGTAGACGAAGTCACTAAAGCGATTAAATCGCTAAAAGTTGGCAAGTCTGCTGGAGTTGATGAAATCCGGCCAAAAATGCTCAAGGCAATGGGTGAAGAGGGTGTTAAATGGCTAACTCGTGTCATTAAGGTGGCCTGAAATAGCGGAATGGCACCTAGCGATTGGCAAACCGGATTTATAGTGCCCATTTTCAAAAAAGGGAACAGGAGAGATTGCGCCAACTATAGGGGCATATCTCTCTTGAGTCGGGAAAAGTATTCGCGAAGGTGTTGGAAACGCGTTTCAGAGCTGTAATCGAGCCTTTGTTATGGGAAGAACAGTGCAGCTTTCGGCCTGGCAGAGGCACAACCTACCAGCTTTTTACTCTGAAGGTTATTCTTGAGAAGGCCTGGGAATATGCCAAACCGGTCTATGCGTGTTTTGTAGATCTGGAAAAGGCGTATGACCGAGTCCCTCGGAATACACTGTGGAGAGTTTTGCAGGACTATGCGCTGAGTGGGCCTCTTCTGAGAGCCATCCAGTGCGCGTTGGACTTCGTCAGGGCTGTGTTCTGTCGCCAATGTCGAGCAATGTTTCGAATTGGCTGGCATCAGGATGAGCCATCTGCTTTTCGCAGATGATTTGGCCATCCTTGCATCATCCAAAGAGGAACTTCAACAAGCACTGGATAGGTTTGCAGCCGTCTGTGGTGATGCTGGGATGAAAGTAAACGTGAACAAACCGGAAGTGATGGTTGTTTCCGAACTCCTGTGAAGTGTACCCTGCACATAAATGGAGTTCCATTAAAACAGGTGGAGAAGTTTAAGTATCTTGGCGTCTGTTTCACGAAAGATGGAAGTAGTGATACTGAGTTGTCCTGTGGAATTGGCCAAGATGGAGCAATAGTAAAGGAACTGCGCCGGCCGGTCATCAGGAAAGCTAAGCTTGGAGTGAAAGCAAAGATCTCAGTTTTTAATTCAGTGTTCGTTTAGACCCTCATCTATGGTCATGACATTTGGGTAATGACCGAAAGAATTAGATCGCGGGTACAAGCTGCCGAAATGAGATTCCTGAGGTGCGTTGCTGGTGTTACTCTAAGGGATAGAGTGAGAAACGTCAGTATTCGTGGGAATCTTAATGTTGAGCAGCTACTTCTCCGAGTGGAGCGATCGATTCTTTGATGGTTTGAACACGTTGTTCGCATGCCCCATTTTTTTTTTTTTTGAATACTAGGATGGACGGAGGCTAAAACTCCAAAATCTTTCAAAGATTAGACCATTACGCCCTCTATAGGAGGTACATAATACCGAAGTAGCCGATATTGGTTATGCCCGATTTCCACGTGCTAAAAAACCACCCATTTATGAGAGACACTATGAAACTGCCAGAACGTATTTCATAGTAGTAAATTTTCGCTCTCTCATAATACTTCTTGACTACAACAAAGTTAACTTAACAAGTAGTTTACGCTTCCGTAGTGTTATTCGCATTGGATAGGTTGCTTTCCAGTGAATGCAACTACTAAGCCGTTCATTCATGCGGCTTCACCCTACGTCGCTAGATCGAAGGGTATTGTTCTTTGTAGTCGTCGCTCGTTGTTAACATCGTTAAGAGTCTCGTTTAGAGTATGGATCATTTCATTGTTGCAATGAACATGAAGGCGAGCATTTAGCTTTGTAGCGAAGTTTTTTACTTCTTCGCCCACGGTAGCTATTCCTAAATCTCTGTGAATATCGCTATTCCTAATATACCATGGAGCATTCACAATTGCTCTTAATGTCTTGTTTTGGAAAGTCTGCAACATGGAGATGTTGCTCGGCTTGGTACAACCCCAAAGTTGTAAGCCGTATGTCCAGGACGGTTTTAACACCTGCCTGTACAAGAGCAGTTTGTTATATGTGCTTAATTTCGAAAATCTTCCAATAAGCCAATACATTTCCCTGAGCCTAATCTCGAGCTCGTCACGCTTCTTCTTTACGTGTGGTTTCCACCTTAGTTTAGCGTCCAGTGTCATCCCTAGATACTTCGCTTCATTTGCATAAGGTATTTGTGCAGAATTTATGAACAGAGGCAAATTGTTAACCCTTCTGTAAGTGAAATTCACATGCGTAGACTTGTTCTCGTTAACAGCGATTCGCCAAGTCTTCGTCGAGACCAATGCTCGTTCTGTCCAACGCTCGTTGGAGGTTTCTCGTTGATGACTCGACTGATTCACCTGTTGCCAGGATGGCCGTATCGTCCGCAAACGTGGCCACGACTGTCTCGTCATCTAGAGGTATGTCTCTTGTGTAGAGCAGGAACAGGGTCAGCCCGAGGACGCTTCCCTGGGGTACGCCAGCCCGAATTTGCTTGAAACTCGAGTATTCACTACTACACCTAACGCGAAAGAGTCTGCTTTCAAGATAATTTTCCAATATTTTAAACATGTCTTCCGGCAAGTTTTGCCGTAGCTTATATTTCAAGCCTTCGTGCCATACCTTGTCGAAGGCTTGCGATACGTCGAGGAAAGCACTTGAACATAGTTTTTCCCCTTCTAAGGCTTTTTCAATTTCATGCGTTATTCTGTAGACTGGAATGGTTAGGTCTGAAACCGAATTGATGATCTAAGCGTCTTTCTGCAATTATTTGTTGTTATTTGTTATTTGCAAGTTTCTCAAATACTTTCGATATTATCGGCAGAAGCGAGATGGGCCTATAAGATTTTTTATCATTTGCGCATTTCCCCGGTTTTGGAACCATAATTACTTCAGCAACTTTCCATTGCCTTGGAACGTATTTTATAGCGTATTTTTAGCGTTTATCATATAAAGTAGCTTGACTAATGCCTTTTTTGGTAGCTCTTTTAATATTTCGCCAGTGATCAGGTCGTAACCCGGGGCCTTATTAATTTTAAGTTTGCTTATTGTCTGTCAACTAACGAAACATTTTTCATTCTAAAGCTATCAGGTTCCGCGTTGTTGTTTTGAACGTCAGCGTACGGCGGACCGTCGAAAGGCTTGAATGTTTCTTCTATATGTTCAAACGAATTCGCTTTCTCTTTGTCTTCTCTGGCTCATTTGCCGTTAGCTTTTTTTATTGGTGCCGAGTGGATTATAGGTTTCTTGATAGACTTAACTGCTTTCCACAGCGAGTAGTTTGAGCTTGTATCCGACGACAAGCCTTCAAGGTATTCAGTGGTCTCACGATTTTTAAAATCTTGCAACATTCCTTTCAGTTTGATAGAGAGGTGGTTCAAGAGGGTTTTGTCTAAGGGAGCCCTCGTGCCTTGCCATCCTCTACGCGCTCTTCTCTTTTCACGAATCAATTCTTCAATTTCGAGCGGATATGTTGCACGCACATGCCCGTCGGTGCTAACTGCGTTCTTTTGGGACGAAGTGTTGTTCCAAGCAGCGCTCTGAATTGCTTCAATGAATTGGTCAACTGCGGTTTCTAGCTCAAAACGAGTTTTCAATGGCACATTCAAGCCAACAGCCTCCTTACAGTCCTTTCTGAAGGCGTCCCAGTTCAAGTTTTTGCTAGCTAATCTAGGAGCTCTTTCTATTTTCGCCAGTCTTCCACCCATCTTCAAGATTACTCCTGAGTAGTCTGAGCAAAGATCATAACACTCTTCGATTCGCGTAAGGTATTTGGCGTATCCTTAAGCGATGAAAAAGTCGACAAGGTCAGTCGCCGTGGAGAAAAAGTCCACCCCGCGCTTCATACTGTTTTTGTACACCAATCTGCCTCTAGTTGAATTGCATCGTGAACCCCAAAAAGTATGCTTCGCGTTAAAGTCACCCCTTAATGATGAAATTGGACCCAATGAAGTCATACATACGATCAAGATCGTCTTCCACCAGTCTATATTCTGGCGGGAAAATAACAAGATACTTACTTACTTACTTAAGGTGGCGCTACAGTCCGGGGTGGGCTTGGGCCTCAGCCAACAAGCTTCGCCAGCCAGCTCTGTCTCTAGCTAGCCGTCTCCAGTTTCGCACGCGAAGTTGGCTGAGGTCCCCTTCCACTTGCGTGCGCCACCTGAGTCTCGGTGCTCCTCTACCGCGTCGTCCCTGCGGTGTGGATTCGAAGATTTTCCGGGCCGGGGCGTTGGTGTCCATCCGCTCTAGATGACCCAGCCATCGTAGACGTTGTGTTTTGACTCTTTTGGCTAGGTCGGTATCGCTGTACAGCCCGTACAGTTCGATGTTATATCTCCTCCTCCACTCTCCGTCTATGCAGACGGGACCGTAAATCGTCCGAAGAATTTTCCTCTCGAAGTAGCCTAAAGTGTTTTCATCCGCCTTTGACAGGGTCCATGCTTCTGCACCGTAAAGCAGGACTGGGATGATGAGGGTCTTATGCATGGACACTTTAGTTGCTCGAGAGAGGGCTTTGCTACTCAATTGCCTTCTTAGCCCAAAGAAACAGCGATTGGCAAGAGTTATCCTTCGTTTGATTTCAGCGCTGGTGTCATTGTCTAAATTGATAGCGGAACCCAGGTAGACAAAGTCCCCAACTACCTCAAAGTTATAGCTGTCGATGGTGATGTTTTGTCCAAGACGTCGGTGTTGGGTGTCTTTTCTTGATGACAGCATATACTTGGTTTTGACCTCATTGACTGCTAAACCCATATTCGCCGCTTCCGTCCCAATACTCACGAAGGTTTCACTGACATCGCGCTTTGTTCTACCGATTATGTCAATGTCGTCAGCGTATGCAAGTAGTTGAACGGACTTTTGAAAGATTGTACCTCTGGTGTTGGCGCGAGAGTTCTGCACAATTCTCTCAAGTATGATGTTAAAGAAGTCGCATGACAGCGCGTCGCCTTGTCTAAATCCTTTTTTAGACAAGTTTTAGACTTTAGACCTTTTTTTTTTTAGACCTTTTTTAGACTGACTAGTTTGGCAGGGATGCCAAAACTAGACATTGCGCTATATAGCTCGTCTCTATAGATGCTGTCATACGCGGCCTCGAAATCGATGAAGAGGTGGTGTATATCTAAGCAGTCAATTTTTACAGAAATTGAACTGATCTGCATAGAGTCTAGCTCAACTTCTGTTTTCTTGAAGTGCTTTATGCAGTTCTCAATGTAGAGGGAGGATCCTCCTCTCGAATTTTGCAAAGGGTGATGTGCGTGATAGTCATTGTAACCTTTAAGTTTGGGTGTAGACCCGTTTTTAAGAGGAGTAAAAAACGGGTCTACAGGTGTCCGTAATCACGCAAATATCAATATTATTTTCCCGTAAAAATACTTCTAGTTCGTCTATTTTATCCAGAAGGCCGTTTGCATTTCATGTAAGTATTTTAAACAACTGTTTCATATTTATGTTCTCCTGTAATTTTTGCGAGGCCTAAACTCGAGCTTGCTCAGTTTATCAAATATAACTTTGTTGATTTTAGTCTGATCCTCAAGTTTCTCCAAGATTACAGCGAGGATCTGTGACACTGCATCTGTTGTGGGCGATCTTGCCTTGTTTTCGTTTGCCGCAACCTGTGCGTATGATTTCGGTCCGACCAGTGGTGGTTTCTCCGCTGCACTTGAACTGGCGCCGCTCTTTTGTGGAGCTTTTACGCCTTTTGTCGACGCCTCCTTTGCCAATCTTCCACTTTTGATCGGCTTTGGCGTCTTTGGAGTCTTTGGCTTAGGAGTTTCAGCAGGTTTTGGGCGTCCTAGGCTTTGATTCTGACCTCTAGTATTTTCCTTAAGAGGTTCTCGTCCCTTTTGCAGCTCTATGGCTACTTCGCATCCTCGATAGTTCGCGGGGTGGTTTCCGTGGCAATTGGCGCAAACTGCTGGAGCCTTTATGTCAACTTTGCACTCTGTTGACAGGTGTTTTCCGGCACATTTCACGCAACGTGGTTCTTTTTGGCAGAAGGCACTTGTGTGCCTGAATTCTTGGCATCGCTTACACTGTGGTATCAGTCTATTGCCCTTTCGCATGGGTTCGATTTTAACCCTGATGTTAAGTATCATTTTTATTTTACAAATATCGTTTATGCTCTCAGTTCTTTCAAAGGAGAGCATAAAAATTGGAAGGCCGCGTCTGATCACAGTGTCTCTTTCTCCTTCCGTGCGTTGCTTTTCCTTTTTAATGATATTGACGGCATCAATAATTTTAAGGCCTTTATTTTCTACGTCTTTTACAACGTGTTCTTTTGTGCATGATGGGTGGAGCCCCCTTACAATGACTCGCAGTGGTTTTTCGTACTTATTTTGATAAGTATACCACTCGATTCTTTCTGCATTCAGTCTAAGAGACAGTGCGCGATAGGAATCGGCGTTGTCAACATTTACTTTCCACACGTTATTTCGGTGCGAGGTAAGCTTATAGTTTTCTGTTCTCACCGTGTTTGCAAGAAGGTTGCGCAATCTCCCAAAGTCTGCTATCCCGACGATGTTTATTGCGGGAGGTGGACGAATTTTCGCTTCTGAATCGGTCTCGGAAAACTGAATCGGTCTCAAGTGCAAGTTCGTCCTCGTCTGTGAAGTATTCGACTGCTGCTCGGTTCGGTGTTACACACTCTTTCGTTACCTCACAGTCTTTCGTTAAACGATTTTTTTTAATATCCTCGTTTTCTTTTCGCTGAGAGTCAACTTCCATTTCTAGATCGTGGAGGAATAGCTCCATTTCAGTAAGCTTAGCTCGGAGTTTATTATTCTCCTTTTCTAAGTCTTAATTTTCACTGAGTCCTGGTTTACCGGTGGACTGCTTTGTCCGGATGTGTTCGATCTAGGTGTTGTGATCGATTTAGTTTTGTCCTTTTCTCAAAAGGATTTATAAGCAATAAAAGGCTCTCCCCAGAATCCGTAGAGCCTGCCTCCGAAGAGGGTGGATTTTCCAGCATAGCTGGGCTGCCACCTGGGGAAATCAAATCTTTCGTTTTGTTCATTGCCATTTTTTTTAACTAGTCGTTTTTATGAGAAATAGGTAAGTCACTTCTATTTTCATTTTTAAATACAGCCGCCCCTTTGGAAACAGACGCCGACCAGTGAGCCGCACAATGTGTGACAGACGCTTCTGGATTTTAATTTATCCTTCAGATTCATCTATAAGTTAAAACCTTACTGCCAAAAGTTGCCCCAAATGGAGCAGGATCGACAGCATCCGTTTAAAGATTAAATACATCAAAATGTATTTAAGAAGCCGAGACTACATTCTTTCCATAGATTCCAGATCCATGAAGGCCTTGTTCCCGACTTGGCGGTGCGTTCTATTTTTGGTTTCCGTCAAGAATTACCGATTAGCTGTCAAGGACAACAATTTACAGGTAATTTCCCTCACTAAATTGACTAATCTTATGACACCCTACCCAGGGTATATTAAGCTTGATGTATTGTTTGTAATGCAGTGAAAATATAACCATAGACCCCTAAGGCCTTTAAGAGATATAAATGGGACCACCAGGTATATCGGTTAAGTCTCTCCGTTCGTCCGTCCGTCGTTATATAAACAGCTTTTAGGCTTTAAGTTCTCGAGCTAGAAGTCGAGTCCTTCAGATAAAGCTTAAAAACTCAACTAAAACTCAACTTCACTAATTTTTAAAAATCCTTTTTTCAAATTTTAGCTATTTTACAATGACAAAAGATGTAGATATTAGCATTTTCTAACTTTTTTGTATAAATGGTATATGCCTTCGCCTTCCTTTGTGGGCGTGGCTTTTAAAAGAGTGATATGCATCGAAATGTATTTCAGCCCGAAATGTATGCAACCACATAAAGCATTCAACATATTTGTGTATCCAGTCCACTTTGTGGAGGCGTGGCAGTTTCCTTTTTTGGTAGGGTATTTTGCAATCCGTCGCAAATGGACTGAAGTTTTAACATACGCACTGTTGAGCTTTCCCACTTGTTTTTTCCAGATTTTAAGTTATTATTGTAAACCCTTTTGGCTTCATAAAAGTCCTTTTATTTTTTTGATATTATATGCCATTCACATATTGTGCTGGGACAAAGAGCAAGAAAAATGTACCTAGCCAAATCTCTGAATGTATAATTCTCCATAAGAAAGCGTCCAAAGCAACAAAAGAGTACAGCCAGGGAGGTATAACCTAACTAATCATTTCACGCTATGGACATACGAATTAAAGGACTTTTTAAGAGACTGTGCTTCCAGTACAATGCGTTTCGGTCATCTATGTCGAAACATCAATGGCGAGTTTTTCAACATCAAAGCAATAGTTGTCACAAAGCTCTAATCAAAGTAGCTGGACGCGCGTACTGGATGTGGAAGAGAAAAAGATAATTAGTTGGATTGATTGTAATGATATTCTTTATTAATTTCTTATCGGGACCAGTATGCTGTTGTTTTCTCAAATGCTTATTAGATGATGTTACGTTGAACGCAACGTTTTTAAAACTAGAAAGTACATCCGGCACGTTCGGGCATATCACACAGCTGAGTCATTCGATTGAAATGCATTCCTGATGGACAGAACACATCAGCGCCGCATTCATCAAAACAGGCTACGAACTTGTTGCAGTCACCCTTGTAAGGAATCAAAGTTCCGTCCATTCGTCCAATGCAAGATCCGCCGGCTGATTCGCAACGTTGACCAGATGGTCCTAAGGATGCGGCGGCTGCTTGTTGCTGACGTTTAGTTTCATCACATGGTGACAAAGTGGTACAGGAAACTGTTGTTGTTTCACATGGTGCAGGTGTGGTCTCACAAGGTGCAGGTGTTGTCTCACATGGTGCAGGTGTTGTCTCACATGGTGCAGGTGTTGTCTCACATGGTGCAGGTGTTGTCTCACATGGTGCAGGTGTTGTTGGACATGGAGTCGTAGTTGTTGTTGGACATGGAGTCGTAGTTGTTGTTGGACATGGAGTCGTAGTTGTTGTTGGACATGGAGTCGTAGTTGTTGTTGGACATGGAGTCGTAGTTGTTGTTGGACATGGAGTCGTAGTTGTTGTTGGACATGGAGTCGTAGTTGTTGTTGGACATGGAGTCGTAGGTGTTGTTGGACATGGAGTCGTAGTAGTTGTTGGACATGGAGTCGTAGTTGTTGTTGGACATGGAGTCGTAGATGTTGTTGGACATGGAGTCGTAGGTGTTGTAGGGCAAGGAGTTGAAGGTTGTGTTACACATGGAGTCGTAGGCGTTGTTGGGCAAGGAGTTGAAGGCTGTGTTGCACATGGAGTCGTAGGCGTTGTGGGGCAAGGAGTTGAAGGTTGTGTTACACATGGAGTCGTAGGTGTTGTTGAGCAAGGAGTTGAAGGCTGTGTTACACATGGAGTCGTAGGTGTTGTTACACATGGAGTCGTAGGCGTTGTTGGGCAAGGTGTTGAAGGCTGTGTTACACATGGAGTCGTCGGCGTTGTTGGACATGGAGTTGAAGGCTCTGTCGCACATGGAGTTGAAGGCGTCGAGCATGGGGTAGTTACTACCGCGCATGGAGTGGTTACATCGCACGGAGGTGACGGTGTCGCGCATGGTTCTGTTACTGGAGCGCAGGGCTCGTTTGCCGGATTTTGAGCAGCTGCAGGAAATTGACCTTCCTCAACACAGTTCGAAGTAACTACACAGCTTCCAGTCGACGGATCAAAGAATCTTGTTGGACTAGCACATGATTTAAGTTGACTTAAACCAGACTGGCATTCGTAGTATTGGGAGCACGTGCCAGGCACCATTATACGGCGCCCATTCTCTTTGCCATTACAAACAAATTTAGCATAGAGATCATTGTTGATGCCGGCTCTTGGCTAAAAAATTAATCAAATTTGTCAAAAGCACCCAATTAAACTCGATCTAAGCTTACCTGAATGGCAAAGCCCTGTACGCTTATGAATCCAATTAGGATAGTAAACAGTATTCCTGAAGTGCTTGCCATCATTTTCCAAATTTCACAGGAATACCGAGGTAAACGTCTGTATTGCTCTCGTTGATGCAAATGTCGTTTTGACACTGCCAAATTGGTAGCGATTGGGTCTTTTTATAAAGCAAGTACATTACATTAATGATTTCCAAATTTGAAACTATTGAAGATCGTAGTGTGGGCCATGTTGCTTGCGCATGTCAGATGAATTTTCTCGATTAAATTGAAGCGCTGCCTCTTTACAGCAGCAGTACTCATTCGTTATCAGTCGAGATCGCAAAAAGTAATATTTTCTGTTCGAAGGTAGCGGGTACCGGTACGTGTTATCTCTGTCGCGATCCATGTTTTTCAAACGGAATGACACCTTAGATGGCAATGATACAAACCGGAGCCATGAATTAAGGAAATTGAGACGTAATTGGTTATCAGCTTAAAGCTTTTCTTGTTTGCGCTCAATGACAGATATTTTGGTGATAAGGCTACAAAGAGTGCTTCTTGCCAAGATCATTGTCATTGGAATGAAATTAGTAGGCAAAAAATTGCTTGACATTTGTTTGACAAAGTCGGCGTATTTTGTCAAACAAATTTTGACATTCGTTATGAACCTTTGAACTTGATGTTAGCCCACCGTCAGTACAACGGTGGACAACACCTCTATATAAGGACAACTACTTGCTTATATAGACTATAGGGGTAAAGTTAAAGTGAAGGATAGCATAGCATTATCTTAATCAGACATTTCAGCCCATCATCCTTTTTTATTTCACTGCAATTCTCAGGCCCTTAAGACACATTACCGTACAAATTGACAGTTACTGGTTTTCTGTGAAAATAGAAAATTTAAAAACTCTTTAACTATGATTTCAGAAATTTCCAAATTCACAAATAGTAGCATCCGTGGAAGTGAACAGCGAGTCCGCCGGACCTGGTCCAGGAAACAGTTGTCGATAGCCGATTGCTACTTTTGGTGTAACTGGCACCGACTTCTTTTGATGTACCTAAATATATCAGAAAACTCGTTAAGTAAAAATGGGTGTTAAACTTCACTTTTATTGTATCGGACGATAAAATCAGAGTGACCAGTTTAGAAGCCGAAATAAATAGCCTAAATTAATGTCTATTTATCAACAAGGATAATTGGAGCAACAGAAAATGGGAAGACTATCTTACCAAAGCGTGCCTCTAAGGCCTCGGATCGGTAGTCCCAGTTTGTCTGGAAAGCAGAAATATTTTTAAGCAAAAATAACGGTTTAATTGCGTTGCGAAATTTCATGGGAAAATGGATTAAATGTTTCAATGCTTCTTTTAAGAAGATAACAGGCAAGAACAAGAAAAGCGAAACTTAAGTTAAGAAGATAGTAAACTTTATGAAAAAAAAGGAATTTTTTGAAAATATTGAAAAGTTTTTGAGAAATGAATGGTTGAAAATGGGTGACGTTTTTTTAAGTGTTTTAGGTCTTAACTTTTGGGCCGCTTAGTGCACAAAGACGATATTGAACACACGTATAAAGCATTACAAATGCTTAAATAATATTTTTGAGAAAAAGTTGTAATACTGCCGTTTTATTGCATTGTCAAAAAAAAACGCGAAAATTCATGAAAAAAATATGTGCCCCCCCTTTCCCTTTTCACCAGTCTTATTTGGACAAATCGTTAAAAAAAATCACACGTATCAGAAATTATTTAAAATTTTAAGGAAAATTATAGCGAATTTTAAAGTTTCAAAACCTTATTATATTTAACTTGAAAACAGAAAAGCATTTTCGAAACCTATTTTTTAAAATCTTCTCGGGTATTAACCGTAAAAGCGATCTTGGTCATATTTTGTTCAAGTACAAAAGGTACAAACGGAAAGTAACCTGTTGAAAAAAATTTAAATTGCTTTTCTAACCTACCGTTTTCGAAGCCCTTTTAAAAAAACAAAATAAAAAAAACATCTAATGCTAGCGCAGGTAGTTGCGCTGTTGGATAAAAGTCTAACGAGAACTAAAAAAAATTCAGAATAGTTGTTTTATGGATTTGAAATTTGAAAAATTAAAAAAAAAGGCCAATAAAAGGTATATCTCCCCGTCTAGCTCTCAAACGGTATAAAGCATAGCTTTGAAATAAATAATGGGCATAGTCCACCTCTTAAGATTTCATGTAAGGCCAAAGCAAACTTCGAATATCAAAACGTACGAACTCAAAAACGTAAAAATATTTTCGCAAACGATTTTTAAAGGTTGCTAGTCTGTTAACGGTAACAACGTTTAATTTAAATTTGGCTGAAGTATAAAGCGTTTACAACGCAAGTTTACTGCATTTAAAAAATTTTAATATGGCCGTTTCCAACCTTAAGCAAACGAAACCTATTAAAACAAACGAAATAGAAAACAGCACAGTATACCGTTTTCTCAGAAATCCATGTACGTAGAATTTAAGGAAAGTGGTCAATGGAACGCAGCTGATTGTAAAATTAAAAAAAAATCCTTACGGTAGTTGAAAAAAAATCTAAATTCCTGTTTTATGGTTTATAGATTTTAAAAATTGCAAAAAAAGGTAAAGATAACCTTTGTCCTTCCCTCTATTTTTGAAACGTAAAATGCAAACATTTTCAATATATACCGAACGTGGTCCATCTTTTGAAATAAGAAAAAACTGAAGCAGTTTTTAAATAGTTTATGGTTTTCTAGATGTACTTGAAAACACTTTAGCTGACTGATTAAAATGATGCTGCTAGCAAGTATGTATATCTATTAAAGGTCTGCATGAATGTACTCATTTCATCGTTTCAAACGTGTGCAGACTTCATTGCACCCTATTCAGTAAAATTATACGTTCAAGACTTGTATTTGAATGAGGTCCATGTCAAAAGAGACAGTTGCTGTACACTACTCTGTTAGCTTACACTAAAATAAGAACACTGTTTGGTTTCATGCGTTCACTTGGGTACTTGCTTTTAACAGAACATGCACAACTTTAACTCTTAAAAGACACTGAGTGCACTCATTTCAATTCGTGCACCCATTCAAACCAATTTCATTGGTATAAAATTCGCGTTATATTTTTCAGGTTTTTGTTTGCTCGAATTGACTCTTAAAGAATGAACAGAATTATATGAAATTTAAATCAATATATCTAGACCAGATAATGATTTTGACTTAAATATTAAGTTACGATTAAATGTACGTAAAAATACAATTTTTAGGTCCAAATTAAATATTTTTGAACAATCGTTCACTAAAAGGGGCGTGGCTAAAAACTTTGTATGAACGAAATCTGGAATAAAATCTCGTTTATCTAACCTGCAAATTTGTTTTTCTTATTCTTTCGCTATTACGTTTTTCTATAAAATTGGAGGTTTTTCTTCAATTGTGGCTCCAAATGTGGGCGTGGCCCAAAGTCTTGTTTGACACAAATATACAGGGTGTTTCAGTTAAGGTGGACAAAAAGCTAAGGCGTATATGTTGGGTCGAGACAAGAAAAAAATTGTATGGGAGAGGGGGTCTATTCCCCCCAGTTTAGCGGCGAGGGGCTATTTTCTAAAAATCGAATAAGCGGACGGACGTGGCTTATTCGATTCAGAATTCGGTCTCGATCACCGAACACCGAAAGTTTTAATAATTTAATGGTCTTTCATGGTGTGGTATAAGCTTGTGCCTTGTGGCAAGGTTATTTCAGGCAGACTTACTTACTTACTTACTTAAGGTGGCGCTACAGTCCGGGGTGGACCTGGGCCTCAGCCAACAAGCTTCGCCAGCCAGCTCTGTCTCTAGCTAGCCGTCTCCAGTTTCGCACGCGAAGTTGGCTGAGGTCCCCTTCCACTTGCGTGCGCCACCTGAGTCTCGGTGCTCCTCTACCGCGTCGTCCCTGCGGTGTGGATTCGAAGATTTTCCGGGCCGCTCTAGATGACCCAGCCATCGTAGACGTTGTGTTTTGACTCTTTTGGCTAGGTCGGTATCACTGTACAGCCCGTACAGTTCGATGTTATATCTCCTCCTCCACTCTCCGTCTATGCAGACGGGACCGTAAATCGTCCGAAGAATTTTTCTCTCGAAGCAGCCTAAAGTGTTTTCATCCGCCTTTGACAGGGTCCATGCTTCTGCACCGTAAAGCAGGACTGGGATGATGAGGGTCTTATACATGGACACTTTAGTTGCTCGAGAGAGGGCTTTGCTACTCAATTGCCTTCTTAGCCCAAAGAAACAGCGATTGGCAAGAGTTATCCTTCGTTTGATTTCAGCGCTGGTGTCATTGTCTGAATTGATAGCGGAACCCAGGTAGACAAAGTCCCTAACTACCTTAAAGTTATAGCTGTCGATGGTGATGTTTTGTCCAAGACGTCGGTGTTGGGTGTCTTTTCTTGATGACAGCATATACTTGGTTTTGCCCTCATTGACTGCTAAACCCATATTCGCCGCTTCCGTCCCAATACTCACGAAGGCTTCACTGACATCACGCTTTGTTCTACCGATTATGTCAATGTCGTCTGCGTATGCAAGTAGTTGAACGGACTTTTGAAAGATTGTAGCTCTGGTGTTGGCGCGAGAGTTCTGCACAATTCTCTCAAGTATGATGTTAAAGAAGTCGCATGACAGCGCGTCGCCTTGTCTAAATCCTTTTTTGACATCAAAGGGGTCGGTGAGGTCTTTGCCGACCTTGACGTTACAGCGTGAGTTTTCCATCGTCATCCTGCACAGACTGACGAGTTTGGCAGGGATGCCAAAACTAGACATTGCGCTATATAGCTCGTCTCTATAGATGCTGTCATACGCGGCCTTGAAATCGATGAAGAGGTGGTGTGTATCGATTTGGAATTCCTGGGTTTTCTCCAAGATCTGCCGCAGTGTGAATATTTGATCGATGGTGGACTTTCCTGGCCTAAAGCCACACTTAAATGTGCCTATCAGATTGTTGACAAACGGCTTCAGGCGTTCACACAGTACAGCAGAAAAGATCTTGTATGCGATGTTAAGAAGACTTATGCCTCTGTAGTTGGCACAACTCAGCGGGTCTTCTTTCTTCAGGATCGGGCAAACAATGCTGAGGTTCCATTCGTCGGGCATGCTTTCTTCCGACCATATCTTGCAGATGAGCTGGTGCATGCTCCTAACCAGCTCATCGCCAGCGGACTTAAAAAGTTCGGCAGCTAGGCCGTCTGCTCCGGCTGCTTTGTTGCACTTGAGCTTAGACACAGCTACTTTCACCTCCTCCAGGTCGAGTGGGCGGTATCGTTCGTATGCTTCGTCGGTAACGTCTTCGCCCGGGTTGAATGGTTCGTTCTGCCTGACAGCGGTATTTGGTTCGTCCTCGCCGTTATACAGTCTGCAGAAGTGGTCTTTTCAAATCCTCAGCACCGACTGCGATTCTACAACGATGTTCCCTTGATGGTCCTTACAGGCTTCAGTTCGAAGTTTATACCCTTGGCAGGACCTTTTGATCCTTTGGTAAAACTTTCTAACCTCATTCCTGTTGTAACATCTCTCTATCTCTTCAACCGCGCGCTTCTCGTGCTCTCTCTTTTTCCTTCGGAGAAGCCGGTGCTCCTCTCTCCTCCTCTGCTCGTGAGCTCGCGAGCAGCTCTAGTCCTTCTGTGCAGCGCCGCTTTGTATGATTCCTGTTTAGCTGCATTTGCTTGCCGGCATTCATCGTCAAACCAGGGGTTTCGTTATGGTCGCCGTGTGAAACCCAGCACTTCAGAGGCGGCGTCTCTGATGGCATTTTGGCAGTGTGCCACTGGCTATCAATACTTGATGCTGGTTGCATAGGACTTCGTAGAAGGTTTTGAGAGACTCGGTTGGAGAAGGACCTGGCGATCTCTTGCGATTGTAGTCGGCCGACGTCAAACTTCCTCACAGTATTTCCAATACTTGGCGCTGGTCGGGATATCCGCAGCCGTACCTTGGCTACAACAAGGTAGTGATCCGAGTCAATGTTTGCCCCTCGGAAAGTTCGGACATCCATGATACTGGAGGAGTGCCTTGCGTCGATCGCAATATGGTCAATCTGGTTGACGGTTGATTGATCGGGAGATCTCCATGTCCCTTTGTGGATATTGAGATGCGGGAACTGTGTACTAGCTACCACAACGTGTCGCCCCGCAGCAAAGTCGATCAGCCTGAATCCGTTATCGGAGGTCGTGTCGTGCAGGCTATGCTTTTCGACAGTACGACCAAAGATGCCCTCCCTTCCTAGCTTGGCATTAAAATCGCCTAGGACAATCTTAATGTCGTAGCTAGGGCACTAGATAGAACATATCTTTGGTCTCGTCATCTTTCTCCTCTGTGGGGGCATGTGCGCATATCAGGCTAATGTTGGCGAATTTAGCCTTGATGCGGTTCGTCGCGAGGCGCTCGCTTACAGGGTTGAAGCTCAAGACTTTTTGCCTAAGTCTGCCTCCAACAACGAAACCACATCCAAATAGGCGCTGTCTTTGATGCCGATAGCAGTCGCCGTAGTAGATGTCGCAGTTTTTCATCCTTCTTTTGCCCGGCCCGTCCCACCGCATTTCTTGGATGGCAGTAATGTCTGCCTTGCAGTCGTTAAGGGCCTCCGCTAGTTGCTCGGCTGCACGTGGTCTGTTATGGGACCTAACATTCCACGTGCAGATCCGGAGCTCGTTGTCCTTTTCTCGTTTGCATTGGTCGTCAACAGTAAATCCGTCCGAATCCGAGGCTTGTTTCTGCTTCGTGACTGGTGTTTCCTTACGTGGCCGGGAAGTCACCCCGACGGCACGACCCCCAACCTGGAGGACCAGATCGTTTGCTTAACTCTAAGGACGGAGAGCCGGATAGCCCGCTCCTTATAGACCTGAGCTCCGAATACGTCGTAGTAGCCCATATAAGGTGTTCACTAAGTAGTTCGGCCTGACTGGAACTATGGACGCCACCGTTGATTCCATCTGGGGAATTCCTCCGCTGCCGTCCGAATGCAAGGAGAAGTGCCTTAGTGGGAACACTCCTCCCCCCCTCTCTCGTCTGCTACCCCCAACAACCTTCCAAAGGGGTATTTCAGGCAGACATGTATTTTATAAAAGAACGAAGGATCAGGAATATTTTGATATTTAAATTTTGTTGGTAGGCACTCTATGACATTTTTTCCTGTAGATGGTACTAAATTGGACTTTTTCTTGGACAAAAGTAAGGTCTGTCTTATGCTGTCAGTTGAGCGTAGGCATACTTGCTTTTTCTGTTAATGTAAAAGACGTGGAAAAGTGTGGCATTCACATTTTTCAAGTGTTCGATTTTTTTGCGGCAGGTCCAACTTAAGTAGACCAAGTTATCTCATCTGTTCTCATTATTCCGCTCACATTGAAAAGCATTGTTCAAGTACCAACCCGATGACGTAAATGATAAGACGGTCGCCCCTTGGAATGTTAGAAGGAGCTTTTGAAAGGTGGGACCTCTTGTGCGATAGGCCGACAAAGTATAACGACTGCACAACGAGTCATGACGCAAAATTTATTTGCCAAATTGTGGTCTGGAAAAGCTGAGCTATTCTGAGTTGCGCGGAATTGACTGCTTTGGATGTGCACACGCTTACGGACAGCAGCGTTATGTTCGCAGATCTTGAGTTTCGAACAGGTCGCTCGAACCTTTTCGCCAAACTGTAAAGTGTCCTCTTGGAAGGAGAATTATGGCGTCAAATCCGCAAACTGCGCAGAATATTGCTCGACCAAATTTCATGGAGCGATTTCATAACCGAAAGCTTCATCATCAGTGTATACCTTTTCTGTCTTTCCCTAAGTCTTTTCCACGTGAATTATGATTGCTCAATGGCTACCCTATATATATCTATTGACATTCCTTAAAGAGAAAATATCTGAAGCCAATTTAGGTTCACAAAGTTTTATATTTAGGTGGGACTTGTGTACCCATGCTTGTTACTATTATAAGTTACATTTCGCCTTTATTTATTTCATCCTTAAAAATAAGGAGCCTTATATTAGACTCGTCTATTAAGCTAGACACTTCACATTGCAGGGCAAATCACAGGCCTCAGCAATTGGATTGTAGTACATCGTACTTCCACAGGTCTTTCGATATGAATGCCCACCCATACAGAAGTAGAAATCCGTACATGAGCTGGGTACAAGCAACATCGTTCCATTTGCCTTCCCACGGCACACAAACGAGCCGTACAGATCGTTCGGATCAAACCAATTACCGCAAGGTCCCGGCGATGGTGTCGGACATGTTGTGCACGGAGGCGGTGTAGGAATAACGCAGTCTGTGTTGTCGACTTCTACGCAGCTTGATTGAGCAACACACATTCCCGTTGCCGGATCATAGAAATTTGGACAAGATTGCTTGTACGTGTTACCATTAAAACATTTGTAATATTGGCTGCAACTTCCGGGTACTAAGAGTCTTGTTGCGTCCGGCTTGTTTTGACACACGTACTTCTCGTAGAGGGTATTGTCAACACATTCTCCAGACTTTGCCTAAAAAGTTATAAGCTATGTGAGGATCTATGTATCTGTGATGACAATAGTGTCATCTCACCGTTCTAGTTAACTTTGCTGCACTAGCCAATCCGAAAAGGATGACAAATATAATCACAGACACTCGGGCCATTCTTACGATACTGATGTTTGTTCCAGGTCTATTGCCCCGTTTTATATAGGACAACTTATGCGTCAGCCTGATTGTGTTCAGATCTCAGAAATGGTTTAGAATAATCAGATAATTTTTTTCGTTATCTGTGGTAATTTTTAATCAACAGCATGGTCTGAAATTAAAAACAGAAAAAAAAAACAACTCTTCGAGGGCTATCATGACTGGTGTTGACTAAGGCAAGTTGGGATTTGAAACAACAAAGAAGGTAGGCGGTGACATTGGCGATGGAATTTTTCGTTGTAAAGCGAGCAATGTATGTACAAGCAATTTGTATCTTAACGTAAAACAAAAAAAAAAATTACTGTCGGTTTTGTAAAAGCCCTGTAAGATCGGAGAGCAATTATATCTATCGTGCTTTTTGATAGATTGGAACTTGCTTGAAAACAAGTGTTGTGAATCACCAGCGAAATGTTATCTGGCAGATTTGGAATATAAGTATATGCACCTACCCTTATTTCGTTCCAAAAAAAAACCTTTTAAACATCATAAGGAAGCGCCTGACGCGTTAATTACCATAATTGGATAGTGCGACAAGAGCGATCTTCAATGTTAATCTGTTTCAATGGACTTGCACTAAAGATTCTTCACAGAGTCGAGAGATCGTTCTAAATCCTGGATCAAATTTAACATTACTTTTTTTACTTCGTTAAAAAGTGTAAGACAGAAGTGACAATAAGGATTGAGTTTTCAACCCTCTGCTAAGCCAATACTACTTTAACCTGGAATCAAATTGATTCAGAATTAAAGACTTTAGAAATTCTTATAAGTTAAGAAATTAATTTAAGACTTTGAATATCTTCGACAGTATATTGAATACTGAAAAAGGACACCAAAGAAAGTAGTCGATGGTTGAGGTGTTTGTAGAATATCCTCAAGATTAAGACTTATGCCCTAAATAAGTGCTCATCAAACATTTTCCATTAATTTACAGAATAAGACTCCCAAAAACACTCATTTATTAATTCCTGTTAGCAGGCTTAATGGATATTGTGTGACAAGAGCTATATACGTCTTAGATCACCGATTTGAGAAGAGTCTATTCACTTCTTCTCACAATTGTTGCTAAGTACTCTGAGAAAATTTTCAATTTGGTCGTCAACCTTAAACTTTGCCGAAAAAACTGTTTGTTTTGAAATAGCCTCAAGTTAATCAAAGAAGGAAACTTGGAAGTCGTCAGCGAAGGAAAGAGGACAGATCAATTCAGCTGTCAGATTAGCTTAATGTCACTACTAAAGGGTGATTTTTAGCTGGCTTGGTTTTGGCAACACTGGTTTTGACAGCTGACGTGTGTTTTGTACCTTGTGTCACTGTCAAACAGCTTCAGTTTGGTTTGCAATTTAACCATGGATCGTCTTACAAATGAACAACAAATATTAAATTTTACTATCAAAATTCGTGCTCGGTTCGAAATGTTCATCGCGCGCTGCTTCCATTTTATGGTCGGCGAGTTTGGTGAATAGTTAATTTCACGTTTCGGGCCGGTCAATTGGCCGCCTAGATCGTGCGATTTGACACCATTAGATTATTTTTTGTGGGGGTATGTCAAGGCTAATGTCTATAGGGACAAGCCCGCTTCGATTGACGCACTGGAAGCCAACATCCATGCATTCATTCGTGAGATACCGGCCGATATGTGTGAAAGAGTATGCCAAATTTGGACTCAGCGGATGGGCTACCTGAGACGCAGCCGCGGTCAACATTTGCATGAAATTAACTTTAATCATTAAATTGCAAGGTTCAAACTATCGATTCAAATAAATATTTCATTAATTTTTTCGAATTTTTTGTGTTTTTTTTTTAAAAAAAGTTCTCAACCTCTTAAAAAATCACCCGTTAGTTGTTTGACTTGTTTTATGCCTGCAAGCGCAATTCAATTTTGAGACATTTGGACTTTCTAACTATATCAATCCGTTCGTTTCAAAAAGTGAAGTGAATTGGGAGGAGGCGTCTTACTTCTACTAAGACGCTTCCTCCCAAAAATATGATGGGAGGACATCAACTGTCAAAAAATATTACATCAACAAACTAAGAGCGATAGTTTTACTTCTCAGTGAGTCCAAGAGTCTCACATCCATCGTGAGAGCCCGTATCGACATCAATCTTAATGCTACAGGCTTTAACGAGGCTCATCCGATCTATCCACAGTATGCACCAGAGATTAGACATTTTTCTGAATACCGTCATTCTTTGTAGCTTGAAAATTCCCTGGGCTTACCTTGGTGTGAATGAGCGCAGGCTTCGTTATTCCAGCTATGACAATATCAGCGACTCCGAATCCGAAATCTTTCTTGCTCTATCTTTGAAATGGGCTTCAAAATCTGTTTTGTGCTTTATTAAGGGGGAAAATCTTCTGGAAGGTTATCAGTCAGGCTAAACGCGCGTGTTTCATCCCTTCTCTAAAGACAGACAGACGCCTTTCGAAGCGCTATGGATCACATCTTATCTTATGGTCTTTTTGGTCGGTAGTCCGGAAGTGTGGGGAGCAATGTGGACTCTCCTGAAACTGTTTTCTTGACACACTACCCTCATCCATGGGTGAAATCGTTTTTTCTTGCGACATTTGGGCCGCTAGCATTTTAACTCCGCACTACTAAAAACGTTAATGTAGGGCCCTGTAGGCTAAATTGTCATCATAATTGTTATGAATTACTCAACAAGACATGTCGATCAATCAAAAAATGTTTTTGACCGGAGAAATAATGTACATCTTTCTTCAGTATATATAACATTTCCGGAAACAAGATTTCGATAATCGCCTTTCCGCTAATTTTATTCCGCTTGCAGTCCGTAGTCCGCTACAGTAAGTTGAAAGACGTAAGGAAAGATTAAATTTGAGTCCTTAATGGTGGTTGGCTGAATCAGTAGTTAATCAATAGCGGAAAATTATCAATTTTGTTTATGATCACTGAAATTTTTAAGATTTTTAGAGACAAGATCTATATTAAATTCCTTTTTTGTAGGTTTTAAGGCCTGCTTAAAGTTAGCAGTTCAAAATTATGTGCTGGTATTATCCTTTTCAACTTGGCAAAATGTTATCGGTTTGTTTTGTTATGCATGGTGTTTAAGTATATTTTACCCAGCCTAAAAGAAGGCCTTAAAATTTAACTCTGCGTACGATTGCTCGAGAAAAATAGGCAAGAAAATTTTGTATGAATTTGGGGGCTCGATTTTAAATCCAGTTGTTGACTCTTCCCGCTTTGTACATGGTTCCTGGCTTGGCTGGTAGATTTGCCAGACTCAAATAAAAGATCTGTTTCCACAGCTGGGTCTGCATTCTCTCACTACAGATGAGATCCTTAAATCAGAATTTCGATATTACTTGCTGTTTGCCAGACTCGAACGTTAGGTTTGAAACTTTCTGTCGGTTGGAGGTTTCCATTTCGTGCAAGGTATTTTGCCAATAATTGAACGTGTGTCTTATTTTGGTTTGTCATCAGATTTTTTTTTTTCGTGCAACGTATTTTGCCAATATTTGAACGTGTGTCCTATTTTGGTTTGTCATCAGATTCTTTTTTCGTTTTTTTTTTCAACCGCCACAATATAGAAAGGTCAGCAGAGTAGGTTCATGTTTTATTTTAATTTTTAGAGTTTCAAAAAAACTTTTAATCTGGGTTTTTCCTCTTGGCTGAATTTGAATTGTATATAGAAAATCAGTGAAAAACAGAAACTTTAGCGCACATCATTTTGAAGACATCTGACATAGCATAACTAACTTTTCTTTTCCATCGCTGATTTGCTAATACTTTTTTCCAATACTTACTTGTAAATGTTTGTTCGTTTGTCAACAACACGTCCCTGTTCGGCTCAATCAGAATTCACTTCGACATTCGAGCACTACATTATGTTTTATAGAATTCCTGCCAGGGGTAATGAATGTTCAGTAACCCAGGAATGCGGCCCGCCCCGTAGTTGGAAGCTAAGAACAAGGTACATGCACTTAGTTCAATTTAATCCTTGACCAGCTCAAAGCTTCCTAAAGTTGGTGGCAAAGTATCGCGAAAGAGGAAATGACCATTTAAAAACCCTTTTCGTGACAACCAACTCATGAAATTATGGTGACGATGTTACTAAACATCTTTTTGACGAAGCGCTGAAACAAACGTTAAATTGTAGGACTAGATGTAGTTTTTTTTTTACATTATTTGACCATTTTAAGGCATTATTTCATTGACTTCTTGTTGCAACAAATAGCACTAAGTGCCACACAGCGTCAATTCGGCGCTATTTAAAAAAACTATTTAAAAATTTGCTTTAAGACAATTTAATTTCACCATTAATCAACAACAACTCTAGGCACAACCAGCCAGCTCTGGCCAATCGCAGAACTTCATTTTGGCATTGAAGTGCAAATCTCGTGGACATTCTCCTACGAAAGCCAAACCAGACTCGCACGTTAGAAACTGTCTGCAATTTCCGGCACGTGGCAACAGAGTTCCGGATGTGATGCCTTCGCAAGCCTCAGCACTGTCCTCATCCATGACTGCGTATACGATAGCTTTGTTTTCCTTTTCTACTTCAGCTTGAGCAACCTGAGCGCCTTGAGCATTAATAGAATTATTTGCCCCTACATTGGTGTTACCAACAAGGACATTGCTGGAACCACTCACAATGTTAACGTCTGACAATATTCCCGTATTGTTGAGGTTAAGGTTTGCGTTTCCAATAAAGATTCCGGCATTGGTGTTGCCCAGATTTGTGTCACCAATATTGACGTCCTTGGTGTTTCCCTGGTCATTAGCGTCCACCACAATACCCGAGCTACTAACGCTGATGTCAAGATTTTCGACAAAAGGCTTCTTGTGTAGCGGGAGTCCAGTATGTTTGATAGGTATAACCTTACCGTTGCCAACTAGATTACCGCCAACGACGGTGTAGGCATTTGAGGAGCCAAGGTTTGAGTTGCCTACCTGCACGTCCTTGCTGCCGAGCACAATGTTTGCATTGGAAACTGTACCAGTGTTGTTGAGGGCTATATTAGCATTGCCGATAAAAATACCTGAGTTGTTTTGGCCAAGTTCGGCATTGCCGATGGATGAGTTTTGGGCTTGGATTGCAATGTACGACGGCTTGGCTTGACTGGATTGGCCACTAGCGACGTTAATGTAATTCTCGCTTCCTACCTCTGTATTACCGACGATAAGATTGCTGCTACCGCTGACTAAATTCAAGTTATTCACATAGCCGTCGTTAACAAGGTCTAGGTTTGCATTGCCAATAAATACGCCATCGTTTGCCTCTCCGAAATTGGTGTTTCCAATTTCAGCAGCAGGCTCTGCTTCGGATGACATAGCTAGGGCACCCTCGATACACTTCGAAGCGGAAACTTCAACACACGTTCTCACTGATGGATCAAAGTGACGTACACCACAGGTCTGTTCAAAAGCCCTGTTTTGCAGACAAGCGTAGTACTTTGTGCAGCTTCCTGGTGCAGCGAACATTGCTCCGTTGGCTTGACCATGGCACACGGTCTCTGCGAAAACGATTGTTTCCTGTGGTTTAATCTTATGAGATTGCTTCTGCTTCTTTTGCTTGTTTTTTTCAATGGCAGGTTGAGGCTTCACAAAACAAGTGGATTTTTCGGCAGGGATACACGATCCGCTGTCAGGATTAAAGTGAAGTCCCTCCTTGCACGACTTCAACATTGGCTTACTTCCCAAGCAGACATAGTAGTCACCGCAACTGATCTTTGATGGAACAAATGCGCCAATAGCCTTGCCTGTGCAAATAGTGCTTTCTACAATAATCGGGGTTTGCGGTACTGGTAGGATTGGGGTTTCGGGCTCGACCACGGGTGCGGTTTCAATGTGTTGCCCTGGTACGCATGATGATGATGATTGTTCAATGCAAACCTGCCTGACTGGATCAAAGTGCAATTGAACACCACAGTCACTTAGAATTGCCATGCCATTAAGACAAATGTAAAATCTCGAACATTCGCCAAGAACTGGAAGCAAGGTGCCATCTAGCTGGTCAGCGCATGGCAGCACTTGTGAAGCTCCAACAGAAGCCGATTGGGTGGAGTATGCTCCACACAGAACAAGCAATCCAATAAAAGCTGTGGGCAAAGAATTATTCATTAGTTAAGGATTGTTCTAAAGGACCCTTTGCAAAATCACACTTACCTTTCATATTGGGAACTCTATATTATGCGATGAAACTATGACATGAACTTCATTCTACAGTTGCTTTTATAGGACGCAATCTTTCGATCGTCACCTTCATATCTCTGATAGTTAAGATCGAATCTTAGGTCTAGTAGTATCTGGAAAATGTTTTAGGCACAACAAGAGGCAGTCTTTTGCAGTTTTGTTCCTAGGAAATTTATCATTTGCCAAATTTCCATTAACAAATTGGTAGAGAGATCTTTCGATAAGGTCTTTGGAGCCACACTTATTCTTAGCATTTGGTCTAGTTAACGATTGTGTTGCTACTGATTGGGATCAATAAAGATGCTTGATATGATCAAAAGTGAAAAGACACATTCAAGAGACACGCAAGGAAAATTGAAAAAAAAAAACAATCACAGCGTGTGTTACTAGGATACTTATAGAAGCTAAAAGTAGTTTTTTACTTTAGTTTGTAGTGTTTTCAGTAAGAGCTACTCCATCCCATATTATTGGTAAGAAATGGTGAGGAGAGACCACTGTTGCAACATAAAAATCTTCGAGATTTTCTTTTCCAATACCCTTATCCTTGAACGCATACGTTACATTTAGGATTTGGCGGGCGGAAAAACTAACCTACAAATTAAAAAATATAGTTTTTCTAGGATGTCTGTCAAGCGAGAAACTAATACCTGTCAAATGTGTTCAAATCATGGAACCACCGATATCTGCACGTAAACGACCCACAGAAGTGGCGACCTTGAGGTGCCTCCCTGGTAATAGACATCCTAACTGAACTTAACCCAATGGACCAGTAACTTTTCCTACCTGGAACCATGTTGCACTCCAAGTTATTGAATTTTAAGGAAGGCAGCCAAAGCAAACTCATCAAAGTGTACACTGCTTTCTATTTTCACCACCGCCTTACATGTATGAATGCTGCGACTCAATCAAAAAACTATTGCTGGATCTGCTTCTTATGGGAAGCTCCAGCAGTCGTTCCAGGGTTTTTAAGCACATAGATTATTTTTCATTTCATTTTTCATTTCATTTAGAACTTTATTTCATTTTAAATATCTTAAAGCTAATACAGTAGTATAAAGTAACAAAGTTAAAGAAAAGGTATAATAAAGATTCTTAAAGATATAAACTGAAACAGTTAAGTACATTCAAATGTTTGAAAACAAGAGGCGAAAGTACTTTACAAAGCATAAATAATTTTATTTTATTTAGTTGTCGATGGGGAGCAAAATATACAACTTAAAAAAAAGAAAAGAAAAAGCAATAAACAGGTAAGAAACAAAATAAAAATTCAATAGATCAAGTAATAAAGGAGAAAAAAGGATACAATTTATAAAGAAGAAATTATATTAATGGGTTCAGAAGATTTTCAATGAGATCATAACTAAATTGGAAAAGCCAATGTTTGATATGTTTAAGGTAAGTTGTTTTTGTCCTTACAGATCTTAAATTATGAGGTAGCTTATTAAACATCCGAGGAGCAGTTACATTATAGTTTTTATCTTACCAAAAAATAGTTTTTTTTTTATATTGGGTACAAGTACGAGACTTCTATTGTTGATCCGCAAATTACGATTTTCATAAACTCTCGGGGAGTTATATCCAGATTTTTCAAAAAATATTTTTAAAACTTTGTAATAATACAGGTGCCTTAAAGGTAGAAGATCTAGCCTCTTAAACAACTCAAAACTGGGAGTTAGCCGACTAACTTTGCACAATATACGAATTGCATGTTTTTGTTTAACTAGTAAAGGCTAGTTATTGACGTGAGTCCCACCCCAACATGCTATACCATACTGAAGTTTAGATTTTAGAAGACCATTATAAGCCAACCTCAAAACTATCAAGCCACAGTATTGGCTTAGATGGTATATTTGTCTTATAACATTATTCGAAAAGTTTTTATACCCCATCCCATAGGATAGGAGGTATATTAAGTTTGTCACATAGTTTGAAACACGGTAAAATAATAATGGTAGACCCCCAAGACCTTAAGGTCATATGATCGAGACCGAATTCTGAATCGAATGAGCCATGTCCGTCCGTCCGTATGTCACATGTTTTTAGGCCTTAACTTTTGAGCTAGGGTGTTGAAACTTCGTACGTAAGGTTCGCGTCATGCGAAGCAGTACAAGTGTAAACATTTTTGAAATCCGCCGAAAGACACGCCCACAATCGGTCTTAATGTGCAACTACCTCTAGAGTTTTGAAAACTGTAAGACGTTCTAAAAGGCTGAAATTTGACACTTAGCATCTCCTAATGAATATAAGACACAAAAAAGACAAATTTAATTGGTAAACATCCTCCAGTGGGCGTGGTATCTATTTTAAGGGTAAAGTTTCAAATGCAGTTTACTCAATATTTTTGCTCGAAATTGAAAAAAATTTGCGGAATATTTTATGCAGAAAACGTTTAGTTCTAAATTTTGTTCATACAAGACTTTGGGCCACGCCCACATTTGGAGGGAGAATTGAAGAAAAACCTAAAATATTCCAGAAAAACTTAATTTCGACTGGCCTTGAGCCTAATTTAGGGAAGCATGAAACAAAAAAAGTAGTGTTTAGGTAAACGAGACTTCAGTCCAGATTTCGTTCATATAAAATTTTTAGCCACGCCCCTTTTAGGGGTCGATTTTTCAAAAATATTGAATTTAAACCAAAAAATTGCGTTTTTAAGTACATTTAAGTGTAACTTGGAAATATCTGTGGAAGTATCTTATAATTAATAGTTTGTAATTAGGGGCGGTTGGACGTCTTTTGCAAACCCTTTTCAAAGTTTGCATTACTTATAAAATGTCAAAAAAAAGCTTTGCCATCAGCATTTTACAATGGGGATCCGTAAAACGGACTGTTCAATATTCAACGGTCCGTTTTACGGACTGTAACTTCTGCGTACACACTGTAGCACTCACTCACTGGTTTAAAATCAGAGTATGATTTGACCAACTGATATTATAGTCTAAGGTAACACCTAAGTACTTAAATGACTCAACGCGCTACACTGCAAAGCTATTATCATTGCAGGAAACTTCAGGGTTAAATGTGATTGTATGGCTTTTGTGAATACAAGTTTCCAAAAGACTAAATCTCATGCAGTTCGGCGAATGATAGTATAAAGGTAAGCTGTTACCAATAATTCCCTTAATGTTGAAAATCATGAACTTCGTTTTATCACTAATGACCAATCTATGCTCTTTGAACCATCATTTCTAAGTCATGATTCATGGCAGAAATAAGGTTAAAATAATTCTTGCTACAATAGGTCAAGGCGGTGCCATCGGCAAGGGCTGTTATATTTCCCGAAAAGGGCTGTACGAAAAGAGAGTTGACAAAAATCAAAAACAAAATTGGCCCCAAAGCAGATCCTTGCGGGACACCTATGTTTATGACATTAACATCACTCAAACTACTACCAACCTTTACTTTTTGACAACGATTTTTCAGGTAGGAAGAAAACCAATCATGAATAAATCCTTTAAACCCCGCATTGAATAATTTGCTTAGCAAAATATTATGATCTACCATGTCGAATCGAAAGTCTTTGTTATGTCAACAAACAGAGTTGCTGGAATTTCGGATTAATTAAGACTGTTATGAATTTCAATGCACAACTTCAACAGTGCGTCCTCAGTAGATCTTCCATTGCGAAAGCCAAAGTGGGAGTTACTTAAAAACTTTGTTTTGTCTAAAAAGGACAGCATTCTAGATTTGATACCTTTTTCAAAAACCTTTGCAAAGACATTAGAAGTGAAAGTGGGCGAATTATTCACATCCGCAGCATCCCTTTTTTTGTGCAAAGGTATAACAACCGCTATTTTCAGTAAATCTGCAAAAATACCTTTTTGTATGCTTAGATTGAATATGTGAGATAAATCATCGGACACAAGAAAAGATATATTTTTAAAAATATTGCTTAAAATATTGTCTCACGAATTAGAGCTGGTTTTTTTCAGTGACTTTATTATATTATGTATTTCCAGAGGTGAAAAAAAGTCAAAGAAAAAACTTTGCCTTTGAAACGGATCAGAAACAATTGCGTCATAGCACAGGCAAGAGGAGCTATAATTCAAAGTAGTGTCTCTAATAGTATTTGTAATATTAGCAAAGAAATTATTAAATATCGTAGCAACTTCCATAGGCTCAGATACAACAGTATTATTTACACTGACTACGATATCATCATTCGATTTGCTTGTATTCAATATTTGATTGACGATCTCCCATTCTTTTTTTGAATTGCCCTTGTTTTGAATAAACTTATTGCAAAAGTAAGCATCTCTTTGAAGAGGTACAAGAGTTTTCAGTTCTCTTGACGAGTTTACATACCTTCTTTTCAATTTTTTGAAAATTCAAAAATTTGAAGGTAATGTTAACAAAAACTTTTTGTTGACTTTCAACAACAATAAAACAGTAACAAAAAAAAAAACTAGCAAAAAAATTGACATTTTGAACAATACCATTGTCAATATGAAAAAATTACTTTTGTCAGTTCTTTCCATTTCTAGCTTTAATTTTCATCCAATAACTAAGCTGGGGGTGTGCCAAATTTGGGTTATTTTGAGCGGGATCCTTTATTTATATAGTTTCTGCGGAGTCCTTTTTTCGTATTTTGGTTAATCGAAGCACTTTGGAAAAATAAATTCCTCAAAAGTCTCAAATTAGGTTTGATCTCGCAACCAAGTCTTTTAATCGGCGGTGCCAGGCTTCAACGCTTTGCAAGGTCCTCGGAAATATTTCCGTTTTTCTCTTTGGCAGAAAGGAGAAAAACTTTGGCAGCTTCGTACAACCTTTTAGTTCTTAAATTTTTTATATACCTACACATGAAACATGATCAAGTTTTATTCTGTGGTGGTGCAAAGATTAAAAATATTGTAAATATTGTAAAAATATTCAACTGGACATATTTAAGCTTATTTGCATAACCAGTATCAAGAGTAATTCGAGATTTTGGTTTTGAGGTTGTTTTATTCAGATTATATTTTTCCAGATTTTGGTTTTCTTGATATGGAGGTAGACCCTTGGTACACCCTGGACATATTTTCAGCCTTTAAACCAAATAAGCGATTTTCAAATAAAAGTGGGTGTAGATAAGAATCAACCTCCTTTGCCAAGAAAACTTGAAGAATTAGAACGTCCACCATAAACCTGATATTATACAAAGTAATCAATGGAAAATGATTTTTTGTAATCAACTTTCGCTCGAGAAATTCGCCTGATCTTAAGATAGCATGATGCAACAGAGCATGCAGGTTGCATAATTTAGGTCACCATATAAATACCTTGCGCTAAGCAAGAACTTATTCAGAATTGATCCGACATCAAGTCACTTCAGTAAACGAATCTAAGCAATCATGAAAGTAAGATATTCCCAGCTAAGTTTCATCGACTTAAATGTATCAATTGAAATTTTATCCATTAGGTCCTTATCTTCTTCGCCCTTGTTGCCCTTGCAGTCGCTTCAGCATCAGTCATTGGACCACTAGGTGGAGCTGTTGCTGTTGGCCATTTGGGAGTGCCTGTAGCTGCTGCCGTTCCAGTTGGATTGGGTGGAGCTGTTATCGCTGGTCATGGACTTGGTCTCGGCCTTGGTCATGGAATCCATGGCATCCATGGTTAATGTAAAGGAGTAACGTAAAACCGTTTTGAATTATGTTTATAATGTAAATAAATATCTTTAACCGTTTTCTCTAAAACTTTTGTGTTTGCTGTCAAAAATATAATAATTTCAAAATGAAAAAAGTGCACATAAAATTGCAAGAAAATTCTGTATAAGCCATTGCGTCATATACTAGACACTGTGATCATCTAAGAGACACTGTGATCGGAAGGGTTTAAAATTTAGTCTTTGCTGTAGGGATTGAGCACCCAATCAGTACAACTATTTCTGCGATCCTTGTACCCTATTGGTGCAGCACTAACGCCCATAAACTTGATGACGTTCCTGAGGAAATGAATACACAGGCTTCTTACTACATACATATATATATTTTTTACGGTTGTCTAAAGCCGGGCTCGATATTTGTCGTTGAATCTTTTCCATCGTGATGCGGCTGTCGTCAGTCTTGTCGTCGTCACTCGGGACGACTGCACTTTTATCGAACGAAAGGACCGATTTTTTTCAGCTATTTTAGTTCAACTGTTTTCCGACACCTTATATACCAGCTGCAATGATTATTACATAATATGCCTCAGGGAGGTCGGGTCAGGATTTTACCCTTTTTATGCCTCACCCCTAACTTATGTAGGCTAGGCACTAAATTTGTCACAAAATTTCTATTATTGTGAATAATGGAAGTACCCCCAAGCCCTCCTAAAGGGCATATGATCGCAAGCGAAGATTGTAAGCCGACTTAGCCATGTCCATCCGTCTGCCTGTGTTTCACATGTTTTTAGGGCATAAAAGTTATGATGTTAGGTCCCGCAGCTGTACAATTGTAAAAATTTTTAAAGTCCGCCCATTGACACGCCCACTTTACTTGTAAAGAGTGAAATTTCAAATCAGCTGCTGGAGGTTGAATGTTTGTAAACAGAAAGTATAAGTAGCCAACATTTTACATTTGACACTGAAAAAATATCCAAAAGGTCTGTCGTTGGGCGTGGCTGCCTCACGAAACTCAAATTTTATTGACCTTTTATTCGATACATTTGTGGGAAATCGAAAAAACTGTTGTTTTTTTTTATATATTTTTGGCTACATTTGGAGATAATGACCTGTTTTCAGACGCCCAAAAAGAGAAATATCAGAGAGAAAGAAAAAGGGGTGAAAATAAAAAAAAATTGGCAAAGTAACCCTACTTTTATTTGAAAATTTCACATCAGCTATTAAATCAACGGGATACATCTAGGATCAATCTCCAAAACCATTATCTCGAAAGCAAAAAACACGAATACCTACCTAAAATCTCGAAAAATAAGTTCTCGATGAAAATAATTCGCATAAAACACAATGTTTAAGCAAAATGTGTAAATTCGTTGACCTAAGGTGCCTACTGTTTGCGGGTACCTTTTTTCGTTTTAAATATTTTACCTTTAAACAGCAAACACAAAAGTTTTAGAGAAAATTAAGAAAATGGATTTATTTACATTTTAAACATGATTCAAAACGGAATTTACATTAACCATGGATTCCATGGATTCCATGACCAAGACCCAAACCAAGTCCATGACCAGCGACAACAGCTCCACCCAATCCAACAACTGGAACAGCAGCAGCTACAGGCACTCCCAAATGGCCAACGGCAACAGCTCCACCTAGTGGTCCAATGACTGATGCTGAAGCGACAGCGAGGGCAACAAGGGCGAACAAAATAAGGACCTGAAGGATAAAATTTTAATTAATACATTTAAGCCGATAGAACTTAAATGCAGGGATAAGTTCTTACTTTCATGATTGCTAAGATTGGTTGTGACTTGATGTTGGATCAATTCTGAATTACTTCTCGCTTGCGACCAGGTATTTATATGGTGACCTAAATTATGCAACCTGCATGCACTATTGCATCATGCTGTCTTAGACTCACGCGTATTTCTGCAGGGAAAATTGCAAAAAGACTCAATTTTCTTTGATTTCTTAGTAAAAATCAAGTTTATCGTGGGCGTCATAATAGATCAGTATGCAAATTAATTCATTTTAATTGTTGGGTCTCTTCAAGACTTTAGATTCGAAAGCTCAAAGAAAGACACATTACTCTGCAGTGCAGAGGGGACTAATAAAGTGCATGATATGTATTATCGCAGATACTTATTATCGGTGGTTTCTTGTGGAAAGATTTATAGTTCTTTAATACGAGAACTTATTCAAGAAGGCTGTAATTATTTTGCCGCTTGCGGGCAAGCATTCTATATAAAATTATCCAACATCACGAAAAGATCAGGGTTTTGCAGGCGTTGGCCTCAAGGATTGTGTACCTTATATCCAATTTGCTTAACTGCTTTGTCAAACAATTGAATGGATGCACAAGAGATTATATAGATACTTATATGATATAGATATAGATCTGCCGTTAAGGTCCCAGCGAATTAAGAATACAGTTCTTCTTCCGCGATCGATTGAATCTTTTAAATTTGTTGCTTGTTTTCACAATTTTTCGCATAAGTTTATGGGGTTACGATAAAATAAAAGTTGAGAGATTTGAACGTCGCAGCTCGATTATAATTTTTTTTTTAAGGATTTCCTGAAAAGGCTTAAATAGGCCATATTAGCTTAAAGGTTTAACCAACCTTTACCTACACTTTATTGATTTTATCTTCCTAGAGATAAAACAATTACTTTTTTTGACACATCGTTACGTTAGCCCGTTGTTGCAAAAATGAAGCTTTACGAGTGAGCTATTCACCTTACGAGCGATGCCCACAAAAACTGAGGCGGTGTCGGTGTTGTGTTAATAGGTGATGGCAAAATTGTGAAACTTTGATATTTGGTTTAAAAGCCAAAATATCTGCTTTAAAAGAAGCAATCAAGATCATGGGAGTATCTGTGGTAATCATCGAAAATAGTCAAAAAATTGAGCAAGCCTAAATTTTAGGTTCATCGCAACGGCAACTAGTTATTACAGAGAGCACTCTTTAGAGGAGCTCGGTACCTAAAAAGGTCCCTTAAGGATATTTTTCTTTTTGACATTTATGTAAGTCCTCATTAAAAAAAAAGCTAATTGACACTTGCAGCTCAGAAGAGCCATCGCCTGAACTCTCTTACAATCATGCATGCTCTGTGCGTTACAGGTGTTTTTACACACATGAAACGGACCTACAGTTCTTTGCCAATTCCAAACGGCAAATTGAGAGGTCTCTCATGACAATTCATACTCTAGGAGGGTCTGTCGGTTCCTTGCGGAGGTGAAAAAACTCCTATTGCCTCGGTGGGGACTCGAACCCGGGACCCGTACACAGTGGTCCTACATACAATGCACCCCGGCGCCCACAGGTACTCATTATGTAGGTTTTTTTTATTAGTAAGTTCTTCTTTGTGCCTCTTCGGTCGTCCCTACTGACAGAAACTTGCTGTAAAAAAATGTTTAGACTTGCATGCGTATAACCCACCGAAAAAAATGTTCGAAAGAAGGAAAAGGTGCACTTTTTTAGGGTAATATGGCAGGGGAATCACCTGCTCTCTAGGCAGTCTTGCGTGCATTTTATAACGATTTTAGTGATACAGTTAATAAGCAGTTTTCGCTCTTAAGCTGTAATGATAGAAGGTAAGATACGGCTTAGGTAAGATGCGGCTAAGGACTGATTTGAAGGGCATTTTTTCTGGTTTCGATTTCTTTTTTGCTTAAAGATGTGAACGGAGATGCTTAAACCAAAAAATGCTAAAAATATTTATAAAATACAAAGTTAAAAGCTTATCACACAATCTTCCAGGTCCGACAGGTTAAATCTATAAAAGCGAATAACTAGAATTCTGACCGGAAAATCTTCGAATCCACACCGCAGGGACGACGCGGTAGAGGAGCACCGAGACTCAGGCGGCGCACGCAAGTGGAAGGGGACCTCAGCCAACTTCGCGTGCGAAACTGGAGACGGCTAGCTAGAGACAGAGCTGGCTGGCGAAGCTTGTTGGCTGAGGCCCAGGTCCACCCCGGACTGTAGCGCCACCTTAAGTAAGTAAGTAAGAATTCTGACTTTAGCAGAAAAACTAAATTTAAAACAAACCTAGGCCAATAACAAGAAAAATTACGCCTCGAAATTTGACATTTTCCCAAGTTACCAAGGTTTTGCCGTGAAGAACAATTAAAATTTCGTTTCGTCCCTGCCTCCGCCATGACTTATCAATGAGCGGACGAGGGCAGTTGCTCATACGCCTGTACACTCATAAAGTCCGTAAAAAAAAACCAGAACCCATACAATGGCAATTTTTTTATATGTACGGTTTATTTGGGAAATTTTTGAAAAACAAAGAATGAAAAATATGTTCCGGCTAAAGTTAAAGGAAATGCTAAAATTGAATTTTGGTTCAAAGTCTTAGAACTGCAGTTTTGAGAAATTTTCGAAAAAAATCATGAAAACAACTTTGTCCCCACCATCATCTCAGGATCATCTGTTTTGAAAAAAAAAAAAAAACAAAAAACATATCAAGAACTATTTTAAGATTAAGGGAAAACAATAAAAAAGTTTGAATACTTATCGAAAACTTATCGAAAACAAAAACATTTCAAAAACCATTTTCCAAAATAATCTGGTATCAACGGTAATTGTAACGAAATTTTATTTGTTTATGAAATGTGAGAAGAGAATTCAAAACACTTTTAAGATCCTCCAAAATTGTCGTTTTTAACTTAAATTTTCTTAATGGATCTAAAAAGCAAATAAAAAAAACACGCATTTATTACCGCTAACTAAAAAACCTGTGCCCACAGTATTGGAAAAAAACTACCATTGCTAGCGCTAAGTACCCACTTGAGAATCAAAAAAAAATCAGTATTCGAATAAAGATTTTGATCAGGCGTTCTAAGAAAATTAAGCTAAAAAAATGCAGAAAAAAACCCATGTCCCCAGACTGTCTCGCTAACGGTAATACCTACCGTTTCGAAAAATATCACAGACATAGACAATTGTTCTTCGGAGTTTGAAAGAAAAACATAGCTGGGCGACATTTTGTATGGTTTTCGAGATACGCTTTATACCGTTTAAGTTGCTCTATAACTTCTGACCTTTTTATCTTATCAACTAAACAACTTAACGCAAGCACAAACAACTCGAATAGCTACCTATAATATGTTAAGATGTTGAAAACAAAAAACATGTTTGTAATTTTTTTCAAGTTTAAATAAAAAAAAACATTTTTCAATAAATATTATGTAAGCCAAACAAATGAGTTCAATGAAAAATCAAAAAAAGCCGACGGAAAACCGCTCCGTATATGACTTCATACCCGACGGTCTTTTTTCAAACACTGGATTGAAATTTACTTTCCTTTTTTCCTTTTAACTTATATTAACTTAGATTTCAACTTAACTTTAACAAAACCCGTTAGGGAAATACTTTTAAATACTTTTTTTACTTTTAATGCTTTTAAAATTACTTCTTAAGATGCACATCTTACAACAGCTTCTGGAGACCCATGTGAAGTGATATTTGCAGGATTTTTGAGAACCTGTACTTATTACATACGTCTTTCATAACACACTTGTTTACTAATTATATATGAACTCATAATAGAGTATAATAATTATTAAGGCTGTTGCAAGCTTAAAGATGCGACATTTTGACTAGTAACTGTGTTAGAAGTCTTTGAAGAAAAGAATTTCTTGGTGAAGTCCAAACTGAGCCTTTCTCGGTTACAACCAAGAACAGGACAAATATAAGATAAAGAAGTTGTCTGAACGCTCTGACCTGGTTGAACAAAACTTGATTTTGTTTTAAGGGTCAACTGCTTTGCGAGAAAGTTCTCGAAAATGTATAAATTCCTCAAACAATGACAGGGTCTCATGATGTAATGTTTGGAATCCCAAATCAATATTTTGACGATGACTAAGATCACCGAAACATGACATCTCAATATCGAATTAGACTGAAAGCTTCTGTAGGAAATTGTCGATCCTAATCTTATCGTTGGCAATGTTGTTCCTGTAGGTTTCCCTTTTGTGGTTTTAAGAAAACGTTATTTTTTAATCAGTCTAAGTTAAATTTTCTGTTCCGAAGTGTGTCAGTTGCTAGAAATCTCTCATCGTGACTAACTAAATAAATCATTGGGTCTTCTTTTTTGACATATAAATGCATGTGAATCGCATCGTAGACAAGGTAGTTACAGTTCGAAGCTTGAGTAGCTAAATCGAGAAAAAACCACGATAAATGAAAGGTAAGGCCTTAAAAAAAATCATTTATATTAAGGCTAATTTGTTGAATTTTTTTCATAGGCCTTGAGGTTTTAACGATATTTTCTGCCGTAGTGGCCTTGACAGCAGCTGATGGAGGAAGAGTAAGATTAAGGACTTTTTTCACCAGTTGATTTTAACAATAAAATTTTCTTAGATCTCTATCTCTGTTGATCTTCAGAGTCAGTGTCTTGGAAGAGAAGATGGAGTTTTCTTACCCGTCCGGGGCAGCTGCACACAATATCTGGTATGTATTGAGGGAACTGCTGTTTTACGAACTTGCGGCAATTACCATTTCGATGCTCGTCGATCAGTATGTGATCTTCCAGCAAACGCAGGTTGCATAAGTTTTGGACCCTTTCCCTTACCAATAGCTGAGGTGGTATGTTTTGGCAAAAATGATGGCTCTAGAATTGCGGTGTCAGGAAGCAAGAACAAATTCTTCTTCTGTATGCATGGCAAGGCAGCTTTGCACAACTGTGGCACACTTCTGTTCGATGAGCGCAAGCAGAAGTGCGTTGTTGAGATCGAGCAACCCCAACTTGTTCCACAGACAGAACAACAACAAAATCCGGAGCCAGAGCCAGAGCCACAACTAGAGTCGCAACCGGAGCCCCAACCACACCCCACACCTGAAGAGTCGCCATGTGAAGGAGCTATCAACGGAGCTCGCCTACCCGTTCACGGAAATATCCGACAATACTATTTGTGCATAAACAACCGACCTTTCCTTAAAAACTGTGGCAACATGTACTTCAATGCAGAGGCTTCAGCATGTGCACTGATGCCAGAACAGCAAGACACCCCATCTATTAAAGTTCCCCCAAACCAAACAGACAACCAGGCTGTTTTACCACCACAGCAACTGCCGGGCAAGGACGATCTAATGGTGCAGAAACTTTGCCAAGGTAAACGGCTTGGCGCGCGAGTTGCTCTTCCTGGCTCCTGCACAGAGTACTACATCTGTATGGGCCAAACGGCTATTCCGAAAAGTTGCGGCAACTTGCAGTTTAATCCGATTAATATGGCATGTGCCGAGCCCAGCAGTGTTCGATGCAAGGCTCACGCTAATGGTGTGATTTACGGTGCTGCTGATTCAGTTGCGCAACCAGATTCAACATCAGCCGAGATATGCCAAGGTCGTCGTGATGGCATCTTTTTATCTGCTCCAGGCAAGTGTTCGGAGTTCTATTTTTGCTTCAAAAACAAGAGCTATCGAAAGACTTGTGGCCCCAAGCGTCACTTTAGTCCAATAACATTGTCTTGCGTCGAGTTGGAGGAGTCCAATTGTGTTGAACCAGTACCAGCGGCGCCAGCAGTTCAAGTTCCTGTCGTGGCAGCCAACAGCTGCTTAACTCGAGCCAATGGTGCTCTTCTGAGACATCCATCGGTGTGTGGAAAGTTTTTGATATGCGATAATAATCGTGCAGTTGAGATGGATTGCCCCGAGGGATTACATTTCAATACAGAGCTTAACGTTTGCGACTGGCCTTCTAATGCAAAATGTATTTAAGTTTTTTTTATTCTAAATGAAATTTTAAATTTTTGTAATTTTGGTTAAAATACATAATTAAAAAACATGTATACATATGCAATCAACGTATACATCTTAATGTTTTAAGGGGCACTTTCTCAGTACGATCCATCCAAGTTTCGAGCTCAAAATCAATTTTTTGTCAATAAATTATATTTTTTTCATTTTGTGTTATGTTAATTTTCAATCTTCTTCTTCTTTTCCAGGCAAGAAGATTAGGCAAGAGATTATGATCTGAACTGATGGATCATAACCCACCAACTCTGCTGCATTCCTAATGGTCCGCTTGTGGGCTGCGTCGATTTGACCTCAGAAAATACCGGAATGCCACCCGGCTTCGCAACTTTTCGTCACTGAGGCCAAATAAATGCTGTTGTCGTTGCATTTGTGTGATCCATAATTGTTTAGGCCTTCCTCTCTTTCGCGATTGCACTTGAATGTTGATTGTTATTGCCTTTCTGACGGGGTTCGTAGGATCTCTCCTTTGAACGTGGCAACTGCGGTGTAGAGCCTTTCTTTCAGCTTAGGGGCACATTTTTCAGTCACAGAAGATGGCGTAGTTTTCTGTCCACTTCATCCACCTCACGCTTACGCGATGATTGATGTCGTCATCAATCGTTTGCTTTGCTATTGATCATAGATACCAGGTACCTACTTAAACTTTTCACACTTGGGAAGCATATTTGCATTTAATTTAACGTTTGGAATTGGCTCAGGTGGGTCAGAGAATGGGCAGCACAAGTACTCTGTCTTCTTTTGGCTAATACGATACCCATCCCCCCAGAACGCTGCAGGGATGTATGAGCTTCCCTTATGGTGGCCCCATCGTCAGCGAAGAATACCTAATGTACTTTTGGGTCCATCAGTTTTCCTTTAAGCAGATAATCAAGGACTACATCATGAAAAGCAAAGGACTTAGGACGCCTCCCTGGTGTAAACCGACTTTAATTGGAAACGCATATCAGTCTCTCCAGAATGACATCTTACTCTTGTCTTTGCTCCATCATACATGTCCACGATCATCTGCACGTAGGCTTCTTGAAATCGTTTTCTTAGCGCTACCCATATCAGATCTCTTGGAAGTCTATCGAAATCTTTTTCAAAATCAACCAGCACCATATGCAGATCTTTAAGGGCATCACGATGTTTTCTAATTATAAATAAATAAATAAATAGAGTGGCGCAACAGCTCGAGGTGAACCAGGGCCAACTTCTCAACAATGTATGCTGTGTGTGTTAATTTCTTCACATACAAGGGGAACTACAATTTTTTGCCGAATCCGAACGGCACTTTGAGAAGTTTTTCAAGACAAATGATACTCTCGGTGGGGGCCGTGAAAAAGAACAAGTCTTTTTTTTCAGGTGACGATGGCAGGATGTTTTCCCATTATGATCCTTATACTTAGGATTGCATCAGTGGTTAATTTACCCGCGACAAACCCACACTGTTTCTCAGATAGCCTTATTATTTTCCGCAATCGACTATCTAGTACTCGGTTGACGATCTTCGTTGTGAGGGACATCAGCTTGATAGAACGGTAGTTGTCAGAGGTTAGTGTATCACCTTTTCATTTGAACAAAGAAAATAGATAACTTTCCGTCCACTGATTAGATCCCCTCTTATTAGTTTGGAGATGAATGAAGTGAGCCATCTGGACAGAGTTCTTAGGGTTTCTGATCTGGACCAATCGCTTTTAGCTTTTTGGAGTAGTTAACCTTCTTCCCAATCTTTTCGACTGTGATGTCTCGTACTTCTTTTCGGTTAGGAGTAAATTCTTCTGTAAAATGGTGCCTGGGAAATTGTTCATTCAAAAGTCGCTCACAATACTGCTGCCACCTGTGAAGAATTTTGTCGTCATCTATAAAAACTGTCCCTGAAAATTGTTGATGAAATTTCTCGAACAAATCTTCTGGGCGTTTCTCCTCCTCTGAGCGGCAATCTTGAGAATTGTGGCCCCTTATTCAAACTGCTTTGTTGAACTTATGTGGTGTATATCAGCAGTCGGAGAAGAAAATTTGCTTCAGTTGCCGATACAGGCCCTCCATTCTCTTTGCTTGAACCTGGGCGCACTTCTTCTGAGCAAGACTCTTGAGGTGTCTATATTCCAATTCCAAGCCAAGCATTTCATCTCTTTTGTTTGAGGAGCACTTCTTCCATTGGTTGAATGCCGCTCTTTTCACTTATCACTAGTTTCACCTCATCTGACCACCACAATGTTTCTTTGACCTGTTTGCAGTGGCCTTTTGAAGTCCCTAGGAGTGGTTCGGCCTTCTCTATGCACGTTCGCTGTAGGTAATCCCACATATATTGTGCACTGTGCATCTTCGTTTTCGTCAATGGTGTTACAGAAGTAGTCTTGGATCGTGTTTGTCGCCTTTTTCCTTATCCAAATTGTGCCAGTTGATTCTCCCAGATACCTTTGCTTGCTTAGTTTTTTTTTACGGTTCCATAAAAATGACGGCCAGCAGCTGGCCGTGTTGTGTTGTGGTCGCCTTACCTAAAATCACTTTAAAATCTTTGACCCGCGATTTAAGGGAACTGTGAACCAAATGATAGTCAATCTGGGTCTCATTCCCACGGCTACTGTAAGTGATCAGGTGCCTGCTTTCCTTGAAGAAGATGGTATTTAGCACGATAAGACCTTATGACTTGCAAACGTTTAGGATATCTTCACCAGAAGAGTTCATATTCATATAGTGCCATTACCCAGTCCACCATGGCAGTCTTCATAGTCCTCGTTAGATTTCCCGACATGCCCGTTAAGTCTCTGCCTACAAACAAAAGCTCTTTGAACATATGCACTATAACGATGTTCCGCACCTGGCCATGCATCACCAGTTTGAGAGACATCAACCGCTCACTTGGCTTGAAATTTCCAAGATGCCATCAAGTAGCTCTGCTGCACAAGGATGATACCGATCCCGTTCCTACCTTGTTCGGCTCCGTAGAAGTATGTCTTATAAGCTTTTGTCCTTATAACCAAGAAACGAGCCCGATTTCCGATTTTTCGTCTCTTGGACATACAAGACTCGCCTTCTTACCATCATCTTTTCAAGTTCGTAGCTACGACCAAACATGCTTCCAATATTCCAACTCGCGACCCTGAGCTTGCACTTAGGCGGTTGCATTAATTTGCTATCCCCCGGAAACCGACTACCACTGACCTGAATTCTTATTTGAACGTCCTTTTCCGACATCGGTGGTGCCCCAGTCATATAAACCCACGGACCTATATAATGCACACTTGTGGAAAAGTTTAAGATGTTGAATGTATCGCTAGGCTTACTAAGGTGTTACAGTGCCCTAGACTCCTTAGTCGCCTTTTACGACAAGCGCTATCTTTTCGTTTCACGGGGCGCTGCAGCCAGTAGCCATATTCTCACCCGTAGCTGCACGGTAATGTTAATTTTCAATAAGCTTTAAGAATAATCAATCGCATTGTAATGTAAGATTTGTTTTATTTTTGAACATACAACATGATACCTTTGTCTCGCTAAGAAAAATTTTGTGGCCGTCAAAAAATTTATTTATGATCTTACACGCGTTTTCAGTTTTATGTCAAGTGTATAGTAAAAACTGAATCGGTCCGATTAAGTTTTCTTCCATAGCACCGGTATGTACATTTCATCAATTTGGAATGTGTTATCAATCCCATACTTAGCACAAAGAAGAAAAGAAGAAAGTTTTTAGCATAGCTTGAATGTTAACCTCAAGAGTTTAGATCCTTAAACTGTCCAGCTGATATTGAGAACTTAACGGAAACAATAAAGAAAGCTGTACCGCCTTCGAAACAGTCAAAAAGTAGTTCCATCTTTAAACAAAAGTGATTTGATTCAGAATGCTCGAAAGCCAAAAATAAATTTTTAAAATTTTTAAAGCTATTAACAACAAACAACTCAGGCCTTTTTAAAGTAGTATACAGTGAGGCCAGCAAAGATTATAAAAGGTTATTCTATGAAGAAAAAGCTTAAATTATTCCAAATCTTCAGCTGCGTTTTGGAAAGCCGTGAAACATGGAAATGAACGCATTAACGCCATCGCTCTAGCACTGAAAGCTCCCCTCCTGAGAACCCACTTTAAAAGACTTCTCAACAAACCACTAACATCACCCCTATTTCAGTACGCAGCCCCAATGCTTCTAGATGACAAATTGGATACGCCCTTTTCTCTACAATTCTGCAGTCCAGGAATTTATAAGCGAATCCAAACAGAACAAAGCGCCAGGAAATGATCGGATTCCATTTGAATTCTACAAAAACTGTATAAGCGAGTTCATAGAATTACTGACGTTAGAATTCCCGAAAATTTCAAATTGGGATCAATCTCTAATTTTTCCGATACACAAAAAAGGTGATAAAGATCCATCAAACTACGGGGGCATTTCTTTTTTAAAGACTTCTGCCAAGTTGTTTGCAGCTTTAATATGCAAAAGGCTCAGTAAATTGATTAAAGAGAAGAGCATCCTCACTGAATTTCAAGCAGGATTTAGAAAGGGTTATTCCACGATTCATAAATTATTTACACTTACGAACATCGCTAAAGATCAACACAAGAAACTGTATTCCTTTGTCGTGAACTTTCGGGCGGCATTTGACACGATATCGCACGCAACTATCTTCTTCAAAATAACGAAAATTGGGGTAATAACAAAAATTATACGCATGTTGAGAGCTCTGTATGAGACCTGCGTTGCACGTGGGTGGGATGAAGAGCTGACCTCTGAAGAATTTGAAACCTCAGTCGGAGCGGGAATTCAAAACAATATATCCAGTGGCTGAGTGTCCTTTTATAAGACCGCGACAATCAGAAAAACGCGGGTTGTATTAATTTAGAAGATTGCACCCCTAAGCAGTGGACTAATGCGCTTTATTTATTTTTATTCGAAACCGCAGGCATTTAGCTTAACCAATTATTGGAGTTCAGTGGTATCGAAGGAACCGCAAAGATTGACATCCAGCTTGTTCAGGCCAGTCACAGACACGTTCAACTCGATTAAAGTGCAATGGAGCCGGACAATTTTTCACCCATGCTATTTGGTGAGCACAATGAATGAAACGAGTACAATCACCGGGATATGACAACAAATCGCCATCGCTGCCGATATATTTGCACTCATATCCGCTGAATCCGGCAGATGATGGTGCCGTTGGGGCTGACGTTGATGTAACTTTGGAAGCAGTTGTCGGTGTAAGCCTTGGCGCTGCTGTTGAAGATTTCGTCGTTGGTGCTGTTGCCACCGCACCTGTTTCACACATCACCTGTCCACTGGGGCGACAGTATCTGTAGCCTGCATCGAAATAATACCCGTCAATGCAACTTTCTTCAACTTTGTTTCCATATCCATCACAGAAGTAAAACAATCCGCAGTTTGACTCATGTGGAACATGAGTTCCCATTGGTAAACCTGCACACGAAGAGCCAGCCGCCGCATACAGGGGTGCAATCATCAGAGTTATTACAAGAAACAAAAACACTGTGACGAAAATAAGAAGATAAATCTCAAATAAGAACCTAAAACCTGAGCCCAAAATTAGTGAACTTACCCCACATAATGTAAAATCAATTAATTTTTACAAAATGCTGCCTTTCATAGATTTTCAATCGCTTAGTGTTAGTAGATTTCTTAATATAAGGCAATAAAAATAGAACTTCACAGTGGTATAAGCTGCGTTTAAATATATTGTGTTTAAGAGGCCGCTCCAGAAGCTTTGAAATATACAACTTGCGGTGAGATGCGATAACGAAGTTTGAAAAATTTTTGGGGAGCAGATAAAAGAGTCATATTTATACACATGACAAAGAGTATTTTCGTTTGACGGCTTAACAAGCCAAAATTCCGATTTCCAAGCTTTTACATTTTCGGAAAAAGATACAGAACAAAGTGTTGTATTTTTATCCCCTGCCCAGGGTATATTAAGTTTGTTGTATAGTTTTTAACGCAGTGAAATAATCACCGTAGACCCCTAAGACCTTTTAGAGATATGAATGGAACCGATAGGAGAATCGATTAAGCCATGTCCGTCCGTCCGTCCGTCCGTCCGTCCGTATGTAAACAACTTTTAGACCTTAAATTTAAAGCTAGAGAGCTGGAAGTCTAGTCTTTCAGATCAAGTTTGAAAATAAGCTGAATCCGCTGTTGCACTTTCCCAATTGTTTTTTCTTAGTCTTATTTAAATCGAGGTTTGTTTTATATCACTAATGAATAGAATAGTAAGTTTGATTGCATAGTTTTAGGCATCTTATTGGCGAAGCAGAATCCATGAATGAAATTTCACTCATTTATCAATTAAATTATTATTCTAACAAGCACTCTGATAACACCAGTTGATAGCAATTCATTATAAAAATGTTTATTATCGATGCGACCCAATGAACAGAAACAATAAAACTTCCTCAACATTTTGTCAATTATTTTATGATTATATTGGAAGTAGCCAGTAGCTGCAGCAAGCAGATACGTGTTATCTTAATTTATATTTATAAAATAATTCCGTCAACAGGAAGCACTAATAACAGTGACTTATCTTTCAATTAATAAAACAAAAATCGGAAGCTTTTCCTGTCCAAATCAATCATTTGTTTCATCAAGTTAGGACAAATTTTTATCAAATACGGAGCTATATGGCATGGAGTCCGTACCACGAAAATGATTTTTATTGCATTAATCCAGTATAATAAATTCTGAATGAAAAATTAAAATATAATGCCGAATTCTAGCTGTCGGAAAATTGTCGCCTTAAATTGTTGCCTTAAATAAATACACAAACTCGAATAGATCATTCAATCGATAGGCTTTTTACAGCCTTAGAATGGACTTTGGCTTATGAGATTTGGTCAAAATTAGGAAAAGACAAGTGAGAGGTGCAAAAGTTCGTCGAAACTAACTTCTAAATACCCTACCCTTTTTACAAATTCACACGAAAACATAAAGTTGGTTGGCATGAATTTATACATTGTATGTCCAATTATTTGCATGGACTGCGACTAAGAACAAAATTTTTAATCTGATTTTGTTAGAACCATGAGGAAATGCATTGTTTTTTCGATAAGCGCCCCTTAAAAGTGGGCGGAGCTCAAAAATTTCTAGGTAACCACAAAGCTGACGAACATGCATGACAGGATCACCATAGTATTACGATTCGGATGAAGGCAAATACAAGGTAGACCTCCTAGTCCGCCTCCTAGTCGTTACTAATAGCAACGACTACCACTGGTCACAATCTTCTAAGACATCAGGTTATAAAATAAAATCTCCGCGATACGGATTGCTGCGAGGATACAAGAGTCTAGGTCAGTTGAAGAACAGAATTTGAGGAAGCTATGTCTTCCACGACATCTCAGACCTTTCAAACGTACCAATAACCTCTCAGTCAAGGAATATTAAACCATCCAGGTGGCTTGAGGAACTCTAGGCGTAAGATGGAAATAGATTATCCAAACAACAGCAAGGATCTATCCAACTGGACATTATAATGGGTCTCCACAGACGTTAGGTGCGATAAGGTCTGGGTTGTCTCGCCTCAATTTCAGCTTGTGGCAAAGCTTTTACATGTCCGAAGTTGAATATCTAGTTATTCAGTAATTTATGACCCTGGATATAACAACAGGGTATAACAACACATACAAGGGCTCTCCTTTCTTGCATGTCATGGTGCGCAAGTAGTTCCTTGCTATCGTACGAACACAAATGAATCTGAGTTGCAGGGACGTTCAATCTTCAGGCGATAGGAAAGTGATTTTTTTAAGCATTTTCAAGCGATTGTTTAATCCTGGATTAAGCAATGCCACTGAAAATAATCGCTTTAGAAATAGGTTACCTATGCAGGCAAATGAGCTTTTAAGGTTTTTTTTAGCGGGAAAATTAAGAAGTATATTCTACTTAAACTTAATACCTTATGAAAACTTCACAGAAAAAGTATGTAAAAAAAAACTCCTTACAGACTTATGTCCGCACATAAAAAGCAGACGATTCAAAGTCAATATAAAATTATTCTTTTTATCGGAAAACGCCCAAAAAGTTATTTTTTGCAATTTGAATTTTATTAGAATGTTTTTAGTTTTGATAAAACGAACAGTAAGCTAAAAGGTTTGCTGAAAACTCATTTTCACCAAATGCTTAAGTTTTGCTCAAAACACGAAAAGTAAATTAATTTTTGATTTAGAGCCTCAAATGATTTTGGTCATACTGCATTCACCCATCAACACCTTCTCAAAAAGGAACCCCCACCTACCTGCCCCAACTGCACAATCGCCATAACAGCAGCCCACCTATTAAGTTCATGCTACCTATCTGCACATCCACAACTTCAAAACCACAACATCAACTTTAACATCATGGATCTTCTTAAAGAACCGAAACAAAGCAATATTTTGAAAATTAATGAAATTATAAACGTCCTTAAAATTACTATTTAGCGAATATATTTTATTCATAGAGCCGAAAGCCTTTGCTGCTACTTGCTCTTCTCTTTTATATTAATAACAATTTAATTGTATATTGATATACTAATAAATAAATAAAATAAATTAATTTTTTGTTGGATTTTGTGCTTTGGTGTTCCCTTTTTATGTGGATCTTGCAATGGTAAACGTTTAAACGTCGGAGGTGGAATATTACTGGACTATTTAAGAGCAGCACTCAATGTAGTAGTACCAGAAAAGGTACATAGTATAGAGCTGGAAACTGCCATAAATTTAATCTTGTGGAAATTTGTCCGACAGAGGCACTCTTACAAGTTATACTTAAGTGAAAAACCAGATCCCTTTATTTTTCCATAGACGGACACTAAATTTCTTACTGAGCCAACGATCGCGAATAATTTCCAATCTTATCACATCCTCGAATCTTTTAATAAAGAGTATTCTTGCTTAAGCTAGATAGTCCCACACTATTATATTTAAATCTCTTACAATTGATTAATTCTGATGAATGACTATAAAATACTTAATTTATTTTATTTTTCAGGCTTTGAAGCCTTATCGATGTGAGATTAAAAATTATTATTGATAAGTTTTTTTTTGGCAACATGTGCCTTAAAGCCAATTTGATAAAAGTCCACTGCTCAGTGTTCCTGTGAATTTTAAACAATTAGGAGCTATGAAAGGTAGAGTAACGACTCTGATTTTGATGCTCTTCATCTAATTACTCACTATTATACTTTCAGCTCTGCTTTTAGTAATATGTATCATCGGGGGCTGTACGGCTTCATCGCGATCAGCCAATCCTTGTGCCTCGCAGTCAGATGGAACAACTTTCCCTGTGGATGGCAAGTGTACGAGTTACTACTATTGTTCCGGTCAGATGGCGGTAGAATTGCCATGTCCAGGAAACATGCAGTACAGTGCAATAAAAGGCGGGTGTGTAGCAAGTACATCATCTGAATGTGTCCAAGCGGTTGCCACAACAACAACTACAGAGAGACAAACGACAACTGGTCTCACCGGAAACGAGTGCTATGATCAAAAGAACGGTGCGCTCATACCTTACCCAGGTGACTGCACAAAGTATCTTGTTTGTCAATACTTTGATGGTACGGTAATGGACTGTCCAGATGGGCTTCATTTCAACCCTGTGGCATGTGTATGTGATTGGCCAACGTCGGCAGGATGCACTCAGGGGGAAAGTCAAACAACAACATCGACATCAAGTACCCCAACACTGCCATCATCACCTTCAACAATAACATTTGCATCTTCCACAACGAGTGTGCTGACACCAACGCTTGGGGATGATGAGGGACAATGCAAATATCAAGAAGATGGTGAGCTTTTCCCATATCCGTGGGACTGTGCCTGGTATATTCGCTGTGAAGACGATTCACCCATTCTTTTACCCTGCGAAGATGGTTGGCTGTTCAATCCGGTCCTTAAAATTTGCGACTACCCAGAGAACGCGGGGTGTATTGCAGTTCCTTACCCAACAACGACACCTTTGACCACCACAACGAGTTCAACAGCTACGTCAACGACCACTCCCTTGTCAACTTCGACAAGTACTGAAAAGAGTTCTACAACAACTCCCTTGTCTACATCAACTTCGACGAGCGCGTCAACAATTGTCACACCAACTGGCTCAGAACCAACCATAGGAACTGACGACGAAATTTGTGTAGATCAAGAGGATGGCGCTCTGTTTCCCTACCCGTGGAACTGCGCTTGGTACATACGTTGTGAGCAAGATACACCCCTTATCCTGCCATGTGAAGATGGCTGGCTTTTTAATCCCATCCTCAAAATTTGTGACTATCCTGAGAATGCTGGTTGTGTAGCTACTCCATATCCAACGACTTCTACGCAATTGTTATCGACTACACCTCTAACTAGTACGACATCCATACCGGTAACCCCAACCGGTACGCCCCCAACTTTAGGAACTGACGACGAAATTTGTGCATATCAAGAGGATGGCGCTCTGTTTCCCTACCCATGGAACTGCGCTTGGTACATTCGATGTGAGCAAGATGCTCCCCTTATCCTGCCATGTGAAGATGGTTGGCTTTTTAATCCCATCCTTAAAATTTGCGATTATCCAGATAATGCTGGATGCATTGCAACTCCATATCCGATACCAACATCAAGTTCTGTGCCAACTACGACGCCTATACCGGTGTCGAGCACAACACGATCAACTACGACGCCTGCACCATTGTCGACAACTACATCGAGCACAACAACAACACAAGGCTCTGCGACTCCTTTTACACCAACCCCCAGGCCTGGTGATGACGTTTGTATCAATAAGCCAAATGGAGCCCTCTTCCCCTACCCGTATGACTGTGGATTTTACATGGAATGTGAGGACGATGACCCTGTCGTCCGTCGCTGTGAAGTGGGCTGGTTCTTCAATCCGATCCTTAAGATTTGTGACTATCCATACAATACTGATTGCACAGCTGAATCGTATCCAACAGCGGAAACAAGCTCTGAAACGTCTGCAACGCCCCCTGTGACGCCTGCAACGGGAAGTACGATTCTAACACCAGAAACAGCTACACCCGGTGGATCAACATCTACGCCAATTCTAACACCAGCTACAGCCACTTCAGAGGGCGCGTCAACCACACCAGAGTCTACCACAAAGCCGTCTTACGTTGGCACTGGAATTTGTAGAAACCAAGATCTTGGAACTCTGCTGGCTTACCCAGGCAAATGCTCTCTGTATATAGTCTGCGAAGAAACAGCTCCGATTGCAATTGCCTGTGAGCCGGAAGACTATGAGTTCAATGGTGAGCTGAAGATTTGCCAAGAACCAGAAGAAGCTGGTTGTTCAATCATCAAAACAACAACCACTGAGGCACCAACGACCCCGTGGATTGATACGGGAATTTGTGCAGACCGGCCAATCGGTGATCTGTTGCCTTACCCAGGAAATTGTTCCCAGTACATCAGATGTGAGCTGCCAGCACCAATAGCGCTCGAGTGCACCGATGGACTTGAGTTCAATGCAGCTCTCCAGATTTGCGAGTCGGCAGTAGATGCAGGTTGTTCAAACGTCAGCACAACTACTTATCAGCCGGACACCTCAACGACACCTGCGCCAGGACCCGGAATGACGGGTATTTGCCAGGGACAAGAAGAAGGCGACCTTATTCCCTACCCAGGCGATTGTGGAAAATACATCCTTTGTGAGAACCCGATTCCAATAGCGCAAAAGTGCGGCTTTGACCTAAACTTTAATGCGAATCTAGAAATATGCGATGAGCCGGATGACGCTGGATGTTCAAACGAAGTTGGAACAACAACAATTTCCTCAGAAACAACAACACAGTCACCAAATGACCCGGGAATGATTGGTGTTTGCAAGGGTCGCGCAGAAGGAGAGTTCATCCCGTATCCAAACAGTTGCAACAAGTACATCCGTTGTGAGACGCCAGTACCGATCGCACAGACCTGCAAGTTAGGACTGCACTTTAACGAGGTTTTGGGCATTTGTGACACTATGGAAAGTGCAGGTTGCCCAGGCTATTCAAGTACTGCGAATCCAGGAGAAGGTTCAACAACTCCATCAACGACAACGACTCAAAGGCCTCCATCTATGACTGGCATATGCCACGGTCGAGAGTTGGGTGATTTGATTTCTTATCCGGACAACTGTAACAAGTTCATTATTTGTGATAGTCCCGTGCCCATTGCAAAAGACTGTCAAAATGGTTTGCATTTCAACGCTGATTTACAGATCTGCGACAGCCCTGAAGCAGCTGGCTGTGAGCCAGTTACAAGTACAACCACCCCACAGTCAACTAGTCCCGAACCATCCACGGGTAACGTGTGTTGTGGCGTAGCCATCGGAGCTTTGGTACCATATCCAGAAGATTGCTCACAGTACATTCGATGTGAGTATCCAATACCATTGGCCCTGTCGTGTTCCGGTGACTTGCACTTCAGCACTGCCACAGAGACATGCGAGGATAAGGAGGATGCCAAGTGTGAGTGGTATACAACGACAACCTCAACTACAACAACAACTGAAGCTCCACGTACGTGCGCGACCGAACCTGATGGGACACTTCTTCCCTTTGAAGGTGATTGCAAGCAGTATTACTTTTGCAGCGAGGGCGAGGGAGTTCCCCTTCCGTGTCCCATAGGAACCATTTTCAGTGAGAGTGCTAACAATTGTGTTCCGGGCTTTACATGTCCAAATTGATTCGGCTTTGTACGTAGAGCGAATAAAGAAGATTTTTGGTAAAATTTCCATGACTGCTCATATCTGTGTTGATTGTTATTGAAGATAGTAATTCACCAGGTATCTTATTAACTTTCCGTGATGCGACTTCGAGTTGTTGTCTTCCTTTGATAAGATTGAATGACTTGACTAGCTATTTTTGTTGATTGTGGAGCTTGTTGTTGTTTATTGGAGAGGTCCCATCGCACCAACAAACAACAATGAGAATGTTTCTCGAAGAGAATGAGAATTGTTTCTCGTAGGCTTTCATTGGCAAGTGTGAGCTGATAGTTGCACTACGGATCGGAAGCTTTGATGGTCGTATATTCTTTCTGGAAGGGATGATGGTGACGGTGATTAATCATTTGTTACATGGAAAAGTTATATAAGAGTAATTTCTCAGAGCTGACTTGATGGTGTCAAACATTTCAAGCCATAAGAGGTGGCCGGTTAATATCGCTCAATATCAGTCAGCGTTTTGAGAACTTCCTCACACACTTTCAAAACTTTCCTCTTTCTGGCGAAAATGTAGTGCGAGCCGTTCTTGTTTTTAAGGATATATAGCTGTTCGTCCTTCATTCCCTTACGGTTTCCGGGGGATATCAAAATAATGCAACTGCCTAAGCGAAGCGCAAGCTCAGGGTCGCGAGTTGGTATGTTGGAAGCATGACTAATCGTAGCAACGAACTTGAAGAAATTATGGTAAGGAGGCGAGTGGAGGACATCTTGTGTGTCCAAGAGACGAAATGGCGGAACACTGGAAATCGGGCTCGTTTCTTGGATGTTGGTTCTTCTTCGTTTCTTACATAATGGTTCACAGTGTTGGACAGCGTATAAGAAATATGAGAGCAAATTAACGGCAGCTGAGATGAAGATGCTTCGCATGACAGCAGGAGTAACAAAGCGAGATAGAATAAGAAGTACGAAGATCTAATGAAGCCTCCATGTAAAAGAACCTATCTCCAGAAAAATGGTGCACGACCAGCTCAGTTGGTATTGCCACGTTCAAAAAGGCATTGCCGTCAAAAAGGCAATGTCAACCAACAATTCCAGTGCAATCGCGAAGGAGAGGAAGGCCTAAACACTCATCTATCACACAAATGCAACGACATCAGCATTTATTTGGCCTCAGTGACGAAGTGACGAAGATGCCGGTATATTCTGAATTCAAATCAGCGTACCCCACAAGCGGACCATTAGGAATGCAGTAGGGTGGCAGGGTTATGATCCATCACTTCGGATCATAACCTCGCGCCTAAATGGAAAAAAAAAAGTCCTTCATTCCCTTACGTGTTAATTATACCGAGAGTTGGATTATCTCATGGTTGCAGAGTTCGCCGACTATGTTTAATGTTCACAGAAAATGATAACTAAGCTTACAAGCAAAGTTTTTAGTCCAGTACCTCAGGTTAGCGATTTATTATATCTATCGCGAAGTAAATCGCAATTTTTCGTACCATGGAAAAATTCCTCATCAAAGTCCTAGTGGATGATAAAGTGGATGATAAGCCCTCGCAGCTGCTCCGACCCTTATTTCACTGAAATACCATTTAAATTTTACTTTTCAGTGCACGATAGGTGCCAGAGAAATCGACGTTGACCATTTTACTCCTACGTTTACGATTTTTTAGCATTCCGTTCACAAATGAAAAGGACCTCAGCACCTGATACACCTCTAATGTATCACTACAATGAAACCGCCTTGTTTGCTCTGGACGTTAAGTCGAAGATAGACAAAATTTTGTGTACTTTTAATAAAATAATCAGGGACCGCACGCTAGGGTATTTTCTAATGAACGGATAAGAGCTTAATTGCAGTTTTAACTTTCATAAGAAAATGGATAAAGGTTTTCCGGTACATATTTTGATAAATTTTGCAGAGAGGCAAGAACTGGAAAAACGGTACTAAGCTTTATTAAACACTAGACTTTAATAATAATATGGAAAAGTTTTTGAGAAATAAAATTTGAAAATTGATGACGTTTTTCAAAGTGTTTGAGGCCATAACTTTTGACTTTTTGATTTAATGCCAATTTTGAACACACGGGGCACTTTATTGGCGTATTACAAGCAGTTACTAAAACTAAATCTAAACAATCTAAACTTAAAACTAAACTTAAGAG